>CM060961.1:199282408-199927408 GCA_030765045.1 Tenodera sinensis
ACACACACACACACACACACACACACACACACACACACACACACACACACACACACACACACACACACACACACACACACACACACACACACACACACACACACACACACACACACACACACACACACACACACACACACACACACACACCACACACACACACACACACACACACACACACACACACACACACACACACACACACACACACACACACACACACACACCACACACACACACACACACACACACACACACACACACACACACACACACACACACACACACACACACACACACACACACACACACACACACACACACACACACACACACACACACACACACACACACACACACACACACACACACACACACACACACACACACACACACACACACACACACACACACACACACACACACACACACACACACACACACACACACACACACACACACACACACACACACACACACACACACACACACACACACACACACACACACACACACACACACACACACACACACACACACACACACACACACACACACACACACACACACACACACACACACACACACACACACACACACACACACACACACACACACACACACACACACACACACACACACACACACACACACACACACACACACACACACACACACACACACACACACACACACACACACACACACACACACACACACACACACACACACACACACACACACACACACACACACACACACACACACACACACACACACACACACACACACACACACACACACACACACACACACACACACACACACACACACACACACACACACACACACACACACACACACACACACACACACACACACACACACACACACACACACACACACACACACACACACACACACACACACACACACACACACACACACACACACACACACACACACACACACACACACACACACACACACACACACACACACACACACACACACACACACACACACACACACACACACACACACACACACACACACACACACACACACACACACACACACACACACACACACACACACACACACACACACACACACACACACACACACACACACACACACACACACACACACACACACACACACACACACACACACACACACACACACACACACACACACACACACACACACACACACACACACACACACACACACACACACACACACACACACACACACACACACACACACACACACACACACACACACACACACACACACACACACACACACACACACACACACACACACACACACACACACACACACACACACACACACACACACACACACACACACACACACACACACACACACACACACACACACACACACACACACACACACACACACACACACACACACACACACACACACACACACACACACACACACACACACACACACACACACACACACACACACACACACACACACACACACACACACACACACACACACACACACACACACACACACACACACACACACACACACACACACACACACACACACACACACACACACACACACACACACACACACACACACACACACACACACACACACACACACACACACACACACACACACACACACACACACACACACACACACACACACACACACACACACACACACACACACACACACACACACACACACACACACACACACACACACACACACACACACACACACACACACACACACACACACACACACACACACACACACACACACACACACACACACACACACACACACACACACACACACACACACACACACACACACACACACACACACACACACACACACACACACACACACACACACACACACACACACACACACACACACACACACACACACACACACACACACACACACACACACACACACACACACACACACACACACACACACACACACACACACACACACACACACACACACACACACACACACACACACACACACACACACACACACACACACACACACACACACACACACACACACACACACAGGGTGTTAGGGGTATGAGTGCGCAGACTTCGCGTGCTGGGAGATCCAAATATGGCTAATACTAAAGTCCAATAACAACTCCATCTATCTTGAAAGGTAAAGGAGATAATCGAACATTATTGAATACATTATCTGCACAGTCTGGCAACACAGACTGAATGTTTTGTTTTGGTTTGCGGCCAGCCATGCGTTCACACCTACAACGGGTGAAGGTCTAAACTAGGCTAGCGCTTGATATCTGGTTTGCCACGTGCCTTTGTGTTTCTTATCAGCTAATGCCAGTAACAAGGGATGGGGTGGTTTGCTTTTAAACTATTCAATCGTATTCACGAGAACTAAACTAAAAGCTGTATAAGAGGCTATGCATAAGGTGTAGTCGGATGATCAGAGATAGCAACTTTAAATTTTAAGTACGGAAATACCTCATTCATGTAATTGTGTAATGAAATAATAGCCACCTTTTGCTAAACAGGAAAATCTATTATAAAGAACACGACTTTGCAGCTGGAAGAGCCTAAATGGCCTAACACGTGAAGAAGAAGAAGACGATGGCGACAACGAAGAAGAAGAAGACGATGGCGACGACGAAGAAGAAGAAGAAGAAGAAGGAGGAGGAGGAGCAGAAGAAGAAGAAAATTATTAATGGTCAATAACTGCAAACTCAACAAGGTGTCTTTTACAGTAGATGTCCAAAATGTGCTCCATGAGAATCTATGCAGGCATCACATCTTCTTAGCCAATTTTGCCCTACCCTCGTTAGAGCTTCTGTGTTCTGCTCAATCTCTAGGGCTACTTCAAACATAAGTGTGCAAAGATCATCAAGCGTTGTTCTTCACGTGTGTTGCAATCGGTTTTGCCCTAATCAAGAAGCATATCTAAGTACTCTTGATTTGTAAAGACTGCCATAGTTCTGAATGCATCTAACGCACCTGAAGCACTAACAGAACCTGCTATTGTGCACGGATGTCGCAGGGGTAGTTGTACTGTCAACATTTCCTGACCTTCTGCTCTTCTCACGCGCTAATATTGCGGGGTTGCCAAGCGTATGCCCACGACTTTATTCCAACAGACACACTGGAATCCAGTCCTTTCATATCATTTTGTGGCTAAACGAATCATTTTAGCAACATATGGTAAAGACATAAATAACGCATCTTTTGTAGCTCTACCTCGCTGTTCTAATTGCAGAAGTAAATGATAATGGACTGGAGACATATTCGCAATCACACTTATAACCAGTGTTAATTTTTATTTATGAAACTGCACTGTAGAGGAAAATGGTACTGGAACTTATGTTTCAGTTTAACGTCAGGAAGTTGTCTTTGAAGTCTGCGCACTCATACCCCTAACACCTTGTGTATATATATACATACACACACAATTTTCTAAAATTTGTTTTTATACAGGGACCGCAAAAGATGTACTTTTAGTGAAATCTCTTATCAAATTTTTGGGTAGAATACAATGCTTCTACTTGTAAATACTGAGGAAATTGGAATAATAACAAAGAAAGAGGAACAAAAAAACATGCACTGAGTGATGGTTTTAAAAAAAAAAATTAAAGGAAAGAAAAAAGAAAGAAAGAAAATTCACAATATATCAAATAAAATACTGATTCAGTTTTTTAATTAAATATTTATACTCTTTAAGCAGTAGTATAGAACACAACACTTATAGATTTCTTTTATGCATTTTTATTTGAATCTTTTGATTTTCATTTCTTCTTTAGTTAAGTCTCATCCCTTGTGTATATGAATAGATTGAGGTTCTTCACCATAAAGATAGGACATCTGCAAGTCTTCATAAAGTAATTATTTTGAGCAACTTTGTATCTTGGTTCTTAGGAGGGAAGAATGAATCAGCAACATATCTCTCTGTATGGGAGGCTGTGCAAGTGACAGTCACTCCAGAGAGAGTAGACTTTAAAGATGGAGGAACCATTATGTTACACTGCAGGGCGACTGGCACTCCAGAGCCAGTAATCTTCTGGAAGAAAGGCAACGAAATATTATCACAGGTAGGAAGCTGTCTTGGCAGCTTTTGTAATTTGTAGATTTTGGTTTAAAATTAGTGGGCCAGCAAACCCAGCCCTGTAACCGGATCATTATGTTTGGAGCAAAATGTATAAAATATTTGGGTGGAGGGAGACAAATCATGTGTCACCTTTTAATGCACTCAAAACTCTGTATCGTAAGTTAAAAAGCATTGAAGCTTTCATACAGTAAAATAATTTCAATTAAATTATAAAAACATGAACTGAGCACTTAACTTCATTTTCCATATGCTATTATACTGCTTTTTCCATGAAACAGTATATATATGATTTGTCCCCAAATAGAATTAAATAGGTCGTGAATTTGACTTATTTCAAAGATGTGACTTTACATCACATCATTCTTTCACTTTTGAGAAGATTACCTATTTATTGATATGCCAATTGTTAAATACAATATTTCAATTGTATGTAAAGAATTACGGGTTATTTTGAATATTTAATGCCAAAAATGTTAAAGAGATAGATTAAATTGCTTTCTTAGGATTTTTGGGATTATAAAAATATGCGGAAAATGTCGCAGAATGATGCTACTGAAGGTGCATGTGCAGGACCTCTGAATGCAAGCCTCACACATTATTCCAGAGCCATGTCACTTGATTATACATGGCTAATATCACCATTCAATTCCTGGAGTCCACGGAAGCCATACTCATGATACAGTTCTGACCTAGCTATATGTGATTATCTTCTCTTCTTAACAGTGAAAAATTGCATGCCAGGAAAGGGATTTTCCAGCCCTGAAAATGCTGTGATTGAATATGAACTTTTTAAGAAAGAGAGTTGCAGGGATGTTTTGATAAGTAGTTTGTGAGGATGAGAAAGTGTATAAAATATGGTCGACAGTCATCTGAAAAGATACAGCAGTCAGATTAGCCACTCTCACTTTCATAGTCACCCCTGCACTTGTAATTAGATTTTAGTTTACACAATTTTATAAAATAGCTTTTAATTTGGAATACAAGTGAAATAAATGAGGGGAATAAACTAGTGCAATATTTTCAGGACAGTGACAGACGTTTGACTTTAAGTGAGCAACCTGATGGTCTGGATCTGTATTTGGAACGTGCTAATAGAGAAGATGCAGGGGAATACTACTGTATTGCTGATAATGATGATGAACTTGGTGGGTATATTTTTGTATTAATTTGTTTCATCTACTGAAACACAGAATTATAAGCATGCTATATAACAATATCTTGCTTATTTATATATTTGTTGATTTTCTTTTATTACGTAGGTACATATTTGATTTTCTTGGTTATGTAAGTTTTATATGTTTAACTTATTATTGAAAATGTAATTAATCCTTTGATGTAACAATCAACGTTCTCGATTGTAATTACTCTAAGTAAATAACTGACGCTGTGCTTCCAATAATAATTATTGCTATATAGGAAAGAAACTTCTAAAAACACTTGCAACTCTTTTTGCATATGAAAAAGAAATATTGGACATCTAAACTTAATTCAATCCCATTAAATGTGAAGTTATAATTTAAACCTTTTGAGAATGTTAGAGTTGCAATGATATTTGTAAATAATTAAATGAATCACAGACATTTCACACCTGAAAGTGATCAGATATGTTTAAGTAAGTGCTGTGTTTCTCAATTATCTAAATAACTTGCTCATATTACTAAACAATACCTCAAATACCTCCCTCATATCCATACGTACGGCTGGGACTAACATCTTACAATTAGCATTTAACTGGAGAGTTAAATGAAAGACGAGTTCCAATAAAATTAAGCTGAAGTTCAACTGAAATATGACTAACTTATAATACAAAGTAAAACTTATAACTAGTTTAAACTGTCCAAGGATTTAAACCTCCTTTATAGTACTGAGCCTATTACAAATGAAAATATTGCCAATGAATATTTTTGGGGTACAATACTGAGTTTCATTATGAAACTTGTGGTGCCAAAATGATCTTGAATTATTACTATACTTTTATAAAGAATGTGGAGGGAGGTAAATCATATTAATTAAATTATCATTTAAACTTTGGCCCATGCAATACTGGCTAAGCCACTTAGTATTTCTTAAAATAAGTTAGTCAAGCATAGGATTAGGATTAGGATAGGACTGCATTCTGTGGATTTGCAATAGCCAGGAAGCCTAGAACACAAAACATGTCAAAAACATGCATAATTACAAACCTGCATGAAAGGTACTGAAATTCAGATTCTGGTTATAAAATGCACGTCTTGTCTTCTCCTGTGGCTTTGTGTAGCTTTGGCCTACCACCTGGCCGCTGGATTCCCCACTTCTGCCTACTACAGGCGTCATGAGCGGGGTTCATTGGTGGAGAGTGGGACATGGTCAGCACCCTGAGCTCACCTGGCCAGTATATGCAGTCTTTGTAGCCAGAGTTGATCACACAGAGGAACCAGGATGGGTGATCAGCCCAACACCTGGTGTGAGAACGAGGAAGTGCAAGATATGAAATGATGGCAAAAAATGATAGGAAAGGTGATGATGGAGCAATTGGTAAAATGATGGTGGGGGAAACCAGTGAACCCGGAGAAAACCTGCCCCTGTGCCAGTATGTCCACCACACATCTCACATGCGGACATTTGGGATCGAACCGGGTTGCTTTGGTGAGAGTCAAGCAGTCTAACTGCTCGGCCATGGTGCGGCTCCTATAAAACTAAACTAAACCCTGGCGTGACAGCCCATGAAGGGCCAAGGCCTACCGCCAAGCCACTGCATCCCCCACCTCTGCCCACTACAGGCGTCATTGGTGAGGTACAGTACTGGAGCGTGGGACGCAGTCAGCGCCCTGAGCCCTCCCGGCCAGTTATGCGGTCTTCTCAACTTGGGGCTGCTACTTCTCCATCAAGTAGCTCCTCAATTGATCCCCCCCGGACCTAAAATATCATATCAAGTCTAGTACATAAAGAAACTTAGTATTGCCAACAAACACCAAATAACTGCACTTAGCTTTTATAGCTTTTGTTGTTACATATATCTTATTAATAAGCTGAGTGTCAAAAGCTGTACTTATAATGCAAGGGTTGTCCGTAAAATAAGGTTCCCAAGGGTCTGCAGTCGCGAGGAACGTTGTTACAGGAGATCTGGCAACACTGGCATGAAGCTTGGTTCTCCCTCTCCCAGTAACTTGCCCTGTGAGCTGTCTGCGACACTCAGTCTTGGCTTGGTAGCCATTAGAAATGGATCTTCCACTCTCTTCTCCTGCCAGGTGCAAAATACGCTTTGTGATTTGTTTTTTGTGTGCAAAAAGACTGCACCGGTGAACATTCATTCCCAACTGTGTGAAGTGTACGGAGAGCAGTGTATGAGCATACAATATGTGCGCAAATGTGCAGAGAGTTCAAAGATGGACGTACAGACATCCAGTATTCTGGATGACCAGCGGTTGCAGACGAAACGATTGTAAAAGTGGAAGAAGCAATGCTGAAAGATCAAAGGGTGACAGTTCGGAAGACCTGCGAGATGATCCCTGATGTCAGCAAGGCCTATATTCACAAAATTTTGACCAATCATTTAGGGTATACCAAAGTGGATGGAGACATGCTCACGAAGGGAGTGCATTACCATCAGGACAATGCTCGTCCGCACATTGACCATCTGACAACCAATCTCTTCAACAAATTTGGATGGGATACTGTCACACACGCTCCTTACAGCCAAACCGAGCTCCAATTGACTAGCATCTCTTCCTTGACTTGAAGAAACACCTGGGTGGGACGCATTTTAGAACCAAAGAGGAACTGAAAGAAACTGTTTTAAGCTGTCTTCACTGCGCGGCGGGAGAGTTCTATGATGCAGGCATACAAAAGATGGTAAACCACATGCAAAAACGTATTGATCAGAATGGTTATTATGTCAAAAAATAGGAAAAAGTCGAAGCTTTCCAAAAATGTATTATTCAATGTCAATAAATATGTTTTTCATTGCAAAAACAAATTGGGAACCTTATTTTATGGACAACCTTTCTACACACATACAGTATAACAATATTCACAATAAGCAGATTAATGGCATGCATTTTCATCATAAAATCACTATACTTGATTAGCTTTGTCTTTGCACAATTCTTGCATACATGAAAAACGTGTCATGTACTTTCACAAAAAGAGATCAATGACATTTCTACAAGATACTTAATATTGAAACTCAAGATTGTCTCTGTACTTTCACTTTGTGATAGACAAATCTAATGTAGTAATCAACTTATCAAAATTTAACATAATTCACCAAAACATTAAATCACATTTCTTTTGGTTTTTATAGCCATTGTACTTGTACAAATCAAAGGACAAAATTACATAACAAATTAGCAAGTTACTTGCATAATGGCATTTCTACCTTACTTAAAATTTGAACCCAAAATTATAATTGTGGATGTAAGATTACTTCATTTGACTTTTACAGTCTTAGTCATTACATAAGATTGCAAGTTTTGCTTACTTATATGCAAAGAGTGTCTTGTCAAGTTATAATATAAGATATAAAATTTATATTAAATTATTGTATAAACTATCATATCAATCCAAAAATATTACTTAAAGATGATTCAATGAATTTTTGCAGTTACTCATTTGAAGAATATTGACATTGCTCCTATATTATGTGATTAATAAACATTATATATTTTCAGTAACTCATTTCCATTATACAAATACATTATTTTAATGGTATGAGACAGAATATATGGTTAGACCCCAAAAGGAAATCATGTATGTAAATATTTATTGCAAATGTAATTTATTTTTCATGTTGATAAGAATTAGTCGAGTAACATTGTTAGTAAAAATATAATTGTTTAAAAACATCATAAATGTTAAGTTTCATGTTTAAATTTAATATGCATAAGTAAAAGAACCATATATATTTAATGTTAAAAGTGAAGTGAGAATAGCTAAAGATCGCTTCCCTAACAATACAGGAACTATTTAATGTAGGAAAATATAAAACGAATGCATACGTGCATGTATACAAAGAAGGGCGTCATGTGAAGTAGCGCCAAATTTGTTATTAGCATCTGTATGTTTGAGGTGTGAAGACGTATTTTTGTAACGCGCGTGGATGTGGATCTAAAAGACTTTATAAAAGTGGAAAGACTATCAGGATAATACAAATAGGTGCAACGAAAGTCAATTCAATTATAACAAGTGTAATAAGAGACGAAAAAAGTGTTAATAAAATGATATATAGTGAAGTTACATTGAGTGTTTATTCATTCCACCTAGTACCACGCCTGGAGAAAAATAATAGTCTCATAGCTCAACACGAAGCATCATTTTATTTAAAAATACACCACCAGGTATATCAAATATGTATATTATGCAGAGCCTGTAGTTGGACATGTGGCCAGCATAACAGAAATTTTGTTGACACCAGGGAACTTGTTGTTTACCATTGGAGTCAGATATTCATAGTCCCTTAAATTCAAATTCATAGATTTCTCATCCAAATTATAACTACAGTAATATAGCTTGCACAAAGAACATGTTGGAAATGATGTCCTTGTGCCCCTATACATCTCTCACACCTTTTAGGAAAGTTTGTATTAACACACATTAATTCCTCATAGCCATGCAAATAAAGCCTTACTTTGTCCAAAAAAAATGCTGGTCAATATGTGATCATTAACATTGACCAATGCTTAATTGCAGAAATTAACTCTACTCATATTATTGCATGGTTGCAATTCCTGTACTAGTTATCTTACAGGGTTTTAGTTTTAAAAGTGACTGCTACTACTATTACTGCTATTGTTCTCTTGTATATTGGAGAGTAACAGGATTAATGACTTCGTTGTCAGAAATCCAGCATTAGCTAACAACAAATTTTAAAAGTGAATCTTTATTAGTCATTCAGTAATTACAATAATTACCATAGACTTCTTCAAAAACAACTTACTATAGTCATTCTATAAATACATACATACAAACATTGCTAACTTAAGATTTACACTTAACAGATTTACAAACTAAGATTTATATAAGTTTACAATCCAGTGGTATTTTGTTAAATTCTTGCACAAGCCAAGGTTTGTGAAATTCCTGGTTCCTGTACAAGCTTTCTCCAAGATTTGTGTGAAATTTGCTACTTTCCTCCATTGGTATTCAAGTTTTTGCTCTGTAAGAACATGACAGTTTACTTTCAGTTTCTTATCAAAAATAGATCCTGTTTCCCAAGATTATGGGAAGATTAGAAGATTATGAACCACTTCTCTGTGAGACACAGACAGGAATATGTCTGTAAATCACCATCATACTTCTTTAGAAGAGTTTATGACATTGGAGTCACACATGATTTTGTGTGCTGAAGTATATAGACTTTTAGTCATTATGACAGCACTAACACATTATAACATTGAAACACGTGGTCTCACAATACATCACCTTTATAGGTATAATACATGCATGACATCACATGAGCAGATTAGCTGCCACATGGAAGGAAATAGAACCAGTTAGAAACTATGCAGGGCAAGCAATTCCTTGTAATATGGCCACACATCAAAATGAGACAATTATGAGTGAATGGATGAACAGTGAATGAATGATGGTTCACTTAGTAAGAAACTCCATAGATTAAGGAAATATTGAAGCTATTAACGGTGAAGCAACAGAATCTAAAGTAAGAGCAAATTAGAAACTAAAAGCTTCACTTATCTTAGTAATATTGCAAGATAAGTGAAGCTTTTAGTGTCTAATTTGTTCTTATTTTAGATTTTTAAACTCCATAGATGCTAAAACGTTGTGCTGAAGTTTCTATTTTATAAATGCTTGTGTGTGGCAGATGAAGGTGTTGTGGCAGTAAACTACCTAGAGGGACCAAGAGTAGTTGCAGAAAAACAAAACATGGTCACTGGTGTTGGGGAAGATGCTGTCTTGAGATGCACTGTATCTGGATCGCCAACACCTATCCTTAGATGGTTAAAAAATGAACAGGATGTTATTATTAGTAAAAAATATCAGGTTAGTAGCATTTATATTCATAATCCATGTTAGTTTTGTGTCTAGACAGTGGTTCAGAACCAACTGCATCACTCAGTCTGCTGGAAAAAGGGGTGGGAAATATAACTAGAAAACTGTATTGAAAAAATAAGTGAGGAAGGCTATCCTTTATCAGGTTCATCAGATGATTTCCATATATCAAGCCAATCAGTGATAACTGATTCTTGTAACACACACAAACTGAGTGTAGGTAAACTTTGAAAGGTAGAATTAGAAATGAAAAATTCAATGCCAAAGCTGGGATTTGAACTATGTGTCTTCCACTCTGCATGCAGTGCTCTTAACTACTGAGCTACCATGAAAATGTGCCAGCATGGCCTTAAAGTCTTCAACTGATTCAGATTTTCCCAGTAGACCACAAGGGAATCTTGTATTCAAGACATTTACCCCAGTGGTGACTCACAATCATAAGTACTTACGCCCTGGATAAGGAATTTGAATTTTTCATTTCTGATTCTGCTTCTCAGTAGATAATATTTAATTGTTGTTCAGAGCAAATTATCCTGATGTATTTATGGAGTTAATATAACCCTTTGCCATTTATGCTTCAGTTTATGAGAAACTAGTTTCGGGAGTTTATTCCTACCATTTTCAATCTGATGCCATTGCTAGTTTTATTTGCCTGCAGCCTTCTCTCTGGCAGTAAAACAACAAAATCCTTCCCTAATATGTCAACCAGAAGGATTTTGAAATTTATCAGATGGTCTTTGTGCTTTCATTTAAAATGTTTTCCCAACTTGTGAGTTCAGTCTTCTGTCATTCTTTTTAGTAACTTTAGATTTGGATCTAGGTTATAGCTTTCATTCCAAAATAAAATGCTATGGTAATTTGTCTTCTTGTTTTCTAAAGGTATTTTCAAAGTCATAAAAGAAATAAGCATCATCACCAAAGAGAAACATAGTAGCTGGACATTCAGGAGGTTCACTTATCAACCAAACACGTTTAGAAAATTCAAACAGATCAAACAGAACAAAATATCATCTTGGCTCCATCTCCTATAAACAAATACTTCCTAACAAGCATGCTAAATTCAAAAATAAAACGAGGTTCAGTCAGACAGTAGATCTGGAGTATCTCAAATCATCTGCATGGATTATGAAAAGTATTACATAAGAAAAACCAAAAGAAGTCTAAAACTCAGCACCAAAGAATACTTCAGGAATATTGTTAGCTAATGCTGGATTTCTGACAGTGAAGCCATTAATTCTCTTGCTCTCCAAAATTTTTCACTGATGGATGGGGTGCTAGAAATGGCCAGGCATATTTGAAACAAATCAGCAGTAGTATTTCACTTTTGGAATGATAACCATGACCTAGACCCAAATCTGAAATTACTAAACAGTAGGACAGACCACAACGAGCTCATAAATATAGGAAAACATTTTAACATGGAAGCAGAAAACCATTTGATAAATTTTAAAATCCCACCAGGTGTCATCTCAGTAAATAAGTTCAGAAAGAAGGCTGCAGTCATCTACAACTAGCAAGGGTGGTCAGACTGACGAAGCTGAGGTTCATATTTATCATAAGAAACTGAATTAATAAAATGTAATTTTCTTTCAGATATTTGAGGATGGGGCTTTAGTAATCAGAAATACACAAACATCAGACAGTGGAACATACACTTGTGTTGCAGAAAACCATGCAGGCAGAGAAAAGGATTCAATAGCTGTAATGGTGGGAATGCAACCACAGATGCTTCAAATTCCACAGAGTACGTGGTATTGTCAATAATTATATAATTGCACGGTATTTGCAGTTTTGATTTCAGATTCATCACAATTATTTTTGTCTCTTCTAGGGTTCCATTGTAACTATTAATAAAACATGCTTGCAAGAATATTAACAATTTTAAATGAATGCTGGATAAAATATAAATATTTTAAGACAGATATGTGTTAGTGAAACACTAAATCAATGAATTGATGAACCAGCTATGTTTTCTGATCACGAAAATGCAATCAATGCAATCCCAAATCTCTCCAGCTGTCTCCCTTGTCTGGTTTCCTTTTTCTCTGTGCATATGAACCATTTATCTTAATATTGTCTATTTTTTACTCTAAAAATGTTTGCTATTCCTTTCAATACATCCCTTAGCACACAGTTCCTTTTCATCAATCTCAGCTAAGTTCTTTTTCTCTTCCTGATCAGTGTCACCATTGACCTTCCGTAGCAAACTGTTTCTAAAATAAGTCATTATTAGAAACCCAAACATTGTACGTAAATTGTTCCAAATTCTTGAACAGTTATAGGAAATTTTATGGCAAAAACTGAACATTTCTTTACAATTGAAAAAGCTCCGAAGTAAAAGCTACAATTTGTTTGCTTTTAGTTAAAATAATGACATATATGCTATTAATGTTAAAACAAAACCCATTTTTAATTCCATTTACCTGCAGAATGATTAAATAGTAATTTGTTAGTGCCATATTTTTACTTTCTCTACATGACAGAGTAGGTAGAGGAGGTACCTACTGTATTCAATCCAAAAATTCAATACCAACCTGGAAATACAGATTCTGAGGTCTCCTGAATAAATAAAAAAGCATTAAAAAGTACATATGTATGTGTGTGTTCATTTGTACATGTGCAAATGTGTGTCTGTGAACAGCATAACTAAAAAATGAAGTCAGCTAAATACCGAACTTGTTATCTATGTTCAGCATCTTTCAGGAATGAAGAGTTTCAAGGAAATATTCCACTCCAAACTACCCTTTATATACAGCACTTTTTCAAAAATTTGATTTTGTCGAAAATGGCTCTAACATTTTAATCTAAAATACCATATATTAAAGATAGTATGGCTTTGACACGGTGTACACGTACAATGCTTGACATTGTGCTTCCATACTTCACACGTTTTAAATGTTCCATGGGTGACATCACATTGCCAAGGAGACAGGGTAACTTTGACCACATTTTGAAATGTTGGTTGTAAGTTTGTGTACTCAAAAAGAGTTTTGAGTGCATATTTGTGATATTTGTGTAAATGAGGGAATACTTGATAAAAGATAAAATAAAGAGTAAGTAAAAGATTAATTGAAGACTAATTTTGCTACAATATTTATATGACAAATAAAATGTATAACTTTTATGTTTTGTTTTGACAGACACTGAGATAGAAATAATGAAAAATGGAAGTGTACCATGCATAGCTACTGGGCAGCCTGCCCCTTTAATTACATGGGAAAGAACTGATGGAAGATCTCAAAACAGAAGTCGTATCTTCAGTACAGAAACTGGAAATCTTTTGTTTACGTGTGAGTAATACCTGTAGAATTCACTTCACAAGTATACAATCTTCAAATTTTACATCCTGCTCAGGCATAATAAAATTGGGATTGGATTAATTATGGTGATTATATTAAAAACAGCTATGGCTATCTCTACAGGTGATATGACAAAGCCGGTTTATTATACAAGGGGCATCTCAAAAGTAAGTTGTACTATTTTTTTAAATCTGCACAGTAGGCCGGAAAAGTCTGAAAGTCCCAGGGGATATAGGTATGGGTGTAGTAGCAGCACTAAAATTCTTAGGCACCTAAGTTTATTGCTTGAACATTAAAATGGCAGTGATAATGGAGACTCCACTCTTTCTTACTACCGATTGCGAAGTTTGTGCTGTAATCCGTTTTTTGATGGGAAAAAATAAATGTGCGACTGAAATTCATCGCGAGATGTGCAGTGTTTATGGAAAAGACGTTATGTCAAGACAAAT
The DNA here is from genome assembly GCA_030765045.1 of Tenodera sinensis. Lineage (NCBI taxonomy): Eukaryota > Metazoa > Arthropoda > Insecta > Mantodea > Mantidae > Tenodera > Tenodera sinensis. The sequence continues at coordinate 199,297,290 of CM060961.1, forward strand.
GGTTTCTCGTTGGCACTAACTGTTTATTGAAGGTAGAACAACCTTACATGACGAGCAACGAAGCGGCTGATCCTCCACTTCCCACGCTCCAGATATTGTTGACGAGTTTCGAGGAGTCATAGACACTGATCGGCGCCTTACACTTGAGGCACCTTTGTTATATTGAAATAAGCCGTGCATCACTTCTCAGGATTATTTCTGAGGATCTGTCTGTCGAAAGTGTGTGCAAGATGGGTTCCTTGCATGATTTCAGAACAACACAAGGAGCAGAGAGTTGATGCCGCATATCAATTTTTGCAATTTTTTGAGGATGAGGGAGATGGCTTATTCGATAGAATAGTGACCGGGGACAAAACATGGATCTATCACTGGACACCCAAATCCAAAAGGCAGAGTATGGTGTGTAAACAAAAGGATGAGGCAACACCAAAAAAGGCAAAAGTTGTTGCATCGGCTGGCAAGGTCATGGCAACAATATTCTGGGATTCGAAGGGAGTACTGTTAATCGATTACCAGCCCTGTGGGTCCACGATGACAGCTGCTCGCTATTGTGAGGTGTTGAGAAAACTCAGAAAAGCCATACAAAACAAAAGGAGGGGAAAGTTGAGCAAAACAGTTTTTCTGTTCCACAATAACGCTCTCTCGCACACTGCTCGTGAAATGCAAACCCTGTTTGAGCATTTTCGATGGGATGTTTTCAGTCATCCACCTTATTCACCTAACCTTGCACCAAGTGATTACCATCTTTTTCTGGAGCTACAGCAACATCTTGGGGGAAGGCGCTTTGTAAATGACGAGCAACTGAAACAAGAAGTAGAAAGATGGCTATCCAGTTTGGCGGGAGAGTGGTTTGACATTGGGTTAAAAAAAACTTACCACGGTATCAAAAATGTATTGAGGTTCAAGGAAATTGTGTGGGAAAATAGGTACTGAATGTACCTTTCAAAATATACCCTTTTTAAAATATTTAAACGTTTTGTTATTTTTTTAAAAAATAGTGCAACTTACTTTTGAGATGCCCCTCGTAATAAAAAAGCTGCCAGAGAAAAAAAGTTCATAATCACATTATTTAGACAACGTTAGTTACTGCTTTACTATAAATAACAATTATTGTAGATGCTGCCAAGCTGACCTAATGCTTGTGATGGATTTGGTGGCTTCAAAATTAGAATCAGAATTTATTTACCATTGACATTGGTTTCAACACAATCACAGTTTACAGTTGTTTAATTCTGAAGATGGGAGCAAGTTGGGCTCTTGAAACTGGTCAAGTTTAATTATATGTAAGTGATGTTTTGTGTTTCAATCCGACTCAGTTTTCATTATAATTTTACTCTATATTTTTTATCTGCTATAGTTGTATCTATTTCTGCCACAAAATATACAAATTTAATGTAGAGTATCTGATACTGTAGATAAACATCTCCAAGAATAAACATTGCATGTCTTATTGCCATGACAAATTTTTGTACATCCCCTAGGGCAGATATAGTTAGTAGATTTTAATAAATATAAAAAATATATAAATATAAACATAGTAATAGTTATATTATTTAACATTTTAAGTGATAAAGTTGAGATTATAAGCTGTTAAGCCTTTCTAACAAACAATAAGCACGTGGTAATATTACTACAGTACGTGTATTATGAAAAATATTCAAAACATAAAATTTGAATTGCAAAAAATTCTGAAGTGGTACACAAAAATGGATTTCAGTTTTGCAATCAGTATGAAAATGTGATTCAGAAATGCTCATTCATTTCAAAAAAACAAATTCCATGCAGAACAGTGTAATGCACATGTTGTTTCTCATATAGTTTGTCAGTCTGCTCTGTATAAGGGTTTAGGTGATTATTTTGCAAATTATTGCTGTGTGTTAATGAGTGCAATTGCGTTACATTTTAAAACTGAATTGTTTTATTATTCAGTTGCAGAAATAGAAGATGGAGGAACATACAGATGTGTTGTACAGAATACCCTTGGCAGAAAAGTATTTGATGTCAATGTAACCATCACAGGGATTGGTAAATATCTTCTCTTGTGTATATTAACTTTCTAATGGTCAATGTATATAATAATGGATTGTTTGTGCCTTTACATATGACTTAGCCCTTTCCTCATTAGATGCCCGAGACCCAATATCTGAGTCTTATAAAACCCTACATGCCATTTACAATGTTAGCATTCTGGAGTAAACATCAATACTTTCTATATTTTTATATATTTAAAAGTAGCAATTAAATAATTGTTAACCATTCAATAATGTGTAATAACTTATTATTGACAAATGTTTCCAGAAAATTGCATGAGACTACAAATATGTTAGGGTTTTAACTTTCAGTAGAGCAACACAATTATGCAATAAGTTTCAAATTCAGTAAAGAACCATTTTTACAGTTTAATTGAATTAAACAATGAACTGTTTGCATGTGGTTTAGTATGCATGCCACTTGTTCCTGATTAGAATCTATTGTATGTTTCTATTTTCTTCAAAATATTGTAGTAAACATACTGTATGTTATGACATAACATTACCCAATAAGATTTAATCCTAACTAGAATAATTTGCTTCTACCAACCATTGGCATCATTTCCACCAAATTGCATTAGGTATTGTTTATTTGCATGGTACTGATTATACACTGTGTATAACTTTTTACAGCTGTGGGGAAATAAGCTTAATTTCAGTTTTTGTTTTATTAATTTACCATTCGAGAACTTGTTAAGTGATGAAATTTTTCATTTGCTTTGCTGTTAAATATTAAAAAATATTTCTTAAGGACATACAGTAAAATGATGTTACTGAGAAGAGATTAGAATGATTCTAAGGCAATCTTACATGGAGTTATTGTTTCCCCATGGCTTGTTGCAGTGAAACCTATTCTGGGATCAAAGAACAGCAACCATGCTGGTACGACAGTGAAGAGGGGCATGTTGATAGAGCTACCTTGTAAAGTGATATTGAGTAACCCTCCTCCTATAGTCACTTGGTACAAGGATGGAGAAGTCCTGGGACACGAACAAATGGCTTGGGAAGGAATCTCTGTCCAAGACAATAACTCCTTGATAATACCTTACACAACACAAGAACATGAGGGTACATATGAATGTGTTGTCAGTAACATTGGAGGATCTGCCAGCCAGTCTACCACACTTCATGTCCTTGGTAAGCATTCAGTTCATAGCCTACGTTTTCATACTCTTTACTTTTTCTACTAAGGAGCATATAAAATAAAGGCACACGAGGCAGAACTAGACGAAGCTGGGCAAGTGTGAGTGACTTATCCAAGAGGTGTGATATTGCCCAATACCCTAACATGCTGTCTAATGCATTATTGCTTTTCACTTTTCTCTTTGTGCTCAAAAAATCCAGTGGCTCATTGTTGTAAACTATTCCACTGGAAAGAATTCTTTTGAAACTAATTGTCCAAGAAACAATATTTTAGTTGGCCTGCAGTCCAGGATATGAGGTGCCAAATATCAAAACTTTATGGTCTGATATGTCATGTTTAGATCAGTCTTAGTGACAAGCTTAGCCTTACAAGTTGCATTTCAATTAAAAAAGAAACTTTACCTTCAATCACCTCTTTTTTTTTTTTTTTTTTTTTTAATTATTATTTGCTGAGTTAAACCTAAAATACCATTGCCTGAGTTTCTTAAGATTTTTTCAGTCACCAATTTCCAATCGTGATCAGGAATATTAATTACTTTGAATACTGCTCCATGACTTTGGATCATTTGTTTATCCTCTTCAAGCTAAAGGATAGTATTTTTACAGGTCTTTTTCAATTAAGCCAAACACCCGATCTTTATTTTGTTTTATGTTTTTAAGCATTTTTGTACTCACATCTCCCCTCCACAAAACACGTAACCACTGTTTTTTCTCTTCAAAGTCTGTGTTCATTATTACAATGGCATACACAAGAAGAAATGATGCTTGCAGTTTTAGTAAAGTCACTTTCACACCATATTAAGCCGGCAAAATTTTCATTTGCCAAACTGGGAAGTTTGGGAAAGTGTTGATTGACTGAAACGGATTTGTCTGAATTTGAAACTACAAATGTCAATATAGGTACTGCATTTGGCAGATATTGATACTCAGCCTCATTTTTGACTACATATTTTAATAAGATGTGTCAGGTTTTGCTGTTACATCATGGCTGCATTGAATTCCTTGAGATAAAATCTATCTGAAGCAATGCATAACTCAATTTGGTCAAACAATGAATTTGGCAGCTTTTGATACTAGGTGCATCATATAAGTAATTGAATAAACACTGTTATCAGTGATAGCAAATGCCACACATTTTGCATCATGGTTGTGTATTCTATCTCAAAATTATATTTTTCTCAAGGATAAAGATATTAGGGCGGCACTGTGGCTGAGCAGTTAGACCGTTTGCCTACCACCTAGGTGGCCTGGGTTTGATCCCAAGGACCTGCATGTGGTATTCATGGCGAACGAAGCAGCATCTGAGCAGTTTTCTCCAGTTTCTCCCACCACTCATTCCACCAAATGCTCCGTCATCACCTTTTCATTCATTGATTTTACCTACATTTCATATCATCCTCTTCCTCACTATCATACCTGTACTAGGCTGACCATCTGCTTCCAGGTCTTCACTCTGTCCGGTGCATAGGTTCCTCTGCTCCCCAACAGGCATCAGACCCTAGGCACTGACATGTAAGTCCTAGGGGGTGTAAGTCCTGCATAAGGGGAGGGTAATCAGAAAAAGAAGAAGGATGTAGAGATTCCTCCAGAAAAGGAGGTTAGTGTAATGTTATAAGAGCTAATTTCACCAACCAATAATACATTTTAACACGTTATTAAATGGATTTAATATTGACGTTACTGCAAATTTTGTTTCACCAAACAATGTTAGCTTTAACATAGTGTTAAATCTTGGTGTTAAAGTAACATCCTCTTGCTCTTGTGTTAAGGCATTTAACAAATGTTTGGATTTGGAAAATGGTTACCACAAACCAAGCTGTTGCAACTTTTATTGCATTTGATGTTTTTAATGCTATTTTTAAATGCAGAAAAGCCTTAAATCCAGAGTATTTTGCTGAGTGTTTTGAATATTTTACCACAATTTCTGCCTGTATAAAGAAGTGTGATTACAAAGTATGATGCATATACTTAAGTCGTTCCTAAGTACATGTTGTAAACCAAAAATCATTTTATAAAAAAAAGTGCTCCTCACAATGCACTATAAGTTTTTGATATTTCACACTAAAAGATCTGTATTTCCTTTTTTTGAATATGTTGCACAAGACATCAAGATATTGTATTATGAACCTGACCATGTAATTTTATTTCATGGATATAACTGTGCATTCAGTTTTGTTTATGTACTTGCTTATTCACTACACTGAACACGTGAATGACAGTGATCTATTTGAGGTTATAATATTTAATGTTGTTTACAGAGCCACCAGTGTTCCTGAGTTCTGGAACAGTAACACATAAGTCTCGTGTGGGAGACAAAATAGTGTTGTCTTGTCCTGCTTTGGGAGATCCTGAGCCAATCATTACCTGGAAGAAGGATGGGATGCCTTTACTGTCCAGTCCCACAGTGTAGGTTGGGCCCGTTTCTAATATCTATTGGTCACACATTTTCTGATAGTGCAGATTTCTTAATAGAGAATAAAGGACCATGAGGCATTCCTTTTTAGAGAGCTTAAGTTGAAGGAAGTAAAATAGTATTGTCAAAAATGTTATAACATATTTTGCTTGTAAGAGACACTAAATGTAAAGAGCTGTAAGATTAATACTAGGAGGACTGAGTCCTTCATGTTGAAGGGTACTTTATCTTAAGAGAATAATTTCATAAATGTTTTATTATAAAATCTCCATATTCCATGGCATTTAGTAAGGGATTATAAAGTATAGCTGCAGAGCAATACAGCCATTTCCTACTATAAGAAGAAAAACGGGCAGGTTCTTATTGCATGCCAGATGCTCTTTTGATGACAGAGATTATAATTAAAGCAGTTTTGGTGATTTTATTTTTTTCGGGAGAGGGGTCCTAAAGTAAAGCTGCCAACTGTTAATCTTGGATGCAGAGACAAATTTGTTTTAAATCAAGTAAAAGTTGATTAAGTTCTAGTTCTCTATTTTATTGTATCCGTATTGCACCTTTTTATCCACTCTGGGAGGTCTGGCACAGGGTACACTCAGCCTCGTTAGTTCGGGGGGACCAATTGAGGAGCTACTTGATGGAAAAGTAGTGGCCCCAGGTCATGAAGACCACATAACTGGCCGGGAGGGATTGGGACACTGACCGTGTACCACCCTGCAGTGCTGCACCTCACCAATGATGCCTGTAGTGGGCTGAGGTTGGGGATGCAGCGACTGGGCGGTAAGGCTTGGCTCTTCAGGGGCTGCTGTGCCAGGGTGTTTAGTATTGCACCCAGTGAAGTTGATTGATTTTCTAGGGCTGTATTTATGTTCTAAATGTTTGAAGAAAATGTTATCCATTAAGTTAATTGTACCTGATTAACACATTTCACAGAGAAAAATAGTGTTTTAATAGGAGTTAAATGATTCAAGAGACACTTGTAACACTTCCTTTGGTCTTTTCTTTCTCTTCTTTTTTTGTAAGTTTCATGTCCTTTATCCAGGTAGGTTATGTTAGACAATGAATGAATGAAATGGGTGAAATGATGCTCAAATGAGCCCAGGCTCTATAGAGCTTAAACTTATCAACATTCATCTTTTCAAGACAGGGAAAACCCCAGAAAAAACTTTATATGGGTAACTCATCCTAATCAAAATGTGAACTTGCGACCTCTTGAATGTGACACAGACATGCTATCCCCATACCATAGAGGTGGACTACTTACAACACTTGTAGTTGCTGTAGTTGAGTTTCCAGATAATATTCATATGCAGGTGTTGAAAAATGAGGTTCACAATTTAGGGATGAGGGGTGAAACAGGAGAGAAACCTAAGTATTCCAGTAAACCTGGAACTGTTTATGAGATAATGCTATTTTGTTGCTGTTTGGGATGAGCTGAATACTTAATACTAAGTCTAGCAAAAGCAGTGACAATTTTTTTTAATTTAATTTAAAAGGTGAGTTAATTAATAACACTGAACAACACTTACAACATATTTTTCCGGGACGCGTTTCGAAGGTTAACTTTCCTCCATTATCAACCGGACAATAACAGTTAAACCTGGGACATAAAGTACTCACAGAGGTAATTATTATTTATTTATGCCAACAAACTTACTGTTGGTGTTTTTAAACACACAAGCCGTGTGTGGGCAAAGTTTAAGAGGTAGAACTGGAACTTAAAAATTCAATGCCACAACTGGGATTTGAACCACAGACCTTCCGCTTACCGGGCGGACGCTCTAACCACTGAGCTATTGTGACAAACTGCCACAACAACTGTTGGCATAAATAAATAATAATTACCATTCTGAAGGTTATTTAATCCTGGGATATAAAGTACTTACAATAGTAAGTCACCATTGGGGTAATTTGTCTCTGATGTGAGACTGCCTTTGTGGTTTACCAGGAGAAATATGAACTGGTTTGAGAATTTAATGCCATTCTGGCAGTTTGTCACAATAGCTCAGTGGTTAGAGCGTCCGCCCAGTAAGCGGAAGGTCTGTGGTTCAAATCCCAGTTGTGGCATTGAATTTTTAAGTTCCAGCTCTACCTCTCAAACTTACAGAGGTATTTTTTGGAGGTGGCATGTGACGTAATGTTGCGCAGTAGTTCATGGTCGAGTCCACTTGTCTATTGCAAGATAAAAGGGGTGTCTGGTTAGTACCTCTTCAACTTCTAACCCACTAGCCAGCAGGCTGCTGGTGGAAACTTACCCCCACCATCGCTTTGCGTGATGTCACTCACGCACATCCGAGCAGGGTCACGCGCCACCTCTAAAAAATACCTTTGTACAATTTGTAAGTCGCCATTGGAGTGTTTATCTGTGATGTGAGATTCACTTGTGGTCCACTGGGAAAGTACAAATCGGCTGGGGAATTTAATGTCGTACTGGCAAGTTGGCTGTGGTATCTTAGTGGTTAAAGCAGCCGTTCGATAAGCAGAAGATCCATGGTTCAAATCCTAGCTATGACATTGAACTTTTCAGTCCTGATTCCACCTCTTAAAATCATTTGTACTTAAATCACATTTCCATCATGTTTCAAAGTAAATAAAAAAAGGATACACAAAGCTTCAATAAACAGTGGTCCCCAAATTAACTAATGTTGAGATGATGTAACATTTTATGATTAAGAGCAGACATCTCTGTCTAAAGTACTGTCCATTTGTATTGTACTATTTATTCATTCTTTTTTATCATATACATTTGACACATGTGATATAGTATTTCAATTTGTGCATGTAAACTAATTAATTGATTAATCAGTTAATAATACTGCATTTGAGTTAAATCATTTAACAAAAGGAGTGAGATATCAGTAAGACAAATTTCAATACCTAGTACAATTTATATGTTGAATTTTTATGCTTTTGGCAGCTACAAAAATCTAGAAGACAACAGCCTAGTGATAAATGGTGCAACTGTAGGAGACAGTGGAACATATGCATGCACTGCTGCTAATTCTGCTGGTGAAGCAAGGAAATTCATGGTTCTTTTTGTTCAAGGTAAACAGTTAATAAATGAACATGATCTTACTTAAAGTAACTTGAGCAATTCATGTGGTATGGTACAGAATATCTTTCAGGTAGAAATAACATAAAATTTACATCCCAGACAGTTTCATGTTTTGAACAAAATTATGTTAGCAGCTTCACATGTAAATTACATACAGTTAGAAGTCCTGCATCACTGATACCTTTTAAAAATGAGTTTCATATACTACTTCAAGCTTGTATGCTGGTTTACTAAATATAGGAATCAAAATACATTGTCAGTTATGATTTATCCAATTTTTTTATTTGGACATTTATCTCATCTATGTTGCTACACTTTAGAAATCCCTAAATTTGAAAATTTTAATTTATAGAAGGAAAATTGAAGTCACTCAAAATCAGAAAATAGTCCAAGTATAAGTTATAACACATATTGTGCATTAAGTGAGTGATTGTGTATCTTTTCACATATTGTAAACTTTTGCAGTACATCTACAACTTATGAAAACTAGTTCTATGAGTTAATTGGTGAAAATTTGTTTATTAAATTTGGCTTCAGACTATATCTTGACAAGGCAAAATTGTCTAACATTAACTTTTATAGAAGCAGTATTCTAATTAAGGAAATGTTGAAGCTATTAACAGTGAAAAGCCTGCCTCGGTAGCGTGATGGTTGGCGTGTTTGCCTTACGTTCAAGAGGTCGCGAGTTTAAATCTCACTTAGGGTAAGTTATCCGGGTAAGGTTTTTATAGGTTGCGTGTTTGTTCTTGACGAATGACCTTGAGCAGAAATCCAGTGAGTAGACCTACCCTCAATAAACAGGTCAGCAAATGTTTATGCTACGATAACAGACACCTCTGTTTTTCTCTGTCGCGTTTGTGTATACAGTCGACTGCAAAAGTTTTGTGTGGTACGGATGTATGCATGCAACGAAAATAACAGTAATTCAGACGAGGGAGAAATGTCGGGAATAGAAGAATGCAAGAAAGTTAAGTGGAAACAGTTATAGAGGTATAGTGTATAATACGTGTGGCTGATATTACTGGAAGTGTGATAAATTGATTTGTAGTGTTGTACTACTTCAGCTCAGAAGCATGTGCGTCACCTCACTGTAGACTGTACCTTCTCTCTCTCTCCATGCAAACGTTCCCGGAAAAGCTGAGTAGTGACTCGCATTCAACCTTTCATATAAAATTTTCATTCGTCAAGAAGTAACACGCGACCTGTACCAAGGTTTTCCCTTATCCTGAGAAGATGATTGTCAGGTAACCTAAAGCTGCATGGACCTCGGGCTCATTTGAGCATCATTTCACCCGTTCCATTCATTCCCCGTCTGATATGACATTACGTTGGAGGACGTTAATTAAAAAAAAAAAAAATTAACAGTGAAGCAACAGAATCCCACCGTACGGGGAGGGACTTAGGGCGCTAACCATGTCCCACTCTCCATAACTGCACCCCACTCATGACACCCAATGTGGGCAGAGGAGGGAGAGATAGCAGTTAAGTGGCAGACCTTGGACCATTATTCAGCTATAGTGCCACAGAGTTTATGTTTTTAGCATTCTACGTTTAGCTTGAACAAAGTTCAATTCTATAGCTGGAAATTAGGGCAACTATTTATACAATGTCCATTAATGACTCTTTGAAAAGCACAAGAGTTTTATCAACAATCTGTTCATATAAATATCTTTCAGAGCATGTGCTTCTTTTAAAATGAAGAAAACAGACTGTAAGCATATTATAAAATTGAGGCGCATACATATAACACAAGCTGCAGTTTGAACATCTTAAGTTGTGGCAAGTTCATTATAAAAGCATGTAACTATGTATTAAGGGCTCTCCCTCTAGGGGATATGTGAATAGCGACCACAAGGTACCCAAGCTGAGCAGAACATTACTTCCACTTACTGGTGTTTTGCTCCTCACTGTAACTTTTCTATCTGACCTTACCTTGGTCATCTCTTGTTCTCTTCCGACCCCGATGCTATTAGGGTTCCCGAGGGCTAGGGAGTCTTTATTTTTCCAACCTCTCCATTTCTCTATAAAATCTTAACCCCTAACATGCTGACCTGTCATGGCATGTAATACGTCCTCTGATTGGTGATCAGAGGATATGGTTGGTGAATTTATTTTGATAATTCTCCGGGTCAGGTCAGTGAGACCCGTAAACCGACAGGTGTGGTCCTCCAGACATTCTGGGGGTTGTGAGAGAGCGATGTGACCACCAAAACATAAAAATGTGGTGCTCTCTAAAAAGCGGTTACTATTACTGCTATTGCTCTCTTCAATATCATCAGTGAAAAATATTGGAGAGCAAGAGGATTAATGACTTCATTGTCAGAAATCCAGCGTTAGCTAAGAAGAAGAAGAAGACATATAACACAAAAACTAAACATCACTTATTTTTAAATTCATACAAGACAAAAATTTATGAAAATTGTTTTACTTACGCAGGGCTACATCAGTACAACAAGCTACCTGAATCCATAAAAAGTATTGAATTACAGCAGAAATTTGGAAGAATGTTATTAAATTTCTTAAGTGACTACAGCTTCTACAGTGTAAATCAGTTTTTAAACAGCAAATGTTATAGTTGCAAATATGTTGTTGTTGTTGTTAGCTAATGCTGGATTTCTGACAATGAAGTCATTAATCCTCTTGCTCTCCAATATTTTTCACTGATACTGAAGAGAGCAATAGCAGTAATAGTAACCGCTTTTTAGAGAGCACCATATTTTTATGTTTTGGCAGTCACATCGCTCTCTCACAACCCCCAGAATGTCTGGAGGACCACACCTGTCGTTGGTTTATGGGTCTCACCGACCTGACCGGGAGAATTATCAAAATAAATTCACCGACCATATCCTCTGATTACCAATCAGCGGACGATAGTTGCAAATATTGTATGCTGTAAATTGTATCCTATAACATGTACTTGCTCCAGTGGATCAAATAAACATGCTGCTTTTTTCCATATGCATTTAGGTACACCTGTATACCATTTTTAAATAACTGAATGCCATGAAAGATGTCAAATAAGGATGTACTATTCACAAATTCTGCATTTGCAAAATATATTTAAGAGAATGTTAGAATACTAAAATAAGAGTAGGATGTTACATTTGAAATTAGAGAGTTGGTCAGTTCTGGTGAAATCAAAAATAATATAAAATTGACAGTGGCTTTTAGTTACATATACAAACTTTCAAGTAAATTAAATTCATGTTCTAAAACATATCTGGAAGTGCATAACTTTTATCTACTCTGTATTATGAGTGTTTCTTGTAAACTTTTGGTTTATTAAGAAAACTTCATAACTGTAACTTTTAATTTAATTTCTTTTTTATTTTACAGAACCGCCACATATACTGTCAGAAGAAGATACTGTAGATGCAATTGATGGTCAGGCTGTAACACTTACATGTAAAGTTAAAGCTGTGCCCAATCCCATCATCCATTGGTATAAGGATGGAACACCACTTGAGGCTTATGGAAGTGGTATCATCTACTTGAATAACAATGCTTCTATCAGGTAAGTTGCCTGTTATAGCATCAGTTGGGATTTCAGAATTGTGGTAATGGTCAAGCACTAACATCTTTTATGAATCTCAAGAAAGGCAAGGGGAGGGGAGAAAAACTTTGGTTATGTCACATCTAAGCTATTCTAGAAAGTGCAAACATGAAAGTTAAATAGAATTATTAACATAATTAAGAAAATAATGAAGCTATTAACAGTGAAGCAACAAGAATCTAAAGTAAAAACAAATTAGAAACTAAAAACTTCACTTATCTTAGTAATATTGCAAGTTCTTTGGTGCAATATTACTAAAGTAAGTGAAGCTTTTAGTTTCTAATTTGTTTTTACTTTAGAATTAGTAACATTTTCTTTATTCGTATAACCTAACATCAGTTTTTTATGTGCTTACTCAAGCTTTAGTTATGTAGTGCATTTCTGTTTGCTATATGAGGTGTGATCATAAAATAACGGGAATTTTTGTTTTCCTTAAGAATATTTATTTACAGATCAACATCAGCTATGTCCTCTGCATCAAAGTAATCCCCCACAGATATAATACACTTGCACCAGCACCTTTTCCAATCTTGGAAGTACTTCTGGAACTCACTTCTTGATATGGCCTTGAGCTCCTTTAGTGATTCTGTTTTTATCTCATTAATGGTGTCACAACATCATCCTTTATTAGTTATTTTCTCAGGAATAAAAAGAAGTTTCAGGAGATCATGTCGGGTGAGTATGGTGGCTGAGGCAACATAACAATTTTGTTTTTTGCCAAAAAATAATGTACAAGCAGTAAGGTATAAGTGGGAGGATTATTGTGATGCAATTTGCACGAGTGGTTTTGCCACCGTTCTAGTTGCTTTCATCAAATTGATGTACAACCATATGGCAGGAATTCATGAAGCAGTATGCCATTGAAATCCAAGAAAAAAGTGAAAACAATCTTCACATTTGATTGAGCTTTCAAATTTTTTTTGATCTTGGCTCTTCAGGCATCTTCCGTTGTGAGGTTTAGACCTAGTTTTGATGTTATGCCCATATACCCATATTTAATCACCTGTCATGACGTTTTTAAGAAGTTCTGAATTTTTATTGACTTCATTCATAATCCTTGAGTAATGTGTATGCAATGTTGCTTTTGCTTGAAATTCAGCAATTTCAGAACAAACTTTACTGCCAGACATTTATGTCCGAAACACAGTAATTTTTAATCACACCTCAATTATGGTAAAAATACTCACTGTCCTTGATCAAAACAATGTACATAATACTTAACTGACTTATCATCATCATTATTAGTAACAATAAAGTCTGTCTCTGAACAAAACTGAGTTATGGCTCTGAAAATTAATGGAAGATAAACTACCAAACTATTGAGAGGTAGAACTGGAACTTAAAATTCAATGCCACAACTGGGATTTGAACCACAGACCTTCCGCTTACCAGGCGGCTGCTCTAACCATTGAGCTATTGTGACAAACTACCAGAATGGCATTAAATTCTCAAACCAGTTCGTATTTCTCCTGGTAAACCACAAAGGCAGTCTCCCCGTTTGCTGGGAGAGGTGCAAACTGGTTTGAGAATTCAATATCATTCTGGGGGGTTGTCACGGTGGCTTAGTGGTTGGAGCACCCGCCTGGTAAGCGGAGGGTCTGTGGTTAAAGTCCCAGCTGTGGCATTGAGTTTTTGAGTTCCAGTTCTACCTTACCAAAGTATGTTTTGTTCTGGGTGATCTTCTTAGATTTGTGGCACATGTCTCTACTTCTGGAACTTACATTTGTGAGGCAGAAAATGAAGCTGGATCTGACAGGAAAGAAATGATGCTGAAAGTTTTAGGTAAGATTGTTACTAAATAATTATTCAATCTTGATTTGAAGAACATCACATACTGTAATTGATATTGGGAGTGGATTGGTGACATTTTAGTTTCACTTGCTAAGTTTTCATTCTACAGGACTTTCGAATTGGTTCTTCATTGCCGCACAGCCTTTTGCCTGTGCGAGTTTGAAGCTGCCGCGGCCAGGTTTGCCGCTACTAACAACCTGGACGTAAAACATGTATAAAAATCTTACCTTATAGAAAATGCTGGAAATGTTGTGAACGATGGTTTAATCGATTCACAGCTTCTGTTCTTTTCAGATGAGGCGTGGTTTCATCTAAATGGTTGCGTGAACACTCATAACACTCGGTATTGGGCATCTCAAAATTCACATCGCGTTCAAGAAATCCCTCATTATGATTGGAGATTTGGAGTTTGGTGTGCTGTTAGTGCGACGAATAATTGGTCCAATATTTTACGACCAGACTGTAAATAAAGAGAGGTACCGAAATGACATTTTGACCCCATTTTTTCATGAACTGACAGAAGAAGAGAAATCATATGGGTGGTTTCAACAAGATTCTGCTACTGCAAGTACACATCGTGACTGAAAAAATTTGGTCAAAATGTCATTTCGGTACCTCTCTTTATTTACAGTCTGGTCTTAAAATATTGGACCAATTATGCGTCATGCTAACAGCACACCAAACTCCAAATCTCCGATCATAATGAGGGATTTCTTGAATGTGATGTGAATTTTGAGATGCCCAATACCGACTGTTATGAGTGTTCATGCGACCATTTTGATGAAACCACGCCTCATCTGAAAAGAACAGAAGCTATGGATTGATTAAACCATCATTTACGACATTTCCAGCATTTTCTATAAGGTAAGATTTTTATACATGTTTTACGTGTGGCTTGTTAGTAGAGGCAAACCCGGCTGCGGCAGCTTCAAACTCGCACAGGCAAAAGGCCGTGCGGCGGTGAAGAACCAATTTGAAAGCCCTGTAGTACAGGATTAAAACGATCACTAGAAGCAGTAGGCATGTTTTGCAAAGAATGACATCTTAAAATAAATAAGATTAAATCTAAGTTTACACTGGTAAAGAAAGGTTACAAACTAAAAAAAAAAAAACAGGAGAGTTGGTGGTGGAAAGGCTTAGAGATCAAGGTGGTTAAGAAAATTGTTTACCTAGGTGTTAGATTATCAGCAATGTAAAATAGAGTGACCATAAAACAAAATTTTCAGAAGGAATATGGCTATAAGTGTAATTAGAGCTTGTATAAATAAGACTTCCCCCTGATGACTGGAAATTCTACCAGTAGATAACATAATGAAGTTTTCCATTAGGCATTTAGATGTTAGTACAAGTGACAGTAAAGTAGGAAATCCCCTTTCAAACCCCAGTGCTGACAATGAGGTGAACATCATCGAAACATATTCTGAGTGAAACCTTAATAAGTGAAACTGCAGTGTCACCAACACACAACTTCAATTTGTTTAGTTTCACTATTTATAATTACTTCTAATAAATTAGCATATAAAGTTACATAGATTAAGGAAAGATAAGGTGCATAAATGAGTGCATTATTAGGATATGTATTAGAAAACAGACTTGATAAATAGCATATCAAAACAAAGGGATATAAGAGCAAGCTTAAAAAATCGGAATCTATATAGAATGAGCATATAGAGTATGTCCATAGCAAATTAAACAGAGACTTGCACCATCAAAGTACAGGTATATCAATAATACAAGTATTGATTGTATACTGTGAGTTACACAACTAAAAACCCATGATAAGAGATGAATATGTTTTAAGTTTATCCTTTAAAAAAAGAGCATACCTAATTATCTTTTCCTTCTTTGGAGCCCTAAAAGTTAAAGTTCTGCATCCCTCAGCATTTCCAAAAAAGGTCCTGCATATAATGTAGCTGCCTGAAAAAATAAAGATTTTGAACAGTGAGTTTTCAAAACTTCTTTGAAAATACATGTATGGTAGGTATATTCAATTTAATATTATTTAATTTTCAAGTAATTGTGAACCTCAGTCTCTCCATTATAATGGTTAATCAGAGTTCTACTATAGTTGAAAAAATTTAAATAACTTAATTAGAGAATATAAAGTTGATGAAAATGAAATGTTTAAAACAATGGAGCACATTGATAAATTGAAAAATGTGTTGATATTTCTAAGCACATTCTGTTCCAACTTACTTGTAATTATGTTAACGACAGGACTAGTTTCAGAGAGCTCTCTCCATCATTCAGTTGTTGATCGTGGTTAAACATCAGGTACTGTATGCCCACGACAAGAAGGCTAGAGGGGAATGAAGGGCAGAGGGGGCTTCAATTGTTTATCTGCTCCGCTAGCGTATCTGTTTACTAGGAAATGAGTGCATGAGAATGCATATGAGTCACCCACGTTGCCAGATCTAATGCGCTTTGCAGTATTAGGTGCAGGTGCAGAGATTTTTTAGTATTATGCATTATTTGGCCCTCGCGCTACGGCGCTACGGCGCTACAGTTATATACTCGTATTTTGTTAGTTTTATTCTTGGCTAAATATTTACATATGGCTGCAGTTCGAAAGAAGGGACGAAGTATTCACAGTGAAGCAAGGGAGGTAATTAGAAAAGTGATAGAAGTATGTGACGAAGAAGCGAAATCAGGACAATTGAAATGTTTATCACAAAGAAATTTACGTGTGGCAAATTATTGTGGGATATCGTAACATAGTGTAACAAGAATAAGAAGAGAAGGTGTTAAAGCTAGTGAAAAATCACTTCATACTCCGGGGAAAAAGAGACCAAAGGCCCAGGAATGCAAATTTCATTGTGATGACTTTGATAGAACAGTAATTAAAAACGTAATTCGAGACTTTTATTTGGTTAAAAAACAAGCGCCCACTGTACCGAAGCTACTTGCAGCAATTAGGGAAAAAATAAATTTTCCTTGGGGAAGAGAAACTCTGCGGAAGCTATTGCACGATATGGGTTTCAAATGGAAGCGATGTGGAAGCAAGAGAAAATTACTTATTGAACATCCAGAAATAGTTAACTGGAGAGCTAAATACCTAAGAGCTATAAATGGATACAGAAATGCTGGGAGAAATATCATTTACATTGATGAGTCCTGGGTGGACAATAATTTGACATTTGGGAAGTGCTGGCAGAGTGATGATATCTACGGGATTACGACAAACACTAGCTCTTCGAATCGCCTGATTCTTGTAAATGCAGGCAGCAACGAAGGTTTCATACCCGGAGCTTCTTTGATATTCAAAGCTGGACTTGCTAGCGGCGATTATCATGGCCAAATGAATGGAGAAAATTTCCAGAAATGGTTGGAGGAGAAACTGTTACCTAATATACACTGCAATAGTGTCATCGTGCTTGATAATGCTCCATACCACAGTGTACAAGAAAATAAGCCTCCGTCGAAATATGCTGTAAAGCAAGAAATGGTACAATGGTTGGAGAACAACATTTCATATTCTGCTGCAATGCGAAAGACCGACTTGTTTGATTTAATTCAAATACATAAACCAAAGGAAAAAATATACCATATCGACAGAATAATAGAAATGCATGGGCATACGGTTCTTAGATTACCTCCTTATATGTGCGAGTTGAACGCTATAGAATTGGCATGGGCAGCAATAAAACGACATCTAAGAGAGCATAATGTAACCGGCGATCTACATTTAAGAAATCTACAGCAGGTGTGTGAAAGTGCAGTGAACTCCGTTACAACAGCTGATTGGGAGGGCTATGTTAGGCACGTTAAGAAACTTGAGGATGAGTTCAGGCAAAAGGATGGGCTAGTGGAAGATGCAATAGACAATTTTATTATATCACTAGGAGGTCTGACGAAGATCCAAAGAACGGTAGTGACAGCAGCGAAGGTGACGACTTCTCCGACTCGGATCTTGCACGACAACTGGACTTCTAGGTGAGTTATGTGACAACACTGTGTATTTTAAACGAACCTAGCATCCTTATCATACTCGGAAACTAGACATAAACACCGCGCGGGAAGCAAAACATGATTACGTTACACATTCCTAAGCCTCGCCTTCTTGTGCTGGGCATACAGTAACTGCCTCCCCCTTCTCTTGTGGCATGGTATGCTCTTTTCCTCTTCTTCTTCTTCTTCTTCTTCTTCTTCTTCTTCTTCTTCTTCTTCTTCTTGTTCTTCTTCTTCTTCTTCTTCTTCTTCTTCTTCTTCTTCTTCTTCTTCTTCTTCTGCTCCTCCTCCTCCTCCTCCTCCTCCTCCTCCTTCTCCTCCTTCTCCTTCTCCTTCTCCTCCTCCTTCTTCTCCTTCTCCTTCCTCTTCCTCTTCTTCTTCTTCCTTAACTTAAAAATTATAAGACACATGGACAAATTGGTATTTGGCATATATAGGAAACAAACGCACGTAGACTACATTAAGAACAATAATTTCAACCCAAAAGCATATCAGAATGCAATCTTCCATAGCTTAATGCACTGATTGATCAGTATCCCACTAACAAACAGAGAATACAATGAAGAACTTGAGCATATTAATCTTGTTGCAGATTTAAACCCAATTTCATAACAAGATTATTAGAAAAACAGAATCTTCAAAACTATCAAGGATGTCAGCAAATTAAAAATTAACGATACCCAAGAAGGACATTGTAAATTTACATATCCAAAATTTTTCAACAATTTCAACAAAATTTTTAAGGATTATAGTATAAAGCTGGCTCCGTAAAACAAGTATCATTTTAAAAATTTACTTAATCACCCTCTAAAAAATACAACTTCAAGTATCAATTATCAGAAATCTTCCTTGTCAACTGTGAAGACTGCCATAAGATATACATTGGCAAAACAAAAAGAAATTTGGAAACCAGAATGAAAGAACACGTCAGAAATATCAAACACAAAGAAACAGATAAATCAGCCATGGCTCACCACTTTTGGTCTTACAGTCATAATATCAACCTAAATATCTAACTTTTAAAACCAGCAAAAAATTATTGGGAGTTAACAGTGTGGGGAAAGTATTTACATCTTTAAGGACCGTGATAGGCTGATGAATTTTGACATACCAATCATAGATGTCTATAACTAGCCAATAAGAACAGCATACCAGGCATTGAGAGAAAGGGGAGGCAGTTACCTGATATTCAAGCAGTCGATCAGCAGCTGAATGATGGAGAGAACCCTCTCCGAAAGTAGTCATGTGATTAACATAATTGCAAGCAAGTTGGAACAGAATCTGTTTAGAAATACTGACATATTTTTCAATTTATAATTAGAGAAGCTAGCAGGCAGCTTAGCATTTTAAAACTCTGTGTATGTGTGTATTAATGAACTTAGTATTCTTAATGAAAAAATCCAAAAATGTTTTTGCAGTGCCACCAACAATATACCCGCCAGATGACGAGTTCTATACTGTCAACACCAGTCAGTCTCTCAGGCTAAGTTGCCTTGTGTCAGGATATCCTCAACCCAACATTAGATGGGAGCATAATGGTGTACTACTGGATAACAACACACATGTCACGTAAGAGTCACATCAGTAAAATACATTGTTTATTCATTTTAACTTTAAGAATAGGTAGATCCAGAGGTTATTAATTGTTTATAATCAGATATTTAAGTTTTATGTGCTAGTTCAAAGTTCTTTGAATTTGACTTAATAAGTGACATTAGACAAAAATTATGGAAATTTAGATGATTTGTTCATTTCTGTGAGGGCAGATTGAAAAGTAATGCACAATAATTTATTTACAAAATAAGTTTAATTGTTAAAAAAAGCCACACAAATCAACTTACATCTTTTATGTACTTTTTGACATAGTCACCAACTTTCTCAACATATTTCTCCCATTGTGATACCAGTTTCAGTATGCCCTGTTCATAGAAGTCCATTTGGGTGGAGTATAGGCATCTGCAGACTGCTGATTTCACTTTTGGATCTGTCGCAAAACATTGGCCGGCCAGGAATTTTTTGGTGAGACCAAACAGATGAAAGTCCGATGGTGTAAGATCTAGCCTGGAAGAATGCACACTACCTGGAGACATTGCTACGGTCCAAATAATCATCCTCATACATGCTACACATGTCCCCGTGAATTTCACTCGGTTTATGTCATTTGTCCCATAAAAATAAAACTATACCTTGCAGCTCTTTACACATGGATGACAGTAACATGTGTGTCATCTTTGTTGCGTAGTTCATGCTTCTCTCACTAGAGCTGCACATGGAAAAAAAATCCTCTGTAGTGAAAACTTCAAGCTATATCTGTGTGAAATATCAACATTCCAGCTGCAAATACCAAGGCAGAAAAAATTATTGTGTCTTACTTTTTGATCCACCTAGATACTGTCTATACAATATAGTTTCTGCTACACACAGCCTTCTTGATATTAGCAATTTTGAAAGTTCCTAATAGTCATTTAGGTAAAGCACAGTGTTGAACTTCATCTTGTTTTACTCAATCTTTAATTTTTTTTTATTGTTTATTTATTTTTTAATTTTAATTTTCCAATATTCAAAATCCTTGTACAGGTATCTTAATTTTTAATTTACATGCTTGAAAGTGTCAGGAGAGCTTCATATATTAAGACATTACAAATTGTGTAATTATTTGTATTAAAAAATATTAAATGTAGGGTGGTTCAAGGAAACCAAAGTTTTACAAGTGTGTAGTAGTAAATGTGGAAGTTATTTATGTAAACTAACAAATACACGAGTTTAATGTTAATGATATGCCATTTAATGTAATACAGGTAAACATTTCCTTTCTTGAAAATTATTCCCCACAAGTGGCCTCTATCTTTGATATGATAATCTGCTTATTGTCAAACATTTTGTAACAATTATTTATTTATGCCAACAAACTTACTGTTGGTTTTTTTAAGCACACAAGCTGTGTGTGGGCATAGTTTGAGAGGTAGAACTGGTTTACCAGGAGAAATACGAACTGGTTTGAGAATTTAATGCCATTCTGGCAGTTTGTCACAATAGCTCAGTGGTTAGAGCAGCCGCCCGGTAAGCGGAAGGTCTGTGGTTCAAATCCCAGTTGTGGCATTGAATTTTTAAGTTCCAGTTCTACCTCTCAAACATTTTGTAACATTTTAAATGGAACAGTATTCATTTAGAGTGAATTCTAAAATGGAGTAGCGAACATTATTCCAGTAAGATGATATCGCTGGAACTTCAATGGCAACTGTGCATTGGCACTTTGGGAATCAAGTCCTCTCAGAGGGTTGCATAATCTCTAACGTGTCCAGATGTCTTTATTGGTGATTACTTTTACCAAGGATAATTCAAGAGTAAGGCTTATTCAGATTATTTACAAACCCCTTGTAGATTTTAAAGGCAGAGAAAGTAATGCTATTCCAGTTGGAATATTACAAAAACTATTTGATGATATGCATCACAATTTGGCAGATTGTTGTCAGAGAAATGAAGACTATTTGCAACACATAATTTTCTAGAACCAAATTTTCTTGTGATGTATAAAATGGCAAATTGTTGGCATATGTCCTATACTCTACATTCTTTAATTTATATACATAATATAATTCATTGTTTACTGTAGATTGGTGAAAATTTGGTTTTATCACCCACTAATTCATTTGCAATTAAGTAAGTTATGTAACTTCTATTTATAAAACTGAAAAATTCAATAACACAATGCAAAACAATTCTATTCTTATACTAAATATGATTAATCAGTGCCTGCACCATTATTTCTGTATTTTTTATAACAGATAAAAACATATGTACAAGGAGCATTTTATATTTGCGTATGAAATACAAATATTTACAAATAAAAACCGAATATCTCCAAAATGGTTTGTCGTGGCTAATTAATATTTTGCATGTTCCATTAGTTTTATGTTCTACTTATATGAAGAGTAAAGTGAATTAAAAGAAAACTTTGATATTTAGTTTTCCACTATTTTTTATCTGGTCTAATATACTCAATGCCACTATTGACTTATAATACATTCCAGGTTGATAACACATTAATATAATTACAAAATGAGTGAAACTTCAAAGTTTCTAGACATTGGCATAAAATATTTCCTTTGATTCTTGTTTTATTTTAGGGCAAATTCAAATGGAACATTGTTTATTGACAACATACAACCCAAAATGGCTGGAGTATATGTTTGTGATGCAGAGAATGCAGCTGGAATTACACAGAAAGTATTTTACGTACTAGTGCATGGCAAGTAAATAACATTATAATTGTCTTATACTTCTTAACGGGGAAGTTATACTGAAATAGTTTTTAAGCCATTTCTTGCAAAATTAAAATAAATATGAGGGCAAGTAAAATGAAAACTGGAAACATTTTTTACAGCTTCTTCAGCTTCTTCTGCAGCACGTAGCCACTCATGCACCGCCTGTTTCACCCCCATGTCGGCACGAACTTGTTGCCATCTAAGGAGTCGTTTAGTGAGCCAAAGATGAGGAAGTCAGAGGGTGTGAGGTTGGGGGAGTAAGGAGGATGGGGGAGGCACTCCAGACACAAGTACTTGAGTTACCAAGGTCGCACAAGCCGTATGAGGTCATGTGTTGTCATGCTGGATGAGAACGTCTGTTGAGAGGAGTCTGTGGCACTTGGTGCATATGGGTGGTTTCAGAATGTCATGCATCAGTTCATTATAGGTGGCACTGGTCACCGTCTCACCCTTTTCCGTGTAATGTTCCACAACAAATGGGACCCTTGTGGTTCCAGAACAAGGTCTGCATCACCTTTTGTGATGATGGTTGGCTGCAGATCTTTTTCAGCTTTGGCATTGACGGATGATGCCATTCCATACTGGAGCACTTGGTTTCTGGTTGGTAGTGATGGACCAAGGACTTGTCTCCAGTCACAATCTGCTTTAAAAATGTGCCACCTTCAAGTTCATAGGGGCGCAGCAGCTCCTGGCAGGCATTGACTTGCCTTTCCTTCATTTCAGGAGTCAGCCAACAGGACACCCATCTTGCAGTCACTTTCCAGTACTTCAACTCATGTTGGACAATATGGTGAGCAGAACCATGACTGACCTGTAGTTGCACTGCAATGTCATTGATGGTGACTCACCTATCCTGTAGAATCACCTCCTCTGTCTCTGCAATCATCTCAGCTGTCACAACACTCTGCTTGGCCTGGCCTCAACGAGGCTGCCAAACTTGTGCCACTGTTGAATTTTGTACACAATTTGTACATTTGAGTTTGCAATAAACATGCAGCCCCTACTATGCCAACATGCATCAATGGATTTCTATTGGTTTCATGCCTTCACTATGTAGGAAATAGATCACTCCGCAGTGCTCTTCTTTGGTGCACTCCAATGGAGGGCTTCCATAATAGAAACTTCTGTATTACGCTGCTGGCTCACATGAGGTTATGTGACCAATGCCAACTGTTGGCAAGATAGTCCACATGCATGCACACAGGGTCTGATCCTAATAAGAGAAGTTTTAGATTTTCTGCAGTAGTTTTCCAGTTTTCATTTGACTTACTCTTGTACACACAGAAACAAAGTCAGTAGTTTTAACATGATGAGGGAGGGGGAGGAAAGGCTCTCTTAACCCTTTCATGCATTATAATTGATTATTCTAATGCACACAAACTGTGTAGGCAAACTTTGATAAATGACCAGATAAATGGAGACTATTATGTACATAAAAACTTTAAAACCTGTGACAACATAGTTATGATATAAGTTGCCATTGGAGTATGTGGTCTCTAATTTGATATTCTCTTGTGGTAACCAGGAAAATGCAAATCAGTTAGAGAATTTGTCATGCCGGCGGAAGACTTGTGGTTCAAATCCCAGCTATGACATTGAATTTTTCAGTTCTAAATCTACTTTTCAAGGTGCCCTGATATTTACTGCAACACTAGGGTGGTTATTGTAGATATGCCATTGTTGAGTAAGTTAAAGTTGCTATTGATTTCTTTATTTTTCCCATAGATCAATATCAATATTGATATAGATTTGGGGTGTATCATGAATATACATAAAAGACAAAATACCAAGTTGGAATAATACAAGACATAATACAACAGGATGTTATTTATACAAATTCATATTTACAATGAGTAATTATTCATGTTATACATAATGTTGAAGAAATGCACAATGTTGTTTTCTAGTGCCTTGCATCTGGCAATGAAGCCATTAGCACAATGTTAAATGTATAAAATATGGTGTTTGCTCTTTTTACAAATAGCATAACAACTATCAAAGATCTTAAAACTACATTTTTACCTGTTTACAATCATTATAGCAGTAATTACTACACACATAAAGTAAAAGTTATTTTCATTTGCATAATAGTTGACTAAGCTAGAAACAGTGATTGCATTTAAATTTATAGAAAAATTGAGTTAGAGTTAGAACACTTACATCCTTTATCTTTTTGTTCCTTAGCTAGTTTCAAGAGCTACTTGCTCTTGTCATCAGAAATGACTGACCAGTTAAAATGTTGGGCACCTCTGGGAACCCTAACTTGGGCAAAAATTTTAATCATTAAATACAAACACCATTAATGTGTTCTAAGGGTAACACGCTAGCCTCTAATTTCCAAAGTGATAGGTTCAAACCTGACAGAGGGTGATGGATTTTTTTAGTGTAAAGATCCGTAGCATGGCTTCCTTCGGAAGGGAAGCAAAGTTGGTGGTGCCATGTTGTAGATTTAGAGCATGTAAAAGTATCTCAAGCCTGGTAAAGGGGCCTCTGAGCAAAATGTAGCAGTCTTTCATGTCCAGTATAGAATGGGATGCATGCAAGAACCATGGTAGTTAAAGAGCATCCATTAAAATAAAAAAAAAATTTAATGAATTTTGAATTGCTACCTCAAATTCACCATAGAAGTTCATCACTCCGTCACTAACAACAATCACAAACTGACAATCCACCAATAGCCAGTCTGTCACTTCTGAAGATAAGATAAAGTAGCTCTTGAAGCAGGTCATGGCACAAAAAAAAGTTTGTAAATGATGTAAATATTCTGTCTGAATGTTTCCACAAATTTATTTTCATCTATTTAAAAATTCCTGTAGCATATAGAAACTATTCTCAGCACGGAGTTTCTTTAATTTTTTTTATAATCCTTTTGTATTGTATATCTTTTATTTCCTCTGGTAATTTGTTATAAAGATAACCCGTAAGTGGGTTTGATCCTGTATATAATATATTTACTGTAAACGTAAAGTAGATGTAAGCAGAAACACGTGGCGGAGATGAACCTCATTGTGTGATGCAATTTTAATACTCCCATATTCTTCCACAATATAGTTCAACTGTTTATTTAGCTTCTTGCTTTACCTGCATTCAGTAAACCACTCAAGTTGTTATAATATAGAATATAACATAATGTAACACACTGCAATAGCACACTTATTGCACATCGCAGAACATCAAGTTTTCGTCTTGAATACCGCGTAGCGTTTGCCTGCTGCCTCAGTGCCATCTTGGCATGTAGAATGGAAATGAGACCAGGTACAAGTAGTTTTCTTAAACATGTGTGAGGAAAGCCTTTAAGAAATGGTGAAAAGGTTATTATATTAAATGTATTCAATAAGTTTTTGGAGAAATATCCTACCGTGACTATAAATGATCTGTTAAAGCGTGATAATAATGGACAGTGACTCTTACCATGCGAAGCGCATTCCCAACAAAGCATGGAGAAAAATCTGAAGGGTTATCTTGTCTGAGATCTAGAATTTTCTTACAATGTGATGTATAAGATTACTGCAAAAACAATGGCTCTAAGATGTTCAATAACACAGTGTTTGATATAACAACAAAGAAAGCAGTTAAATTCAGGTATCTGAATGAGGTGAAATTGTGCTGTGACAATATCAATATTGTTGTTCACATGCGCACGTGCAGATGTTATATTAACCAATAGCGTACTGGAGGTGGAGCTCTGTGTGGAGCCCGGAGGAATACCTTACTTTATTCTAACAGCAAATAGATTATAGTTTAACCCTTGGCTGTGAACAGTTTTGCTTATTCTATTTCATAATCATGTATTTGGTTGTCAGTTTTATAGTTTGTCTTAGTTCTTAAAAGAATTATTGTTTCAAATATGTACAGTGACTTCTGATATCTGTTTTATTTACAAAATTAAATCAGAACTATCATAATTATTAATAATAAATATAATTTTAATGACAGTTCAGCCAAGAATAGAAGTTGAATTTCCTACACATGTGAAACTGATGGAAGGAGATGATTTCTCGTTGCCCTGCTCTGCACGTGGCTACCCGAGTCCAGAAATCAGCTGGAGAAAAGATGGAAAATCTATCTTTGGGAATCAAACAGGTATGTAGGAAAAAGAATATTAGTTCCTGAAAATGCTTTGTTATTCATGCTTTGCATGATAACTTTCATAGCAGAATCCAATTTCTACATTCCTGAAATTTACATTACATACAAAACATACAAAAATACGGAGTCCAGGAATAACCTTGTGAAAAGGAATCAATTACATTTAAAAAACTATTGCAGTTATTGTATCCTACTTTTCACAGACAGAAAGAGAAATTCAAACAGTTCTGTTGTATGTACTGGCTCTTGCATTTACTTTTTTTGTTTTGTTTCCGCATTACAATTATTAAGTTTATTTGTGCATTGTTGCTGTTTGTTTTCCTCAAATCTAAATATATGGAATACACAGAAAGTACAAGATGATGATGAGATGACGACAATGACAATGATTATGATGATGCTGATGACAATGATGATGATACTTTATTTGCCATTCAATAATTACATTAATTACAGTAGACATTGTCAAAAAAAAGTAGCTAAAGTGTAGAAAACAAATTCATCTTATATACAATAATATCTTAAGAACAACAAAATCCCATCTTCACACAGTCATAGAGCACGCCACTTCAATGTAAAATAATATATGTTCTTTCTATATTATGTTTGCTTTTCTTTTCAAACTCTTGTAAGCAACTTATTATGTTTCCATGCAGAATTGAACTCAATTTGAGTCCATTCCTGCATTTCCAAGTTGAATTCAATTCCAGAAATGAGAACAAACAACATTCATGCAAGGAAATTTCAATCTGACCCAGTAAATAAGTGCATCCAGGGACTTTTGCCATTCCTTTTGGTAATAAAATACCCAAGTACACTTTATTGCTGATTTTCTCAATTTGCTTATCAATATAA
Organism: Tenodera sinensis; assembly: GCA_030765045.1. Taxonomy (NCBI): domain Eukaryota; kingdom Metazoa; phylum Arthropoda; class Insecta; order Mantodea; family Mantidae; genus Tenodera; species Tenodera sinensis. Next base: position 199,324,429 of record CM060961.1, read on the forward strand.
CTTACTAAGATCTAGCTCAATTATTTTTATGATTTTAGTTTTAAGTGTAACTATAAAGCTCAATTTAATTGATATATTTCACAGAGAACTTGACTGTACTTCAAGATGGTACCTTGGTGATATCAGCAGCTACATTAGAAACTACTGGAATATATACCTGCTCAGCTGAAAATGCAGAAGGCGATGATACAAAACACTTTCTTGTTGAAGTTTTAGGTTAGTATTCTGGGCAACTTCAGAAGAGGAAACCTAAATTAAAGTGACTTCATACAGTATAAGAGCAATACCAGCAATATGCCATACTTTTATTGGGCTCACAAGATGACTGTTATCCATTCTATTTTTACTATCATTTCTGCTTGCCTATAGTAGGTAGAGGAAGTATTACATTCTACTAAAACCCCTTAGAAAACCAACAGAATTCCTGTCTGGAAAAAAATTATTCATACACAAAAATAATTTATCAAACTTTGATGTCCTGTATGAAAAGGATCTCATTCAAGGCTGATGATGGAGATAATCCCCAAAACATGTTCCAGTAAGTCAGAAAGTGATGTTCGAGTAATAAAAAAGCTCAAAAAATTATTATAAATGTTAAAATAACTTAATTGTCTTTTCCCCAAAGAAAGATTTCAAAACAAAGTTTGGTAGGTTTGAGAATTTAATGCCATTCTGGCAGTTTGTCACAATAGCTCAATGGTTAGAGCAGCCGTCTGGTAAGCGGAAGGTCTGTGGTTCAAATCCCAGTTGTGGCATTGAATTTTTAAGTTCCAGTTCTACCTTTCAAACTTTGCCCACACACGGCTTGTGTGTTTAAAAACACCAACAGTAAGTTTGTGGGCATAAATAAAATAATAATTACAAAGTTTGGTATTTAACCAAATTTTCATTTTTGAGTTATCCTGTTCACAGACAGACTCATCAACACACACACACACACACACACACACACACACACACACACACGCACACACACACACACACACACACACACAATGTTTTTCTAAAAATGCTTTTTTGTATAGTCTCAAAACATGTACTTTTATTGAAATCTTGATATACAATCTTTGGGTGGAATGCAATACTTCCTCTACTTACTGTATGTAGTAGTATAGAAAGTAAAAACATAGTGTGTACCAACTTTACATTACGTTTGGGGTCACTCTTATAATTCTGATGTCTTTTCTTGTACATTTAATAGGCTAATATGTCCCACAGCACGAAAATTATCCTTTAATGCCTTTTTTTTTCAGTTCCCCCCTCAATGTTAGTTATGAATGATAGCAAGGTTGAAGTGATAGAAGGTGATTCTGTTGTCATCACCTGTCCAGCTATGCCTGCAATTCCTCCACCTGAAATACATTGGCTTAAGGTGAGTGTATGTTGCAGGTTAAGTTCTTCTGGTTTGCACACGCTGAGAAAGGAAATCTCCTGATGAAAATGCAGATAATAATTTGTTCACATATATACATTTATGTTCTGTAGATCCTACAATTTTGTCATTGACCACAGCATGTGGAACATGTAACATGTTGTTACTTATCATGAAAGTAGGAATTTTAAAGAGCACTTCTGAATACCTAATTTTGTCATATTTAAGCATTGAGGCGTATTGACCTTAGTGGTCAAGTGCTATGATCGCGTCTTATCTTGTTTATTAGAAGAGTGAAATATCAGTAACTTGGAGTATAGTCAGTGATAAAACACAAATAGATGGTCTCTCATGCCTGCCAATATATGAGATGTTGCTGTCCTGGAGGTATGATTGCATCTGAACAGAGTGTACGCACACCATCTAGCCATGTTTATTTGATAAGCTTGCATAAACAACTGGGCAGTTTCACATTCTTTCTGATACGCTTCATGGCTTTGCCAGGTAATATGAGAAAAACTAAAGCTATTGACAATGAAGCAATATTAATCAACAAATATATTAAATGTTTAGAGGCCAAACTTCACTTATCCTAGGTTTTAAGTTGTTGAATATTTCAAATGATTACTTAAAAGATAAATTGGCAACAGCATGACATTTTTAGTGAGAACACTACAATATCCAATAAAACCTGAAACTCATAAAATACACCACAGGAGTAACAGAACTAACTACAGTGTGCGCACAAAGTCTGTATATCCCAAATTAAATTCAAACTGACATGAAATAAAAGTACAAATTTCCAATATTTATGTAATTAAATGTTTCTTCTTACATCTTAGAACTCCAAAACATCAGTATGTGTCCCCCCATTGTCTCTGCACAGCCGAATACGCTGCCATGTTCTCGTGCTCATCATTGGAGTCACTGTCTGGAAAGCTACTCATACCGCATTTTGCAGTTCACTAGTTGTAGCATACTGCTGCTTCTGCACCTTCTCTTTGATGTAACCCCATAGTGCATTATCTGGAATTGTTAGATCAGGGCTCCTTGGAGGCCATGTGAGATTGTCCAATCCTCTACCGATCCAACGATTTTCAAAGACTGCATTCAGACGTTGTCGAACAGCCACTGCGAAGTGAGCTGGCATCCCATCATGTTGAAACCAAACATTGTTTAAGATTCCCACATTTTGCAGCTGTGGGAGGAGCCAATCGTCAATCATCTGGAGATAGTGTTCTGATTAACAGGACCACCAAAAAAATATGGGCCAAACAGATGAGTTTGTGTCATTCCAACCCAGACCATGACATGTGATGGGTTGCGCTCGATTTCTTTGAAAAAATTTGGATTTTCTTTTCTCCAGAAATAAACATTGCGGTTATGGGAACTGCGATAAATTCGCACATTAGTCTGTGCACATGACTTTTGCCTTCTCAGACATTCTTTGGAATTGTTGCAGCATCCAACCACAAGCATTAATACGTGTCTCCAAATCAGCATCTGATAATTCATTCACATTCAATGGACGCCAACACTTCATTTTCAGATCCACTTTAATGTGTTTCTTCATGGCTGATTCAGGTACCCCTAACTCTGCAGCATGTTTCCTCAAGGATTTAAACAGAGATTGTTGGATAGATTTTTCCACGTTAGCACAGAGTCCAAGTCTGGTGGATAGTCTTCCACTTCCCATTGCAGTGCGAACACTGCCCATTAAAAATGTTTTCCGTTACCACGCTAACAACATCTTCTTTAAGGAAATTGAAGCTATTAACAGTGAAGCAACAAGATTCTAAAGTAAGAACAAATTAGAAACTAAAAACTTCACTTATCTTAGTAATATTGCAAGTTGTTGGTGCAAAGCTGACTAAAGTTTCGAGTTGACTCCAACTCATTCTCAAAGCTATACAAACCAATATGAGTTGGAGTCAACTCGAAACTTTAGTCAGCATTGCACCAACAACTTGCAGTATTACTAAGATAAGTGAAGTTTTTAGTTTCTAATTTGTTCTTATTTTAGAACGTCTTCTTTGTCGGTGCTGCTTTCTCAAACCTTGCAACGAAATCGTCCATGACATTTTTCATTGATTTGCCATTAATTTGACGCTAATGAACCCACACAGCAGACACTAAGCATTCCTCAATTGTGTAATCACTTGTATCAGCCATTCTTTCTCAATATCTTGGCATCAACTAATTTGATTCATAAGATTTGCTGATTTGTTGTCATAAGAGCGACAACAATCGAACAATCGAAGTCATCAGCAATGGGCATCTGACAGGAGAGTAATATGAATATATACCAACCTAAAAAAACATATTTACTCACATAATTTTAAATTTAGTTTAGGGGTATACAGACTTTGTGCGCACACTGTACTTAGGAAGATATACACATCTAGATAAGGTAAGATAAAATGGTTTACTGTTACATATGCTTACAATTTTAAAACAAGGATAGAATTATGAAATTTTAAATTCCTCATGGTGACATACTGCTAAGAACATTTGTACACCCACCACCAGGAAGAAGTATGTCCACCATTAGTGATACTGGCAGTCCTCAAGAAAGCGAAGGAATTTGAAAAATATTCTAAATAAATGTTAACTAAGGTGATGTATAACTGTTCCAAATTGATTCAATTGTTAATTCTATTGCACTTAAGCACACGTCATCTTACTTTAATTACCTCTTTTCTCAGTAAAAGTTAAGGCTTTGCTCATATTCCCAATGATTATTTATTGGAGAGCTATCCCATAAAGTTTGAACACAGCTTTCTAATCCATCATTTGTAGGGAATAAGGTTAGAATTTCTGGTAAATGTTTCAGGATGGCCAGTCCTTGGACCTAAAATTAAATGAAAGGTCTGATATGCCACATTTCACTCTTCTGGATGGGGGATATTCACTGAAATTGGAGGAAGCAAGCCCACAAGACAAGGGGACCTATTCCTGTATTGCTACTAACCTTGCAGGACAGACAGATGCAGAGTTCAAAGTAGACGTTCTCCTACCACCATACTTTGATGAATTTGATAACTACAAACAGGACTTCACTGTGGTAGCTGGAACAGAAGTTAAACTGGAGTGTGATGTTGGAGGCAATCCACTACCAAGGGTATGCACATATTTTATCATATTTTATCATTAGGATTAATGACTTCATTGTCAGAAATCCAGCATTAGCTAACAACATATTTTATCATTACCATAAACAAAACTTTATTTTAAAAATAAGTGACATAGAAATAGTCAAATTTTGTTTGCATGCATGTGTGTGTGTGTGTGTGCGCGTGCGTGCGGGAGGTGTGGTGTGGGTGCGTGCAGGTGTGGGTGTGTGTTTATAATCAAAATGTATCATATTTATGAAGGCGACTGTACAATTGCAACATTTAGTTAGTACATAAGTTAATTGTCACCAATTTACGAGCTCTAACTCAGCAATGTAAATGTTATATGATGAATAAACAGAAAGTGAGATAGTATTGAGATTGTTAAAGAAAATAGCACATTGAACAAGGACAGTGGAAAACCATAGAGTGCAATCTGGCATGCACTTATCTTGGAGTAGGCCAGGAGTGGTAGTTCATCAGCCAATGAGACGGAGGAAGAAGCAACTACTATTATGGAGCACATAGAAAAGTTCAACATAAGCCGGGAAAACACTGGCAAAGGTATTCCAAAATATTACATGGCTAATAGTGCATTGGACAAAAGCCAAGGAAGCCTGAACAGTTACATTGCTTAAATCTTTCCATTTTTTATTTTCTTTACCACACACATAGTAAGTAGAGAAGATTCTGCATTCCATCAAAAAATTTACTACTATAATTTCTCCAGAAATATATGTTTTAAGGCCCCTTGAATCCAAACAGAGCCTTTGTAGAAAATTCTCTTTGTATATGTATGCATGTGCATGTGTTCATGTGTGAGAATCACATAACATAAAAACGAAAATATTAATATTAATTGATGAAGTACCCCTCACATGTGTAAACCAGTATACATACCTGGGACAAATAATATCCTTTCAGGACTAAATGGAAAAGGAAATACAAAGGAGAATCTCTCTAGCCTGGAAGGCATTTTGGGGTCTTAAAGTTCATACTCTTAGACAAAACACTAAACTGGTGAACTAAATTTCACGTTTATGTATCTTTAAATAAGCTAGTAACAGTGGTATGAATCAAAATTATAATCATCAGAATTGCCTGACTGATTAATATAGATGTTTGATTTGTGGTTGGTTGGGCTGACATCCCACTGCTAGACGTCAGCCAGGAAATATAGGTATGGGTGTACTAGCAGCACTGTAAAATTCCTAGGCAACTAAGTTTATTGCTGGGACATTAAAACGGCAGTAACAATGAAGACTCCACTTGTTCCTACCGCAGATTGCGAAGTTTGCGCTGCAATCCGTTTTTAGACGGAAAAAAATAAATGTGTGACTGAAATTCATTGCGAGTTGTGCAATGTTTATGGAAAAGACTTTTGTCAAGACAAATTGTTTCTCGTTGGCCCCAATCGTTCATTGAAGGGAGAATAACATTACACAATGAGCAATGAAGCAGCCTACCCTCCACTTCCCTCGCTCCGGATATTGTTGACGAAGTTTGAGCAGTCGTGAACACCGATCAGTGCCATACACTTGATGCAGTTTTGTTTCAATTTCCTCTGTATATTTAAATAAGCCGTGCATCACTTCATAGGATTATTTCTAAGGATCTGTGTCTATTGAAAGTGTGTGCAAGTTGTGGAAACGAATGGATGAGGCAACTCCAAAAAAAGGCAAAAGTTGTTGCATCGGCTGGCAAGGTCATCACAACAATATTGTAACTTTTTTTGGTTGTGTGTGAAGTAAAGTAGACAGATGTAGTCGAGATAAAGAAACACTTTTATTTCCGTAAACAGTAACTTTGTACACTCGTTGCAACAACAAGAAAGTCTTTTCCGATTCTCCAACAGCACGGCTCCGAATTCGTAACACAAAGAACTAACTCTTCTCCGTCGGCACAACTCTCCACATCGTCTGTCCGTCTCCGTCGGCACGACTACTCAACCTTCACATACGTCTGACTGACTCCTGTCGCACTTTACCGCTATTTATATCTCCCAGGCACTATTCTGGAAAGTTCAGTTATTCGGTGGAATACAAAGAGGAAGATTCCAGAAGCTTCTATCCTTTTCTCTCTTTCGGCAAGCGCCCCAACAATGCGGCCATTCTCTGTCTCTTTCCTTCGGCTGCTTTGCGGTAGTGCCGACAATAATGCGATGGGTGACACTGCGGTTGTCGGCAATTAGATGCGGCGGGCGCGGTGACACTGCTCCCTCCTCAGAGTTGGTCGTCCCGACCAGCACTATCACTGCGGCATCTCCCTTGCGCCCCGGTGGACTAACCCATCGAACCTCTTCTCCAGGAGGCACGATCCTAGGTATCGCTGTTGGATAGTGTCCCTTGGTCCGGGTAGGACGATGTATGCCATCCTGCTTCGAAATTCTGCAACAGTACCGCCGGTCTTGACGGTCCCTCGTCCAGTTGCCCTTCTTCCTGGTGTGTTGACGGGCCATCCTGCGCACTTGCAAACGGCTCACTAGGTACCATGTCCGCCGACCTCTCTGGCGCACCTTCGCAGCCACCTTGCTTTCGATGGGTCCGGCAACAAACCCCACCACATCCGCGCGAGTCGCGTCCACCGCTGCACTCGTGTTCACTCATGCTCGGCACGGTCTCTCCTGTATCCTGCCGTCCAAGACGATGTCCACCATTCTTCCGTTCACGGCACTATGTGTCAGGTGATTGACGGTCTGACGGTCCCCCCATGTTACACGCCAAGTCGGTTCTCGCGTGTTGCTCGTTTGCTTGTGCGCTTCCCTGCTGATCGTCTTCCACGTCATATCCTGTTTGGTTACGTACCCGACACACTCCTCCAGAGGATCCTCGATGACGTCCCTGAACTGCCCCTTTGTCTTCCCCGAGACGTACACTTTCGTTATCTGAAACGGGCGCAACTGTCGCCTCGGCCACTAGGTGCTCCCTCCCCGGGTCTGTGCTATTCCGTCTGCCCCTGGCATCCAGTACTTTGACGCTCTCGTCAACTCTTACTACCAGGGCGCCAAGACGTTCCCAATCGTCCTCCACGACGTCCACATGCTGGCAGAGGTCTTCCACCTTTTCGCCGAGTTCTTCCACGCCTTCCGTCACGCCAATCAGTTCGCCGAGTTGTTCCACGTCTTCCGTCATGCCAATCAGTTCGCCGAGTTGTTCCAGTTCTTCCCTCATATCATCCGAAACGGGCGCGACTGTCGCCTCGGCCACTAGGTGCTCCCTCTCCGGCTCCGCGCTATTCCGTCTGCCCCTGGCATCCAGTACTTTGACGCTCTCGTCAACTCTTACTACCAGGGCGCCAAGACGTTCCCCGTCGTCCTCCACGACGTCCACGTGCTGGCAGAGGTCTTCCACCTTTTCGCCGAGTTCTTCCACGTCTTCCGTCACGCCAATCAGTTCGCCGTCAATTTTCGCCGATAGCTCCGTCTTCATCTCTTTCAGCTCGGCAGCGAGGTTGTCGTTTCTCGTCTTCATTTTGGCAACGAGGTTGTCGTTTGTCGTCTTCATCTCTTTCAGCTCGGCAGCGAGGTTGTTTCTCGTCTTCATTTCTTCTTTCAGCTCGGCAGGGAGGTTGTTTCTCGTCTTCATTTCTTCTTTCAGCTCGGCAACGAGGTTGTTTCTCGTCTTCCTTTCTTCTTTCAGCTCGGCAACGAGGTTGTCGTTTCTCGTTTCCATTTTGGCAGCGAGGCTGTCGTTTGCCGTCTTCATTTTGGCAGCGAGGTTGTCGTATGACGTTTCCATTTTGGCAAATAATTCTTTCATCATTGCCATCATCCTGGTTTCCGAATCTCCCTCCATCTTGGTTCTAACATTGCAACTTCTAACGACGATGTAACGAAACTAGAAGCAATTCGACGGATCCCACTTCTGACACCAGTGTGACTTTTTGTGTGGGTGTGAAGTAAAGTAGACAGATGTAGTCGAGATAAAGAAACACTTTTATTTCCGTAAACAGTAACTTTGTACACTCGTTGCAACAACAGGAAAGTCTTTTCCGATTCTCCAACAGCACGGCTCCGAATTCGTAACACAAAGAACTAACTCTTCTCCGTCGGCACAACTCTCCACATCGTCTGTCCGTCTCCGTCGGCACGACTACTCAACCTTCACATACGTCTGACTGACTCCTGTCGCACTTTACCGCTATTTATAGCTCCCAGGCACTATTCTGGAAAGTTCAGTTATTCGGTGGAATACAAAGAGGAAGATTCCAGAAGCTTCTATCCTTTTCTCTCTTTCGGCAAGCGCCCCAACAATGCGGCCATTCTCTGTCTCTTTCCTTCGGCTCCTTTGCGGTAGTGCCGACAATAATGCGATGGGTGACACTGCGGTTGTCGGCAATTAGATGCGGCGGGTGCGGTGACAATATTCTGGAATTCGAAGGGAGTACTGTTAATCGATTACCTGCTCCATGGGACCACGATGACAGCTGCTCACATTGTGAGGTGCTGAGAAAACTCAAAAGAGCCATACAAAACAAAAGGAGGAGAAAGTTGAGCAAAACAGTTTTTCTGGTCCACAATAACACTCGCCCGCACGCTGCTCGTGAAACTCAAGCCCTTTTGAGCAGTTTCAATGGGATGTTTTCGGTCATCCATCTAGTGCACCTGACCTTGCATCGAGTGATTACCATCTTTTTCCGGAGCTGCAGCAACATCTTGGAGGAAGGCACTTCGTAAATGACGGGGAACTGAGACAAGAAGTGGAAAGATGGCTATCCAGTTTGGCGGGAGAGTGGTTTGAAATTGGGTTAAAAAAACTGTTACCACGGGATCAAAAATGTGTTGAGGTTCAAGGAAATTATGTGGAAAAATAAGTACTGAATGTAGCTTTCAAAATATACCCATTTTAAAATATTTAAACATTTTGTTATTTTTTAAAAAAATAGTGCAACTTACTTTTGAGATGCCCCTCGTATCTACAAAACAATGTATAATGAAATATTTCTGTAAAGGTTTGTGATGATTAGTTTGAGGTATATTATTTTATTTTGTGATTATTTTATTTATTTATACTAAACCAATTACATTTGAATATGACATGACTTTAGCCCAGGCTCATTGCTGTCATATCTCATTTAAGTTTTAAACACATGCATTTTTTAATATATGTATATTAAAATCCACTTACTAGCGTAGGTAACTATTTGTGATCTCTCTTTTCACCGTCAATTTCCTCTCATTTTTTACTTTATCTAAAAAGTGACGTAATTTTCTACACTGTTTAGAGAACTTTCCACTTATAGCACATTTTTTACTAACTTTAGAATGTTTTTGGATGAAAATGGTTTTCTCCTCATGTCTGTACCTTTGCATTCAAATATATGTTCACCATTTCCAATACCTTTTTATCTCCAAACACCAATTCTTAACCATGCTATGCCCTCTCATTCCTCTTTATTTGTATTACCTATATATACTTCCCTTTCCCACGATCTTTTTATCTGAGGATAGAAAATCAAAGTGCTCTTGACTGCCATTGCACTAAAGAATTTTTGTATTTCTACGAGTGTCTTCATATCTTTTTCTTGCAACTTTCCAAAACCCTTTTGAACTGAGAGGTAGAATCACGACTGAAAAATTTAATGCCATAGCTGGGATTTGAGTTTTTCAGTCCTGACTCTACCTCTCAAACATTGCCCACACATGCTTGTGTGTTTAAAATCATCAATAAGTTGAATGGCAACTACCCCGTTGAATTATTCCCCTTTCTCCTCCATACCTCTCCTAGCCCTTTACTTTCCATGTTCTTTTGAAGACTAGTCACCCATCCACGGGTTCTTAAGCTCATCTCTTGATACTCTAAATGCTGCCGTGAGATTTCACCTAACATTTATGAAGTAGTATAAGCAGTGAAACTTTTTAAATGATTTGTAGAAGTATTTGAGTCAACTTATAGTTAAGTGAAATTGAAAGTGTCTATAGGTTGACTATTCCAAAAAATTAACTACAGCAGACAATTTGGAATAAATTTGAATGGAAGCAGAATAGCAAATCTAAGATTTGCTGACAATGTTCTATTTGCCAAAACACCAGTATAACTACAAAAAATGCTAGACCAACTGTGTGAACATAGTAAATCTGCAGGTCTCTCGTTAAACAAACTAAAAATGCAGATCATGTGTTAATGAACCAACAACACCAATATTTGAGTTTTTTATTTTGAGTCACTTATTTACACACACCTTCACTACTAACTGCTTTTTTAAAGCGGAAACGTTTTCAGGACCATTCGATCCCATCATTTAATATTCAACACCAATATTAATTGATGAAGTACCCCTCACATGTGTAAACCAGTATACATACCTGGGACAAATAATATCCTTTCAGGACTAAATGGAAAAGGAAATACAAAGGAGAATCTCTCTAGCCTGGAAGGCATTTTGGGGTCTTAAAGTTCATACTCTTAGACAAAACACTAAACTGGTGAACTAAATTTCACGTTTATGTATCTTTAAATAAGCTAGTAACAGTGGTATGAATCAAAATTATAATCATCAGAATTGCCTGACTGATTAATATAGATGTTTGATTTGTGGTTGGTTGGGCTGACATCCCACTGCTAGACGTCAGCCCAACCAACCACACATCAAACATGTATGTCTTTGCCACTCTTCCTGTCCCAATATCTCCTTTAAAGTTGCACAAGGTAAGTCTAGCATTTCCCTGTAGAACAACCTGTGAATGGAGTGTATAGTTTCCCATTCACCATCCAGTCCCCACTTCTAAACCGTGCAACACTTAGCCTGTACCACCATGCTATAAATCCTTTCTAACCACTTGGCCTCTGTGCCTGGTATTCTAATTTTGCATCCTCTGATGGCTACTGCGGCACTTTTCCCTTTAGCTTGTGCTAGTTTCTTTTGTTTCTCCTACAAGTCACCTCCATCAGTTTTAACTTCTCAGTAAATACACATTCAAACTTGAATTTCTCATATTTGCTTAATTTTCCTCCTTTCTTAAACATTAAAATCTGTGTCTTGAAGTAAATAGAGAACAAGCTTTTGTAAGAATATTTTGTAGAAGCTACATAAAAATAAACGGTGATGTGCAGAAAAAGTAATATTAATGTAACACATCAGATCTTTCATATAGCTATGCTTGAAAAAAGTGGTTGATATTACTGCAAACACAAATGTAAATATAGATGATTATACCTGCAAAACCTTGATTAGTAATAATTTCCGGTTTAGATATCATGGAAAAGGAACAATTTGCCAGTTACACCTCATACAGCTCCTGGGGTGATGCTGTCACCAGACAAACGGATACTTCTGATTCCTAAAGTGAAAACAATGAATGCTGGACGTTATCAGTGCTCAGCCACCAACAAGGCTGGTCGAATGGATCGAGACTTCCACATCACAGTACTTGGTAAGTACATGGTACTAGCTTATTCCTGCAAAATACGGCAGGAATGAAACTCCCTCCAAAAAGGAAATTAGAATTCTAAAGTAAGAACAAATTAGAAACTAAAAACTTCACTTATCTTAGTAATGTTGCAAGTTGACTCCAACTCATTCTCAACTTGAAACTTTAGTCAGCAATTTGCACGAAAAACTTGCAACATTACTAAGATAAGTGAAGTTTTTAGTTTCTAATTTGTTCTTACTTTAGAATCTTGTTGCTCCACTGTTGTTGTTGTTGTTTGTTGTTTTCTAGTGCCTTGCATCTGGCAATGAAGCCATTAGCATTCGTGCTTTCCAATACTTTTGAACTGTATTTAGGACTCATATTCATATGTTGCTTCACTGTTAATAGCTTCAATTTCTTTAATTAAGGAAATTAGAAGTTAGTTAAGCCCAGTATATATGAGGGTACTTCACTAAATAACCGAACTAATTTTTTAATTAACACATAATGGCTTTATTTCACTAACATTTACCTACACACTTTCGAAGTATTCTCCCTCTGATGAAATACAATTATTCCAACGATTTACCCATTGTTCGAAACACTCATTGAACCCATTTTTGGACAGTCTGTTCAGGATACCCATGACAACATTGTTCAGCTCCTTATCACTTTGAAAATGGCGACCACGAAGCTCCTGTTTCACTTTAGGGAAGAGGTGAAAATCGCATGGTGCAAGATCCGGAGAATAAGGTGGATGAGGCATGATCTCAATGCCCATTTCTGCGATGACATCTTGAGTTGCATGAGCTCAGTGAGCAGGGGCATTATCCTGATGCAAGATCCATACTCTCCTTGCGAGATCTGGCTGCTTTTCAGCAATTTTTTTCTTCAGTGACCCCTTTAGTACGTCACAATAGTGACCAGCAGTTACTGTGCGTTAATTAGTTACAACATGATCATACAGAATGCCCTGTTTGTCAAAGAATACGAGATGCATGACCTTTCCTGCACTTTTCTGAACTTTTGCTTTCTTAGACCCAGGGCTCGATGAATGTTTCCACTGCGAACTCTCCTGTTTTGTTAACGGGTCATAATGGTGGAACCAACTCTCGTCACAAGTGATGACCCTATTCAGAAAGTCTGGCTCCCGTCATAACCTTCCAAGCCATTGTTGACACGTCATGACGTGGTGAGCCTTCTGTTCATCCTTCAGCACGTGCGGTACCCATTTTGCTACAACTTTTCGATAGCCAAGATCATTGCGAATTATGTCGTCTACAGTTCCAACAGACAAATGCATTATGTCTGCAACTTTCAAATTGTTATGCGACGATCTTCTCGCATAATTACTTCAATTGTGTTAATGTTGACTTCCGTTTTTGCTGTTAAGGATTTTCCAGGGCGCAGAGAATCTTGAAGGTCTTCATGACCCCCTTTGAAACGTTTATACCACACAAAGACTTGTGTTTTGTCTAAAGCTTGGTCCTTGTATGCTTGCTGCACCATTTCAAAGGTTTCTGTAGGAGTTTTGTCTAACAGAACACAAAACTGTATTGATGCGCATTGCTGCAATTTCAGTTCCATGGTGGGTGCAGTAAACACGACCTCACATATCGGGCTCTAACTCCCAACTGATTCACTCTGCATTACTGAGACTCACAGCACTGCTAGAGGAAGGATTCACCTTTCCACCACTAGCAGCCGTGATGCTCCAGGGCGGTTTATTTAAGTACAATTAAATTAGTTTGGTTATTTATTGAAGGACCCTTGTATATAAACCACCCATAACATTTAGTCACATTTAGACCACCACCAATTGTAGCAGTATTCACTAATCAGTTCAATTGTATTAAATAGATATTATGTTTGTTAACAATGTCAAATTGCTAGATCATATTAGCACCACTGGTGTGTCAGAATTTCATCCTGCAGGAGTTTGTTTACATGCCAATAAATCCACAAAATGGGTTTGTCGCTTTTAAGCCATTAGGCTGGGCCATCTTTGAACCCGCAACATTGAGATCCATAGGCCAGTGCCTAACCAAGTGTCACTCAGTCTGACTTAAATTTCATTGCATCTGTAGATTGTATATACATGACGTAGAATTTTCAACGTATGTTTTATAATAATATTAGGGTATTCAATGGTATTTAAGAATATATAACAATGTACAAAATGTATAATCTACAATATATAATCTACAAAATCATATTTTGCAATATTCAGTAATGTCGCAAAATTGTATTAATTGCAGCTCTTGGTCTAGCTTATTACATCTGTTTGAAACAAATCTATAGACTATAAAAACAATAATCTGTAAAAAAAAAGTCATTTTTTATAGCTTTAAATGTTCTATAATTTAAGGCTTGTGTTGTAGTAAATACCGTATTTTATCACGTAATTCCCCCGCCCCCTTTTTTTTTCTCAAAAAATTTGCTTGAAAGCACTGGGGAGGGAATTATGCGAGTGGTACTTCTAGGGATTCAGAAAGGAAGGGAAACCATGTAGTATTATGTAAAAGTTATACAGGTATACAGTAATTTGTGAATGAACTGGATACGTACCACAGTTTCATTGGGCCTACAATGTTTTGTTTCATTGTTTCTTTTCTCTGACTATTCTGAGGTCTCACTTTCGTCACTATCATCACTATTTTCATTTATAGCTCGCTCAGATAACACATCTTCATTATCACTATTCCACGTGTCATCAGAACCATTAATGGCACAAGAAATACCACTTTTTTTTTAAACTCTTCTTAACAATATGACGACTTGTAACAAACTGACTTAGAAACAGGTCTGCAACTTTACATTTCAATTTTACAATATGTTGTGACAATGGCAATATGAGTATTTTTGTAGCAAGCACTGCATCCATTGTTGTCCGTGACAGGCGCTGCTGCGTCGATTGTTGTCCATTATCAAGTCATTTGAAGGCCGCTCCAACAAGAACAAACCAGGAGAGGGAATTATGCGATATTTAATAGGTAAATAATTTTTAGTGATGAAAAATCATGGGAGGGGGGGGGGGGGAATATGCGAGGTGGTGCCTTATGTGATAAAATACGGTAAGTATGTTAGCAGATAAAACACACAGCAAGCCCTTCACTTTTCTGCCTTAGAAGAAGAATATTAAAATACCAGATTAAAACAAACTTCCTTAAAAAAGATTAGTAGTTTTGTTAACAATCCTTGAATAAGATTTTGTACAATTTTGATGTCAAAAAGTTGAGAGAAAATGAACTAAAAGAAGTTTGACTTTGGATTAATAAACTGTGAGACATATGCATATGCAAATTTCCTTCCTAATTATTTAATTCCATGTCTTATTCATGTCATCATCTATGTGCTGTATGTGGCAAGAGTGGGCATTAAACATATTAAAACAGTGTAACTTTTAATGCCAGTTCAGAGCTCAACTTTCTGATGTTTTAATCTTTATGTTTATCTCTGGGAGAAGTGTTTTTCAGTTATTGTTGCTTTACTACCCTAAATTATTAGTTTGTTATCTATATATGTGTTGGTAGCTTTTCCTTGTTTCACTCATTAGTTCAGTTTTAATTCAACACTCAAGAAATGCCTCAGAGAGCATAAAACTCGAAGTGTCTAGTTCTTCTTCAGTTTTAATTTGATAATTTTTCAGTTCCTCCTGAATTAGAAGGTCCAGAGCAGGAGACACATGAAATAGTGAAGGGGGAGCCACTTCTACTCCAGTGCCCAATGTCAGGTTATCCAGAACCTTCCATCCAGTGGATGAAAAATGGACTTGATCTACCCAATGAGTAAGTGAGCAAACTAACCAGTCTGTTTATTGTGTATAGTGTAGGTACACAGAAAAACACTTAATCTTAAGTGCATTGTGCATCGGTCCATTTTTTATTAATTTACAAACTTGTGCACACACATTTCTTATTTTGGAAGCTATAACAGAGTTCAGAAACCATTGTCCATTTTTCCATTATCAATGTTGATCTAGTGTGGACATGCGAATACTTCGGTATTTTCACTGTGACAAAGTTTGGAGGCTAAATGATGAACTGACAGAGGTCCATTATTTCAATATCAAATTTCTCAGGTTCTTAATTCTTTTTTAAATTGGAACTGTTAAAGAAGTGCACTGATTCAATATCAAATTTCTCAGGTTCTTTTTTTTTTTTTCCCAAAATAATGGAATGATTTCAAGAGCATGAGCAAGTTCTATTGGGTTTCAGAGTTCTTTTAAGAGTGTGAACTAATTCTGGATTTTGAACTTTTTTTACAATTCTGAACCAGTTTTAATGGGTTTTGAAGTTCTTTTGAGAATTTGAGATCTATAGACAATTCGCGCAAATGAATTGCTTTTTACATATATATTGTACATAACAATATTTTGCTCAAGAATGTCTGTCTGGGTGGCTCAGTTGTTAGGCCCTAGCCTACTAGTCGCAAACTTGCAGGTTCACATCTGGCCCAAACTGATTATTCTTAGATGTTTTTAAAAGTGACAGCTCCATTTCAGTAGATTTATTGGCATGTAAAACAACTCCAGCAAGATGAAATTCTGACACTGGAGGCACACATACGATCCTGGCAATTGACATTGTCATTAACAAACAAAATATTTATTTTTTTGTTCATGTAAAAATTTCTTTGTAGGCATTTGAGTAGACTAATGAGAATAATCTAATGTAATTCACACACAACCAGATGTCTTGAATAAACTTTTACCTTTGAGATGTACAATGAACAGATTGTATACTTACAGCTCAAATAGTAGGCAGTAAGTGACACAGTATATCACAGCTAATAAATGATGTAGGCTTGAGCGAGTCATTCACCTCTATAGTACACTGGCCCAACAGAAGATCCCTACAGTGCAAGCAAGCTATACAACTGATGGCCTGACTATAAATGGAATGCATGGTATAAGTCCCATTGTGTGCAAATGTCTATGCAGTGTTTGTTTTCTGTAAGACAGCCAAACACCACCTCTGAAGTTAGATCTAGTTAAATTCAAAAGAATCTTGATGCTTGTGTGGAGACATGCCACAAAAGGGGGTCCCATGAAATTAAAAGGTGAGCCCCTCTTTGTGAGCATGTCCACCATCTCAGTACCTCCAATATCTGCATGCCAGGAACCCAAACAGGCTGAATGTGCAGCTGGGACAGAGTCTATCCAACGTCCTTTGGTATTGCTGGACCAGTTTGCATATTAACAAAAGTAACAAAAGTTAATGAATTAATTTATTTACAAAATAATGGTGTAGGCATTCACAACCAAAATCCACATTTCTAAAACAATTTTCTTCACTATAATGCCCTATAAGTTGCATTAGAATCCACATGTATAAAAACAAGCAGATTCAGCCCCCAAATTAGTCCTCTAGTGAAATTCGCCACAGCCACAAATGAAATCAATGGACCATAGCACTAAAGATCAAAATAAAATCATTTTAGAAATTTATTCACAAAAGCTCATAACATTTTGTTTTAAATGTGACCAAAAATTTCATAAATATACTGCTTGGTTATGAATATGGAAAAATTTCCATAAAAATCACATATTAGCAATATTTATTAATAAACTGAAAGAAAGCATGTGGATATGGATGCACTATACAGAGAATTGAGAATAAGTACAGTTTAAAAAATCTAAAGATACATATAAAAATGCATTCTAAGAAATATATATTTTCAACATAATGTAACCTAAAGATACAGATTGCCCAAACTATACCCAAAATATTAAGCAATGTATATGCAACAGATGCACCATTTTACATTTTAAATAAACATACAAATTATAAAGATCTGGAAATAAGTAGATAGAATGCCAATAGCATATTTAAAAAGATGGTACCACTACCTACCAGAATATGAGGAGATGGTGGTACAGTAGAGGCCTGCTAATCCGAAAATCCACTGAATCTGAACAGGGCTCGGAAATAATATCTACCAATGGTAATTATTATTTATTTATGCTATCAAACTTATTGTTGGTGTTTTTAAACACACAAGCTTTGTGTGGGCAGTGATTGAGAGGTAGAACTGGAACTGAAAAATTCAATGCTACAGCTGGAATTTTTCAATTCCAGTTCTACCTTTCAATATCTACCAAATTTGTATTTTTATTTAAACAGAATTGGGATATATTCTTGACCACTCTGTCCTCTATGTGATCTACCAGAGGAAATGGGTCAAGACCATCTTCAAATATGCCTGGCCACTTCTAGTGTGCCCAATCCATCAGTGAAAAATATTGGAGAGCAAAAGAATTAATGACTTCATTGTCAGAAATCCAGCATTAGCTAACAACAACAACAAAATTTGTTTTTAATTTTAAAACAGGAAAAAATAAAGATTAAGATTAAACTAGTTTTTCCAAGTGAAAATATAAATTCATTAGCACAGAAAAACAAGAAATAAATGCTTGAGGAGTAAACATGAATCTGTTGGCTATCGTATACACAAAAACTAAAAAACAGAAGCCCTCTAGACCTACTAACAATGTGCATATCAAAGTTTGAATGCAATTTTTTTTTTACGTTGAGACAGAATATTAGACCCCAATAGAAAATCGTTCATATAAATGTTTGTTAAAAGTGTATAAATATTAGAATTGTTTGTGTTCAATAATAAAAACTATTTGCGCGGATGAATACGGTGGATGAAGACAAAATGGCGGAGTGTCGTGTCAAAGTGACGCCAAGAAACGATTCAGTAGCGTCTATGTGTTCAAGGTGATAAGACGTGTTTTGGTAGCATGCGAACATGGAACTTTCACCAAACTTTTATCCAGCATAAATTCTACTAAATAAGGAAAAATGTAAAGGTTTTTAAGTGTTTAATATGGTGCTGAGAGTGTAAAATATCGAAGTGTTAATAAATAAATACATTGTGATAAAGAAACATTGATATATGCATTCCATCTGTTACCACGACCTTGTAGATAGAAAACGAGTCTCATAGCACTGTACATTTCTGATAAATTCATACAAAAACCGCATCAACGTTAATGAGAAAACAAAACGGGAATGCAAATCAACACTTAAGAAGTGAAGTCATTGATCTTCTTTTGACACAATGCACTGAAACGACTTGAAGAAGCAGTGTTTTGCCAATTTCCATTCCAACTTTCACTAGGTTACTCACGATAGGTAACCATTAGTGCCTATAAAACATTACAGTAATTGAATTTCAAGCCTCAAAATGTAGTTGTAAAATAAATTGCAGCATACTCTAATAATTTCCTACTTTCAATCATTTTAAATACTTAACACATAAATACTTAAGGTCATTATGTTGCCATATTTGACGAAAATTCACCTAATCCAAATTTTCTCTAATCCAAAGAGAGTATTGTCCCAATTAGTGAGACTCTACTATATAATGAATGTACTAAAGAATAATAGAATAAAGACATAAATAATAACATATGACATATTTTTTATTAAAATAAAATTCTTTTTTGGAATAATCTTATTTTTGGTTTAATTTATTATAAGTGATAGAATGTAAAAATTTTATTGTTACTATTTTATTCCAGCGATTGCTATATTTAGAAAAATTGCAACTCATATAGGATTGTTTTGTATCTTAATAAATAAAAGTAACAAAATGTTTCAAACATTTCTCTTGATACATAGACACTCAAATATGTAAGGATATCATTTCCTATTTGCAGTTTTGAAGGAAATCACATCTTATCAGAAGACCAAAGAATTCTTGAGATTTCTCACATTGAGCAACATGATGCTGGTATTTATACATGTATTGGGACAAATGATGCAGCAAGCAAGAGGAAAAACTTCAGTGTCATTGTCTTGGGTAAGTATTTATAAAAATAGCTGTTTTTATTATATATAATGGCAACAAAATGAGACTTTGCCATTAGTCAGTTTGAAAGATGATGAAACTTAGCCTCTGTTCATTTGGTGTATATGATTAAGGGGCTGAAACATAATTCATGGGCAAATAAAGACCCTTTCCATACTGACTTTCTATATTCTTTGTCCCTTATTTAATTAAATTATGCAAGAAGACAAATAAAATGAAGAAAGAACTGAAGCTATTGATAGTGAAGCAATACAAAAATAACAGATATATTCTAAAGTAAGAAGAAATTAGAAACTAAAAACTTCACTTATATTAATGAGTTAATAGCATCAATTTCCCTAATTAAATAACAGATATAATAAATCTTCTCAACAAAACTTCAGTTATCTTGTGTTACAATTCTAAACTCCACAAGACTAATTTTGCAATAGCATCTATTGCATTCTCAGCTATCCTTTTGGTTTGTTGTTGTAGTCACCACCACTAGCTTATAATGTTGGTACCATGGATAGTTGATGCATGGTAAAGCAATGTTGAAAATGATGACAAATTCATTATATTTTTCTGCCAGGCAGCAAACTTAAAGTATTAAGACTCATCACATGTATTCGCAATTTGTTGGTTGTTGAATGTTTTGGAGGGGCTGTTTCCCCCATCTTCAGAGTGCTTAAAGTATCTTACTAGCAAGTATCCTCTGAAACAACATTGGCAAATAAGATGTACATCTTTGATATTCTCTAACAAAGGAGTTCTTATTCATTGTTATTGAATTTTGTTTAAGTGCAGAATGATAAATAGGAAAGACTTACTGCCAGTAAAATGTACAGCATATTCAGATATGTAGTTTCTATAAAATGCCTTTCTTCATAGCATTAAACATCCCAGAAATAAGGAAATAGTGAAGCTATTAACAGTGAAGCAACAGAATCTAAAGTAAGAACAAATTAGAAACTAAAAGCTTCGCTTATCTTACTAATATTGCAAGATTTTATGTAGCTAACACTTTTCAAGTTGACTCCAGCTCAGTCTCAAACAGTGTTGCCAATAGAGGATCAAGAAAAATAACCAGACAAAAATAAGAAATCCACTAAATTTCTGTGTTGTCAATGTTAAAAACATTTCTGTCCAACCAAATGCAGTTTATCAAACAACTAAATCCCTATACTAGCAATGTTAAATTTATAAATTTTGAAAATTAAAGATCTTCCCAGAAAGACCAGATTTAGTTTAAAAAGAACTAAATTGGTATCACTGGTCTCAAATCTATACAAACAACTTACCATAGCTACTGATGCTCATTTTAATCACCAATCTCTGAAAACAAAAACTTATAAATACAATCTATTGGAGGTATTTCAAAATTCATAATACGGTTCCTGTTTTTTAAAATAAGTATATTTTCACAAACCATTAAATCTATGGATCCACTTAATTGTTTTAATAATTTTAACCTCTGGATTAATTTCATGATTAAATGACCAAAAATGATGTGCCACAGCTGATTTATCAGTTTGTTTATATTACCCCCCCCCCCCCCCCCACCCCACCTCTCCCCCATTCTCCTTCAGCCTCTTCTCTTTCAGCTTGCATTTCTTCTAAATCCTCAATCACAATGTCTTGTAGAGGTCTGCACGGGCCGATTTTCTTAGGCCCGGCCCGGCCCGGTACCAACCAAGCCCTGGCCCGGCCCGAGCCCGAGAATAATCTATAGGCCATGGCCCGGGCCCGGCCCGAGCCTGAGAAGAGTGTATAGGCCATGGCCCGGGCCCGACCCGAGCCCGATTCTGCAATTTTCTTTTAAACAAAATTATCCTGCAGTTATTGACAATATTATTACTATTATTATTACTATTATTTATTTATTTCCTAAAATCCAATTTTGGTCCAAATACTTACGTTAGTGAATGTTGGGTACCTGCATAAATAACGTTAGTACATTAATATTGTTTTGAGATCATGATATTGTCTCGGTAAAGCCTTAGAAATAACCTTTTTTTCCAAGTTTGAAGAAAAGGTTATTGGTGTGTTTCTAAGAGTTTATCGGGGCAATATACGATTATAAAACAATATTAATGTACTCAATCTGTTGTAAGCTATCCGCAATTGGCCATAGCAGAAATTAGGAGGTGGGAAGTTTAGGCATTATAAATCACTAAAATAGGGAGGCAAAAAGACATTATAAATAATTAAAATAGGCAGAAAAAAGGAATTATAAATACTAAAACAGGCAATAAGAGAAACCCAATAATACATTACACTATTCAATAACTGATCGTCATATTTTAAAGAACTTCAAAGTTTTAAACGAAGTACTGCCGCGATAGATGTCCCCTATCTCGTTATGATAGGTTGGGGGGGGGGGGGTGCAGAGTTACATCTGGTGCAATGTACTTAAATGACAGGATTCTTGATGAATCTTTCACAAAGATCTTCTTAATACTGGAAATCCATTTGCAAACATCCAGAAACAAGCATCGTATCTCTTGTGACACCCTGTGAAAGCCATGTGGTACGCAGGTCATGTGAAGCATGTTTGGAAATAACACTTGTAACGCTATTCCAGCCTTTTTCATATATGATGCAGCGTCACTGATGAAAAGTAAGGCGTCGTATTGAACCTCTTCAGGCCGCAGCAAATTTAATGAACTGGTGAATAACTGCACAATAGTTCGATTGTTAACTTTCTCAAGACACTCTGAGTAAGCAGGAATGATTTCATTTATTCAGCTTCTGTAGGATCTAATCGTCCATTAACAAATTGGCAATGAAACGACCTATGGTATCAGTGGACTCGTCGATATTCGTCGATATCCCAGATCATCTTATTTTCATTTTATCTTTAGTTATTTCGATTGTGTCATCGTAACATTCGGTTAAGTAACATTTTCACAAACTTGACTCGCTAGGTACAGATCGGTTAGTATACTTCTCCAAAAACTGTGATAATGTAGGATTCTGTAATTTCCAGAAAGGGGTTCTGGCGCTGAAGAAAGCTACATAAGTCGAATGCAAACTCGGATTTTTGACTCGATGTTGC
This sequence comes from Tenodera sinensis, assembly GCA_030765045.1. Lineage (NCBI taxonomy): Eukaryota > Metazoa > Arthropoda > Insecta > Mantodea > Mantidae > Tenodera > Tenodera sinensis. The sequence goes on from CM060961.1 coordinate 199,347,123, forward strand.
AATTACTGTAGGAAGCAAGGGAATCTTCTGCCTGTAGCCCTGTTTGATTATGCCGATATGTTGTGATATATAATACTTCTTTTCGTAGTTCACTGACTGCTCGCGTATTTTGCATGTGAGTACTTTACCGTCGGTACAAAATATGCCGGATCCAAAAGTATTAACATAACTGTGTAATTTAGTGCATAAGGGAACATTGAATTTCGACACCTTGCTGCTAGCTATAACAACGTCGCAATGAAAACTGAAAGAAAATCAAAGTTAGACCCGTACCTGCTCATTATTGCATTTTAAAATAAACATACGTGATAATCCAAATGCTTTCTTTATCTATACATTTATTTGCGCGGCAGCACTCATTGTTGCAAAGAAAATAATGAATTGAATGAGGGACGCCTATGTCGTATGCAACTTAAAGACAATAATATACATTCGGCGAAGTAACTTTCATTGCCACGGTCTAACGGTTGTTGAAATAAAATGTACCTGAAGAAAATGTTTAATAATTAATAAATAATATATAAATAATGAAATAAAGGCAACAAAAAGCATATATTTTGTAAAATAGACATATTAAAAAGGGAGAAAAAGGCAATATAAAACTGTGGCATTTCAATCACAAAAGTATAATTCGTACAGATTCACTTTCAAATTGAAGATAAATTTGACGCATTTAAAAAGGCATTCCGCCTAAGTTCCGGTCTCTGGTTATAATTATTTCTACGATGGATATGTGCATGCCTGTGCATGTTTTAAATCAAAGTAAACATTAGTTATAAGTTATTGGACTAAGGACTCACCATGTTTAATGACCCAAATTGTCGTGCAGAAAGAGAATGGAATCCACACTCTGGCTGCTCAGGTTGGTTCGACGTTCTTGAATAACTAATCCTGCTGCACTAAAGTTCCTTTCAGTATTTGCACTTGGTGAATGTTACCACCTTTTCTACGAAAAGTCCCTTCAATGCCTTTGGTTACCGGTATCAAATGCTGACGAGATATTTTTATTCTACATATAACTTGGTTGTAAGACAGAAGGGCTATGAAAAATAAAAGTGTCACAACTTGTATGTTGCAACTTGGTGATGCTGACTAATGAGCAATGGCCCTGATGTATGATATATATATATATATATATAGTGATTCATGTCATGATAATAATAAAATAAATGTTTTAATTTGGAGAAATGCTGAACAATAATGATGCAGTAATTCTAAAATAAGAACAAATTAGAAACTAAAAACTTCACTTATCTTAGTAATGTTTTTAGTTTCTAATTTGTTCTTATTTTAGAATCTTGTTGCTTCACTGTTAATAGCTTCAATTTTTACTTAATGATGCAGTAACATTACTACAGCGTCAGCCACAAAACAAACTGTAATCGTATCAGTATAAACATTGATGCTGTGTTTACACTGTACAAAGCAGGAGGAAACATGCGTTACTAGCAATATAAACGAATCAAATACACCTTGGGTTCGAGATAAGAGTGTAAGATTTTATACGTGGAATGGATTGAATTGAAGTGAGAAATGATATAGTTGCAAACCCTCTCATTCTGTGCTTTGACTAGCATCAGTAGCAGCATTTGAAACGTGTCAGCAGAATAATAATTTAGAATTCCTAGTAAAGAAACGTTGCGGTGATTGTGCTATTCTCGACATTTCAACATAGGTGACCGACAAATATGATCAATATGATCATTTTTTGCCTCCTAAGTGAATGTACCACTGAAATTTAGCACAAATCTCGCAAAACATTACTTTGTATTCCATGGCTTTAAAAATAGTAAATGTGTTTTGAGTTTTTATATTACAAATACTTGTAATTGCATAATGTACCCTAAAAATGCAGAATAACAATGTTTTTCATTTTAAAATTTAAGGTTTTTGAAAATTATGTTTTCATCATATTCACTTTTTGAAAATGTCACATGATGCAGTTTTTATGCAATTCTTCGTATCATTCCCAAAACACAAACAACTAAATCTGCCATATTTTTCTTTTGAACGCTTTTGAGTTACTAAAGAAACTTGCAGCTTATAAAACTTTATACTAGAAATTTCAAGTGACAAAATTTAAAAACTATTGTCTTTTGAGCTGAGACTAATAAAACAAATTTGTATGGCAGATTTGTACATTATAATCAGATAAATATAATAGAACCTTAAAAATAGGCATTTTTTTCTTAATTTTGTCGTGTAGAGCATTTGGCATAACATAATAAAATCCGGATTCAACATTTCGTAATTCGGAAACTGAAGGATATATCACACTAAAATTCAAAACCCTCTAATGCTGGTATAAGACAGCATTGAAAATAAATGTTCAGCTGAGTTGGCTGAAAAATTTTAAAAATCCATTTTCAGTTGTTTATTCCCTTAATTTTCAAGCCCGGGCCTGGCCCGAGCCCGCCCTAGTCCAGCCCGAGCCCGACAAGCATTTTTCAAATTAGGCCCTAGGGCTTGGCCCGAGCCCGTGCAGACCTCTAATGTCTTGTCACTTTGGTTGCCATTGTCATTTCTAGTCCAAAAATAAAGAAACCGCATTTTGGGTGCAGGTAGAATTGTGTTTGTTTGTTAACACAGCTGAAAGTCCACCCTCTATTCCAGCGACTTTCTAATTTACTAACCGCATCCATGCATGCTCTTCCTTCAGGTGAGCAAAATACTTATTTTAGGCAAACTTCTTTATTTTATAAAAATTCTCTCCTGATAAGCATTTCTACATAAACATGTACAACACTTAAACACTACTGACAGTTCAGAAGTTGACAGCTGGAAGCACTACACCAACAGAAGATATCCCTAGAGGCGCAGGTGACAGAGTTAGGCTATCAAGGCCATTGGATCAGAGAGAGACCAGGCTAGTCAGCAGTATGTGCAGGAGCTCAATGCACAACTGCAGAGCTTGGCCACCAAGGTGACAGTAACACTGATCAACTACGCCACCACACACCACACCTCACATTACGCCACCACACACCTCACCTCACATTATGCCATCAAACACCCCAAATGACATTTCGCCATCACACACACTTCGCATTACGCCACCACACACCATGCATCATGCCACCACACAGCCCGCCTCACAATACACCACCATACAGCCCACCACCATTTATGTCACCTCAGACCCCTTCACATGTTATGCCACCCACACAGCCCACTTCACATTACGCCACCACACAGCCCACCTCACATTATGCCACCACACAGCCCACCTCACATTACGCCACTACACAGCCCACCTTACATTACGCCACAACACACCCCACCTCACATTACGCCACCACACACCTTACATTATGCCACCACACAGCCCACCTCACAATACGCCATCACACAGCCCACCTCACAATATGCCACCACACAGTCCACCGCCATTTATGCCACCACAGACCCCTTCACACATTACGCCACCGCACAGCCCACTTCACATTATGCCATCACACAGCCCACCTCACATTATGCCACCACACAGCCCACCTCCATTACGCCACCACACAGCCCACCTTGCATTATGCCACCAAAGCCTACCTCACATTATGCCACCACACAGCCCACCTCACATTATGCCACCACACACACCTTCTCACATTAAGCCACCACACACCCCTTCTCACATTATACCCCCATACACCCCTTCTTACATTATGCCACCACACACCTGACACATCATGCGACCACACACCCCACCTCACATTATGCCACCACACACCTCACTTTACGCCACCACGCACATCACCTCACACATTACACCACCACACACCCCACCTCACATCACGGCACCACACACCCCACCTCACATTACGCCACCACACAGCACACCTCACATTATGCCACCACACTAAAGCAGCTAAATTGATAAATGCCAGATTTTTTTATAATTTGGAATTTTATCCTTTTTAGAAAAATGTAGTAAATTTTGTATATTAAATTTATTTTGAGGGACCAGATTTATTCCATATTCTTTAAAAATGTTTGTAAATTTGTTTTTTCACTGGCCCACGGATGGTAATAAATACAATAATATTTTTAAAAATTTTACTTACCATCCATGGGCCAGTTTAAAAAAAAAAAGAAAAAATTTACAAAAGTTTATCAAGTTAGCAATATCACAATACACTTGTTCTCCTTTTACATAATCTTTGTTGAACTCTTGTTCTCGATGTCTGTACCAATAGAAAGTTATTTCGGGTTCTAAAAGATTGTCTTCTTTCAGCCTTGAACCTAAAACTTCACTTTTTTTTTTTGGTAAGATCTAAATCATGTACCAAATCATTTAATTTTTACTGACTCAATGGATTAGGATTGTTATCTTCTAAGTGTGGGGACTAATTTATTTATTCTTCTACACTCAAAGTCTCAGTACCACTTTCCGGCAATACGGTAGGTGGTGATGGAACAAGAACATCAGATCCATGGGCGCAGGCCTAATTGCTGATGACAAGCCCAGCTTGATTTTCCTATTGAATCCAAATATATTACACAGTAATTATTATTTATTTATGCCAACAAACTTACTGTTGTTGTTTTTAAACACACAAGCCGTGTGTGTGCCGGTAAGCAGAAGGTCTGTGGTTCAAATCCCAGTTGTGGCATTGAATTTTTAAGTTCCAGTTCTACCTCTTAAATATTACACAGTCATTAATATGATTTTGTTGTTCGCGCCATACCACAGGAACATCAAAGGGCATAGATGGACGAACTCTGTTGTACCACTGTCTTAAATTTTCTACACAACTTTTACGCACAATATGAGTAGCAAAGTTCTTGTCATGATCTCCTAATTTCATCTTAAAATAGCTCTGATACAAACTCTTGATAAGTGCAGTAATGTTTCTTTTCTGTTGCTTTATCACATAAAACCACAGGCATAACAGAAATTGCTAGGATTGTTCACATAGTCCCTCCTAGATATACCACTTGAACTTGCCATTTTTTCAAATATAACATTCACAACATGGCTTCAAAAAGAGACCAGCTGAGAAGAAGTTTAAAACTGGACTGCGGATTCCAAGATAGGTTCCTATTTATGTATTACACAATAAATGTTTATGGGATAGGTCCAACATTACCTGTAAACATAGACTTTGGTACATTATGACGTCATATGATTTAGCATGTTTGCATGTTTTAATGAACCATGCTGTAACTTGAGTATACAATGTTAATACTGACTTACTGAAATTTCAATTTTGTATTGAATCAGAACTGTTCAAAATCTGTACGTGATGCGCAAAAACTATTATTATTTTTTAAATCAGAGCATCCAAATTGACCATTATGATGTGAAATATTCCGTGCCGCAAAATTTTTGCAGTCTGGTGTTACTAATAAGAGCTTCTCTGTGTAAGATTTAAAGCTTTCACGGCGCGTGTTATCTATTACAGCTTCACGGGTGATCAGCCGTGTGAGGTTTAAAAACATTGAGCTTTCGGCCATTGTAGACTCTATGGCCTTCATCAGAATGAAAAATGACCGTTAGCTTTCCGCTCCCCATATATATATATATATACAATGTTAGGTGGGAAGGGGTTGCGTTGCCCTGGCCAATGAGCGGGTGACGATTTGTGACAGGTCCTGCTGTTTCGGGCTATGTTTGTCACTGGCTACAGTGTTTTTTTGAGGGTCAGTACTTGGTCCAGAATCACTGTAGTTACTGTTGTGGATGTGTTTGATGGCTATTGTCCAGGCAGGGCTTATTTGAAGAGCTTCTCTGGTTATCAGCCATGCAATGTTGATAAAGTTGCTCAAGGTTTTGGCACCTTTACTCTGTGGCCTTCTTCAGGAAGTAATGTGTTTCCCCTGACCGGGCAGTGTATATATTCTGTGGGCGAAGGGGCAGAGCTACGTGATGCCATCCAATGGATGCTTTCTGATTGGGCCAGCGGAGAAGTGCTGGCAGAATATAAGCTATTTTCCCCAGTTTTCCAATGTTTGAGAATCTTTGTTCATGCTGTGGTCAGCCCTAGACCATTGTCTCTATTAAAATTGTTTTGCTCTAACTTAATTTCAGTTGCTTCTTTAATAAGCCTGTAATAATATCGGTCACTACAGTGTAAAACTGTGGCCTCGTCAAATAGAATACTGTGGTCATTCTCCAAGCTGTGCTGGGGCACTGTTGATTTCTCTGGTTGGAGCAGTCTGAGGTTTCTTTTGTGTTCTGCACTTCTCTCTTCAGTCGTGCAGCCTGTCTGCCCTATATGTCTTGCCACATTGGCACAGTATTTTATATATGCCATGAGTCTTTTATTGTTTGTTTTTATGTTTTACTAGGTCATCCTCTCCTTCTTACTCCCAGAGGGCTCAAATCAAGTGCAGCCTTCTTGATAGCTCATACTTTAGATGTCAGATTTTATTTTTTTTCATGGTCAATCCCTCTCTTATTTCCCTTACTTTAAACCTATGCAAATTGTACATTATTTAAGCCTATACCTATTTCTTACAGTTACTGTTCTGAGAATCATTACTCTATTAAAAAGGTGTTCGAGAAATATTACTATTATAATAGAACAATAACAATACCTAAGTGTGTAAAATTGGGTTCAGAATTACTCCTTTTAGCTGATCAGTCTATGACTATCTGAAAAAATGTACTGTTGCTCGTAATATGATAGACTGCATAGATATATTGAATAATTGGGTAGTAAAATTTTCTGGGAGTAATTCTAGATGAAAACATTAATTTAAATGCCCTTTTAAACACATATTTTAAGGAAGTAATACTTATAATTTTTGAGAAATCTGGCAAAATGTTTAAATTATTTAAAAATGGTATATTATGAATTAATTCTCCAGCATGCTTATATAAAATAGATATCAAATTGTAAAAAAATTTCTAAGTATGTTATAATGTTGATGAGGCTTGAAATGTTTAAAAAAGGTCTGTAAGCTAAAAAACTTCATCATTATTATTGTTATTATTACTTTCACTATTATTATACTTTTTATTATTATTATTATTATTATTATTATTATTATTATTATTATTATTATTATTATTATTATTATTATTATTATTAATTATTATTTATTATTATTTATTATTATTATTTTGCTGTGGTTTCTTCCCAGAACCTCCAACAATCTTGCAAGACAAAGAAGTTGAAGACTACAAAGTGCGAGCTGGGGAAGGAATATCTTTAGTTTGCAAAACGCATGGAAGCCCAATACCTGATGTAAAATGGTTACATAATGGACATCTGGTGGAGGGAAAACAAATGAGCTCTGAACTGAGTAACAATTTGGAGGGAAAATACTTTGTTGAGGAACATTCCTTAACATTGCACAATGTTGATGTTCAGGATGGTGGGAAATACACTTGTCTTGCATCTAGCATTGCAGGAGTGGCAGAAAAGAGCTACCGTGTTAGAATCCTAGGTAACATAAAACATTCCTTATTGTCTTTGATATTTACTATGCATACATTAGTTTCTCAAGAAAACATAGGATTTGCTAGAATCTATTAACAAAAATGTATGCACTAATTTTAGAATACAGGTTGAGTAACCTAAAACTTCCATTTCAAATATCCCTGAAACAAAAATTTGAGTTGAAAAATGTCTTTGACAGGCATGAGGATAGGGGAGGACCTCATTTAAATAGATAATATAGACTGTTCAAAAATGTAAACAAATATGATTTTCAATGTAAATTTGCATTTCTTTTGTAATAAAAATCCTGTGTTATTTTTTATGGAATTGATAATATGGAAGTCACATTAAGAATGGCCTTTTTGCATTGCAATAGGTAAGTTACACCTTAATTCATAGTTACTGCAACATGACAAGCTACCTATCGGCTGCTGCGTTAAGACATACCATCCATCTAACTGGGTGTAGGTGCAGTTGATGGCTAGTCTCCTCAGAACAAGAGCCCATGCAGAACAATGTCCATTATGTACAGTTTTCCTGCTCCACAGGATTTATCTTGGCTATTTTGAGCAGATTTCTGTTCTAAAAAATTCACTTTGTATTCAGGCCCTATATATGAAGCTGATTAGTGAACAGTTGACAGTGATAGCTGAGTAGAATTGAGTGCAGTGAACAGTGTGAAGTGCAGTTCAGTTTTGAGCTGTGGCTCAGCAGTTCAGTTGAAATTTGATTTGATGGATCATTTTTGTTTTATTCTGAGGGTGAGTGTCTCAGGCATAATTTTTGTGCTACACTAAGCATCATAAGTAATAAAGTATATTTAGCAACAATTGATGTTCGCATTTGGTACAGTATTTTTGTTTCAGGTATTTTCAATGGAAGGTTTAGGTGACTCACCTTTAAACAAAACATTCAGTTTAATTGTCAATATATTTATCAATCTTTATTAAGATATTTCATTAATTTATTTGCTTAATTTACTTTGTGCTAATTTTATAATAGGTTAATTTATTTATTTAATATAGTAAGAGCTCTTAGAATTCCTTAGCCATTTATTACAAATTTTATTCTTGTTGGTTATTGTCTTGTGAAATAAAGGAAAACATTAATGTATTGATATAATATGGATAATGAAGGATTAGAGAAACTTATGTTTTTTTTTTTTATTTTATTTTTGGTACAATATTTCAAGTATTCACAGAGTAAAACTATTTTGTAAAACACAAATCACAGATATTTTTATTAAAAGGTCATATTGAATTTTCTTTGAACAACCTAGGTTCTTTTAGAACCTATTCATTCTTGTTGAATTTTAGAGAATTTCATGTGTCGGGGAAACTACAGGAAATATAGAAATGTTTGAAAAAATTTATAACTCATTATACAACTTATATAAAATAAGAATTATTATAGCAATGACCTGTTATTTAAATTTTCCAGTATCTAAGTCATTATTTGTTTGTTTTTTGTGAGTCATGTCATCATGCAAAGAGTATCCAATATCAAAGCTAGCATATAGCGACCTAACATTTGACTGTCATCGTAGTTTGTGTACACCTGTTTAGCTACAATAAACTGTGTACATGCTGTTTAACAGGAAGTAGGCAGAAAAACAATTTTTTATCAATAATTTGTGTAAGAGCTATGAAAATAGATGATTGTGGGAAGAAAAAGTTACGTAATTATAACATATCAAATATCAAGGGTAATGTAATTTTTTGTTGTAATGAAAACATTTCTATCATCTACAAATAGTATTTTGTTAGCTTCAGTGTCATTTTTAGCCATAAGAGATATGTTGAATACTTATGGCATAAGTATATAACTTTACTTTCAGTGGCACCAAAGCTGGCAGAATATCGCCAGGGTTCCAAAACAATTGAATCACTTGAAGGTTTACCTGTGATGCTTAAATGTCCTGTTGTTGGTGATCCGATGCCAAATATTCACTGGATAAAAGACAGTGAACCCCTTGGCGATCAGATGGAAGCTAATGGTCAATTGTTGCACATTAAGAACATCAGAAAGGAACATGCCGGGAACTATACATGTATTGCTCAAAACAATGCTGGCAATATCTCTCAGAGTTTCCAACTTGATATTTTAGGTAAGTACACAGATGGAAAGGATATCCACCTTTTAATGAGAAAAAAGTCCTTCATAACCTTTGGCCATCACCAAGCACTTCACCAAAATTAGATTATTTTCAAATTAAAATTTGGCCTTTTTTGAGGGTATTCAAAGTCAGCTGCAAATGAAATAAAAAGCTTCATTCTGAGACGAACATTGCCCTTGTTCAGAAAACAGGAAAGGGTAGCCTGAATGAAGGATTTTCATTTTCATCTTATATAGTGACATTCACTCTAAAATAAATTATAAATATTTTACACAAAATGTATGTATATTTGGGTACCAATAGCTTTTGTTCACATGACTCGTATACTAGGTGTTTGTAAGTTGATCCTATCCAAGCCTTCACCTCCAGCTGTATCCCCAAGGGCTGATGTGATTTGGAGTCCATGTTAAAAATTGTTGTTGTTGTCTAATGCTGGACTTCTTACAATAAAGTCATTAGTCCTCTTGCTCTCCAATATTTTTCACTGATGGATGGGGCGCTAGAAATGGTAAAAATTGTAGATCCTCTCATTCCACTACAATCCTCGTTATCATCCTACCATTGGAGGTGATGGATAACACCTGCTGGCTGCCTCCAACTAAAAATGGATTTATCAATCACTTTGTCAAATGAGGTTTCCTTGAAATTTGTAACAACTATATGGGGAACATTGCAACCAAAAGATAAACACAAAGTATTTCAGAGGTGGAATCAGACTGAAGCTACTACTACTACTACTACTACTACTACTACTACTGAAAAATTCAGTGCCATAGCCAGGATTTGCACCATAGATCTCCCGCCAGAATAAAGTGTACACATTAAATTCACACATGTTAAAAGAATTGAAGGACAAAATCATGAGAGAAATACAGGCAATCAGTCAACATGAACTTTTGCGAATAAACCAGTGAGACAGAATATTAGAAGACCCCAAAAGAAAATCGTTCATGTGAATGTTTGTTAAAAGCGTAATTTGTTTTTTGATGTTGGTATGAACTGATCAAATGACGAAAACGTGTTAAAAATGTTCATTGTTACTAACAACTAAGTTTGCCCAAGGACGTCATAAATCTTTCCATATTTGATTTTAATATATATGTATAAATATTAGAATTATATGTGTTCCATAATAAAAGTAGGGGAGGATGATTAGGGATCGCTTCCCTAACAAGAAAGAACTATTTGATGGACGCATACGCGGATGTATACGAAATAGGCGGTGTCACGTGAGAACGCCATAAACTGTCCACTCGCGTGTGTGTACCCGAAGTGAAAAGACATATTTAGGTAGTGTGAACATGGAACTTTCACCAAACTTTCATCAAGCATAAGTTCCACTAGGTGAAAAAGTGGAAAGGCTTTTAAGCATTTAGAATGGTGCTGAGAGGAATTATTTAATGTAAAGTATCGATGAAGTGTTAATAAAATAATACATTGTGGTGAAGAAACATCGTGTGATTTTTCATTCCATCCGTTACCACGACCTAGATAGAAAAGGAGTCTCATAGCACAGCACATTCCGGATTAATAATTGCAAAAAACCGCACCACCAGAATGGTTTTTGGAGAGATAGGGAATGTGTTCGTGTTGAAGGTCATTAATTTCAAACTCTGTGTGATGCAGGTAAGCCTAATGCAAGCTACTACAGTAGTTAGTGTTCCATACCAGTGACTTGCCAGTCCTTTTCGTGTAACTCTGGCAGAGATCAAGTTGGTCCTTGCCCGGTCCCTTGCCACCGTGGGTGGTTCGTCCAGTCAAAGAGCACACTGTATATAGTGATTTGCCGGACCGGACACCGATCATATGTATGCATGATTTACTAACCGATGATACGGTAACCAACCTGCTCAAAGCTGTGCTTATTGGCTGTGAATGTTAACTGTCAGTTACTATCTTCTGTTCATGCTGTAAAGACTAGCAACAGTTACAATTTAAATGGTTTTATATGTCCAGAAACTTTTATGATTTATTAACGCGCAGAGAAGCTTTTGATGAGTCTGATTTGAACTGAGGCTGGGACAGCAATGTCTATAAAATTCATTTACATAGTTACTGTTCTTGTGATGGTAACAAAATTTATTTGGTTATATTTTACATGGTACTGATGAAGGTAGCTTAGTAATGGCTATATAAATTTTATACTTTCAATATTCTGTTTAGATTTAAATTTCATTCCAGGCAGATATGAAAATGCACATTTATATCAATAAACAAATAAATTAACATAACATTTTTTATTGAATACAACAAAATTAAATATAAAACATACTTGAACAATTACTTAATCATTGCAACAGATGTAAAGGTTTTTGGCATCAGGTAACCTCAGTGTATCGTCACACCATCAACCACCAAAATTGTAATGTGTACTGCCCTAGTAGAGCTTTAACTCATTAAGGGCAAATTGTGAAATGAATAGAAATAAACAAACAGCTGAGGAGGATAAAGATATATATCAAAATAGCTTCATAAATACGAGGTGCATCCAGAAAGTAAGTCCCGATGACCGATAAAGAGAACAAGAACATCACTAAGTAAGAAATATTTATTGGAATAATTACATAGACTCACTGACTACATTTCAACATAGTCACCACCATTGTTGAGGCATTTATTGTAGCGGTACACCATTAATTGTATGCCCAACTCATAGGATTCTGCCGCCAATGTCCACAGCCATGAAGTCACTTCATTCTGCACCTCAGCGTTACTGTGAAAACGTTTTCCTGCCAGAAAACGCTTCATGAGACGGAAGAGATGAAAGTCACTTGGGGCAAGATCGGGTCTGTAGGGTGGATGTTCGAAGACCTCCCATTCAAACTTATTCAACACATTTCGTGTGGCGTTGGCTGTATGGGGTCTTGCATTGCCATGCACAAGCGTAATGCCTCTGACATCACCAGGGACACTCAGCCATTACGGTCTTCGTTTTGAATCTTGGTTCTTCCTTCCGTGAATTGCCTGCACCATTGTCTTACCATACTGTCACACATAATGCCTGTCCATACACGTGACACAACTGACGATGCATTTCTGCTGGAGATTGCTTTTGAGCATGCAAAAATTGGATGACTGCACGTACCTTGCATTTGGCAGGAGACAATATTTGAGAAGCCATTTTCTCCTAACACAGAGCAGTAACTACTGCCGTCACAAAACTGAAACTTTACTGCAATGTTACCATATACTTCCTCTCTTCTGCTGCACACGTGCATTGCTATCCATCTGGTGATGCCATCTCTGGATGCGATCCGGACTTACTTTCTGGATGCACCTCGTATTATTTAAACATTTGTAGTAGATAGCATTGCCAACTGTAAAATGTTTAATCTTTAAGTTTGAATATATTTCTACAGCTAAAAGTACTACTTGCTGAACTGAAGCAATAGGAAATACTTATGTATAAATGTCAAGAGCATCTGTTTATACATTCACACGCTTCCTTTGCTTTGTGCTTGACTGCCTAGTGAATGTATCTGTTTCTGTTACTGATATCATGTCCCATTTATCAAGTAAATAGATGATTTTATAGTAGTACTTATGTTATCTATAATTATAATAAACTTTACTAATTATGGAATACATTAAAATTTTCAGAACCTCCTGTAATGGCAGATAGCCAAGAGCCCAATGGTTTCCATGTTGTAGCCAATGAGGACTTAACATTGAGATGTAATGTAACAGGACGTCCACCTCCAAATGTTCTGTGGTTCAAAGGAGCATCTCCCATTACACCTGAAAGATGGCCACAGGCAAAATTCCTAGATCACAATAGAACCCTTGTAAGTGAATAACATTACAGCACTCTTCATTGTAGTTGGTTATAGTTTAAGCAAATGATTGAAGTTCTTTCATAAGAAGCAGAGAAGTACTACTAGGGTGGTTTGAAAGTTCTTGGAATGGAATAGAAAAAAAGTACTTGTGTCCCTGAAACTTCTTTTATTCTGCAATGTAGTCTCCTTGTAGATTAATGCGCTTGGTCCAGCAATGTTCCAATACATTGATCCTATCTCTGAAATGAGATTCCTTCAGGCCTGCACAATAGTTGTCAATATTGGCTATCAATTCTTCGTTTGAAGTGAATCTTTTTCCACCAAGGAAAATTTTCAGCTTCGGACTGAAGTCTGACAGAGCTATATCAGGTGTATAAGGCAGATGTGGCAACAAGTCATACCTTAGTTTGTGTGATTTTGTCATGGCAATGGTACATGTGTGTGGGCACAAATTGTCTTCATGGAACATGGCTTTCTTTCTCATTAAACATGGCCTTTTTTCATGTATCTTTTGTTGTAATTAGTCCAGGAGGTTAGAATAGTATTCTCCAGTAATTTTTTGGACAGTGAGAAGTTAATCAACAAACAGAATCCCCCTCACAGCCCAGAACACTGATGACACCTTTCTGGCTGAAAGAATTGTCTTTGCTTTCTTTGGTGATGGAGAATCAGCATGTTTCTAATGCTTTGACTTTTGTTTTGTCTCTGAGGTATAGTGGTGGACCTAAGTTTCATCTATAGTTGAAAACCAGTGCAAAAAATCATATTTGTTTCTCCAAAAACGGGCTAAGCATTGTTCCGATATTTTGATTCTCGTGTGCTTTTGATCCAGCATCAAGAGTCGCAGCACCCATCTTTCAGGTAATTTTCACTTTCTCTGCTGGCAAGTAGGGGAAGTATTGTATTCCACCCAAAAATTCGATGTCGAGATTTCACCAGAAATATATGTTTTGAGGCCCCCTGAATCCAAAAAAAGCATTTTTAGAAAAAGGTCTGTGTGTGTGTCTGTCAGTCTGTGGACAGCATAACTCAAAAACGAAAAGTCAGTTAAAAACCAAAGTTGGTATTTAAGTTTAATGTCTTTCAAGGATGCGACACGAAGATTTTGAAGAAAATAGCCCCACCCTAAACTACCCTTTACATGGAAAATTTTCCGAAAATTTTGATTTTCTTGAAAATGGCTCTAACGTTTTTGATTAAAATGTCATATGTTTGAGATATTTTTATGAAAAATGAAATGTATATCTTGAATTTTCTGGCTATAGCCCCTGTAGTCGTATTTACTCTGGACGACTTTTGCATAACTGGTAAACCGTTAGAGATAGACCAATTCATACTATACAAAAAATGTAGATCTTGCTAAAATACACAATTTATGTCCCAATAAATTTTCTTGTAGGGTGAAGCATTTCGGAGATATTCCTTGTTATGTGTGTGAGTTTTGGAAAACTTAAAGCTTTAGCGAAATGCAACAACGTTGTTCATTTTTTTATATGTTAATCGTGCAAAGAGAACGGAATCTCAAAGCTTAAAAAATTTGACTGTCGCACAAAGCCTGCTGTATTCTAATATCCCCCTTGCACCTACAAGGAAATAAGCAATACGATAATTTGTACGAAGGTTTATCTTAACTAACATGGAGATATAGGAATGAGAGTTTGTTAGAATGGTTAGTACAACAGTAGAGAAAGTCATGTGAGTGCAACACATCAGATTTTTTCATATGTAATTCTTCAGTTGAAATGTGATATACACTTCAAATGACATCTAGCAAGCTTGAGCTTTCTCACACTTTCAGTCATGACCATTTTGTGCACTTTTGCAATGATTTCTGGGGTTGTGACACATCTTGGCCAACCACTGCACGATCATTGTCTAAGCTCTCCCAGCCAAATTTAAATTTGTTTGCCCACTTGGTAACTGTTGAACATGAAATAGTAGAGTCCCCCAGTGTGTTCTGGAAATCGGTATTAACGTCCTTTGATTTATACCTTTTTTTTACAAAGTACTTAACCTCTTGAGCGATGGCCATTTAAAACGTCTGCGAGCCGAGAACTACTACCCAATATCCAGCGCAGGGCATTTAAAGTGTGTCGTATACACACAGCTGTATTTTGTGTAAATATTAAGTTATTTTAATGAAACAAAAACTGGTATAAAACTTGTTATATGCAGTGTAAATGTACGTCATCAGCAAAGTTGAGTTGTATTTACAAAACGTTGAAATGGCACAATTTTGTTTCACTGTAGTGAAAAGTCAACTTTGCTCTGTCGAACACATCTAATATAAGTTCTCGGAAAGAAACAGTAAAGAAACACCCATTGTATGTGTGGCTTATGCGTCAGCATACTGTGTAATAATGCACTACTGTATGCGTGGTCTCTTAGTCATCAGAATAGAGCAACATTGCAACTTTTGCTTACGCGAGTTTCGTAACTTAGTAGAGTCCGTGTCTTTCTTTGTTGAAATACATACATATACTTTCCTGCTTGTAGCTGAAGGGAGAAGTGGTATAAAAAGGTGTTTTTGCACCAACTGGATATAAGCATATACAATTGTTTGGTGATTTGGACAGCTCTCTAAACCCACACAGGACAATGACCGACCTTGACTACCGACTATAAATAGCTCGCAGCCTAATTGAACAATACCACGTTGGGGGTTGAAAATCCAAAACCCCTGCATCCCTCAGACTTCAAGGAAAACATTATCCTAAAAGGATACCACCAACAGCAAAGAAGTCCCGCCCATCTCGAAAGTGTTTCATGTGCCGCAAGAAGGGAGTTCGCGAATGTGGAAATGTACCTACCCTTATATGTTTATCACTGCAGAAAGAACATATTAAGGTAAGCCAATAAAGTATATAGACTTTGCTAAAATGTTTCATAAAGGGAAAATTAAAATAAGTTGAGTTGGATAAGGGATAAATAGGGGTTAAATGCACAAATGCACAGGACGTGTATACACGCCCATATCGCTCATCCGTCATTTTAAATGGACGTGATTTCACGTCCATATCCCTCAAGAGGTTAATCACTGCTTGAATGTAGATTTTTTTTTTCCATATTTGCAAATTACTACGCAGGACAACATAGAGCCATGTCACTGCAACAGCCCTCTTCCAAGGGCATTGATGGGACATATGTTTACAGGCAACAATTGAATGAATATCACATGAACAATTCATTGCACTAGCGCTGACCT
Source organism: Tenodera sinensis (assembly GCA_030765045.1). Taxonomy (NCBI): domain Eukaryota; kingdom Metazoa; phylum Arthropoda; class Insecta; order Mantodea; family Mantidae; genus Tenodera; species Tenodera sinensis. Next base: position 199,363,602 of record CM060961.1, read on the forward strand.
GTCATGGTGATTTCGAGAACTTTTCAAATCGCCCTTGTATATTACAAACAATAACATAGTCATTCTAAAGCTAATATGATACATGTTTATTTCAGGTGATACCAAAAGTGTCCTTGAAGTTAGGTGGGAGATATTCCTGCCTTGCAAGCAACATGGCTGGAGATAGAGAAATTGCATTTAATGTTGAAGTTCAAGGTTTGTTGCTTGTTACTGTACAATTATATGCTGAGCAATAGCTTCATGCTTTAAGGCTGATTCACAATAACCAGTTAATCTACCATTTTATGCAGCTAAAAGATTAGTCAACTCTGAATTCAAAAAAATTATTGCAAAATATTACTATGAAAAATCAAAAAATAAAAGATGGGAACTACCAAACATTCAAACAGTAATTCCTGAGTATCCTCGAAAAACGGCAGTTGCAACCTTCAGCTTGATTACAGGATAAGATAGTCTGGCAAAACATTTAAACAGAATTTGGATATATTCTTCACCACTGTCCTCTATGTAATCTGAAAGAGGAAATGGACCGAGACCACCTTCAAATATGCCCGGACACTTCTGGCGCCCCATCTATCAGTGAAAAATATTGGAGAGCAAGAGGAGTAATGGCTTCATTGTTAGAAACCCAGCATTAGTTAACAACAACAACAATGACCAGGAACATGAACCAGAATGAGAGCAACGAAGCTAAAATATGTGTGTTATAATATTGTTGTTAGCTAATGCTGGATTTCTGACAATGAAGTCATTAATCCTCTTGCTCTCCAATATTTTTCACTGATGGATGGGACACAGAAGTGGCCGGGCATATGAGAAGGTGGTCTTGGTCCATTTCCTCTAGCAGGTCACATAGAGGACAGAGTGGTGAAGAATATATCCCAATTCTGTTCAAATGTTTTGCCAATCATGTCCTGAAATCAACCTGAAGGTTGCAACTGCTGTTTTTTGAGGATACTCAGGAATTACTGTTTGAATGTTTGGTAGTTCCCATCTTTTATTTTATAATAGAAAGGTGGGAACAGGAAGAAGATTTGGTTATGTTTTCACTTTTAATTCCTATTCCTAGGTACAACGTATTACACCCATATTGTGGATATTAGACTCTTTACTGTAGAAATTATTAAGGCAGCCTGACCTAAAACAGTATTCAGAGCTCTCCCTAGTTACAAGCTGGAAAAGTCAAACAGGAAGCAATAATCTGGCAAATGTGCATTCTGACGCTTTCAGATTCATTGAACATTCTTCTACGAGGGGTAGTCATAAAGTTTTAATTATCACCTCAAAAAAATTAAGTTATATAATTTTTTGTCAGTTTTTAGGTACATGTCTGAAGTCCTTGTACACAATTAAATGCCCGCACTACATTACCGTAGCATGCTGCTAGAGGATATAAAACAAAATGGCACAGCCCATTGATAAAGTGGAGTATCGTGCGATAATTCGTTTCTTGCATTCGAAGGGGAACAACACTGCAACAATGCATACTGAGTTGGTAGAAGTGTAGGACAACAATGTACCGTCATATGACACAGTGGTCAGGTGGCACAGACGCTTTCAGTGTGGTCAAACAAGTCGGGATGATGAAGAACGAAGCAGCAAAGTGATGTTGAGTCTTTTTTGGGACATACAAGGTGTGGTGCTGACAGAGTATGCTCAGAATGGGCAAACCATCACAGGAGTATACTACCAAAATCTCCTGACAAGTTTATGGGAGGCTATAAGGACGAAGCGTCACAGGAAGCTGCCCAAGGTGGTGCTTCTGCTTCACGACGCCCCAGCTCATTCTGCAAAGGGCACAGTTACACGTGCTGCTTCTTTAGGCTATCAAATATTGCCTCACTCCTGTATTCCCTTGGTATGGCATGCAGTCTTTCTCTTTCCTTGGATAAAGAAACCATTGCATGACAGGCATTTCCAGAATAACGAGGTGATTTATGAGGTGGAACATTTCCAGAACAGCCAAAATGCTGACTTCTACAACCAAGCGCTCCATCAAGACATCCAGCATTGGGAAAAATGTTTCATGTTGATGGGTGAATATGTAGAGAAGGACTAATACCATCACTAAGTTTCATGGTCCCAGCTTCATTTTTTCAAGGTGATAATTAAAACTTTATGATTACCCCTCGTAGTAACAGAATCAGTAGCATTTTGTTTATACTCAATTCAAAACTGCCTATTGCATCAAAACCTGCAAAGAACAGCAAAAACAGTGAGGATTAACAGAGAACGAAACAATGTACTTAGTGTACACTATTAATAGAGCAATGATGCATGTTGAGATGCCTTCATAAGAGGAATCAGAAGTGTTAGTGGCTCAGCATTTAGAAAATGTTTACTCTCTGAGTATAATGCATTGGCTGATATGTAATATATTGGCTGAACTGAAATGTTTGGTTAGTTGCAAGCAAATGACCTCTCAAAGCACAAAATCAACTTGCTATCAAACTTGCTATCCGTATTCAGTCCTGTTCTTATTCCTGGTGCATTGGGATCCAAATTGTTACTTTTTGAAAGGCTTTTCACTCTGATTTTTGCTCCTGCTCTTGTTCTCAGCTCGCTCTAAATAACTGTTTCTCATTATTCAGCTTCACTAACTTCAAACTTTGTATAAAAATTGTACCAGTTTCTTGCAATAGTTTTTGAACATGCCCATAATTATAGTTCCTTTTCCTATGGTACTAATTCTTATACTGCTATCCCTCTGGTCCTTCACACTAAATATTATGCAGTCATCATCTTCAAGAAACTGTACATTTGAGAGCTGTACATTTCTTTTCTTATCCTTTTAATCTCTTTCCACATGCCATCAATCTTAGCATTAGCATTTTTAAATCTAAAGCACATGATTTGATCTGATATTGTGTAAGTTTTTGAATTATTTCATTTCTGTAGTCCCCTTTAGCTTCTAGAGTCTATTGGGGACTTTGACTTTAGAAACAACCATCAACGACTGCATGATTTTAACTTTGATTTTATTCAATTTTGCCACAAAAATACTCATATTCATACTTCCAGATTTGGAAAAGATTAGAATATGATTCAAATTAAAGAAAACTTCCCTTGTCCTTATCAGGAATAAAGTCCAAGTGCCTGTTCATAAGCCAGAATGCTTGACCACTTGACTACAGAGACGGTTTAATTAATGGCTGTTTAAAATGGTGAGACTTGAGCAATGATAGTAGCAACATTGCTATAATTTTGAGATCTTTGGGAATTAATGCTTACAAGGAACCTATCAAAATGCTTACATCGCAAACACTCTAAAATCTTACTGTCATCTTTGTGCTATAAGAAACTCATGGTCCAAAACCAAGCTGCTGTTTTCAATTCTGAGTACCCGAAAATGATTATCTTCTTTCTTGGAAGTTTGAAAACAGTGTTGTAATATTCAATTTTAATGAAAAAGGTAAGTCGATTATTAACACTACAGAACACTTATAATTTATCGGAACATGTTTTGGGGGAAAGTCAGCCTCCGAAACATGTTCCAGTAAATTATAAGTAAGTGTTGTGTAGTGTTATTAATCGATTTACCTTTTTGGTTAAAATTTTAAAAAAATGAAAATGATTTAAATATGGAAAAATTGAAGCTATTAACAGTGAAGCAACAAGATTCTAAAGTAAGAACAAATTAGAAACTAAAAACTTCACTTATCTTATTGTTTTGGTGCTAACCCTGGGGTTTCAAGCTATGTCCAGCTCATTCTCAGAGCCATATCATGAGAATGAGCTGGACATAGCTTGAAACCCCAGGGTTAGCACCAAAACAATAAGATAAGTGAAGTTTTTAGTTTCTAATTTGTTCTTACTTTAGAAATGAAAATGAGTTGCAAGTATCTTGGAACATATAGAAAACATAACATAGCACTATAGAGAAGGGACTGGACAACCCTCATGGGCAGCAGTCTATCTTCTGCATGTGCATAATGGGTAAGAAGAAAACATAGGCTATGCTTGTGTGCTCTGCTTTCCATGGATATACTTATGTGATGAATATCTTGGGTTCAGTTGCCTTGTATTTCTCTAAAGATTGAAACATGAGCCCTATTAATGTGCTAGAGTTTACGTTGTGTCATTTTCAAGAACATGATTTTTCTTCAGGAGTAATAAGTTTGGAAGAAGTGACAATTAGCCAACATATTAATTTGTTAGAAACAAATCCTACAGGTTTAATCCAACAGGTGAATCAATAACACCAAACAACACTTACATTCTAAAAAAGGAAGATAAATCCTACAGGTTATGGCATTATGCTCTAGATGTAAACATAGTAGAAGAAAAGAAGATAGTGACAATTGTGGCAATTCATCTTCATTCTCACAATCATCATGTGACATTCACCCTCCAAGCATAAGTGGTATAATGGAACCAAGTTCGAATCCCGTGTTGGAATCTAGTGACTAACAATACAGACCGGTCTCCAATGAAGTCCATTAGTCCTAATTATGTTTGAAGTCCGCAGAAGAAAGAGAATAAAAATATTTGCATCAAATACAAAAGAAATGCTGTATCTTCTTGGTTAAATGAAGGTGGGAAGAAACATCATTTATTGACTAATAAGTGCAACATATTTCATTTGGTGACATCAACAAGGCAACTATATGTGGGAGAAGCAATTGTAAATTTTGCTGTTAACTCCTTATTCAGCATAAAAAATCTTTGTATGGTAAACTATTTGCATTCTTTGTAGAAGCAAGAAGAGCAAACAAAATGAAGACTTAGAGCTCTGGGCCTTGGAAATTTCAAGAAACTGTTTATTTGGAAGAGTAAATTTTAGAGCATCCTCTGCTTGCTTCAAAAAATCCTATAAAATTAAAAGCAGGAAAATAACAAAATTCGTTTCACGAACATTCTTAAAAGAAGAAAAAGAAAAGACAGTTTAGCAGAAAGGTATTTGGAAACAGGAGAGAGTAACTGTCAAAGTACCCCCTTCCTGTGTTTATAATACTGATCAAAGTGAGCATGAAATGAGAACAAAAAGGACATTATCTTTTGTTGGGGAGAAACATGCACAAACTGTTGCACAATGTATTAGCGTGCTGACCTATTCATACACTGTTATGTCCACTATTAGTATGGATGGGTCTATGTTCCCTAAATTATTTGTTGTATTGCGGGAGAATACAGTTTTGGGCACAAAGTTTCAAGGCAGCAGTTTAGGGCTGAAAACATAATTGTGAAGGCAGCGAAATGGGGAAAAAAGACAGAACAACCATTGAATTTGTGCAGATTCCTCCTAGAACCACAGCGAAATTTCAACCTTTAGATAAGTTTTTCTTCTGGCACTGAAAATCTCTTCGTCACCTAACAGAAATTCTGATATCTAATGAGAAGATTCATTTCAAGGTTTTTCATGAGACAATATTTTAAAAATGCAATAATTTATTCATTACCAAATGTCATATCTACGGCCCAGGGACATGGTTAAGTATTCATGGTTTGCAACCAGATACACAATGGAACGACTCTCCTAGTTCATTGTACCTGTTAAATTCTATCTCCAAACAAGTGTGAGAAAATGTGAAGAAGAGTGCGAAAATGACATGACTATTTGTTGTGCATGGTGCCAAACAAAGCTGTGTTTTAATCACTACATCAACACCAATCACTTCTGCTTTGCTTTCATCCCTGCAAGACACCAGCAAGGATGGTCGTCTCTGCATATCTGCAATGCCGAACTGTAGGTAAGGGATGTCCAACTCCTGATGTTCCACTGCTTTGACCCGGCATGTTCCGGGTTTGATTTTGGGTGCTTCAGGATGAAAACAGCAGCTCGTTTTTGGAACATGAGTTTCTTATAGCGCAAAGATGACACAGTAAAACTTCTGAGGTGTTTGCGATGTGAGCATATTGATAGATTCCTTCTTAGTAATGACATTGTCACATTCAAAGTTGTTGCACAGGTAAGAAAGTGAATGAACACAAAAATAACAGTCAAAAAGTAAACCCATTGCAGTCAGAGTACCAACATGTGAAACAAAACTGATACCAACTCAACGGTAGACTTTATTTGTGCCCTCGTCAAACATCAAATTTAATTAACATTTTGTTGTTGTTTTCAGAGCCTCCAGATATTCCATCTGAGTTACCAGAGTTTTCTGAACATCCAGTACTGTTACACAGAAGACTGGTGCTTAAATGTCCCATCACTGGATCACCGCTGCCAAAAATTACATGGTATAAAGTAAGACCTAGTTGTCATTTGAAGTAGTGAAGAATAGGAAGAAGACAAAGTTAGTGACAGTTACAAAAAATCAAGACTGCTTTCACCTGTACTTCTTAAAGCAATGCATCTGTGAGAAACTAAAAATCTATGCCATTTTTTATTAACTTGAAATCTTTATGTATATGAAGAACATAAAACCAATGGAACATACAAAACTTTGACGAGTCGTAATGTTGAGCTAAATTGAAAAATATGAGCTGTGAAGCATATTTGATTACAAAAAGCCACATATGTTTACTTTCTCTCCTATCTATGGTAAGTAGGGGAAGCATTATATTCCACCCAAAATTTAATACCAAGATTTTATTGGAAACACACATTGTATGACTCCCTGAGTTAAAAATAAAAGGGTTTTTAGAGTAAGGTCCATGTGCATGGCTGGTGTATGTGTGTGCGTACGGGGGCATGGGGGTGGGTGTATGGGTGGGTGTGCATGCAATGAAGATTTTCAAAATCTCCCCATCCTAAACTACCTTTTGCATGGAAATGTTTCTGAAAATTTTGATTTTATAAAACATAGCTAATGATTTTTATTTAAATACCATATAGTTCAGATATTTACATGAAAAATGAAGCCTATCTCTTGAATTTTCTGGAAATAAGCTGAGTTACTTATTATAACTAAGAGATAGGCAAATCTTAGTGCACAAAAACTATAGATCTTGTTAAAGTGCATAATTTATGGCCAATAAATTTTTTTTGTAGCACTTGAAGACCTGTGAAGCCTTATATGCAGAAAAGACTATAGTGCAAAAGTGTTGGAGAGCATGAATGCTAATGGCTTCATTGCCAGATGCAAGGTGTTAAACAAGAATTTGTTTTGTGGAGCTAACCATTTCTGAGATGTTACTTGGTATTGATTTGAATTTCCAGTTCACAACAACCAAGAGCAGTAACCAGAATGGGAAAAACAGTGTTGAAATACATGTATTTTAATGGGAGCATTTACAATTGACAGGCTTTGGGAACAGGAAGCCAAGCCAAGCTTTAACTCCATTCTTGTTCTCAGGAATGGCATATTAGATCCACATTGTGCTTAAAAGACTTTTCACAGTGGAGATTAATCTGGATGGCTGGATATGAGACAGTCACTAGAGCTTCTAGTTTGCTAACTGGAAATACGAATGAAACTGGAATTCTAGTGCCTAACCTCAGATCCAATGAGCATTAACTCTACTAGGCAAAGAATCATCTATAGTTTGTTTATATCCAATGCATTACTGACTATTGCCTCAAAAACAATAACTAAATTATAAAGATTAACAAAAACCAGTAGAAATAAATAAAGAACAACAAACAACTTTAACATATGCCTTAATAAGGGAATGAAAGCTTGGTATGATTTGAAGAATTCAAAGTAGTGATGAATGTGCATTTAGATAATGTTCACTCTAAGGCGATGACTACTGACTATCTGCATCTATGCAGCATAAATAATTAATGTGTGCCTAACACAGAGTGTGCCTACTCTGTCTAGAAACCTTATGCTTATTTCTGTTGCACACAATTGCACAGTTTGGCATGCATTTTTTCTTTGCTCAGGTATCACACATGTTGCAACACACAGGGTTTGAACTAAATATTTGAAGTCTGATGCCAGAGTGATGCTGGAAACCTCTAGACACTCATATTTATAACTTTTTTTTTTAACTATTACCAGTGTCTCAAACTTATTTTCTGATTGACTTGACGCATCATAGTCACACCTTAAATCTCCCAACCATTTACAAAATGTCAACTTCTCATTCGTCAAAATTTCTCAGATCATGAGTCAGTGTGGAAAATACCCCAATGTGTCTTTGCCTTCAATTAACCTTGACTAACTACGAAACTTCAAAGCACAATAAAGTCGCCTAATCTAATAAAGATGCTTTTACCCTCTCTGAAAGTTTCTTGCTAGAAAATGCAATATTTTTCTGTCTTAACAGCTTAGAACTTGACCAGGTCCATGTTACAATAATGTTATATGACAACACTCGCACATTACACTAGGCTTACAAAAATTAAAAACAACCCAGAAACTACCTGTAACAAAGAAATGCTATATTAAAACATGTTACATAACTATTGTTTGAAATAAAATTAATTTTAAATTAAATACTTGGCATACTAGGTAGAAGTTCCTGCCTCTACTCTATTGAATTTTGATGTTTGCTAAACTATATTAAGTTGGCTGAATTGGAAGCAGGTGAAAAATGTCATTGCTCAGTTAAGAACAAATGAAATTCCAATGCACAAAATTGAATGTTTGTTTTGTGACCAATATGATCATCAGTATACATTCCTGTTTTCTTTACCTGGCTATTGTGAACCAAAATCAAATGCGCTCCCTTGCCTCTTGTTCTTGTCTCAGTTTTGGTTACTGTTCTTTGGTTATTGTGAATCAGCCCTGATAGTTTTCTCAAATGAGACATTTGTTATTTCATTGATGCATTGCTCTAATCATGAAATTTACCAACAAAACCAGTATTCACCTTTTTTACTTCCTTCACATATTTTAATACCTATGTATAATATACATAAAAACAATTGTATGCAATAATTAAGGAAAAATTGAAGCTATTAACAGTGAAGCAGCAAAATCTAAAATGCGAACAAATTAAAAAAACACAACAATAAATTGAATTTTGGTTTTTATAGAAAATCTACTAATACTAATAACTACATAAAAATAAGTTTTAATCCTTTTTCACACATATTTGCTGTTTTTAATAGTTAAATTTTAGGTTAATAAATATACCCCTTAATAAGGAAAAGTTTAACACAGAATATATACGCATTATTAACACTGCAGTAATTAATGGTTTTAATATGGAATTATGGAATGCAAATAAATGTATGTATGTAATACAGATTTTATACATAAAAAGGTAGAAAAAATTAAACATCAAAAGGCTGTTAAAGAGGTTTCTACCCTTTAAAAAAAAAAAAAAAAAAAAAAAAAAAAAGAAAGAAAGATAATTGTATTTTTAAAAGTTTCCGTGGGCCAATAAAAAATTTACAAAAACTTTTAAACAATATGGAATAGATTTGGTGCCTCAAAATAAATGTAATATACAAAATTTTTCTAAAAATGATAAAATTCCGGCTGGCCCAGTAGCGCAGTTGGTAGAGCACCTGTCTGCTGTGCAGGGGGTCCCAGGTTCGATTCTCAGCAGGGGGTAGGGTTTTTCTCCAGCCAGGGTTATACCTTATCCTTCCCTGAGCCTGGAAGTATAATGACGGCATTGTGGCTGAGTGGTTATACCGCTTGCCTACCACCTAGGCGGGACCAACATGTGGTATTTGTGGTGGACAAAGCGGCATCTGGGCGGGTTTCCTCCGGTTTCCCCTGCCAGTCATTCCACCAATTACTCCATTATCACCCTTTCAATCATCCATTTCGCCTGCATTTCATATCATCCTCTTCCTCACTGTCATAACTGGTGCTTGGCTCACCACCTGCTTCCAGGTCTTCACTCTGTCTGGTCCAGAGGTCCCTCTGTTCTCCGACAAGTGTCTGTGAAGTCTTGTAAGTGTAAGTCTTACGTAAGGGGAGGGTAATCAGGGAAAGAAGAAGAAGATAAAATTCCAAAATATAAAAAATCTGTTTGCGACTGAGAGACCTAGGAGAGTTACACATTGCTGCTGATGATGCCTGCTGCAGCTGTAAGTGAAACATGTATTTACTAATAATAAATGTGCGTGATATTAAAATAAGTAAAGTTAGCTGTTTCATCAATGTGGCCAACCAATGTGTGGAATGATAATTTTCCAAAAGAAGTCACCCTCTGTGTTTACCACTGTTTTAATGCGCACAGTACAATGTGATGTATTAAGCCTTTATAAGTATAAAAGAGTTACAGAAAACAAAAGTTATACTAATTGCCTCAGTATTATGCTTTTGGGTATCTAGGAGAGATGAAGGGGCTGCATTCCCCTGAGCATCCCTCTGTGTATGCCTTTGTACATCAGCCTATTAGATATGATTGATATTTTAAAATCAAGTTACAGGTATAAGCAAAATCTGTTTAGTGCATGCAAAGTATGAAAACATTTAACTATAGAGAAGACAGAAGAAATTAAGATAAATCTTTTATTTATATATACTTTTTACACTTTTAGTTAAATAAGAGTGGATGATGAAGATGATGGTCTTTGAAACATAGGTATCTGACAAAAATGAAGTAAGTGAAATTCAAAGTATCATTAACTTGACTCAATTAAATATTACTTTAAGATATATGAGTATTTGCCATGGGAAAAAAACGTTGTGTGGGTGTATCAAGTTAGACTTTTACTTCATGTAACACCAAGTGTATGTTTCATATCTTAACTTGAACTTTGTGGTTCTGTTACATTTTATGTTTCTTCAAATTGTATTTCATTTTACTAATATATGTTTACTCCTTTAGTGATAAACTGAAATTATAGATGCATGTATAAAGGAGTTAAGTTTGAAATTATTGGAATAGCAGCTGATTCCATTTTGACCAACTTCAGACTACAATTTACATAGGCATCCTCAAAATCATTATTCAAGCCCACAGAAACATAAAGTAGATTGTCTTTGTTATTTCCTCTATACAGTGGACTTGGTATATTGCCAGCCTACATATTAAAATACAGGATGTTCTAAAAAGAATATACATATTATAAAGTATTATTTTGTTGAAACTATTGATTGCTGTGCCTTGGCTCGGCTATTGGAGAAACGAGTACATAGTCTAGTTGATATTAATAGCCTTAGATGTCAGTTGACTTCTGTTTTGTTTGGTAACTGTCATATGTTTAAAATGGCTACTCTGCAGCAGAAAGCATTTTGTGTTCTTGAGTTTGCGAAGTGCAGTTCTGTGATTACAGTGCAAAGATGTTTCAGGTTGAGGTACCAAATTGATCCTCCAAATGGGCGGAACATTTGCAGATGGTATTGACAGTTTGTAGATACAGGATGTGTATGTAAAGGAAAAAGTCCTGGCCACCCTCGTGTTCCTGAAGAAAATGTAGCACGAATTCAAACTGCTTTCCAACGTAGTCCTTCAAAATCAACTTGTCATGCCAATGGGGAGTTACAGCTGCCTACAACAACAATTTGGCATGTTTTGAGACGTCAGTTGGTTATGAAGCCATACAAGTTACAGCTGTTACAAGCTCTGTGTCTTGATGACAAACGCAAACGTGTGGCATTTTGTAACGAGATTCTTGATGCTATTGAGAATGACAACACTTTTGCACAACACATCGTGTTCAGTGATGAAGCAACTTTCCATGTTAGTGGTCAGGTAAACAAACACAATGTTCGAATTTGGGGCCTACAGAACCCACATGCAGGCATTGAACATGTATGAGATTTGCCCAAAGTCAATGTGTTTTGTGCGATATCCCGATCATCTGTTTACAGCCCATTCTTCTTTGATGGAAACACGACTAATGGTCAGCAGTATCTCACTATGTTACAAAACTGGTTGTTTCCAAGGCTGCATGAAGACAATTTCATTTTTCAACAAGACGGTGCACCCCCTCACTGGAGTTGCCAAGTGCGTGAATATCTAAATGAAACTACTGAACCGTTGGATTGGTCGTCAAGGAGCTGGTGACTTAGCATGTCTCAGCTGGCTCCATGGTCACCGGATTTGACACCCTGTGGCTTCTTCCTGTGGGGTTTCATTAAAGACGTTTATGTACCAACACAACCACAGAACCTGGAGGAGTTGAAGAACCAGATCCATAGTGCCATAACAGCAGTGACGAAGGACATGCTTGCCTGAGTATGGGAGGAATTTGAGTATTGATGCTATATTGTTCGTGTTGCTGAAGAAGGACATATTCAACCTCTGTAATCTGAACTTGAGAGGTTCGTAAATATGTGTGTAAAGTTTCATATTTGTATGTCTTACAGTTTAATAAGTTTATGCATTTGAAATACATATATTCTTTTTGGAACACCCTGCATATTAGGTTTTAGCTGAATAGTTGGAGAAAATAACATGTTTCTGATTCACCCTCAATTTGGAACAGTTATCAACAGTTAATTCGAGGCATTATCAACCAGACAGGACCCAGCTTTCACTTCCAGGATCTCCAGATTAAAGCTTTTATGCAATTCTTGGGATGTAGGTGTCCTATTGTGATCCAGCAAATGCCATTCTTTATGTTATTTTGTTACCAATTGCATAAAAAGTAATACAATGTTTTCAATTAAGAATATATACGTTTGGGTTGAAAATTATATTTGCTTAGTTTTGAATTGCGTACATATACCATCTACTTAAATGAACCTTTCTCCTGCCTTTAGTTGCTTTTCAATTCATATTTTTGTTTAGGGATATTTGAGGTGAAAGTTTTCTGTGTTTTATGCTATGTGTGTGTCTATATATATATATATATATATATATATATATATATATATATATATATATAAGCATTGGTCATCCAGAATGGATGTTAGTCACCTAAGCTGTAGACATATGTTTGCAAATTAATTATGGGCTGATTTTATATACAGTCTACGAGGGAAAAGAAACTGTATTTTCTTAGCTGTAACTTCTGTGCACAAAACATTCTTGGACATTGTCTTGATGTATTTGTTGGTGTTTGTCATTGAGATTTATTTATCATACCATTAAAAAAAAATTTTTACTAGAAAAGTGCAAATCTACTTTGGTGTGATAAGTGGAGTTTATAAATTAACTGTGCCATTAAAGATAACTTAATATTATATTAATTTGTTACAGGATGGTGTTCCAGTTCACAAGGAACTCGGAAGTAATGTCCACATCTCATCTGATGGTAAACAGTTGCATTTAATGCATGCTCAAGTGAGGAACTCTGGAAACTATTCCTGTCTAGCTGAGAATTCTGCTGGATCCAGGGAGCTTCATTTTGGAGTCCAAGTCACTGGTAAATATCTACTTTACTGTGGTCTTAGTCAATGGTAAATATATGTACTTAGGCTTTCACAGGCAGTGTGTTGACTATTAGAAATGTTTAGTTCTTCCGGGCTTGTAGGCCATGGTCTAGAAGGCATGGTAGCCATTTCTAATAGTCAATGGTAAATATTTACTTTATTTGACTGTATCCATCACTGATGGTTGGCATGCTAACCTTCAAATTCAGAGGATTGATTCCTGGCTCAAGGTTGCTGCTTTCTTTAGCTGGGATTATTCCATATCCTCCTCAGAAGTGAATGTATGTGGATTTAATATTTAAATAAAACCAAAAGTAACGCAAAGTACCTGAAGATGACAGTAACCTAAAGCAAGTGAACATAATTTTTGAGAAGTAAATGAGTAACAAATAATACCTAATTTATGATTTAAATTCTTTTTAGTTAATTTTTAAATAAGTACATATGTTTGAGAGGTAGAACTGGAACTTAAAAATTCAATGCCACTGCTGGGATTTGAACCACAAACCCTCCGCTTACTCCACACACGTCTTGTGTGTTTAAAAACCCCAACAGTAAGTTTCTTGGCATAAATAAATAATAAGTACATATGTATTAATTAATACTACTCACCAAATAATCATAGAAACTTTACTTTTTTTCAAAATATTGTTCCACAAGACAGGTTTTGTAAAAGAGTTCTGCACAGTGTATAAAATGCTTTTGCTGTTTTTACAGTGCCAGCAGAATGGAGTACTTGGACAGGATGGAGTGAGTGCAGTGTATCATGTGGACAAGGAGAACAGATAAGAGTACGAGTTTGTGGTGAGGATGTGGAGGAGTTTGTAGAAGAAAGTTATTGTCCAGGTGATGCAGAACAAGTGCAGGCTTGCCACCTTGCTGAATGTCCAGTAAGTATTGCCATATTCCTTCTCTAATGCTACACCAAACCCCAAGACACAAGATAAAGTTACGTGGAAGCTCAGCATTCCAAATCATGCCATAACTATAATTGAATTGAAGTGAATTGAGCCTATTACATCCCATGAGGTCTAAGGCTTCCTTCCCTGTTTCTCGCCTGTCTTGTCCGTTGTTTCCCTACATATTGTGTGAGCATATCTGCCCATCCAGTCTCTGTCTGTCCACATTCCTCATTCCTGTTTGGAGGTCCCACATGGTTGTCCTGTAGGTCCATCTCGTTCCTTCCATCCTCGCCTCATGCCCATCCCACTTCCATTTGAGGTATTCCACTATGTGGATCACATCTTTCATTGGGTTAATATCAGTGAATGAATTAATGGGTTTATTTCTTCTCCATCATTTAATATGCATTGACATATACTTACATACAATGCATTTAGAAATCTAGCACAACCAAAAACCTGACTCTCCTGTACCTTAACCCTTGGTATGTGTATGGAATGGAGCTATTGAAATGAATCTCCACATTCCAAACTATCCCCATTCTCCTACTCATTTCTTAAGCCTCTTATCTCCTTAATGTCCCTAATGTATGAAATCGCCTTCTGCTGTTTCTGCTAATATTTTACTATCTACTATAACATCCTATAGAATATCCTAATTTTCATCCCAGTTTTCGCACTACCTTAAAAAAGGAAGAAATATACATTTTACATTGTTTGTATATTCCTTGATTACATAAAAAATGTGGTCATAGTTATTGTTCTTCAAGGTGCAGTGAAATGTTTTGCCTGACAATATAAAACCATTGAAGCTGAACTAAGCAACTACAAGTAGCAAGTTTGCAACACTATTACATAACTATTCTATGAATTGATGCCACTTCTGCCCAGGCATAAATTCATAGCATACCTAACTTTCAGTCTAGAGTTCTAATGGGAAATGGAGAGGCAAGGGGAATATCCCATTTTTGTGCCAGTTAATATATTTAATGACTTATCATTGGCAACACATGCAAATCATACCAACATTATCACACCTAAAATAAAATGTTCTATATTGAGGAGATATAAGACATCAATCACTAGTTTGCAGTGTAGAAGTTAGCAGAAAATCGTGTTTTGTTATATCACATTTGTCATTCATTTTCCATTGTTCATAATTAAAAGTAAATTAATGAAGACATGGTAAAAGTGAAATACATGGGAAGATCTACATACCCTGATCTGCATATATTAAACATATGAGGAACCAAAAATTGAAAAGGTTAACCACATAGAAATTCAATAAGATGTTTGCACAAAAACCGAATGGATCTGTGAATGGAAAGTCAGAAATACTTTATGCTGTTCCCCTTGTGTTTTGATCGGAAATGATAATGAATGTTTGAAAAAGAGGTGTTAGATTTAGTTCACGCATGTAAAAAAAATTAGTCAGGTTTGCAAGCACCTTAATTGATATATGCTTAGCAATCTATTAGTAAACTTTACACTTGCTTGAAATTTGATCAACTCCTTAAGAAAAAACGTTGCTACTAGTAGCAGTGATGATAGTGGTTGATGGTAGTTTGCATTTATATCATATAGTCAGCATCATTTCAACCATTTCATGGCCATGCCATGGTCTAGTGGTTAGACCATCTGCCTCTCACCAACGTGACCTGGCTTTGATCTCAGGTGACCACTTGCAGGATTTGTGGTGGACAAAGTGGTACAGGGGCGGTTTCCTCCAGGTTCTCCAGTTTCCCCTGCCGTCTCATTCCACCAGTGCTCCATCTTCATTCCACGTATCATCAGTGTCACACCTGCGGTGCTGCATATAGCAAAAGTAGGCATTAAACAAACAAACAAACAAAACAAACAAAAATGAAACCACTTCATTTATGCACTGTATGGTGTGACCTACTTGGTTAAAGATTGTTAAACAATCACCCAGAGAGAGACAGAAAGTAATACTGGCACTATCAGTGCATTCATGCTTCAGATATAACTGCTCTAGTAATCAAAGAAACCTACCATCCAGTTTCCATATACATAATGCA
Source organism: Tenodera sinensis (assembly GCA_030765045.1). Classification (NCBI taxonomy): domain Eukaryota; kingdom Metazoa; phylum Arthropoda; class Insecta; order Mantodea; family Mantidae; genus Tenodera; species Tenodera sinensis. The sequence continues at coordinate 199,379,661 of CM060961.1, forward strand.
ACTTTCTTTAGGTATTTGTTACTTCTTTTAGGAATAATTCTCCTGTTTATATTCATATATAACCTACTCTTCCAAATTTATCATGCATGTCTACATGTTTTTCCTTATTCCAGTTTCTTTGAATTGTTTTATAAATATAAAACTAAAGAACTAATGTCCTCAAAACTAAAGAGCATACAGAATAAGAAGGCACATGAGGCGGAGTTAGATGAAGATGTGTGAGAGCAAGAAGCCTATCCTAGAGAGGCAACGTTGCCCAGTTCGTTAATGCGCTGCCTAGTGCAATAATTGCTTTTCACTTTTCTCTTTGCGCTCATCAAAACCAGCAACGGCTCATTATTACAAAGAATTCCATTAAAAAGAGATAGAAATTTTGAAGCTGACTGTCCAAAAAGCAATATTTTAGGTGGCCTGGAGCCCAAGATATAAGTGATTGAATAAACACTGTGCTCAGCGATAGCAAACGACACTTGCCTTGCATCATGGTTGTTTATTTATCATCTCAAATAAGTTTCTTTTCAAAAACACTGCACTTAGCGATAGCAAATGACACTTGCCTTGTATCATGATTGTTTATCGTCTCAAATAATTTTCTTCTCAAGTGGTGAGATGTCTGCAGGAAAGGAAAAGGAATTCAGTTTATTCTTATGAGTGTTCCAAGTCTGACATACATGTACAGTGTTATGTGTGTCTTATAATTACTGTAACTCCTTTTGTTGCTAAGAAACGTGGCATTATCAAAACCTGGTACAAGCGGCTTATAGATGAGTAAATCGAAAGGGAAAGTATTGCATTCAGATGTGCAAGCTATTATTTTGAGTGTTTACACTTTTTTAAAAGAATTGTCCTCAGAAGAAGTGTGTGCAAACATTGCATTTAAACAGAGTCGGGCGCTAACAGCTAAAGCATGCAATGTAAGTGAACATTCAGTGTCATGCATAGTGTAACAAGGTAAAACAACCTCTTCTGAATTAGTTTAAATCCCCCGGAAAACACTGTAAGACAGAAAAATGGGTTTCGAATATGAGCGACTTTCAAAAAGACGTTCTGCATCTAACCATTTTTCAAATGTATGATAACGGTAAATATCCTACCATTAAAAAACTTGTTTGCTTGATGAGGGATAAAATAGATTATAAAGGTTCCACATCATCTATGGGGTTAATATTAAAAAAAATGGGATCATTATAGAAGAACTAAAGATGGAAGGAAATTTCTGTTAGAAAGGAATGACATTGTTGCCGCCAGAATAAAATTTTTGAGAACTATGAAAGAATTGAGGGACTCAGGTGATAGTTGTCCCATATTTTATGTTGATGAGACCTGGGTGAACCAAAATCACTCTCGAAAGGATATTTGGTGGGATTCCTCAGGAGCTGGCTTCAAAGTTCCTGTTGGAAAAGGCAGTAGGCTCATTATTTGCCATACGGGATCTGCAAAAACGGGTTTCATTCCAGAAAGTAAATGGATATTTCGTTCTGGTTTGAAAAACACAAATTTAGTCAACCACTCAGAAATGAATGCAGAAAGTTATAAAGACTGGTTTGTGAATAGATTATTAAATTTACTCAAAGAGGGCTCAATGATCATCATGCATGATGCAAGTTATCATTCAAAAGTAATTGATAAAGTTCCCACTAGAAACTCCAGGAAAGCAGACATTCAGGAATGGCTGCAAACCCACAATATTGCATATAATCCCCTTGAAACCATTGCAGAATTGCTTTTAAAAGTCAACCAGAACAAGCCACAAGAAAAATGAATTAGATGAAATTGCTCTGGAAAGAGGTCATCAAATTATTCGATTACTGCCCTACCTGTCAATATACCGTGATTGAGTTAATTTGGGCAAAAGTGAAATGTCAAATTGCTACCCGTAATTCAACATTTTGATGGTGGATGTTGAAAAACTGATGCACGAGGCTCTCGATGAAGTTACGGTAGAAGACTGGGCGAGGTATGTTGCTCATGCTGGGAAACTTCAAGAGGAAGATTTCCACAAAGAAGTAGCAAGAGACAGCATTGTTCAAAACCTGGTTATTAACCTTAGAGACAGTGATTTGGAGTCAAGTGTAGAAGAAAGAAGGGAAGGAGAGGAGGAAGTCCTAGCAACTCCTTTGTGATTTCAGGTACATGTTTTCTTTAAAGTATATACATTTAGGTACTGTATTTTAAAGGAATCAATGGGTGAATTTTCCAAAACCCAAAGTGCTTTATTGAATGTTCTAAAATTTTAACACATGTTGAATCTGTATAGAGAAGTAGACTGCAAAGCTTGGTGCATATATGTTGTAATTCCTGTTTTACGTGTTTTAAACCAAAAATGTAAGCTGTTTTATGAAAAATTCTCCTTGCATGTCCTACTGAGCTTGTTAAGAAATAGTCTTAACACAGTTGGTTTTAAAAAAATAAATTTATGTTCAATGGTGAGTTTCCACTTTTGATATATAAACTTTGATGAGCATGTTAGCCTAACATACTTGCCTTATATTAATAACCGCATAGCAAGTTCTGATTGACACATATTGGGGAAACTATTTCCGGAGTTTTGCTCTGATAACTTACAGATTGCATCGTGAGGAACATTTAAGTGCTGAAATATGTCTAAAATACATAACCGAGAAGGCCACACTGGAATATTACTCGTAAAAGGTGGCTTGAAATTGTGCTTAGGCATTTGTCATTAAATAGATTTTCAGTTAGAAATACAAGAAATACCTGTCAGAAATTGTTTCAAATTGCACAACTGCAATCTCATTTTCACTGCGACAACAAAAATATTTACACGAAAGCGTTCCTAGAGAATCAGATCCAATAACAAAAGTTAAGAAGTCAATATTGTAATGTTTTATCACCTAGGCTCAATTTTCAGCTTGAAAAATATGAACTCCATTGAAACATTAGATTGCAAATGAAAATTGTCTGCTTAGATGAGGAATTTATATTTGAAGTAAATTACAGGATTAGGAAGCCTATTGTCTCATTTTAAAGAGAGAAATTGTTATGACGGGTTTTAATTGTGCACCTTGTAATCCTTCACTGTCTTCGCTGCTGTCTACCAGTAACGCTCACGTGCATATCTCCCCCCTCTTTCTTTAGCACAGCTATATGCTCCAGCACAGTGAATAGTGATTGAAGCTACTCATGCGCCCTTTAGCCCATTTTCTTGCTTTTCTGTCTTCCACCCTCTGTTTCACTTATTTCCAAAATGCACTCTATTGTGACATCTGATAGCCAAATGTCTCTGTTGCTGCTTTCTTCTAGCAATTTTTTCAACTCTGCAAAACCAACTCTCCTTATCACATCTCTAACTATTGGCATTTTTTTATTATGTTACTGCCATCCAGTTTTAAACAACAACACCAGTATAAGTTTGGTGAGAAATAATATATTTGTAACATTAAGCAAAATTACATTTAAAATCACTGATTTCTATTCTTCATCATCTACCTCAAAATTATCACATAGTATTTCAGAGGAGTAGAAATATAAAGGCTGTGTCGGATAAGCTGCAAATTGTGTTTTATTTCAAGCAACATCTTGTGTTATATTTTGAATGTTCTGTATTTAGTAAACAGCTGACTAAATATTCAGCTAAGGCTATATAGAAAAAACAGTTGCAGATTTTGTGCCAGAAATACATATGTGTTACTTTTGTAACTTTCAAATTTATAATTTGCTTTGAATTTCAAGAGCTTTCAGCAGACATTAAGATAAGTAAAGCTTATAGTCTCTATGATTTGGTAAAACCCTCATATTTCTCATTGCATATGACAGGATTTGTATGGTTATGTGGCCAACAAGATAGAAAGACTATAGCATGAACTAAAATCAGCAGATTGTTCTAGTTCAGTTCTATCCTGATCGAGTAAAATGACAGTCATCTAGTACATTCATATTATAAGCAAAAAAATTAATTGCCTGTTTATTACTTTAAGAAGATAGTTATATCATGATTCTATGTGATGTTAACCATGCTTAAGACTGCCATTATTACATAACTGTGATTTGTACCATAGCCTGTCTCTTTCATCAGCTATGTATGGTTGACAAAATGTTGTTTTAGATTGATGGTTCCTGGAGTGAGTGGTCAGAATGGACATCTTGTTCAGAATCTTGTGGTCATGCTACTCGTCGCCGTTACCGTAAATGTGATAACCCAGCACCAGCATTTGGTGGAAAACCTTGTCTTGGTTCTGATGCACAACAGGAATACTGCAAGCAACCTCCCTGTCCTGTGAATGGGAACTGGTAAATATGGTTCTAAACAGTTGTTGTCGGTGTAAAATATGCCGCTTTGTTTTGTATTGTAATAAAAGCAGCCTTTTTCATCTTAATTCTTTCAGAACCTGCAGCTCTGCTTATACATATTATTGTATTCATTGTGGAGATCCTTCTATCTCTTTTCCTCTCCCTCTCTCCTTTACTTTGTCTATTGCTAACCTACCTAAGTAGAAGAAGTATAGCAGTTCACCCAAAAATTTGATACAGAGATTTCACCAGGAATATATGCTTTTAGGTCTCTTAAATAAAATAATGCAGTTCTAAAAAAAGGCCTATATGCACATGGGTGTGTGCATGCACGAACAATATAACTCAGAAATTAAAAGGTGATTAAATAATATACTTGGTGTTTCAGTTCAGTAACTTTCAAGAATGCAACACAAAGATTTTCAGGAAACTCTGCCCACACAAACTATTCTTTATGTGAAAAAATTTAAATTACTTTTCTTTCTTTTCCTTCTTTCTGTTGCGGTTTGTGTATAATGGGTGTGCTATGCAGACTCTTTACCATCTCAGGTTATGGTACAGGGCAAGATGAATTATTGGACTCGATTTTTATGTTTGCTGAATTTTTTATTTGCACCTCTGTAGATTATTACAGTTTTTAAATTGTAGCACAATTTAAAAATCTTTAATTTCACTGACTCATATTTCCTAGCACAATCAATATTATGTATCGAAAGATTTAGCAAAATCTTGCTAAATGGTCATCTATCTTCTTCTATCTCATCAATTTAATTGTATTGTATTAATTAATACACATTATATAGCTTAACTTCTCAAAGCTAAATTGGTAAATAATATCTTCTTAACTTTATGGCCCACAAATGTTAAATTATTTTATAATCACTTATTTTGAGCTGTGCATTAAAAAGGCATCCATTTTCATCGAAGTCGGCAGACCAAGAGAAAGTTTAATATCACCACATCACTAAGATAACGTGTTTGAATATTGTCTCCCTTAGTTTTGCTTTCTAGTGACGCCATTTTATGACATCATACTTCGCATTTTGCTACAATCTTAAATTTGCTAAGAAAACAATATTAATTAGTCTTTTTAACATTTTTGACATGAAATACATACCAAAAAAAAACCTTATATGAATACAGTTGAAATATAACATTTAGCAATAATTATCATATCAATAAATAGACAATCTTCTTGGCAATGAAAGAACAATATGGGACAAACAAAGTCAAATACACATAGAATAAGTCAATTTCATGATTAATTCAATTACCTCTGGGTTCAAATAGTATATACTGTTTCATTTCTTCATTTAATTTCTCTAATATATTGTAAGCTGAGAAAGAGTTAGACAAAATCATACTATGCAAAAAATGTAGATGTTATTAATTAACTCACCTTTTAAATTAAATGTAGATCTTGTTTAAACAAGTCAAATAAATTCTAAAGTAAGAACAAATTAGAAACTAAAAACTTCACTTATCTTATTTTTTTGGTGCTAACCCTGTGTCCAGCTTGAAACCCCAGGGTTAGCACCAAAAAAATAAGATAAGTGAATTATTATTTATTTATGCCAACAAACTTGCTGTTGGTGTTTTTAAACACACAAGCCGTGTGTGGGCAAAGTTTAAGAGGTAGAACTGGAACTTAAAAATTCAATGCATTGAATTTTTAAGTTCCAGTTCTACTTCTTAAAGATAAGTGAAGTTTTTAGTTTCTAATTTGTTCTTACTTTAGAATCTTGTTGCTTCACTGTTAGTAGCTTCAATTTTTCCTTATTTAAGTCAAATAAAGCTTTTTCCAACATTAACCATTTCCAAAACATTCTTTGTTTTTGGTTTGCAAAGAGAATAGAGGCGGCACTGTGGCAAACAGTTAGAGCATTTGCCTGTCATCTAGGCAGCCTGGGTTTGATCCCAGGGACCCACATGTGGTTTTCATGGGGAATGAAGTGATGTCAGGGCGGGTTTTCTCTGGGTTCTCTAGTTTCTCCCACCACTTATTCCACCAATTACTCCATTGTCACCTTTCCAATCATCAATTTCACCTGTATTTCATATCATCCTCTTCCTCACTCTCATACCTGGTGCTAGGCTGACCACCCGCTTGCAGGTCTTCGCTCTGTCTGGTCCATAGGTTCCTGTGCTCCCCAACTGGCATCTGACCCTAGGCACTGGCTTGTAAGTCCTAGGTTTGTAAGACCTACATAAGGGCAGAGTAAACAGGAAAAGAAAAAAAGTAGAAGAAAGAGAATGGAATTACAAAGCTGTCACACAACACACTTTAAAAAGATTTGATTAACACTAAGGCATACTGTGTTCCCCATGAATTTACAATGAAATATGTAATAAAGCTATGTCTGTAAATCCAACTAGAATACTATAAATGTCTTCATAATCCCCACATAACATACACTTTCAATTGATTCATTCCCACCTTAAGAAACAGGTCAACAAATTGATGACGTGTTTGAACCATACATTTTCTTCACATATGTGCTTAAATTTCAGGTCAGGATGGTCAGAATGGAGTGAATGTTCAACTACATGTGGTAATGGAATCAAACACAGGACTAGAAAATGCAACAATCCTCCTCCAGCCTTTGGTGGTAAAATATGCTTTGGTTTGGACTTGGAAATACAGGACTGCAATCCACATAAGTGTCCAGGTAAATTGGCATTCAGCGTGTCATTTACGGTGTATGATATACAATACTATTTCAAATTTCTGTCTTTGAAAAATACTCACTAACTGCAACACTAGTTCAGATTATTTTATCTTAATGACTTAATGTATTTTAGTGAATGGCAATTGGGCAAACTGGGGAGAGTGGTCCAGTTGCTCAGCAACATGTGGACAAGGCAGCAAAAGAAGATTCCGAACTTGCACCAATCCTGCTCCTCGCTACAAGGGTGCTAATTGTAGAGGAGAAAACTTACAGGTACCGTATAACACATTGAGCTCATCTGTGCAGCAAATGGTTGCCAAAACAGCAGTTAAACTAAAAGTAATTTATTGATCAGTCACTTAGTAAACACAAATTTTACAATAAACATTGTGACTAACAGCTATATGAAGACTATTTTTATAATACAATAACCTCCATGGGAATACATTAGTAAAATACCTGCTTCCATGTTACTCTTATTTAACTCCTCAAATTCTCCCATACTATTGGTACAGTAGAGCCTCATTTACCTGAGGTAAGGAGGACCAACAATACCTCAGGTATAAAACTGATGAAAATTAAGTATTTTAAACAGTGGAGCATATTAATAAATTGAAAAATATGTTGATATTTATAAACACACAAAGTTGACCTACAGCTCAATGATGGAGAAGACCTCTGAAATAGTCCTATGATTATTATTGGTGCCAAACAAGAAAGGTATTGACAGTTGGCGATGCCCGAGAGGCAACATTGCCGCTTATCGCTCCACGTGGAGAGCGCGTAGTATTATGTGTAAGAAGACGGTTGGATTGCGTTTGGAACATAGAGCAGGTATAATTTATATTCGTATTTGAAAACAATAGTAAAATAGTTCATCTGCATGCAAAGGATGGAATATGGAAGTATTATATCACTGTAAAGATTAATGTTAACAAAAGAAATGTACCTGTGAAATATTGTAATGGGAAATGCCGCTGATATCTGACTCGCTTGCATTATTGCTGTTGTTGCTGGAATTACTTGCGGAAATGACAAACTGTTCTATCCTTGCTTTTAACACTCCATTTTCTCATGTTACAGCTATTAGGCCCTTTGTATTGCTAACCACTTGTTCACAGTTTTCAGCTTTTTATTGATGTAGCTTTATTACACATAACACACTGAAATCTTTGTTTCACACAACGTAACCCTTTACTAAGGCCCATATTAATTAAATCGGAGTACACTAGGAAAGAGCAAAACCAAACAATTTTGCGACCATGTTCTTCAGCAATACCATCAACTGCATAATCCTTTAATTGGGATATGTACCTTACCAAGCACAATTTCATTCGCTTCCCGAGTACATAAAGCTTTTCGTTTGGCTACGCTGTCTTTGTCAATATTTTTGGACATAATTATTTATTAAAGGAGACAGTTGTAAATGCTCACAACATACGCACAAATACACAGATTCAGACACATGTAAATACAAAGCAAAGAAACACAATAAATAGAATGATGCAAACTCTGATACAAACATTGCAAGCTGCAGCTGGAGGGAAACTTTGTATATATTGCAGGGAAAATAAGATAAGACACACAGTTTATGTTACTGCTAGATTACAGGTCAGGCACATGCTAATCTCGTGTTAAATATCGACAACACTGGTTTAGCTTTAGCATTGCTATGGAAACACCTTATCTCTAATTGGTTGCTCTTTTCATTGCCAAGACGCACCCATCCCCTCCTGTTCATTTAGACCCTTCCACCATGTGGGTAGCAACTGTCAATCCCCTTCTTATTTGGTGCCGAGTATAATACTATTACAAGTAAGTTGGAGCAAAATGTGTTGGTAAATATCAACATATTTTTAAATTTTTTTAATCCCTTGGATAATCGAAAACTCGGATAACATGGATTGTTGTCAAAAATTGAGAGGGAAACATATGGTAAGCTGGTTAAATGAATGAAAACATGATCAAAGATGTGAAAAGTCATCTACTGTATTATCAAAAGAAAAAATTAGGTACATACAAATAAAAATACAAAATGAAAAACAAGACCTATAGGACATACATACAAAATAAATAAATTAATAAATAAAATCTGAAAAACTATCATCCTGGTACCTGATTTCTAAAACTGGGATGTGTTTTCAAAATTTTAAATTTATTGAAACTGATAATACAATTTTTACAGAGATATTATATCAGACAGAATAGAAGTTAAAAAAAAAAGAAGAAGAAGACCGAAGAAAAGTAAAAAAAAGTTTGAGTTTGTTCTAATTGATTAATCTTGATCCAGGACATCATTGTTGATAGCCAATCCCGCTTTACCAGGTGGGTGCTGTTGTTCAAATCCCAGCTATGGCATTGAATTTTGAAGTTCCAGTTCTGCCTCTCAAACATTGCCCACACACGGTTTGTGTATTTAAAAACACCAACAGTAATTATTATTTATTTATGCCAACAAACTTACTGTTGGTGTTTTTAAACACACAAGCCGTGTGTGGGCAAAGTTTGAGAGGTAGAACTGGAACTTAAAAATTCAATGCCACAACTGGGATTTGAACCACAGACCTTCCGCTTACCGGGTGGACGCTCTAACCACTGAGCTATTGTGACAAACTGCCAAAATGGCATTAAATTCTCGAACCAGTTCGTATTTCTCCTGGTAAACCACAAAGGCAGTCTCACATCAGAGACAAATTACCCCAATGGTGACTTACTATTGTAAGACTTGTGGTTTACCAGGAGAAATACGAACTGGTTTGAGAATTTAATGCCATTCTGGCAGTTTGTCACAATAGCTCAGTGGTTAGAGCGTCCACCCGGTAAGCGGAAGGTCTGTGGTTCAAATCCCAGTTGTGGCATTGAATTTTTAAGTTCCAGTTCTACCTCTCAAACCAACAGTAAGTTTGTTGGCATAAATAAATAATTACCATCTGAAGGTTATTTAATCCTGGGACATAAAGCACTTGCAATAGTAAGTCACCATTGCGGTAATTGTCTCTGAAGTGAGACTGCTTTTGTGGCTTACCAGGAGAAATATGAACTGGTTTGAGAATTCAATGTCGTTCTGGCACTCACATGAGTGTTATGTTTGGTGAAATGTTGTGGTTAGTTTACTAGAGGGTGTAAGATTGCAGATTTCTCCTCTTTTTATTTTTTTTATTTCTTTTCAGAGCATTTCACGTTTTTTGTCTTATCCATGTAAATTATGTTAATATAGAATTATATAGAAATATTGAAAAGTTTAAATTTGAAAAGCTGTTCAAAATTATTACCGTTTGTGAAGAACAGTGACAAATGTGAAAACAAATTCAGTGTAAAACATTTACTAAGAATTTCTAAAACATATATAATGCAAAAAATTTTTAAAAAATCTGGCATTTATCAAATAAGTATTTTGTAGTTTGATCAAATTTGCAATTGAAAAACAAAATATAATTAGAAACCAGAGTTAAAGAGTTAACAATTGTATCCACCTTCAATCGCATTTTTTATTATGTTCTTCAGAATCACTTCAAATCTTTCATTAAAGACCAATATATTTGTCACTAGGAGTCCATACCCTCACTTTTAAACATCAGCACATCAAGCTGAAGATCTTGGAGTATAAATCCTGATTTTGATCTGAAATGTTAATATTGTTTCCTCCTCTATGATTTTATCCCACATATGGCTAGTGTGAAGGATAAACATTTGGTTTCTGTTTCCAGTATTAAGTAACTTGCTGTTTTGTTGTATAGATTGAAAAGTGCAGAGCCCGAAGTTGTGGGGATGTTCCACTTCAAGCATCTCTTACTGTGAAAGGCAAACTGAATGGAGAAGACTTGAACGAGAAGGTAATAGCTGCCAACATCTCGGACCTGGGACCTAAGAGGACAGTTTCTGCTACTTTGAAGAATATACTAAAGCAACAGGTATTTACTAAAAGTGGAAGCTTTTTGAACAAATGAGGCTAATCCCAATAATTGAAGATCAGTTAAGATCAGTTATGCTTACACTATGCCTCACTTTTGAAAATTTGGACGTGTTTCAAGAACCTTCATTCCCATCCTCAGCTTTCAACCAATGGTCAGCTCTGTTATTCAGTTATTCTCTTTAATTATTGTAGCAGGTATTTATTTTAACTAAACCCTTTGTGTGAATAAGTTAATAGAATAGGTGATTTTGTAACATTAGAGTTTTGCTTGTTTTTGGTTTTGGTACCTCAGATAATTTATTATTACCTTCACATGAAATATAACAGTATTGACCCACAAATATAGTATAACCCTGTTAGCAAGCTCTTCTAGAAACTGTAACCTATACATGTGGTGTAAGAGGCAGCACTGTACATAAGAAAATTGTTCACATTTCATAGAAAATATACGATGTATAATAAAAGTACAAGTTCATTTAAATCAAATCAAATCTATATTAGTCATTTAGTAATTACAATAATTACCATAGGCTTCATCAAAAACAACTTACTATACTCATTTTATAAATACATACGTACAAATAATGCTAACTTAAGATTTATACTTAACATATTTACAAACTAAGATTTATGCAAATCCAGTCTTATTTTGCTCATAAAATTCTTGCGCACTATAAAAGAGATTTTCTAAAAGCTGTTTATACAGTCTGTTCTTAAATGTTTGAACATTCAGATTTCTTCTTCTTCTTCTTCTTCTTCTTCTTCTTCTTCTTCTTCTTCTTCTTCTTCTTCTTCTTCTTCTTCTTCTTCTTCTTCTTCTTCTTCTTCTTCTTCTTCTTCTTCTTCTTCTTCTTCTTCCTCTTCCTCTTCCTCTTCCTCTTCCTCTTCCTCTTCCTCTTCCTCTTCCTCTTCCTCTTCCTCTTCCTCTTCCTCCTCCTCCTCCTCCTCCTCCTCCTCTTCCTCTTCCTCTTCCTCTTCCTCCTCCTCCTCCTCTTCTTCTTCTCATTATTATTATTATTATTAGTTATTATTATTATTATTATCATCATCATTATTATTAGTTATTATTATCATTATTGTTGTTAGTTATTAGTTATTTAGTAATTATAATAATTACAATAGATCGTCAAAAACAACTTACTATACTCATTCTATAAACACATACATACAAACATTGCTAACTTAAGATTTACACTTAACATATTTACAAACTAAGATTTATTTAAGTTTACAATCCAATCTTATTTTGTTCATAAATTTCTTGCACACTAAAACGGGATTTTCTAAAAGCCATTTATACAGTCTGTTCTTAGATGTTTGAACTTTCAGATTTCTTGTTTCTTGTGGGAGTGCATTGAAAAGCTTTATTCCTATTACTTTATAGTATCTAGATGTTTTCTGTAATCTATGATATGGCATATCAATTATATTCCTATTTGTTGTCCCATGTTCATGTACTGAATTCCTTAAGTTAAAATTATGCAAATTTTCTTTAATACTGATCAAAACATCATAGATATATATGCTTACTACTGTTGGAATTTCCAATGCAACATATAATGGTTTACAATGTTCTACATTGTTTGAGTTTGTCAATATTCTAATAATCTTTTTTTGAATTTTTAAAATGTCAGCTATCCTATGTCAGCATATACCTATGGAGAATTTGTGATATTTTACCAATAAAAAGAGATTTTGACTTAAGTCATTTTGCTGCCACTCAGCAGTTATGCATCCTAAAGCCTTGCTGGTGCTGCTACAATTTACTGTTCACAACATGTATTCAAAGAAGTGTAAAGAAACTCTACCAGTAGGTACTATTCCTAATGAATGCAGTAATGCGTGATATTCATATTAAATTTAATACTTTTCCTCTCCTGGTCACCAACATGAAATAGAAACATATTTTGATTGCCTGAGTCAAATGGAAGAGAAATTAACTATTTTGGAATGGAAGCAGTACTGCATTTGTATGAAGTTTTTATTTATTTGCATTTATCAGTAGGAATATTCCATTAAAAAAATCATTTTGTAACTTCAAAGATTGTCCTCACAGGTAATAGGAGTCTTATATAAAGCTGTTCCTATACAATCCCTCCATTACCCCTTATAGTTTGTCGGTTGTATTCTGTAATACCCCATCTGTATGCAAATTTTATTGATATCTATTGTAATTTGGCTGCAATAAATATATTAATTAATAATTACATTATGCAGGCAGGATGGTTTCCATACCTTACATTTTTGTTACCACCAGTCTCATGGAATGCAGCATATGAGTTGGATGAAGCTAATAATGGGTTTTCCCTTACCCATGGAAACTTCAAGCAACAATCCTTAATTGAGTTTTCTTCTGGTTAGTATATCTATGGTGCATATTTTTAAATGTTTAATGTAAGCTTGCTGCCTTAACATTGAGGACTAAATGCTCTTTAAATAAATTATTTTGCTTATAAACGAAATTTAAGATGCAAATAAAACAATGCAACAATAGCAGTTATTGTGACCAAAGACGATAGCAATGACCAGTTTTGAATTTAGGGGAAAAAAACATGAATTTTTTGTAGGATTTATTATTATACAGCATGAAGGTAGTTTTAAATGTATACTGCCTTATAAGACTATGGCAAGCATAAGAAGTGGAAGCAAATAATCATACATGTAATGAATTATATCTACCTCTTGGACTCAAACTATTTAGTGAGGATATATTAAATAAGAACTTTTGGTTCTTTTACCTGGTTTCATCAATAAAGTTACACATTTTGATGATTGGAATTATTACTTATGGAAAAAAATGTGTTATTTTATGTGAAAAAATTAGCTCCTAAGAGCTCTTTAATTAAAATCTGACATATTACTGTCTACTTCATCATCTAGAAGTTAACTTTAAAGTATGGATGGACTTTGTGACAATAATGATAACCAATCATTTAGAATTATTGTTTTTGAAAACTTAAATCATTTAGAATTATTGTTTTTGAAAACTTACATCACTTACCATTTGATAATGAAGATATGTTTCTGGAAGTACTTGTTCCCATCATCAGGTCCTGGTTGACTGTTGATATCACTTCTCATGGTAGTTTGCTTTGTCCCTAGTGGCAGTTAGAAGAAACTATGCATTAGGATGTCATCTGGTGGTGTAGATCCTGTTTTTCAAAATGTAAATATTTTCCCCAAACTTCAGTTTTTCATGTAATACTTTTAGTAGTTTTGGACCTCTGTTAACAGTATCTTATTTCTTCCAAAAATGTCAAGTTCCCAATTTTGGAAGGAATAACACGCTGTAGTTAAATAAATAGGTATTGAATTATCTATCATTTAAAAGTATATGGCTATATAAGTTGATTTTCAAGAATGCTGTTGGTATGACTGAAACATCTGCTCTGGAGTCCACTAAAAATCTAAGTCCTGTGATGTCAAATATAAACAGGTGGCATGAAATATGATCCCTTTCATCTAGTGCCGCGTTAAGTGACAGATTTACTGGTTTCCCAACACTGTATCACTTGGTTTCGACATAGTGAATGTACATGGTGAGTTGCATTTATTCACATTCTCTTTGAATCTATAATGATATCAGCATATTGTGGACTTATTCTGATGTCATGATGACTTTGTTCTTGGTCTTAAGTTCAACCTAATTTTCAACTCCTGAATATAAGAGGTGACTTCAGAAAGCGGCTTCTCCTGCAAAGTAAGTCTATTGCCTTGGTCATGAAATGATGAAACTGACATTTCGGCACTGTACGTGGATTAATTGGGCATCGTAACTTCAAAATTTTATCGGCCATAGAAACCTTTGTGCCAAGTGTGATATCTTGACTGGCTGCTAAAATTGATCTTGCGTTGGTCGGGAAGTGTTGCAGGAATATGGTCCGGAGAAAATGTTCCATAATTTGTGCACTGGCTAACACACACATTTCTGTTAAAGGTGTTGTTGGTTTCTTATCTCCCATTTCAACGTCTGTCAGTAGTTCCTTGGCTTTGCGGTTCTCAGACTCTTCAAATTCAGTGATGAGTCATGCTTTCAGGTCTGTGCACAACTTAGTGGATAGTGGTCACGAAATGAAGTTGGTATCAGTTCAGTGACTTCACTATCAAGTGATATGAGTATATAGTGATATTTGGTTGCTTCATTCATTATATTTGCAGTGACAAACTGGGATTCCACTTGCAGAAACCAGATTTTTACATTTTTCCACCAAAAGGGTGGAATTTTTACTGCAACGCATGCAATTTCCATGTGATCAGTATTGCTAGCATTGGTAACCATCATGCAGTCGTGAACAAGGCTTACCTTGCATAATCACATTGTGTTTCACCACTTGTAGTTTTAAATTATAGATAATTTAATATAGATTTATTTAACTACATAAATACAATGTTAGAAGAACATGTAATATATCTGGAACACACTATAACTTACATCATAAAAATAATTTCCATATCGACTAACATCTGAATAGGGTAAGCAGTCATACCAACAGCATTCTTCAAACTCAACTTACATAGCCATAATACCATTAACAGAGATCCAAAAGTGGTAAGAAACATTACAGGAAGATCAGAATTTGCAGTTGGGGAAAGTATTCACATTTGGAAAAACAACTTCATTTTCAATTTTGAAGTCCCATTAGGTGATCTTAATGTAGAGGTTCTTCCAACCAGCACTGGGGACAAAGCAAACTACCATAAGAAAGTAGTTGGCTAGCAATTGATGATAGGAATGAGTAGCTCCACAAACATCTTCCTTTTTCAAATAGTAAGTGATGTAAGCATCCCTAAATTGACCCAATAATTCCAAATGACCGATTATCTAGTATTAAGTTACTTCATGTAAGCTTTCATAATAGCACAGCATTTTACTGAAAAAAAAAAATACTCCATGTGGAAGGTTTCTCATTACAGCTTATACTTTGTTCTGTTCAAAGGTAGCAAACATAATGTGCTTCTTGCACTCAGGAAAAAAAAGCAACTGTTCACTTTGGAATGCTAAGTGTTATATAGTAGTGAGTAGGAGTTACTTTCAATATATTTGATAAAATTCATTGCTGAAAGGACAAACTGCTCTTTGTTCTCAGGTCCCCATTTTGTTTTTCTGTCCTTGTGCCATCTTATAATTATTCAAATTAGAAATTTGTAATATGCCTAATGAAATAATTTATATTCTAACAACACTTCTGTGGCTTTTAGGGGAGGAGCTTGTGGTTAGACATACTGGCAAAGGTATTGATGAATCTGGAGCTCTGCAAGTGGAAATTGAAGTTGATGGTGAAGTGCCACTTGTTCAACCAGAAGCTTCTGTTGTGGTTGAACCATATGAAGGTATATTGCTATAATTATTGTAATTATTTTCATTAAGTGAAAACAAAGAAGAGATTCCACATACACTTAACAACACCTATCTGTGTATTGCACTTATTGGTTTGTTTATACAGAATTTCTCACAATTGTGTAGCTTAACTATATCCATCATATTATACACTGGAAATAGAACTAAATGATTATAAAGAGGGGTGTCACAACCATGAGCAAATTAATAAAAAATTAATTTAATTAACTTCATTAGCACTTGATAATTTTCTTGTAAGAAGCTTTTAAGGAAGTGCACCAGAGGTCATCTTCTCCACTATTATAATTTACCAGCACAGAGTGAGACTGTAAATTGAGTTTCTGGAGGAGTCACATGTCCAGATGGTTACACATTCTATCTGATACTGAAATTTAGATTTCCGATCGAATGGGCTTTTGAAAAAGACACGTTTTAATTTAATTGCCGGATGTGAGATTTGCGATAAGTGTTAAGTAATAACATAAATAGATAATAGAGCAGGAAGTGTTGTAAGGTGAGCAAGATATGAGTAAATAATAGTCGTTAAAGTTGTAGGATAAACACATTATTGGTTTGAAATTAGCGAGTCATGACGTCATACCACATAGTTTAAATACCCGTTCGAAAGTCAAGTCTACTAACCTTAAAAGTCGCGCGATATATTTAATAAAATATAAAGTAAACATCGTTTAATCCTAAAAAGGTAATTATATATTCGAAATTCATAAAAGAACATGTTATAATAGAAAGGGACATTTCTAAATTGCGGGAAAAGGAAATAGCATTTTGGATACGAGGCTTTCTTGGATGACGTCATGACATTCAAATTGAAGAACGGTCTTTTTAGCATGGGTAAGAGAGAAAGCGTCTGGTCACTACTCAACCAGAGACCAGTACGGCAGGTTGTGCTGTGCGGACGTGAGTGTGATTCCTCTACATATACAATCGGCATAGCTCCTGAAAATATCTAAAATGCAATAAATAATATGCAAAGGATGTCTTGGGTTGTCCATCACACCTACGCAAACCCGAGATAAAAGTAAGAGATCTCAAGCTGACTAGCCGGAGCAAAACACATCAAAGGGCAACACCACGTCACCAACGACATTTAAGCATCAACGGTGAAACATCAAGAAGCGAAGAACGACTTTTAGCTTCAAATGGCATCCCAACGTGTGGCGTCGAAAGAATGGACCAACCCCAAGTCGACCAGGCCAGCATCGAGCCAGCAGACAAGAAGGTGCCCAGCGTGTGAACATCTGTGAAACGTGTAATGAACAAGTTTAAGTGCGTGAAATATTGGTGAGTAGAAAAACACGTGTAAATAGTTTAGAAATGGAAGACAGTGATAGCGATTTTCTAGGTTTTGAGAGTCCGGAAATTGAGAAAAGTGTAAGTAGGATGGAAGAATATAGTCAGAATGTAATTGGTAGCAGAATATGCCAAGAATTAGAAGATCAGAACGTTAGAGAAACACCTAGAGGTAGTTCAGAAATGTTTAGTAGTAATTCAGAAAGGCCAGCAATTATGTCAGAAATAGAGAATATGTTTCAAAAGATAATGGAAAAGATGACTAAGATAGATGAAACTAGTATAGAGTTAGGACAGAAATTAGAGAAGGGACAACAGGAATTGGGAATGCAATTGGAAAATCAGAAGAGAGCTTTAGAAACCTTTAGGGAAGAAGTTAGGGAGGAAATTAATAAAGTCAGTAGTGAAGTAAAAGAAAATAGAGAACAGGTTAAGGGAGAATTAGAGATAATACGGCAAGAAGTAAAGAATTCTGAAAAGAAATTAGGTCAACAAGTGAGTGAAAAATTAGATAAAGAAAGGGAAATAGTAACATATAGATTAGACAAACAAAGGGAAGAGGTAGTACAAAGGTTAGATAAAGACAGGGAAGAAATTAGAGAAGAGCTACAGGGGTGTAAAGTTAGAATGGAAAGATCTGATGTAGAAAGTGAAAGGCAGGCTAGAAATTTGGAGGATGTTACAGACCAAATAAAAGGGGTAGTAACAGAAATTACTCAGGTAAAAGAGGCCTTAGAAAATTTGAAATTAAATGAAAATGCATGTAATCACAACAATCTTAGTAATGAAGTTGCAAGAAACGAGGCAATACCAGGTGTATCAGCTGACATTTCGATGCAAAATAGAGGTAACAGTAATTCCCATTCTGATCTCGGAAATAGTGCAGGGACAGGTGACAATTCAAATTTACATTGGCCTAACCATGTCTTAAATGAAATGACACCTCCAGTTTTTGAAAATGAAGATTCAGATGATCCTAAAGCCTTTTTAGAAGGGTTACAAGAGTACTTCACGGTGAAACGTATACCAGAGGAGTACAAGATGGTGATAGTAAGAAAATGCCTAAAGGGTAATGCTGCCAATTGGCTAGGCCTTTCTATGGGTAACAATAATGACTACAGGACCTTTAGGAACATCTTTTTAACCAGATATTGGGGAGCTAGTAGGCAGGCTAATATTAGAGTTGAATTAAGCAATGGAAAATTTAATCCTAGATCGGAGGAATCAATGGTCAACTATTTTATGAGAATAGCGAGAAAATCGAAGATGTTGGATCCTCCCTTAGACGAAAAAGATCTAATAAATATAGTTACTCCACATTTTCCGGAAACACTTCAACATTACCTAATCATAGCCCGACCCGATAGCATTGCAGCTATGATCGAATTATTATCAGCCTTAGAAGCCAATAAGCCAAAACACGCATTTGGAAATAAATATGAAGGAAAAGAAACTGTCAATTCTTTCGGGCAAGGGGCACAGTATTATCAGAATAGAAGTGAGATTAGGGAAAGATATAAAGGACCAGTACCAAGGATGGAATCATTCCGGTGGGAAAATCAAGGTAGATATAACCAGGAAGGGCGTCACCAAAATAGAAATGGTAATCAAAGGGGAAGAAATATAAGGGTGAATTATATGAATACAAATAGATTTGATCGAGGTAGACGGGGACGTTATTTTGGACATAGTAGAAATTCAAATGATGGGTATTGGACAAACGGAGATAATGAGGTCACCAAGACAGGGAGAAAGGTATTCTAATGGACGAAATTCCCCCGAAAATGCTGAAATGGTTGAGGCCATTAACACGGTCAAAAACATGGTAGGAAGTAACCCCGATTTAATGCAGGAAAACAGAAGTAACAATTCGGGAAATAGTACAGGAGCAATACCTAAAAATCAGGGAAACGCCAGACCCGGTCAAACGCGCCTTCAGTGAGAACTGGGTATCCTAGTAATGATTGTGATAAGTACTCGGAAATAAATAGTCCTGGAAGGCAAATGATGATACAAAAGAATGGAAAAATAGAATCGACGAAAACGAAAAAGTAGGAGATCCACCTAAAATCAAAATTGGAGTAAATGGAAAACAATACAATGCAATTATAGATACAGGATCAAATAGCACAGTATGCTCACAAAATTTTTATGATAATTTACAAAGTAGTGGTTTTAAAGTAATGTCTTTACCAGTTAATGGGATATATTGCTCGCTAGCTGTGGGAAAACGAAAAGAGAGAGTAAAATTTCAAGCAATGATAAATATTGAAATAAATGGGAGAATACTAGGAATTTTATTTCTGATTGTAGGAAGACTTGTGACAGATATTATAATAGGTTGTGATTGTCTTTATGCCTGGGAAGCTGTGGTGAATTTTAAAAACATGATTCTAGAAATGAAAGTTGAAGATGAGACTATTATAGTGCCTTTTGTGGAAGATAGTAGTTCAGAAACTATTGTAAGAGAAAAAGAGGAAGAAGAAATCCAAGGGGATACATTCTTTGTAGAATATGTTAAAGTAGGAGCTATGGAATTAACTGAAGTAAATGTCAAAGAGTACAGTATCGATAATAAAGAAAATGTAGAATGGGATAAAAATGATTTCATAGACAATTTGAGGTTTTCTGACGCAACTAGGTACTATGATAGGGAGAGTAGTGAAGACTTAGAAGAATTGTTGAGGGAAAAAGTAACTCAGGCTGATCAACTAAATGAACAACAGAGGGATAAACTGTTTGAAATATTAATCCGAAATAAAGAAGTATTCTCTGAGAAACCTGGTAAATGTAATATTTATACTCATTCGTTTGAGATGATACCCATCAAACCTTTTACACATAAAGCGAGAGCTATCCCTAGTACAATAAGAGAAGAGGTAGATGCAGTTATAAAGTCAATGTTAGAAGATGAGGTTATTGAAATTTCGAATTCAGAATTTGTGAATCCCCTATGTATTGTAAATAAGGCCAATGGAAAGATTAGGGTAACATTAGACGCGAGAAAACTAAATCAACATTGTAAACCTGATAGATTTAGACCAGAAAGTGTAGAGGTAATATTGAACAAATTGCAGAAGGGCAAAATTTTTTCTACTCTAGATCTTACAGCATCTTTTTGGCAGATCCCACTTAGAGAAGATTTAAGAAAATATACAGCGTTTTTACATTCAGGAATATTATATCAGTTTCGAGTTTGCGCCTTTGGTATGAATACCAGTGGTAGTGCACTATTAAGAGCTTTGTATGAAATTTTTGGAGAAACCATAAAGAAATTTGTAGCTCAGTATGTGGATGATTTTGTAATTTTTTCAGAAAATATAGAGGATCATTTAAATCATATCAATTATGTGCTTAGTCAGTTAAAGAAAGCAAACATGACAATAAAGCCAAGTAAAACTGCATTCTTTGTGAAACAGACAGAATTTTTAGGTTATGTTATTTCAAATGAGGGAATCAGGCCTAATCCCGACAGAATTGAAAGCATAAATAAAATACCAGCTCCTAAAAATATAAAACAATTGAGAAGATTTCTTGGTATTCTAAATTATCAGTCAAGATTTATCCTGGAATATGCAACCGTAGTAGCCCCATTAAGACAACTATTGAGAAAAGATGTAAAATGGCAATGGTCATCAGTAGAACAAGAATCTTTCGAAAAGGTAAAAACATTGTTTGCAGCGTCAATTTTATTGGAAAAACCTAGGGAAGATCTCCCCTACATAATTTATACGGATGCTTCAGGACTTGGTTATGGTAGTGTCATATTACAAAAAGATGAGGAAGGAAAAGATCACCTCATTGCTGTAGCTTCAAGGGGGCTTTCAAGGACTGAATCACAGGCTTGCACTACAGAAAAAGAAATAGCAGCTATTTACTTTGCACTTGTAAAATTTAAGCAATATGTATATAACAACCCAGTAATAGTTTACACAGATCATGTTAGTTTGGCATTTATGAACTCTTGCAAACTCACAAGCACACGTATTTCTAGATATATACATGAGATCACATCCCATAACATAGAAATCAAACACATAGCAGGAAGTCAAAATATTTTTAGTGATTTGTTATCAAGGATGAAAACCAATTATACAATACCAGATACAATTAGTGACAACAAACATGATGTAACCATACTATATTTGAAAACCTTAGAAGGGACTCAATTAGCTAAAGAATTTCGAAATTTGGAACAATTACAGACAGAGGACGATGAACTTAAGAAATTGAGAGAAAAGGCACAACCAATCACAGAAAATCTAAAAGATAATATAGGTATTTATGAGGGAAAAATCTATAAATTTCATGGAAGAATTGAACCTAAATGGAAAGTAATGGTACCAAAAGCTTTACAAGAGAAACTTATACTTGCTTATCACAAAACACTAGCTCATACAGGTAGTGAAAAGCTAATCATGGTAATTAGTGACCATTTTTATATAAAACATTTGGCAAAGAAAGTGAGAAAAATATGTTCAAGCTGTGATTTATGTCAAAGGGCCAAACCATTTAATATCAAATTTGATATAGAACCTCAGACAATCATAAGAGAAGGGAAAAATGTACTAGTTACTGCTGATGCACATGGGGAGCTACCAGTAGGACAATTTGGATGTAGATATATGTTTGTTCTTCATGATGTTTTTAGTAAATTTATTAAAATTTATCCTGTTAGGAATATCAGCAGCAAAACATGTGTAGGAAAGATAATAAAAGATTATGTGCCTAAATATGGCAAGATTCAGGCAATCTTAACAGATAATGCTACAGTTCATCGGAGCAAAATCTTTAAAGAAACCCTAGAAAATCATGAGATAAAGTTATATCATTGTTCCTCATACTTTCCATCAGGGAATCCAACAGAACGTGTCCTCCGAGATGTAGGAATTTATTTACGTGTACTTACACATCATAATCACAAGGATTGGGTGAAATATTGTCCATTGATAGAAAAGATTATCAATCACACCATTAATGTAACTACTGGGTTTGCACCAATAAAATTAATGTTAGGAATTGAACCAGAACCAATATTGATCGGGGTACCAAAAACACTGAAAATTAATGACATTCAGTTAAGTGAGGAAGAAAGAGCGAAAATTGCTTTTGAACGAATCAAGAAAAAGGCAGAGAAGCGAAAATTAAAGAAAAAGAGTAGAAAACATAGATGGGAACCTAAGATAGGCGATTGGGTACTAGTTAAAGACCATAAGTTATCAAGTGCATTGCGAGGTAGGAACAAAAGGATGGAATTGTTATATAAAGGTCCTGCAGAAATTATATCAAAATTTGGTTATCATACCTATGAATTAAAAGATGTTAAAAATGAAAAATGTCTGGGAAGATGGCATAAACAACTCCTTCGACCATACAAGAAACCGTGTGGTGCCTTGGAACCTTGATTTAATGTAAAAAAAAAAAAAAAAAAAAAAAAAAAAAAAAAAAAAAAAAAAAAAAAATTGGAAGTGTCATTTGTCTATTGGCGCCCAATCAGCTTTGAGATAAAATTTAAATGTTAGCTTACTTGAAAACCATATATTGGTCAGGTACTTACATATTCATGAAAAATGCAGAATGTGAATTGCTATATACTACAAAGAGCTTAAAAATATATTGTATAGAGCTCACAATAACAGCTTCAGAAAGATTGTTAAAATGTTCATCTCTGCATAGAGAGAAAACAGAATATTTAATTTGTAAACATTTGTTAAAATATTTAGATGTATAGATAGTTATCACAGCAAGACAAAGAAAGAACTTGTCTGAAGAGTGTAATGGATTTATATAAATATATGTACATTTTAGTGCTTAAAGGATCTAGTAAAGATATGTGTTACAATAACAAAAGTGAAAAAAAAATCACAGTGCAAGTGATAGTGAGAGCGAAGTGAGCAAACATGAACTAAAAGAAGGAAGTATAAAGAAAGACTCTTGAAATTTAACCTTTATATAAAAGCTTCACAGAAGAAACCATAACATATTGTAATTAGTATTTAAGGATTAATGTTAAGTCAAATGTATAATTGTTTGTCATGTTAAAAAGATTAATGAGAAAATATGTTAATCACCAATTTCAAAACAGTGTAATTGAAAATTGTATATAATGGGAGTGTTGCCGATTATTCAAAATACAGGAGTAATTTTTAATTTTTCTTTCGGGCAAGACATTTACATTATTTTATTATGAAATAATAAAATAATATAAATGGGGGCATTTGATACCGAAATTTAGATTTCCGATCGAATGGGCTTTTGAAAAAGACACGTTTTAATTTAATTGCCGGATGTGAGATTTGCGATAAGTGTTAAGTAATAACATAAATAGATAATAGAGCAGGAAGTGTTGTAAGGTGAGCAAGATATGAGTAAATAATAGTCGTTAAAGTTGTAGGATAAACACATTATTGGTTTGAAATTAGCGAGTCATGACGTCATACCACATAGTTTAAATACCCGTTCGAAAGTCAAGTCTACTAACCTTAAAAGTCGCGCGATATATTTAATAAAATATAAAGTAAACATCGTTTAATCCTAAAAAGGTAATTATATATTCGAAATTCATAAAAGAACATGTTATAATAGAAAGGGACATTTCTAAATTGCGGGAAAAGGAAATAGCATTTTGGATACGAGGCTTTCTTGGATGACGTCATGACATTCAAATTGAAGAACGGTCTTTTTAGCGTGGGTAAGAGAGAAAGCGTCTGGTCACTACTCAACCAGAGACCAGTACGGCAGGTTGTGCTGTGCGGACGTGAGTGTGATTCCTCTACATATACAATCGGCATAGCTCCTGAAAATATCTAAAATGCAATAAATAATATGCAAAGGATGTCTTGGGTTGTCCATCACACCTACGCAAACCCGAGATAAAAGTAAGAGATCTCAAGCTGACTAGCCGGAGCAAAACACATCAAAGGGCAACACCACGTCACCAACGACATTTAAGCATCAACGGTGAAACATCAAGAAGCAAAGAACGACTATTAGCTTCATATCCATGATCCATGTGACTTATTTTTATTCCTGAACATGAAACAAAATCTTCTGGGTCACAAATTGAGCAGCGCAGAGGAGGCTGTTGAAACCTAATGCCAAGAGATAATAAACATACCAGGTTTTGTATGGGTGCTTTAGTTCTTGGTTTCAAACAGTACAATGAGTATATGAGACAAAATATTTTAAGATGAATTTATAATTAAGAGGTGGTTAATTACGATAATTATTATCTAAATTAAACAGTGACAGTCATACTTCAAATTTCATACAAAAAAGTTCTGCCATTGTAATGGACAAGCATTAAATATCCACACAATTCTAAGAATTATTTCTTTCATTCATTACAATTTGAATCTTTTTGTATTACAAATAGCATTCGACGGTTCCATGGCCAAGTGGTTACCGTTCACCTATCACCAAGGTGTATCGGGTTCGATCCCAGGGATCCACATGTATTCGTGGTGGACAAAGCTACAGCTGGGCAGGTTTTCTCCAGTTTCTCCCACTGTTCAGTCTACCAACTGCTCCATTATCACCTTTTCATTCATCTATTTTGCCTGCATTTAATATCATCTTCTTCCTCCTTGTCATAGCTGGTACTGGGCTGACCACCCACTTCCAGGTCTTCACTCTGTCCGATCCATGGGTTCCTGTGCTCTCCAACAGGTGTCTGACCCTAGGCACCAGCTTGTAAGACCTAGGGAAGTGGTGCACAACTTAATTTAGGCCAAGGGTCATTCTATTCTAAAACACTTAACAGAGGGCTGCAGTGAGCCATCATCCAATCCACCATTGTAGGCCTAATTACTTTTCAATTAGGTCTTTACCTTGCTTAATTTAATAGTTTAATGTTCAATATACATATTAATATAATAACAGCCCTTTTATTGTCATGCCTATTAATTTAATTACTGATCATAACAAATGTTATTCACCTTAATAAGTAACATAACACTGCTCAAGTTTTGTTAAACTTTGAATACCTGGGCCCATGAGTGTCGGCAGACCTTTTTCCAAGGGGGCCCACATGTTGGAATTTCGCAATCAGATAATATTAATTCATTATTTTATTGTCAAAATTTATTATATTTGTTGCAGATAACCTTATTAATTTGTGCTAAATAAAAATTGTTCTTTACATCAAATTAAAATAATAGTTTAATAGTCAGTAATTGATTGCACATTAAGTTCACCAACTTTCAAGGGGGGGCCGTGGCCCCCTTTGCCCCCCTTCGCAATGCGCATGCCCGGGCCCAAATGACCAAGTTGTCGACGGGCCCTTAAAACATCACTCACTTTGAATACCCGATTCAATTATTTTTTATTTATGCCAGCAAGCTTACTGCTGTTGTTTTTAAACACACAAGCCATGTGTGGCCTATGTTTAAGAGGTGGAATCAGCACTGAAAAATTCAATGCCATAGCCAGGATTTGAACCACGGATCTTCTGTTTATCGAGTAAGACTTGTTGACATAAATAAATAATATTACCATCTAAAGGTTACTTAAACCTGGCACATAAAGTACTTACAATTGTAAGTTGTCCTTGGGGTGTTTATCTCTGATGTGAGATTCCCTTGTGGTCTAACCGGGAAAAATACGAATCAGCTGGGGAATTTAATGTTGCATGGCAAGTTAACCATGGTAGCTTAGTGGTTAAAGCAGCCGCTCAATAAGCAGAAGATCCATGGTTCAAATCCCAGCCATGGCATTGAATTTTTCAGTCCTGATTCCATGTCTTAAACCCGATTCAATGTTTGATATTGCAATGCACATGCTTGCTTCCAAATGTTTATCTGAAGTCTGGATCGAGTTTTGGACTTCAATTGTTTCATCACTGAAAATGCTGTTCACAGACATATGTACTACCAAATAGTTACCATTTTCAATGCATGGTCATGGAGATTGTACATCTCTTTAAGCAAGTTCAGCCTGTACAAATCAGGAACACACATCATTAAATTTTGTTTTCAATTCTGTGTTGCTGTGGATATCAATTAAAAGATTGGAGGCTCTGTCTCAATATCAACAGAAAAGTGTAGGGAAAATAATTAAATGATATTTTGAACTTCCGAACATCTTCAAAATGGGTGTTGAACTCTTCTGTGAGATTTTTAAAGAGGTCACTGTATTTACCAAAATTAGATCTGTTCATAAATTCCATCAGTTTGCCCATCGTCGGAAAATACACTGCATCTTTTATTTTATTTATGCCAACAAACTTACTGTTGGTGTTTTTAAACACACAAGCCGTGTGTGGGCAAAGTTTACTTGCAATAGTAAGTCACCATTGGGGTAATTTGTCTCTGATGTGAGACTGCCTTTGTGGTTTGCCAGGAGAAATACGAAGTGGTTTGAGAATTTAATGGCATTCTGGCAGTTTGTCACAATAGCTCAGTGGTAGAGCAGCCGCCCGGTAAGTGGAAGGTCTGTGGTTCAAATCCCAGTTGTGGCATTGAATTTTTAAGTTCCAGTTCTACCTCTTAAAGTGCATCTTTTATTTGCATCTGGCAAATTGATATTTTGAAACCAAAGTATATTCAGTATTTATTCATTTTAAATTTATCTTCAATGGGCCGCAATTTGTATTCCAGCAGGCCACAGGTTGTGCACGACTGTCCTAGAGGGTGTTAGTCCTTCATGTGGAAAGTGTAATCAGATAAAGAAGACAAACAGTATTCTGTATAAATATCATCTGTGCTACTCATTTAAATTATGTTGTGCTAAAAATAAAATAAATGCAACAGTACAATTACATTGTTTTAATTTCATATTGTTATATTTTAGAGGACTATGTTCAGACTGGACCAAGCACATTGTATACATCTTCTGAAAATGCATTCAACATCAATGGACGTAAGCTTCCATACACTTGGAATAATACAGTGATGTATGACACATATCAGGGAACTATGCCGTAAGTAAGATAATTATGTAAGTATATTAGCTAGAAAATTTAACCTACATATAACAATGTCCCGTTTTTCGCATAAGTATGTTTTTAGTAAATACAAGCAAAATATGAACTGCTATAATAAAAAAGTTATATACTTTGAGTTGACTAAGATACTCCCGAACCTGGACCATGACCCAGATCCAGTGGAGTAACAAAAATGTCTACCCAGTGTGAAAAACAGACTGAAATTGAATTTTGCGTTAACCGGAAAAATAACCACCTTCTTAACAGGAGATGGAAAAATTAACAGTTATTATTATCCTTTTTAAAATAAAAGACAGTCCTGTATGTTTATGGGAAAAGCAGAACAATCAATAGATCCCCCTATTATTTGAATGTACAAACTATAAAAAGAAAGACTGACTTTCAGAAACAATATGATTGTAAACAAGGAAAATGGACATTCAATAAAACGAAACTAATACTTGACTACGTCCAGGAATTAATGTCATATATTAACTCAGTAGACTTAGATAGAATGTAAATAACTTGTACAATAATGCATGTAGTATTACTATATTTGTAATGAAACATACAGTAAATAGAGTATTATCAAAAAAGAAACCCAGATCCACACCCACACCACGACCGCTTAACTATTTTGGACCAAGGCTGTAATGTCATGTTTTTCCAGTTTTTAGGTATTTTTAAAGATCTTTTAGACAATTTCTGGGTCTATGGACCCCTAGTCATAAATCTTTTTATTCATCCTTTAACCTCTTCAGCGATATGGGCGTGAAATCACGCCCATTTAAAATGACGGATGAGCGATATGGGCATGTATACACGTCCTGTGCGTTTGTGCATTTAACCCTTATTTATCCCTTATCTAACTCAACTTATTTTAATTTTCCCTTTATGAAACACTTAAGTAAAGTCTATATACTTTACTGGCTTACCTTTATATGTTCCTTGTGCAGTGATATGCCTCAAAACAGGAATAAATACACAAGGGTACATTTTCACATTTGCGAATTCCCTTCTTGCGGCGCACGAAACACTTTCGAGAGCGGGTCTTCTTTGCTGTTGGTGGTATCCTTTTAGGATAATGTTTTCCTTGAAGTCTGAGGGGTGCAGGGGTTCTGGATTTTCTACCCCCAACGTGATATTGTTCAATTAGGCTGCGAGCTACTGATGGTCGGAAGTCAAGGTAGGTCATTGTCCTGTGTGGGTTTAGAGCTCTCCAAATTACCAAACAATTATATATGGTTACATCCAGTTGGTGCAAAAATATCTTTTTATGCCACTTCTCACTTCAGCAACAAGCAGGAAAGTATATGAATGTATTTCAACAAAGAAAGAAATGGAGCCTACTAACACGCGCAAGCAAAAGTTGCAATGTAGCTGTATTCTGATGACTCAAAAGACCACGCATACAGTAGTGCTCTATTTCACATTATGCTGTGATTTCCTGATGCATAGGTCACACACACAGTGGGTGGACTACTGTTTCTATCAGAGAACTTATATTAGATGCGTTCGACAGAGCAAAGTTAACTTTTCACCACAGTGAAACAAAATAGTGACATTTCAACGTTTTGTAAATGCAACTCAACTTTGCTGATGATATACATGTATACTGCATATAACGAGTTTTATACCAGTTTTTGTTTCATTAAAATAACTTAATATTTACACAAAACAAAGCTGTGTATATACGAAGCACTTTAAATGCCCTGCGCTGGATATTGGGTAGCAGTTCTCGGCTCGCGGACGTTTTAAATGGCCATCGCTCAAGAGGTTAATATTATAATAAATGGAGATATCAAAATTTAACATTTATATTGATGATTACAACACTTTATTTACATTTATATTCATCTTCTAGCATGATATAATGTGATTCTTGGTTAAGTATTTCTTTATTTTAAAATTACGTATCTTTTAATAAGCTAGTGACAGTGATGTGAATCTAAATTACAATGAAAGCTAAGTTGGATTGAAACACATAACATCACTTACATGTAATTAGTCTTGACCAATTTCAAGAGCTTAACTTGCTCCCATCATCAGAATTAACCAACTGGTTAATAAGTTGGATGCAACTTGAAACTAGTCAGCAGTACAACAACTTGCACTATTAATAAGATAAGTGGAGCTTTTAGTTTCTAATTTGTTCTTAATTTAGAATCTGTTGTTACACTATTAATAGCTTCAATTTTCCTTAATTAACATGCAGTATTGTTTAAAAATTGTGAACATTATATCGTGAGGAGAACTTTTTATAAAATAATTTACATTTGTGGTTTAAAACATGTAATCCAGGACTGACTTAACATGCATGCATGCACAACTTTGCACCCACGCTTTATAACAGGTACAACACTTGTTATAATTTTAGAACACCTGGGATTTTTTAAAATTCACCTATCGCTACCCCTAAAATACAATACCTATACCCAGGGCCGTATTTACGTAAGGGCAAACCGGGCAACTGCCCAGGGCGGCACATTTTAGGGGGCGGCAAAATTACTGGAAAGCTGAAAAAAAAAACATAGACATGAAACATCAAGTTTGTTTTGATTCTGGATAAATTGATTGAAGAACTGAGCAACAGAGTTTCTTCCTACAAGAAATTCAGTGATGCATTTATGTGTTTGACAAATCTGAAGATGCTTAGTCCACTTGAAATTCAGGAAGCATCATCCAGACTTCAGAAAGTCTGATCTTGAAGATCTTGAAGATTCAGCATTTGTACTTGAATGCTTACACTTCAGAAGCTACATAGAAAAGAATGAAAATGTGTCGCACTCTCCTACACAGCTAACTGTCTAGAGAGTGATTACCCAAACTTAAACATAGCTCTACAAATATACTTGAGCACTCCTGCTTCTTACAACAGCTCAACTGAGAAATCATTTTCTGCTCTAAGACGCATAAATAATCATTTAAGAACATCAACATTAAGTGAAGGATCGTCTTAGTTATCTTGGTGTTCTTGCAATTGAATCTGACTTAACAGTGAAAATGGACTATAACGAACTCATAAACTTGTTTGCAAATCACAGGGCAAGAAGGAATCCTCTTGTTATTTAAACAGTATATGTTTTGACATCTAATAGGGGCTGATGCCTCTTTAGTGTAAGTTCTTTCTGTTAAGATGTTCCTACTTAAATTTTAATAACCTCACTTATGGTGTTTGTCACTCATACTTAGGTATCCAAACTAGTGAAACCATTCTCTATGTTGTGAAAATTTAAGTAATATATGTGTTGCAAGTTGGGGGGGGGGGGGGGGGGGGGGAGCAATTTTTTTTTTTTTTCCCAGGGGCGTCAGAGGTCCTAAATTCAGGCCTGCCTATACCAATGTATACTTTAGAGAACATATACTTGAAATCACGAAATTCACTGAATGTTCACTTATATTGCATGCCTTAGCTGATAGCACCTGACCCATTTTAAATACAGTGTTCGCACACATTTCTTCTGAGACCAACTCTTTTAAAAAAGTGTAATCACCGAAAATAATTGCCTGCACATCTAAATGTAATACTTTCCCTTTTGATCTACTTGTCTGTAAGCCACTGGGTTTTAATAATGCCATGTTTTTAACAGCAAAACGCGTTACAGTAACTGTAATACACATATCACTAAATAGATCTTGAATATTACTCTGAAGACTTATAACAATAAACTAAACTCCTTTACCTTTTCTGTATGCATCTTCCCTCTTGAGAAGAAAATTATTTGAAATGGCTTAATAAACAACCATGATGCAAGGCAAGTGTCGTTTGCTATCGCTGATGGCAGTGCTTATTTAATTACTGATATCTTTTGCTACAGGCCACCTAAAATATTGTTTCTTGGACAGTCAGCTTCAACATTTCCAACTCTTTTCATTGGAATGTTTTATAATAATGAGCCGTTGCTGGATTTGTTGAACGCAAAGATAAAAGTGAAAAGCAACTGTTGCACTATACAGCACGTTACCGAACTGGGCAACACGTCTCTCTAGGATAGGCTACTTGCTCTTGCCCACCTTTGTCTAGCTCTGCCTCACATGTCTTCTTATTCTGTACACCCTTTAGTTACATTTTCTTCTTGTTAAAATAGTGGTTAACTATGAAGCCTGGGACTTTAAGCACTTATGACATTAAGGAAATTGAAGCTATTAACAGTGAAACAACAGAATCTAAATTAAGAACAAATTAGAAATTAAAAGTTCCACTTATCTTATTTATTTATGCCAACAAACCCACTGTTGGTGTTTTTAAACACACAAGCCGTGTGTGGGCAAAGTTTGAGAGGTAGAACTGGAACTTAAAAATTCAATGCCACAACTGGGATTTGAACCACAGACCTTCCGCTTACCGGGCGGACGCTCTAACCACTGAGCTATTGTGACAAACTGCCAGGAGAAATACGAACTGGTTTGAGAATTAATGCCATTCTGGCAGTTTGTCACAATAGCTCAGTGGTTAGAGCGTCTGCCCGGTAAGCGGAAGGTCTGTGGTTCAAATCCCAGTTGTGGCATTGAATTTTTAAGTTCCAGTTCTACCTCTCCACTTATCTTATTAATATTGCAAGTTGTTGTACTGCTGACTAGTTTCAAGTTGCATCCAACTTATTCTCAAAGTGGAGCTTTTAGTTTCTAATTTGTTCTTAATTTAGATACAACATTGTAAGTCGTCATAGGCATAAATCATCTCAAAATTAATTTGAGATTCTAATTTGTTTTTACTTTAGATTCTTGTTGCTTCACTGTTAATACCTTCATTATTTCCTTATTTAATATGAGATCTTGTGTTTACCAGGAAAAATTTGAATCAGTTAAAGGAATTTGGTGTTGTGCCAGCATATTTCCATGGTAGCTCAGTTGGTTAAAGCAACCACATGGAAAATGGAAGGTCCATGGCATTAGATTTTTCAGTCTTATTTTATCTTTCCAAGTTATATTTATATTACATAAAAGAAGAAATGCAATCTGTGTTGTTCTTTTATGCTACCTCATAAAATGTATTTCTCTTTCTGGGAACTTAAATACACTTTATTTTCATGAGTATTTATTTTACATCTTGTTAATCTTCAACTACAAGAATAATGTAAAAATAAGTCACTATTAGATGTAAAAGTGAAGTAAGAAGAAGTGCTAAAATGATATTTGTGCCATATTTCAGGTACCTAGTGGAGAAGCTGCAAACAAAAGACATAGATCTAGATTATGATCCAAGACTTCAACAGATGACTTACATCATGTCTACGGCAATCAAAAAGAAATATGACAGTGACAAATGTCCAGAGGGTTTTGTGAGAGATGAAGAACATTTGCACTGTAGAGGTAAGCAAGGATGTCGACTTTGGATTTATTTTTCAACTAATTTGAACAGCCTTAAATAAAAAAAAAAAATTGAGGAGACTTTTGAATCATAAATTTGAGTTCTGCTTAGTTCTGCAATCAATTCACCCTGGCATCTCATGTATAAGCCTTTAGCTTTATTCTTTCTTCACCGGTTGCATCAAGCTGTAAATGTCAAATTAAAAATATTTGAGCCTATGTAAATATTAGCTCTTTTGGGTGGAATCCAATCAATTATATTGGTTAAATAATTTTGTTATATTTCATTTTTAGACATTGATGAATGTGAAGACAGACAGACTAACAGATGCCATTTCACACAAATCTGCGAGAATGTTGTTGGAACATATCGCTGCTACTGCAGACCTGGATTTAAGTCAACCAGAATAGGAAAGCGTTGCTTAGGTATTTTTAGCAATATAAATTGAAAAAGACAATATTTAACTTAATATGTTACTGCAATTGGTAAATTACCACTAAGCAAAGAAATATACATAGTATTTGTCAGTTGAAGACTAAAGGGGAAGACAAAGGATAAATTAATGGAAATATAATTTTACAAGAAAGGCGTCTTAACCCCCTTAACCATCTGACATTTTAAGTATGACGTTTAAGCCAGCCAATATTGGTTTAAATACCAGTCAGTAATTTAACTCTTTGTTTTTTTTGTTTTCTGAAATCTTAGGTATTAATTTGGACATAATATACAAAGAAGCTTGTTAGATACTTCACATTCTGCTTGAATGTACTTTGTGCAAAGCTGTCTTAACACATACAATTGGAAGCTAGAGTTTAATGACCAGAACAGAGCACTAAAGATTCCCTGATGTAGTGTCATTTGTTCTTGTTTACCTTCTTATATTAGCTTCCATGAATGATAAAGAATGCCTTACTATGCATAAATATAAATAAAGATATAATGATTCATTCACTGATGAACAGCTTCTTGCCATTGATAATCATAGCTCACTACTTGTCCCTCTTTCAGTGGTTGTAAGAATTTAGTGAAATGATTTTTTATTTGATTTTTGTTATTATTTTTAGGAGTGCTTACTAAAAGGATTATAGACTGCTGGATATACTGGAGGGTTTTTATGACCATCACTTACATACTTTTAATTGGAATCATAAAAAAGATCATCCAATAATTCAAAGAATCTGCTTAAAACCTTGCCTCGACTGAGCCACCTAACTGCTGTATGATATGGTATATCATCATACTCATACTCCAAATCTTCTAAGAAGCTTTTAAATTGTCTGTGTTTTAGACCGTTTGCTAGTTTATTTTTCAGGAGGGTCACAAATCCGTTGTGCAAACCAACCATAGCTGGGGTACCATCGCTGGCTACCGATATGAGTGTATCCCATGAAATCCCTGCATTCTCCACAACTTCTTCTTCACAATTTAGAATGTCTGATCCAGTTGTTGTGCCTTTTAGTGGCACCAGATCTAGCATTTCTTCCACAACTTCCAAATTTTCATTTACTCCACAAATAAAAATACATAATTGAGTCATACTTTATAAGTTAGTGCTCTCATCAATGGCAATAGAGAATGCAACGAATTCTCTTGCTCTTTCAATAAGTTGTGCATAAATGTTGTCCACCAGGTCTTGAATTCTGCGCGAAATAGTATGAGGTGACAGACTGACACTCTCGAACTGGTGAACACTGACATGGGTGAATTTACTTGCAGCTATAAGCATACATCGTTTAATAAGTGGACCATCAGGAAAACTAATAAAATATCTGGCAATTTGTAGTGCCATAAAACAAAATTTTATGTAAATTAACATAGCTGTAATCTGTGTGTGGAGCCATTATGTCCATAACAGGTGAAGGGCATCTGCGTGTGGTGGTATGATGCCATTCATAATGTTGAAGGAATTAAACTTTGAGTCTAAGATACTATTATTTCTAAGCACCTTATGTGTGTACTAAGGATACATTTTAGCACAGATTTTTTATAGGAAGGTGGAACTATTTATTGTGCAGAATGGTATGTTATTTTAATTTTGATTAAATGCGAACTTGCCTCCTACTTCCCCTGTAGTCTTCAAGTGTAAGTTAAGTGATATAAAAACATACTGCTTATTTGTTATAAATATGGGATTAGCTCTTGAAAATATAATTACAATATGATAAGTATAGAGGATTTTATGAATTTAGAATTTATTAATTATTAAAAGATGTTAAAATTTAATTCTTGTTTTTGTGGATTTTTATTTATTTAATTTTTATATTAAAATGTTAAGTTTGATTTAGAAGTGAGTCTTAATGCTATTGTTTTATTTCCTTTGTCTGGAGACAGATGTGAATGAGTGCATTGAAAATCCAACAATTTGCTCTCATCAATGTCGAAATACAAAAGGAAGCTTTAAGTGTATTTGTCCAAGAGGAATGATATTGCTTGAGGATGGAAGAACATGTTCAAGTATGTATTCAGTTCAATTTACTCATCCTGTCAATCATTCAGAACAATGCACCAGGAAAAGATCACACTTACAGGTTACCTTTCATAAAAAAAAGCTCATCTTCAAGTAGAATGGTATTCAAATTTATAACAAACTTCCCTCATATAACATATAAAAACATTTGGGAAATTTAAAAGAAGCCCAAAAATGTATCTGCTAAACAAATGTTATTATTCCATTAAGGAATACCTACTTAGATTATAAAAATGTGTAAATTATTTTTTATTATTAAAAAATTATTCACTTTATGTGTATGGGTGTGGGTGTATATGCTTGTGTGCGTGTGTATGTGAATGCGTGCATGGATTTATGTGCACGCGTGCGTGTGCGTCAGTAGATTTCCTATAGTAGGGTTACCAGATTATTTTATAAAAATGTAGGACATTATTAGTCAATGCAAAAACAATGTAAAATTTTAATGTAAGTGCTATTTATATATACCCACAAGTATACACATTCATATTTTCTTAATATCCTGAAATATAGAATGTTAAATGTGATCATCAACAGCAGTCAGCCATACTTCTCTAAAGAAATAATCTTGCGCAAAACATCTAGCTTGTTTGAAATATAATCAAGAAATTCTGCACAACTGAAGTTTTTAAAATTACACTTCATTGAAATAGTACTTTGACTGAATCAATAGATAATCTATTCCTTTCATCTCTTTGCTGTGCTCTTATTAGTGAAAATGCTCTTTCAACAATTGTGTGCAGGAACATGTTCCGTTCTTCCTGCCTTTAGCACTTTACTTAAAACAATGTAAATGTAAACCCCACGTGACAGCCCACGAAGGGCCAAGGCCTACCGCCCAGCTGCTGCATCCCCCACCTCTGCCCACTACAGGCGTCATTGGTGAGGTGCAGTACTGGAGGGTGGGACGTGGTCAGCGCCCCGAACCCTCCCGGCCAGTTATGCTGTCTTCTCAACCTGGGGCCGCTACTTCT
The DNA here is from genome assembly GCA_030765045.1 of Tenodera sinensis. Lineage (NCBI taxonomy): Eukaryota > Metazoa > Arthropoda > Insecta > Mantodea > Mantidae > Tenodera > Tenodera sinensis. The sequence continues at coordinate 199,415,817 of CM060961.1, forward strand.
CCATCAAGTAGCTCCTCAATTGGTCCCCCGGGACCTAACGAGGCTGAGTGCACCCCGTGACTTAAAACAATACATCATTGAATTTGCATTTTCATTTCGGCATTTTGGCTTCTAACAAAAGCACTGTGAATTAACTGTTAATTTTCCACTTCCTTATTCTTGCATAACCAAAATACAAATGGAAGAGTGATAGTAAAACATCTCTTTACCTCTACAGAATAAGTTAATGTATATAAATTAAAATATAATTATGTTTAATACAATTTTTCAATTTGTTATTTTAAAAGGAAATTCTATATAAGGTCCAGGAAACTGGATTTTATTGCTGTTCTGAGATTTCTGTGCATATGTCTTTAGCAATAAAAACGTATCTATATATTGGTTCATTATTTCAGATTTGTGGGTCAACTCTGAGGATCAGTATATGAATCCTGAAACATGGCCTCAATTACAGCACCAGCATACTTTGAGGTCTGGTGGAAGACATAGTCGTCCTTATGATGTTGCTCCTTACCAGGATATGGATTACAGAATAACACCACAGGGTCAAATGCATTCTTGGAGTTGTCCAGAAGGTTTTGAAGCTTTAGGTGGAGTTTGTCAAGGTAATCAATGTTACACCCAAAATGATTCATCAGAGATTCATCTTCAAAGTATATACAGGGTGTCAATGTACTACACCTAAATAGTTTCAGAGATTTACAGTGATTGATATAAGTACTTTGATATACTGTCTGTTCACCAGCTTCTCCTTGAGACTTAGGGGAATGAAGGGTAGAGGAGAGACATTCCACGTAGTATAACCTGAGTTTAATAAACTTCCATGCAAACTATCTTCTTTCTTGGAAGTTTGAAAACAGTGTTGTTACAATCAATTTAAACCAAAATGGTTAGTCAATTAATAACACTACACAGCACTTACTTGTAATTTACGATAAATTATAAGTAAGTGTTGCGTAGTGTTATTAATCAACTCACCTTTTTGGTTTAAATTCCACGCAAACTTTGTTCTGATGGTTACATTACCAACTTACCTCCAATGTTATTCATGCTATGTTTACTCACTGCTAATTTCTCTTAATTTCAGTTGTAAAATTGTACGACTCACTAGTTTTAGTCAGAAGTAATTAAAAAAGTAGTGTAGAAGTAAATAAAACCCCACCTAGGAGTGCTGTGAAATCTGCTATGATATTGTGGTTGCAGAACAAAGGGGTTGAGAGTGGCTATTCTATGTGTAAAGCAGATGTTTACAGGATGATTGAAATAAACAAACCCAAAGAGGTCTTTAAGGCAGGCGTGCTTTTTGTTTCATTGGGCCACACTGTCGTTTGCTTGCCCCCATACATGTGTGATCTGAATCCCATAGAACTAGCTTGGGTCAAAATGAAATGAATAATTAAAGAAATGCAAGAGGTGACTTGTCCTTAAAGGAATTGCATGATATAACGGTTGAGGATATATCACTTATAACTGAAACAGATTGGTAGGATTTTTTAAAAATATGTTGTTGTTGTTTTCTAGTGCCTTGCATCTGGCAATGAAGCCATTAGCATTCGTGCTTTCCAATACTTTTGAACTGTAGTTTCTTCTGATCTTAATGCTTCACAGGTCTTCAAGTGTTCTTCATTCATTTCTGCTGGATCGTTACACAGGACACATATCGGTGAGGCTGAGATACCTATTCTGTAGAGATGACTTGCCAAGCAGTCATGATTTGTCAATAGTCGGAAGGCTGCAACAGCTGTTTTCCTTGGTCTCTGGGGGATTATATCTGGATTGGAAAGTAGTGTAATCCATTTTTTATCTTTGGCATTTGTTTCTATTTCTTGTAGGTATGAATGACAAAAATTTTTAATGATCAAGCGTTTTATTGAGGAATATGAAAAATTGAATTTAGACTTTTGTGTTATTGTTGTGGCTTTCTTTGCAAGTGAGTCTGCAGCTTCGTTCCCCATGACTCCACAGTGTGCTGGAATCCATTGGAGATGAACAGTCTTATTAACTTTTTGGAGTTGTGTTAACATTTTGTAGCATTCTCTAATTTTTGTTGACTTCTTTGTAGTTTTTCATGTATGTGGCTTTCATGTAACTGTTTTCTTAACGGGCACCAGTTTTACAATGTGGCAGTTACATCACCCGACTTAAACCCCCATTTTGCAAGGGGGACCACACCTATCGTTGGTCAACGGGTCCATCGGACCTAGCCGGGAGGACTAAATAGATGATATTTAGATCCACCGACCTTCCCCTCATGTGCCCCTGAGGGACGCTGTTGTGCTGTGATAGGCCAGCACATATGTAAATGACATTTCCTCCATTTTAGATGAAACAGTTATACCGCTGTGATTCGGTCCCCAGAGCCTCATCTGTTAAAAGCAGGGTGCACCACGGGCAGGATGAGGATGGGAATTGGGTAGGAGAGGCTATAGGAGGCGCATCACTACCCCTTACTACCCCTTTTTTAAAAATATAGAAAAGGTAGAAAATGAAGAATAATTGAAAACATTGTTTACGTTTTATACGTTAAATACACCACATGAACTAAAAGTAAATTTAAGTTCCACTATTTTGAGCAACTTCTTTGCTTTAATCTAGCGTGAATACACATTCCAAGGTTGACACTACTATCCTAAGCATGGTCAGAAGCACGACTCCAGCTTCAGATATCGCAGTGTACCTGGAATTGTTTACTGTTGTATTGACTCTCTGCATTCCTGTTAGGGACTGTGAGCTGTTGAACAAGCAGTAGGCAATGCACGGTCTGCAGCTAAACATAATGCAGTTATATGATGTTAAACACATTGGTATCAAATACTGATAAGTCAATATTAAAGCAAAGCTGGGTGAAAAATTGGCTTAGAATGTCTTTAAAATTGCTGTTCTAGTATGCAAGTATTGATTTTCAGTAGCTTGTTATCATCATTCTCTAGCTTTATTACTAAAAAAAATCTCTCAAATCTCAAACTGATCACTTCACAATTGACAGCAAACAATGATTATTGTATATTTTGGCAGATAAGACCATAGTTGAATTATAAAAGATGGCTCCCAAAATCTTGGGCCACCTTTAAAACAGATATGTAGCATTCATTGTCTAAGGCTAATAGTTCAAGTACATTCTCACTTTCATTGTTAAGAAGGTCGTCATATGGGTCCCATTCTGTGTCTGGCGAGTCAATTTCCACTTTATCAGTAGCCCACAGTCCTCGGAGCCATCCATAGCATTAAAAATTCCAGTTTTTAAAGGATTTGATCATTGTTTCCACTTTCACTTTTTCCCATGATTGGATCACATAATAACAAAGCACATTAAGTTATACAGTTCGCATAGTTCCATCTTTCATATACAACTTTTAGCCACTCATCACCTGGTTATTCCATTGTTCACGCATGTGATCTTTAAATGGTCTATTCAAAGAGAGGTCTAAAAGCTGTAGCATCAAAGTTAAACCAACCAGTATAACAATCTTTAGTGTTTGTGAAATATATACCACACCAATAAACAGTGTTGATTTCATAGAACACCTGTTCACCTCTGCCTCATATTTTCAATCCACAATTGTACAGCATTCCCGCCCATCCACCCCTTTTCATGAAAATGTACAAACATTTCTGGCAGGAATTTTATTTTAGGAGTACCACTTTTCCTCTTGAAAATGACCATGGATTTTACTTTGTTCTGTCTGCCATGCATGTTAATACTACAGTAAATGTGGTCTTTTCATGGCCTGTACTTCTAACTTGAACAGTTTTTATGTCTATTGAAGGTTGCTTCACATTTCCTTCTTTTTGTTGGTTCCATGATTAGGCCCACACTTTACAAATTTCAATCTGTTTACTGAGTTCATGATTCAGCACATGCTTCCATAGGGAAAAATATAACACTGCTGAAGGAGGCTTTTCCTTATGCCTGCAACTGTAATTGTTTGCAGTACTTCTGTGATTTTTTAACAATCGCAAGGCAGTGCTGTCAGACACAAGTAAATAAAATGTTCATTTAAAAAATTATCAATAGGACATTATTCATGATTATTATCCAGATGATGATCATTAATCTAAATAAAGTAAAGTCATAGGCAGTTAATAATTTAGGGGTAATCTTATGGGACAGATACATGCTAGAACTTTGACAAAAATTAATACCTCGTCTTATTCTGAAGGTCGTCTTATCTGCCAAAACATATAGTAGCTTGCCTTTTGTAGTCTACTCTAGAGGCATCTCTTCAATTGCTGTTATAGCTCAATTCATGAACTAAAAGCTGATATCTGGAAGATCATGGGTTCATTTCCTGTCATGTAGTATTGTTTTATTTTCTTTCTTTTTTTTAGTCCAAGACTCAATGACTCAGTGACAACTTGCAGAGGGGGACTTAGCATCTTGACTGAAAGGTGATCTTTCATGCCTCTGCCCCTGATGAGGCACCCCCCGCGAGGATGGGTGAAGCGAATGGATCCAAAGGGTGGCCAGAACATTGCCACAATGGAGCAGGTGGCAAGGTTCCTACATTTTCCCAGTTAGAAGCACCCCCAGTGGATGCTGGCTTAGCTCCCCCCCCCCCCCCCGCCCCCCCACTGTCCTTGGGCTTGTACCATCCCATGTGAGACCCAGAAACTAGTGGCTTGCGTTTCAATCCCGGGGACAAGATTTCCAAAGCACATTTGTTCCCCCTGCCATACTACTGCTGTGACACTCGCTGATGCTTCCAACCCTGAAAGAAACCTAATGGGATGAAGGATGAAATGAAATGATATGATTATGTAACAAAATGAGGGACAGGAAATATGGAGGATATGGAAATCCTTCCGAGCATTTGCCTGGCAGCCCAGGGAAACCTCTGAAAAAACCCATAGGTCATGAAGATCGGCCATGGGAGTTGAACCTGTAGCCTCCAAGTGCAGGGTCACGTGTTACCACCTGAGCCATCCCACTCAGTTTTTTATTCCTTACAAAGAAGTATATTCAGGATGTGCTTCTCATTGGCCTGCACATTAACACTACTATCATTTCCTTGATTCTGCTCTGCTCACTGACCTCAGTATGCTGAGGATTGTCTGTGAGACTATATGAGAACATGTACATCTCTGAACTTGCAGATTTGCAGCTTATTCATGGTGAATCAGGAAATAATGTTTTAATATTGTTTTAATCTGAAATATTCTAATATCAAACTTCTGCATATTGTGTAGTGTGCAAAATAGCTACTGAGAATGAAATTCCATTTTCTTTTGTATTTTGATGGTTTCTACAATTACTAATCAAATAATCATTTGATATATTACAGATATTGATGAGTGCAGCTCTTTGCCCAATGTTTGCAATATTGAGCAAACTTGCCTAAACACCAAAGGGTCATATCGCTGTTTGGAAACTCCATGCCCAACAGGCTATGAAAGAGATTTGGAATCAAGGTAATTATAATAATATGTAAGTGCTTATTTGAAGTAAAATATGAAAATACGTTAACCCTTTACTGTCTATACTGAAGTTCAGGCTATGAGCAATTCAAACCGGAAGTAGCAACTAGGGTAAGGGGAAGTGCGGTTGAGAGCGGAATAGGTTGCATCATTGCCAGGTTTAGCCATGAAAGTTTATCTTTCAGTTTATTCTTTTAAATTTTCAACAAATCTAATATCAAATGAAATGACTGTGCACAAGCAGTTCTATTTGTAACACTGGAAACAAATGCTTAGTTTATTTTTACCGCTTTCACTAAACTTTGAATTGGTTTTCGTGTGCTAAAGCACAACATGACAACTGCATGCGGAGCACATGGTTGCCACATCTCCATTGTGCTATGTTTCATGTTTGTCTTGTTCAGAACTGAATACTTGGAGGTTAAAGTGAGACAAAGTGCATTAACTGATGATTATTCTTTCACATTAGTATGCTGTATTATTAGCGAAAATGGAAGCAACGTCACCAGAGCGTTATAATATGAAATGAGTTTGTAAAGCATGCCACAATGTTGCAACACTACGTGCCCAAACATGTGATACGAAGTACATCCAGTTTGTATCGCTCATAGCCTGAATTTCAGTATATTAAAATGTGAATGTCCCAGCAACTTTAAAACAATACTGTGATAAAATAAAATATACCATAAGAAACTTTTGACTTTGGACAATTCTCTATCTTCATTGTTTTGGTATGGTTTGTTTAATTTAAATAAATAAAATAAATCTAGCCTGAGAAATCCCTTAAGGGTAAAGACCTCCTGACGTTTGCAGGGATGAGCTCATATCTAACTCTTAGGTGAGCTGTTCCTAAGGAGTGTATTTTTGGAATTCCTATATATTAGTGCTTATACTATAATATTCAAGTTTGTATCTTTATGCTGCACACTTTCCTCCCACTTATTTACACACATTTATGTACTGGAGATTGTTTTGTCTAGTTCTTTCCAAACTCGTCTGTCTCTTGCTCTGGCCGTCCACTGCACCCCTACAACTTTTGAGAAAGTCCACCCAGCGTGTCCGTTGACACCCCACATTCCTCTTTCCAATCCTGGGATCCCACACTGTTTTGTTTAATTTATTGGTGCTAAAAATAAACTAAAAGAACAAAAATAAGAGATTTTATATTTAAATACTTTTTTAAATTAAAATGTATGAGAGAGTTAGGCAAGTGCATTTATGGATGTCAGACCTGTTTATTTTGCCTTGGAATATTTATTTTGCATCTTTTATCAAAAGACTTGGAAATCACAGTGAGGATTTCAACCCCCAACACTAAGATCATGGCCAGTAATGCTTTAACCAAATGAACTACCAAGGACATATTTGTAATATGCCATCTGGTTTAAAAAAATTAGTTTGTCAAAAATAAGTTGGGCAATAAAGATTTAACAAGTTGATTCTGTACTTTGTATTAAATATTATTGATTATTTATTACCCTTATTACCAAGAATCAGGTTCTTAGAACATTGCTGAAATAGTTATCTTTTCATGGCCCTAAAAAAACTTCTGACATTAGCATTAATTAAGCTATGCAATTGTTAACAAATAAATCAATAATAGAAAGATGACCAGGTAAATAGTTATGTGAGATGTATGCTATGACTTTTGAATTGTACCAAATGAATCAAATCAATCCGTTCCTAATTACTAAGACATGCTTTTCATTGCACGAAGGAAAAGGAAATTCAAACACTAGGTTGGAACTACTTGGGGAACAAAAAACTTACAAACCGGCTGCATGGTGTTTTGCCTGTCCGCATCCTCGGCGCTCGTTGCCATCTGCTGCTATCATAGAAAGGCAAAGATGAAACAGTACAACATTTTTAAAACAACTTTTAAAGGCTTTACTTACCAACTTTATGAAAGCAGATGCTGAAAGTGTCCATACATTTTTGGTGCCTCTATAGGAACTATCCATCACTCTCCATAGTTCACGTTGAGAAATGCTGGCAACTTGCTGGCAGATATTTTGTTTTAATTCTTCCAGGGTGTGTGCATTTGTCTTGTGCACTTTGTTTTAAGTTACCTCAGAGACCGAAATTGCTTATCGGAGCTCTGAGAAACATTTCTCTGCTAATGGCACACCATACACCAATTTTTCATCACGAAGGAGTACTCCATGAACAATATTAAGTTCTGAGTTACAGGGCCAATTTTTTTCGAGTCAACAGTTGACGTACTTATATACATGAATACAATTTTGCCCCTTTTTTAGAGAATTAACAGACGGAGCCTGATTTGTAATTTTTCAATAAAACTCTGCAACAGCTCATATGGCAAATCTTTCAATAAGAACAGTTGAAAGTGTGTTTTAAGACAGAATTATTAGTAGAGATCTGTGGTCCCCCGAGCTAACCCTCTGCAATTTGTATCTCTGGAGTAACTTAAAACATAAAGCATACAAGACAAATCCACACACCCTGGAAGAATTAAAACAAAATATCTGCCAGAAAATTGCCATCATTTCTCAAAGTGAACCGCAGCAAGCGATTGATAGTTTTCCTAAAGAGGTGCCAATATTGCATGGACAGCAACAGTGGCCAGTTTCAGCATCTCCTTTCATAAAGTTTAAGAAAAATGTTATATGGTTTCATCTGCGCCTTTCTATGATTGCAGCAGATGGCAATGAGTGCCGAGGATGCAGACAAGTGAAACACTGCACAGCTGGTTCATAAGTTTTTTGTTCTCATTTTAATTGATCTAGCAAATCCTAGATCAGAAAGTCCCTCACTTAAATACATGAAAAATGCCACAAATGCAAGTTTAAGAACTTGGAATCCTTAATACTGACTCATATTTTGGTATTTTAATGAGCAAATTATTTAAATAAGGAAAATTGAAGCTATTAATACTGAAGTAACAAGATTCTAAAGTAAGAACAAATTAGAATTTGTTTGTATAGCTTTGAGAATGAGTTGGAGACCACTTGAAACTCGAGTCAGTTTGTGCAAAAAGAACGTGCAACATTACTAAGATAAGTGAAGTTTTTAGTTTCTAATTTGTTCTTACTTTAGAGCAAATTATTACTTGCTTTTACTGATAGTGTAGAACTACAGTTTGCAGTGTTACTATCCTCTGTTTGCATTCCCTCCCCCCCCCCCCCCCCAAAAAAAAAAAAAAAAATCTTAGACTTGTTCTGTTTACATATATTTGAATAAGCTGTTCCGTTTGTTTAATTGTGGCTCATTTCTATTTGCTTTTGTTAATTTAGTTCCCCCGTGCCATTTCATATCATACCTATTTGAGTCTTCTGTCTTTTCTATAAGCATGTATTTAGTTCTTAATTTTTGAACTTCAAAGGATTGCATCTTTTGCACTTGTTACTTGAAGAATAAAGTCCACACCAAGTTTAATAATGGCATTGTTGATTCCAGGAACTGTGTGATGTTTTGTGATGAACCAGGAGTGATATGTAAGGAAGGAGCATTGCTGACACAGACTATTAGCTATGTTGTGCTGACATTAGACAGCAGAGAAGTACAGCCTTATCAGGATCTTATGCAGCTTGTTGTGTATGGGGAAGATGGAAGAAAGTTACCTAGAACACGTTACAGGATTGTTGAAAATGAAACAGGTAAGAGCACATTTTAATAAACATTTTTATTCTAATACAAGACAGCTATAGGTACTTAAGGAGAGATTCAGTGCTGTATAACGGGCACACTAATAACAGCTGACTGGCAACTAGGAGACTGTCCGCTTTTGCTTCCAAACATTTTTACTGAGGATGTGAGTGATTCACTTGTAAAACTGATATAGAATTGGAATATTAATTCACAATTACCAAAGATAAGTGAAATTTAGTCATACAGGCTTTTTCTAAAAATTATATTTTTATTTAGGGAACCTTCAAATGTATATTTTAAGTGAAATGCGATACCTCCTCTACATACTATGCACGTGGTAGAGAAAGTAATAAGTGAACAATGTTTTGGATCTGATTGAGATGCCTCAGGGAGGAGCATTTCCATTCAGTAGATTGCAGGTTTCCTCATGCACTGACCAATCAGACTGGCTATCTTTTTATGGTTTTCTTCAGTTGGCAGATAAATATCACATTGGATTTAGTACTGAAACAGATATTATGTATTTGAAGAAATTTTAAGCCAAACAATTGATCATGACAGCTTGATTTTATTAATTAAATGTTTTTTATTATTTGTTATCAATTTGTGGAAATTATCATTATTGTTAACCTTGCTTCAATATTTCAATCATGTTTACATAATTGTTTTGCATCATACAATGTTTGGAGGGAAACTCAAAATATGAATTAATGTTACTTGTGGCATGATTGAAACGACCATAAAATCATACATACGCAGCACATGATGTCATCGGGATAATCCTGACAAAATAAGAAAAGGTATTACTAAGGAAGACAAAAGCCAAACAATATTGCTATATTACATATAAAAGTTTTCCAAAAAGCACATGATCAGTAGATTTGTGAGAGATGGAAGCTATTTTTCAGTAACTTACCAAAAAATAATAAATCATATGGTTTCGGGCATGCCAATTAGTTGGAAATGTTTAAAAAATGAAGCAATGTAACAACATAATAATATCAAAATAGAATGTGTGTAGTAAAAGTAATTTGTAAATTTAATTGGAAAAATCAAATATATGCTTTACTCCCTGAACACAACAATCTGAGATTAAGATAAGAATCCTCATTGCACATTAAGCTCTTTAAGTAGAAAACAACTTCACCAAATGGCACCTCAACAAATTTCACTTACTGATTAAAAGAAATAGAAATAAAAGAGATAGTACAGGAAGGCGACTCCACAATTAAGATCATCTGTCTGGCCCATACTAAATCATGTATATCAAACAACCTATGGATATAACAAAAATGCTGAAGCTATTGACAGTGAAGCAATGTAAAATTAACATTAATAAATATTAGTGATTAAAATTTCACTTATCTTTTATAATTACATATTTCCAACAAAATATAATCAAAGTTTTAGTCTTCCTTTCATAGAAGTTTGAAAACAGTGTTGTTATAATTAATTTAATTTAACAGGTGAGTCAGTTAATAACACTAAACAACACTTACAACATAATTTTCCGGAACGCGTTTCGAAGGTTAACTTTCGTCCATTATTGTCCGGTTGATAATGGAGGAAAGTTAACCTTCGAAACGCATTCCGGAAAATTATGTTGTCTTGTTTAGTGTTATTAATTGACTCACCTTTTAAATTAAAAAGTTTTAGTCACTAATATTTATTAATATTTGTTAACCCATCAATAATTGCTCCAATATGATTTAACATTAAATGTTAAACCAACATTGAATGAGAAGGAAACAACAACTTTTTTGCAAATTAAATGAGTTACTGCTTTTTCACCTTCTTTATGGCAAATAATGTGTTAAATATTAAGTATCATAACTTGTAAAGAGTAGAGGCATTTTGGTCAAAATAAGTCAAAATAGTTACTCTTTGATTGTAATTTTAAGAATTCATTATTGAACTTTGCTGAATGGGAATTAAAAATTTAAAAGTTTAGAGTTTTTTTGTTTATCTTTTGGAATTGTGGCAAGAAGGCACAAACTCATGGAGTGATCTAAATCTTACAGGCACGAAGTGAAAAAAATTGCTTTAACCTCATGTATTTTCATCAACTTAATGTAATTTATGTCGGTATTTTCAGGCAAACCTTTCCGTGTCCGTATTGAAAATCAACAAGGTATACTGTATACTTTGAAGTCTTTAAAAATGGGGAGGCTCTACAGGTAAGTAATCATTTTATTTGTTTTACAATGATTACTATATGCTTCTTAGTTAAGGAAGTCAAGCCTTTTACTCTATTCACTTTTTTTACTGATTTTTTTTAAATAATTGCAATCAAATGTTATCGGCTCTTCATCTTATTTTTCCCATATATTGGATATACATCTTGTACAAAATATTTTTAATCTATATCTGCAAATGGTTATTCCATCACAATGGACATCTGTAGGTTGAATCAAATTTTAAAAATACGATGTGTAGCACTCATACGACTTACCCTACTCACTCTTGCACAAACTATTCTTACAAACTCTTATTTGTTACCTACTTCATGTTAATCAAGATAAATGTTTGCAGAAATTGTGTTATTATATATTTCCTTATAGTCAAATCTTTGAAGAGCTGGCACTATGTGATGACTAAAATTCCATTCTTTTACACAGCCAAGAGATAAAAAAGGCCTGTGTGTGTGTGTGTGTCTGTGTCTATCTGTCTCTCTATCTCTCTGCCTGTCTGTCTCTCTCTCTCTCTATCTGTCTGTCTGTGTGTTTCTGTAAACAGCATAACTCAAAAATGAAAAGTTTGTTAAAAACCAAAGTTGGTATTTAAGCTTAATATCTTTTAAGGATATGACACAAATAATTTGAAGAAAATTCCTCCACCCTAAACTTCCTTTTACATGGAAAATGTTAAAAACATTTTGACTTTCTCAAAGTTGTCTCTAACGATTTTGATTAAAGTGCCATATGTCTAAGATATTTGTATGGCAAATTAAATGTATATTTTGAATTTTCTGGCTATGGCCTATGTAGTCCTGTTTACCCTTGATGACTTTGCATAACTGGTAAACCGTAAGAGATAGACCAACTCTTACTATACAAAAAAATGTAGTTCTTGTTAAAACACACAAGTTATGTGTAAATGCATTTTTTTGTGAAGTGAACCACTTTGGAGATATTCCTTGATATTTGTGTGAGTTTTCCAATACTTTTACTTTCTCAAATGGAAGGTCGTTATTCATTTTTATGTCTTGACCATGAAAAGAGAACAGAATTTTAAAGCCTTCATATAGTGACCAACTTTAAAAGATTTGACTATCGCTCAAAGCCTGCTGTATTCCCATATTTATCTAGCACCTTCAAATTAAGTAGATAAGAGGAATAGGAGTTTGTAAGAATGCTTAGTACAAGAGTAGAGAAAGCCATGTGAGTGCAACACATATTTTTTTGGGTATAATTTTCCCACTAATGAGAATGTCCCTATTTTATAAGCATATTTTATGGTATTTCAAACATTCCTGTAACATAGTTTTTCTTTTTCTGGATACTTGCTCAGGTTCTCTATGAGTTACTTCTCACTGTTCTCCGGATGGTTCCATTACTACTCTATAAAATCTCCTACCTACCATATCTATTATTACCCATTAATTTCTCTACTATATAACAACACACATTCTGCATTACCCACCTCCATGGTATGAGAATACTGTGTCCATCTCACATTCAAAAGTCCTGAGTTCAAATCTTAGTGAGGGTGAGTTATCTGGATAAGATTTCTTCCAGGGTTTTCTCTTTCCTGAGAAGACAAATGTGAGGCAACTCTAAGCTCTAGGGACACCAAAGTCATTTTCATCAACCGTTTTGATCATTCACCATCTAACATAATCTATTAAAAGATCATAAACCACAAGAAGTTAAAAAAAACAGAAACAAAAAATATATCCAGTATGATATACCCAGTTAAAGAGCTCTAATTGAAGGAAAACATTCAATTTGAGAAATAATCCTTAAAAAGTGATTTTAGAATTAATATTTTTGCTAGGCACAGAATAATAATTTTCTGACATATTTTCCTGGCCATAACAAATTTGTAGAAGTGTGAAATAATTTTACTGTTTATTGTTTCAGAATTGCAGTACTGGCATTGTCATATGATGAATACGAACATAATGTCCTTTACATCACCAAATACATAATATTTATAAATCTATTCGATGATACTCAGTATAAATGAAATAGAAATGCTATTATGAATAAGTATTCCATATGGAGATATATTCATGTGGGAAGTCTGCTTATAGTAGAGAAGGAGGAGTAGAGGTGCAGGAAGACGATAGTCAGTTGCTTACATTACTGTCTGTGATGGAGACTACTGTCTGTGAGCTTCAGAAGCCTCTTCTGCAGTCAACTGAGGGAGAAGTGGCAAAAATAGAATATATGGACCACTAATTTGTACATTACTTAAAAATATAGTGTAAATAATTTTGTAGACATTTGTAGTCATTTGTATTAAACATGAATTTGTGAAGATTCTATTGTATTGCTTAGTGATAAAGGAGTACCCAGTCATTTATATTAATAATTGAAAAAGGAATATTTTGTATTGCTTAACAATAAATGATTGGTCAGCAGCATCTTACATTTGTAACATAAATGTTATTTTGGAGCCCAGATGTTTAGGCATTTATAAGTCAAAATAAGGCAATAAAAATGTAAAACAGGCACAGTAAATTTAAAAAGTTGTAATGTAATATTGGTTTAAAATCATAAAAACTACCACAATGTATTTCTTTAAGTTGGAGTCAGTGAAGTGAAACAGTAATATGAAAGATTGTTGAGTTGAGTGAGTTTGTAACACTAAACTAATGTAAAATTCAATTTTTGAACATGCTTCAAATGCAATTGCTTCAATCAAGACTGAATATGGAAGCAGTTGCTTCTGAAACAAGCGATGTCCATCATATAGAGTGCCTTAAGTACTAAACAGAAAAATTGAAAAAGCTTAAGTTGATTTTAAAAAGATAAAAAACTGCATTTATAATTCAAATAGGCTTTAAAAAAGCAATATAAGAATTGGATCTATGTCTCAAATACCCAAAAACAGGATTACATCTACATAACTTTTTGTTTATCACCAACTAAAAAAGGCATTTTGCTTAACGTCCGGGCTCTAGTTATTGTGATGCATAATAAAAAATTCAATGGAGAAAGCACACAATTTCCTTAAACCTGTTACTTTTGTTGAATTTTGAAACATAACAACAGAACTGTAAAAGAAATGATTATGTTGTTGCACTATAACAAAAACTGCTGGTTATTCAGTTTGGGAGTAATGGTGTGATATGGATTATGAATTGCACAGTTATTGTTTATGCGGAATTTTTGTACAAATTAGGTACTTCTATTGAGTGCAGGCAAGGTTTAAATTTTGATACGAGTAAGCAAGTAACACATTGCATACTAAGTAGAAATTACAACACATAGGTTAACTATTTGGATGCTGACCTCATACCACCCTCCAGTACTGCACCCTACCCATGATGCCTGTAGTGGGCAGAGGTGGGGAAGGCAGCAGTTGGGTGGCAAGCCTTGGCCCGTCAGGGCTGTTGCGCTAGGGGTAAGGTTAACTATTTTAAATATTTGTTTTTTGTGAATGGGGTTTGGAAGGCTTGATAATATACAATTTGCAAAATTATGTCATAAATATCTTTGTGTAGGGATTTAAAAGCCATAAAATATTCAAGTGAGATAGTGTGAAACAAATATTATTTTGTAATTGTTTTTCCATACTGAAAGGTTTTAATCTAATACCTTGTTGTTAGATTTCTCCTAATGTGTGTGGGTAAACACGTATTGCAAAAAATAGCCAGTGAGGAGTACATTTACATTTTCTGAATTGTTTGTAGTTTTGCAACAAGAATTTCAAGAGTGTGGGTTATATATTGTATTTGTATTATATAAACAAGTTTACATATGAAATCATATACAGTCTTTTCTTTAGTAACTGTAAGGCATTTTCAGGAAGTAAAGCACCTCAGATTATGAGAAGTAGAATTGGAACTGAAAAATTCAATTTGGGATTTGAACGACAGACCCCCCTATGTACTAGGCAGGTGCTCTAACCATTAAGCTACTGTGACAACCTGCCAGAATGACATTGAATTCTCCACCCAATTCATATTTCTCCTGGTTAACCACAAAGGCAGTCTCACATTAGAGACAATTACTCCAATGGTGACTTACTATCGTAAGTACTTTATGTCCCGGGATTAAATAACCTTCAGATGGTAATTATTGTTTATTTATGCCAACAAACTTACCTCTCAAACATTGCCCACACACAACTTGTGTGTTTAAAAATACCAACAGTAAGTTTGTTGGCATAAATAAATAATACTTACCTCAGGTTATATTGATTCATATTGCTTAATATCATCTTCATGGAAACATTGCAGAAAAGAAACACTTAATCAGCATTCGAAGAAATGCACTTTCAGTAATCTGTGCATCAATCATTTTTATAACAGAAGAATTATTTTTGTTCCTATTAGAAAATATTGTAGAAAAAAAATTGCTAGAACTGTAAAAACTTAACTCTTTAATAAATATTTTTTTATTTTTAATATATTTTAGTTAAACTGTTAAGTACAGATTAGTTCAACAGTTGATGCTATATTAGTATCTAAAAAACTTAATTTTAATTATCTGTTTTCTTTTTAAGCCTGCATCTGAATCAAACAATTTATTTGAATGAGTTTATTCTCCATACACTCTTAATATTAGATTTTAGGCACTTAGTATCAAATGCTGCCAAATCCATTCGCCAAATCTTTTGGATAATTGCAAAAACCTGCCCAGAACAAACCATTATCCAGAGTAACTTAACTTCAGTGTTAAAATGTTAAATGAGTCATTTAAACATTAAACTTTGGAATATAAAATACTTCTAGAACATACTTTTCTAAATATTTCAGAAATAAATTTAAGGAAAATTGGATGTGGTGAAGTTTGATACCAAAATTAGGATTTAGTGGTTTTCGAAACTGAAGAATTAAAAATTTTAAATTATGTCTAACACTAAACAAGGTTCTATTATCCGCATAATACAAAAATAATCTTTTAATGAATTTAGTTATCTAAAAAGTTAGCTTTAATATCCAATAAAGTAGGTGTTGCTTGATTACAATACAGATCAAGAAGCATCATTAAAAATGTGACTCCTAGATTTTTAAACTTTTCTTTCATTTTACATTACATTTGTGTATATTTCTTCTTCTTGAACTACTTTGTGTTCATTTTCTTTGATCTGAGGTCCTAGATCTTGGTTTTCTAAAGCAGAATAAAATTGAAGCAGCTCATTGTTCCTCCATTCTTCTCCAAAATATTCTGAGTTATTTTGACACATCACGTACCTTAGCAGAAGTACTTCTCTCTTTAAATTTTGTGGTCTAATGTGTGTCATGTTTAGATTAGTCTTAATGATAGCTTAGGCCTATAAACTGCATTTCCATAAAAGAAAACCATCTTCAATCACAACATTGTTAGGTTTCTTCCTTTATTTGTCTTTTTTTTCTGGTTAAACTTAAAATGCCATTTGCCTTCACTTTTTCAGTTGCAGATTTACAATAGTGATCAGGAATATTATTTATTTTGAATACTGTTCTGCAGCTTTGGATAATTTCTTCATCCTCTTCCAGCTGAAGGTCAGTATCTTTTCCAAGTCTTTTTCAATTAAGCCAAACACCCGGTCTGGTGGAATGAAAGAATGTCCAACTACCAGATTGGAAGTGTTCTTACATAATTAATTTGTAGAGAAGACTAAATTACGACTTACTTTCCCAGTATAGTAATGAGTACAGTGTTTTATTATTTTTAGTTTTCTTTTTTTGCTTTTACTTTTGTTTTGTACCCACACTCCCATCTGCAAAACAAGTAACTGTTTTTCTTAAAGCCAGTATTTATTATTGTGATGATAGACACAAGAAGAAATTATGCCTGCATTTACAGTTAAGTCACTTTCACACCATGTGTAGCTGGCAATATTTTCATTTGTCAAGCTGGGAAGTCACGGAAGACATTGATTGATCAAAAGGGATTTGGCAGACTTTGAAATTAAAAATGTCAATGTAGGTGCTGAATTTGGTGGATATTGATACTCAGCCTCATTTTTTGCTACGTACTTTAATAAGATGTGTCAGGTTTTGTTCTCATATCATGGCTGCATTGAATTCCTTGAAGTAAGAATATCAGTGTGGTCAAAAAACGGATTTGGTGGCTTTTGATACTAGGCACCTCATTAGTTACATCACATAAATTGTCAGTTCATGTAAATATACGTGCATTTCCTTTCATACACATGTTGATTTGATATCAGAGATGGTACAGCTTGATTATTTAGACCTGACCCTGCAGAAACGCAGAGGAGGAGAAGGTAACCTAGGGTGGGGGACAAAGGCTGGCAATATTCTCCTTACCTGCTTTTGTTACCCGTATTGTGCACACACTCGCTGCCCAGCTACTACTGACCCAAAACCCCTCTCAGAAGATAGTGGACTAGTCCGACTACTGCGCATACAGCTAACCAGGGTCAGGTCTAAATAATCAAGCTGTACCACTTCGTGCTATGTACCAATTCTGAGATTCTGGCTGTATCAAAAGTTTGTTGGGACATCTGATTACTGTCAGTATATTTATATGGTGTGAGCTTATTGCAATGTGTTATTTGTCAGATTTTGTTAATGGGCATGCTTAGTCTGAGATCAGAGAACAAACATGCTTGACTAAGGCTCCACTGGCAGTAATTTAAGATTTTTAGAGCCACGGCTTTGACTGCAGCATCAGAGTCTCAAGTGTGCATAGATGTGTATTTTTTTTAAGATGATTATCACATTTATTGTCGATTTATGAGGGGCGTCTCAAAAGTAAGTTGCACTATTTTTTTAAATCCGCGTGGTAGGCGGGAAAAGTCTAAAAGTCCCAGGGAATATAGGTATTGGTATAGTAGCATCACTGTAAAATTCCTAGGTACCTAAGTTTATTGCTTGGATACTAAAACGGCAGTAACAATGGAGACTCCACTCGTTCCTACCGCCGATCGCGAAGTTCGCGCTGTAATCCGCTTTTTGACGGGAAAAAATAAATGTGCGACTGAAATTCATCGCGAGTTGTGCAGCGTTTATGGAAAAGACATTATGTCAAGACAAATGGTTTCTCTTTGGCGCCAATCGTTCATTGAAGGGAGAACAACATTACACGATGAGCAGCGAAGTGGCCGACCCTCCACTTCCCGTGCTCCAGATATTGTTGATGCGGTTCGAGCAGTCGTGAACACTGATCTGTGCCTTACACTTGATGCAGTTTTGTTTGAACTTCCTCCTTATATTGAAATAAGCCGTGCATCACTTCACAGGATTATTTCTAAGGATCTGTGTCTATCAAAAGTGTGTGCAAGATGGGTTCCTCGCATTCTTTCAGAACAACACAAGGAGCAGAGAGTTGATGCCGCATTGCAATTTTTGCAATTTTTTGAGGATGAGGGAGATGGCTTATTCGACAGAATAGTGACCGGGGACAAAACATGGATCCATCACTGGACACCCGAATCCAAAAGACAGAGTATGGTGTGGAAACGAAAGGATGAGCCAACACCAAAAAAGGCAAAAGTTGTTGCATCGGCTGGCAAGGTCATGGCAATGATATTCTGGGATTCGAAGGGAGTACTGTTAATCGATTACCTGCCCCGTGGGACCACGATGACAGCTGCTCGCATTGTGAGGTGCTGAGAAAACTCAGAAGAGCCATACAAAACAAAAGGAGGGGAAAGTTGAGCAAAACAGTTTTTCTGTTCCATGATAATGCTCGCCTGCACGCTGCTCGTGAAACTCAAGCCCTGTTTGAGCAGTTTCGATGGGATGTTTTCGGTCATCCACCTTATTCACCTGACCTTGCACCGAGTGATTACCATCTTTTTCCGGAGCTGCAACAACATCTTGGGGGAAGGCGCTTCGTAAATGACGAGGAACTGAAACAAGAAGTGGAAAGATGGCTATCCAGTTTGGCGGGAGAGTGGTGTGACATTGGGTTAAAAAAACTGTTACCACGGTATCAAAAATGTATTGAGGTTCAAGGAAATTATGTGGAAAAATAGGTACTTAATATAGCTTTCAAAATATACCCTTTTTAAAATATTTAAACGTTTTGTTATTTTTTAAAAAAATAGTGCAACTTACTTTTGAGACGTCCCTCGTATATCATACTATGAACAAAAATAATGCTTTCTTTTTTCTTAAGCTATTTTGGCAAGCTCGGTTATTTTCTCCCAGACTTCAAATTTTCATATTTCTATTCTTACAGTTTTCATACTCAGGATTATAGAGAACCAGATATTTCTCAACCTCAGTTATTAATTCTTCATCAAGATCATTTTAACAAACATTAATTAAAAACTCAATGAAACACATTAAGGAAGACATAGCATGTGGGTAGGTTCAAAATGGCCACAATGAACTATAGCTAGAATTAAATTAACATAACTTGCAAACCCTGACAGTTGATTCCCTGGCAAGTGCATTCCTGCTGTGCCCAAGCAAAATATGCAGTTTATTTATTACAGTTTCACGGGTGATCAGCCGTGTGAGGTTTAAAAACATTGAGTTTACAATGGCCGAAAGCTCACTGTTTTTAAACCTCACACGGCTGATCACCCGTGAAGCTGTAATAAATAATGTGCGCCGTGAAAGCTTTAAATCTTAAAATATGCAGTGTTGCTAGTCTGTTCATCAGTAATTTCCAGCCAAGTGCAAGAGGAAACATAAGATTGGCAACATACTGGTGTAACGTGTGGAGGGAGTTGAAAAGGTGATTGCATGGCCATGAAGGATATATGAATTTGTTACATAAAACAAAAGCAAGTAGAGAAAACCATGTCATAGTAATATATTGTATAGTAAAGTGGATACCTTAAAAACCTCCATGAAAAAATAGATATATGTGCTGAATTTCATAATGATTGGTCAAGCAGTTTTCGAGATTAATGCTTACATATGTAGGTACTCATTCAATGCTGCACCTTACACATTTGCACAATGTATAATTGTTAATTACACCTTTAAATACTTTTTCTCAATAATCGTGCACTTTTAATGTATATTATTAACACTAAGCTGCAACAAAAACATCCTATAATCTGATCGCAGCATTAACTACCTGAAATTCTAAAATGCAATCGCAGAGAAATATATATTAAATTTTTAGGTTAAGATTATTGTTATAGAAGGTGTGTGCATACATCATTGGAATTCATGACAAATCATGTAGAATACTTACTTCACTACTCCACCTTACAAATTTGCAAATGTATAATGTTTAAGTACACATTTAATTACTTTTGCTCAATAAGCGTGCACTTTTAATGTAATGTTAATGCTAAGCTGCAACAAAAACATCCTAGAATCCTATCGCGGAATAAAATACCAGAAAGTCTAAAACGTGATTGCAGCACTGCTTGACGAATCCAATTGTGAACCGAACCTAAACCATCCAAAGATCAACAACACATAAATTAATTAAAAGGAACATATTCTATCAGGTCAAATTGTGAATCTAAAGCATTCTCGAATCACCTGGATCACATACACACGGACAGAAGAAATATGTATATAAAGATGTGAATAATCTAGAACTGTGCACATAAATCATGATGCTACAGCATGAGCAAGAAGGTACACAGATATGCACACCTCTTCCTTGCTACACATTACTATCTATGAAGACCAGTAGAATGCCTCCTGAAGCTGCAGTGATGGCATAAATGGAAGTGAGTGTACAATGCATAGACATTCCTACCTACCTGGAAAGCCAGCAATCCAAATTGCAGGATGGTAGGGTTCAGAATTGGTTATAATGATTTAGATATTTTTCAGGCAATTATTGCTTCAAGAATAAATATATTTCTTCATTATACAGGGTGTAACAAAAAGGTATGCCAAAAATTTGTGAAAATGTTTCTTGCAGATAGAGGATCAAAATATTTTATATAACAATAGGTCCAGAAATTATTAATTTCCTTCTTAGATCACTTCTTCTACAGCTGAATCCCTTATAAGAATACTCGAGAGAACTATGGGGAAACAGGAAATCACAGCACATGTTCAAAATGGTCTCCATTAGCTCCAATGCATCTGTCAACCCACTGTTGCATGGACTCCCTAATGTGCTGAATTAGACCTGGAGAATTTTGTATTGTTTGGCAGCCTTCCACATTACGAGCACAAAGATCCTCTAATCGGCAACTGGAGTTGCATAAGGCAAGAGATTTTAAATGTTCTCACAAATAAAAATTTAGTGGGTTTAAGTCAGGTGAATGTGGAGGCTATGGTATTGGTCCACCTTTTCCTACCCATCTACCAGGAAACTTGCTATTCAGAACTCAATGGACAGAAAGACTGAAATGAGGAGAAGCTCCATTGTGCATGAAGTACATGCCTCATCTTACTGGTAATGCAGTATCTTGTAACAAGACTGGCACAATGACTGCAACACTCCACCTGATTTAACCAGATGTAAAAGAAAATGTTTACTACTGTACAAATAAACAACTATTCTGTTGTGGGTTATGGCCACAGGACAGCTACGTATTACACATCTCACCGTATAAGCAGAGTTGTAGAGAAAGAGCTCTACCATGAAAATAAACAATTTTCAGACCTATGTTCACATAACATTTTTTTATCCTTTATATGCAAGAAATGTTTTCCCAAAGTTTTGACATACCTTTTTGTTACACTCTGTATAATATGTACTTTGCATCTGGTTTCTGGGATGTAATGGAAACACCTTAACACTAAGTGATTAATGTTAAAAAAAAGATCCCCAAAGTTTATTATTTATCATTTGGACATTACTACTATTAAATTCTTCCAAACAGCAGTTAAAACTCTGTAAGCTTATACTATTGGGCCCAATGAAAATTATAAGTTATCTTAAATTCTAAAGCACCACTCCTGACATATTTTCAAATCGCTATGAAGAAATCTACATGTTTAAATCATACGGTAAAATTAGTGCACAATTAATAGGGGTTGGCAAAAATCAGAGGTTACATTACAACTTTTAAACACCGCCTACATACTCATTTTGAATTATATTGTAGTCAATATGCTTAAGAGCTACCCTTACTTTATGTTTAACCCCATATAGCCAAAATTGTAGCCTATCATTTTTGCCAGTTTCTAGAATCCAAATATACCCAATTTTGTTAAACTGTACCAAAAGTATTGTTTCATAAAACCAGTGAAATACAGGAAAATTTAGTGATATGAATGAGATTGTGACAAAATGATAATTCAACAAATCCTGTCCAATTACTTTTTCTTACTTTATTTTCTTTTAAGTGAATGAACAACAACACAGTTCTCTTTTACTGATGTTAACACAGTCTACAGTCTTTCATGATGTTACAATTCACAACTGTTTTCTTCTTGTAACCTTAACTCGCTCTTTTCTGTCTTTGTTCGCTTTCTCTGTCTCTCAAACAGCTGACTTCGATGATACAATCACTCAACACTGATTAACTGCTTTGTTATCTTCTTTTCAAAGTGACTGTACTCACACAGCTGACACACGCACTAAAAACTGATTGACCCCCACTCTCGTTGCCTTGTCTCCTAATAAAGTGACGATGACGTAACACAGAGCTTTCTCAAACTTCACCTTTCTGAATGTTTGCAAATACGTCGACCACCGGATGCTTCTTGAATAAACCCCTTTGACTGCTGTGCTCATTGTTGTCATGTGTTCACAAACAGTCGCTTGCGTCTAACACAGAGCTTTCTCAAACTTCACATTTCTGAATGTCTGCAAACACGTCGGCCTCTGGATGCTTCTCAAATAATGTCGAAAACCCCTTCGACTGCTGTGCTCATTGTTGTCACGTGTTCACAAACAGTCGTGCGAGTCAGCCTAACCTTGAGCATCTTTTACATATGTAGTGTCTGTGGTGTGAGGCAACTCAGCCCTGAGCCTTTGCTGTGTTGATGTCACCACTGGCATCAGGTGGCATCATAATATATAACTCCCCTAAACCCCTGCCCTAATATAACTCAATGTTAAAATACCCTCCCATTTATTCCTTTGGACTCAAAATTGTTAAAAAAAATCTACCAAACTCACAATAAAGTGCCAAAAGTAGCCTCTGGTATGAATCCACATTCAACAAAATGTGAGTGAAATTCTCTATTAATTAAAATAGAGTTACATGTAATACCCCTCCAACTGAAATAGCTTTTCTTATCTTGCAATCATTGGGAAAATGTGCCATTCTTTGGAGGACAATTTTATTACCATGAACAATTAATGCTTGATAAAACTGCTGAGAATTTAAAATATGAAAAAATGTGCCATTTCACTTGCTGGAGAAATACAGTAACACAGTTATGTCAAATGGATTTCCTAGGCCAAATTTACTGATTTAGTTGTTATATTTTGATATCTCAACTAGATATAAATTTAAACATTTTTCAAAAGGAAGAGATGGAAATAATCACTTCTGTAAATTCATGGAAGATTCCCCTCCAGAAGATTGAAAACATTTATGTGGATGCTTCTAAGGATACTGAAGAGGAAATAGCACCAGCTGCGTATAACATTAACAATGAAAAAATTTTAAAAAAATATTATTGAGCAAAGTTTATTGCCAATAGAACACAATTTAGTGCTTTATTAATAAGAAGATAAGAAATTCTAGTATATATTCAGATTCATATAGTGTTTTGAGCAAATAAAATAAAACTGTAATGTTGCTGAAATAGAGTATAAGCACAAAATATATCTTTCTGTGAACAAGGGCTACTAATGAAGCTAATTTTGATTCCGGGACATAAGAACATAAAAAGCAATTATAAAGTGGATATCCTACAAAACAATCAAGCACTGACGAGATGTTCTGAAAATACAACTATCTATCCAAGATATAATTGGCCATTTTAAAAAAGAAGTTATTAAACAATGGAGTATTCGGCATCCACAGGACTCCTGGAATTGAGAAGGAAGTAATAATGTTTTGAAAAAATGAGTGGTCCTAAGCAAGGTTTATCACTAGGGCTACATGTTTTTTCATACGGGTTAAAAATGTATGCTTTTACATTATGTGCACGAATTATGGAATTTTCAGTTATTTGGACATGATTTTATGCTGCATATAACTGCATATTTTCTTGATTTTTGATAAATGGATATTATTTCAATATTATAGCCCCTATACTGCATATTTTAATGATTTTTATGGTTTTTTATTACTTTTTTCTATCTGGATAATGTTTTTCATATTGGCAGTATTGCACATGATAATGCAACTCACGAAGATTTCAATGTTATTGCCCCTATATTGCATATTTCAATGATTTTTATGCTTTTTTATATTTTCATCTGTATAATATTTTTCATATTTGTAGCATTTCTGAGTCAATGATTCTTTCCCATTGGTAGATAGATTTGTGTCCAGTACGAAGATAATTTTTGTTAAATTTCCTAAAAGAGTTAAGTTGTTTAGATCAACAGACTTTCTCCTGCACCAGTGTTAACTCGATGGGGAACATGGGTCGATGCAGTTTTATATCATGCTGAGCACATAGAAATAGCCGAAGAGGTTGTTAATTCATTGGATTCGAAAGATGCTTCATCAATAGAAACTGTGCAAAATATCCTGTTAAGCACTGGGTTAAAAGAGGATCTTAGTTTCATATCTGCCCATTTTTCTTTCTTACCAACAGCCATAACGCATTGGAAGCTGTGGGATCTCCTTCACATGAATCACTTACTGTGAAAAAACAATATGTGATCTAACTTCGGTTTTTGGTAGCATAGGACAAAAACTGAAAGAGAAAGTGAATTATGTAATTTCAACAAATTCTGGTTATAAACAGATGTGCGATATTCGAGACATCCCCGAAAGAAACCATCTGTCACACCAAGAGAGTTGACTCTCTCTGTGAAACAGTTAACATCATTTAAATATGCCCCTATAACATCTTGTGATGTGTAAAGAAGTTTTTCACGTTACAAAAGTGTTTTGCAACACAACAGACGATGTTTTACAGTTGAACATTTGTGCAAAGTGTTGGTTGTGTACTGCAATTTAGCAGTTAATACTAGTGGTGGGACCACTTCTGCTTCAACCTCTAAGGAATAAGGTAACTTTATTTATTACTTATACTAACTCGTCTTGTCTACCGCAAAGGGTTATTAATTGTTTTAATTAAATAGTGCATATTTCTCGGCATATATTCAAGTTTTTAAGAGCATATTTCAGTGTTTTTTAGGGCATGAACTTCCGAGCCCTATTTATCACACATATAGACAAGATTAACTGTATATAACTATGATCCTATTATTGTATAAAATGGAAGAAAAAAGAAAGAGAGAGAAAAAGGTGGGGGGGACTCCTTACTCTGAATTAATCAAATGTAATCTTAATAAGAAGGACAGCGATGTGTTAATAAATGCAGTGTACAATGATGTGCCTTATTACAAAGGCATATAAAATTAGTAATATTAAAATAAAAGAGTGAACTAACATTTAAAAAAAATAATAAGCATATTTAAAATACAAAGTGAAAGTTTAATCCATTTAGTAGATTCTAAAAACTAAAGGTTATTACAGGTATTTGACGCTAGAAGAAATAAATCATTACATTGAATGAAAACAAGATTATCCTGACAGCCAGGCTTCCTTTATGGGAGTATTTTAACTAATAAGAGCACAGTTGACACATGAAAGGAACAGATTATCTATTGATCCAGTTAATATTGCTTTAGTGAAGTACAATTTTAAAAACTTCAGTTGCATGGGGTTTCTTGATTATGTTCCAAACAAGCTAGATGTTTTGTGCAAGATTACTTCTTCATATAAGTATAAGTATAGATTTTATATAATCGATTGCCCTCTGTGCCTCAGTGCCCACTGTACTGCAGTGTCCCCTATATTACTAATAAATTATCACATTTAACACTGTATAATTCATGATTTTATGAAAATATAAGTATATATGCCTATGGCTATATATAAATTTACATTTCAATTATAAATTTTCATTATTTTTACATTGGCTGACAATGTCTTACACTTTTATCAAATGTCCTAATTTTTTTACCATTGTGTCCTACATTTTCATAAAATAACCTGGTAACCCTAAGTGTAACAGTACACCGATTGACACCTAATTGTCAGCATGGACTTGTTTTAATTCAGTTATAGTTTAAAGGGTATTTATACATAAAGGAGAAGAAGAAGAAGAAGAAAATTATCAATTTCTTCCTTGTTACATAGCACAGAGGTATAGATTCCCAAATCCGCCACTGCTCTGCCAGCACCTTGCAAACATTGTATAAATTAGGTAAAAGAAAAATATAGATTTATAATCACAAAATATCTGTCGGCCATTTTCATGTGTATGGATAAATTAAATATCTTAGTTACACCAGTAAGGGTGTATAATGTCCTAACATTTGTTTTACATTAGTATGCCATTTTGACTAATATAGTATGAGATGACAATGAGTAAGAGGAAAACCTTGCTGCTTCTAACTTCCCGCTATTGTTGTTGGAAATTTGTTTGAATTTGTAATGTTGGTATTATGATGAAATAGCCGAATATTTGTGATGTAGAATAGTGTATATAAACCTGTAATTAAAAAGTCAGTAAAAATGTTATCTAAGGAATTGAGGGCGCAAGCTTTGGAATTTTTGAAAAGTAGAAAAAATGCAAATAATTTAATAAGCATTATATCAATGCTTGAGGTATTTATTTTACAAATATTCATTACTATCACTATTAAACATAACCTCATTTAAATTTGATAAAATTACATATTTTAGGTTCATCTATGAAAGTTTAAGTTCTCGTATAGTTAAAATTTTAGAGTTTAAGTCTTCCTTCGGTTTTAGTAATAGTTAACCAATGAAACGGGATTAAATTGTAATCATTCATCGTATAAATTAAACGTCATATGGGCGTTGTTGCAACAAAGCCTTTTCCCAATCTTTTTTTTTTTTTAATTCCACCTTTCCAGCATGCAAATCACTTTGAATGTTTGGAATTTTAGGAATTTTTGTTAATGTGGTATAGCAAGCTAACATTTATTTTGCTTCAATGAACAAAATAACATTAATAATTGAAGTACAGATATATACTGGATAATTTTAAGAGCACCTTTGCAGCTCTTGTATGTGTTAATGCAAGAATTCAAAGTTTAACTGGCTATTACACATCATAATTCATGATTTAATACTGGATGTTAGTTGAAAGCCCATTCAATATGTTTGTGATCCTTCAGATATATGATAATGGGTGCAAGATCCTTGTTACCACTCAAGTATAAAAGATTTCTATTAGGTGAATTGACGTATAGTATCTCACAATGCATGTTACTGAAGTCATCTGCGTAGTTTAGGTAATGTGTCTTAGGGGTATTTTAAATGTAATAAACACAGCAGAAGATAATCTGGGTCACTAAAAAGAGTTCTTATACTTAAATAAAGTCAGTCACCTGCTAAGTTGTTTTGTTTTATTTTGTTCTTGTTCTCCATTGCTTTTATTCATTGTTTCAAAGAAAAAAAATAATGTTAATTGGGTCAGTAAAAGAAATTACATAGAAAATACAAGATGGCAGCACTATGGCTGAATAGTTTGACCACTCGCCTGTTACCATGGCACCAGTTTCAATCCGAGGACTGCATGTGGGATTTGTTGTAGGCAAAGTGGCATCTGAGCAGGTTTTCGCAGGTTTTCTCTAATTTCCCCTGCCATTAATTCCATATCCATCATCAACTTTCTTTTCATCCATTTCACCACTGTTTCATATGGTGCCCTTCTTCACCCTTGTACCAGATATTGGGCTGACCACCCACCTTGGTTATTCTCTCTGATTCATAATTAATCTGGGCCAAACTTCTGCAAACCAATCCCACCGGAAAAAAGACATTTTTATCCCAAAATATTCGTTAGACATGTATGAACATGTACCCAAAATCCTAGCTGCCAAAAATGCCTCAAACTGCCAAAAAAAATTCTGAAAGTTCCGCAAAAAAAACGAAAATTTTAGAGATAACGCTCACAAAAGAAGACATTGAAATGCAGTTTCTGCACACATCGCCTCTTCTCTCCTCTACACTCTCCTTGTCCCTCACTTTTCTCGATTTGATCCCTGAACCTAAAGAACTAAGCTACACCCAACCTAACCTAACCAAAGCTAAGCTAACATGGTGCTCCCAAACATTACCAGCCATAACATAAACAGTCTACTACAGGTGACCAAAGTCAGCAATAAATATCTTTCTCTGATGCAATATTGGGGAGCTTTTTGACTATGAGGAACACTCTAAAGTAACTTTTATACTGTTTCAATGCCATTTTATTAATTTTTGACGGGGTTGGTCTGCAGAAGTTTGGCCTTCATCTGTTCGATAGGCATTTGACCATAGGCACCCACTTATAAGTCCTGAAGCATGTAAGAATTCCATACAAGAAGAGTAAATAGAGAAAGTAAACTAGAAATTTCTCGGGAATTTGACTTTGTCCATGGCAGTTATTTTTGAGTTAAGTGCAAAATACACACAAATACAGTTTTACTTTCTATATACAAACTGAAAAGCAACATTCATTAACTTATATAACATTTGAAGAACAAAAGGTATAAGCTTTACCAATAGATCTAGTTTTTTGTTAATCATTATTGAGAGCTATTGAGGTTTGTAAGTAAACAATAGCATTACAATCATTGCTACATAATTAAGATTCGTTCTTTACTGTAGCGTAGTGTTACCAGATTTTCCAAAAGGGGGGAAAAAAAAAAAGGAGTAACATATTGCATTCATAAAATTTCACTTAAGAATTAAAACACCCAATTTATTTATACCTAAAATGTATCCACAGGAAAGCTTAGATGCAACCACCAAATCATTGAAAATATGATACGCCAATTTAGTACTACAGTCTAGACTTGTGTAACTTAAATTGTGCTTCATTGCATGGAAAACTATAGTGCTTTCCAAATGGGAAGAGTTCTGATCTGCAGCCAATAAAATACGTTTACATGCACAGGGTTGCAAGCTCATTAACCCCACTTTTCATATTTCGTGGCGCGTGTCAAGCCCCACTTAAGGGGAAAGCAATATGACAACACAGCAGGACCTCGATTGGTTACTGGCCTGGAGATGCTCAAGGACAAACTCCTTCCCAATTGAAAAGCACAGTAGACTCATCCTGCATGTGGCAGTTTTGTTACGTTCATTATTGTTTTTAAGATTTACGAAGAAAATCAGATATTTTGTTTCCACTCGCTAGCTTCAATTTTTCCTTTTCTTTATGGCTTTTATGTTGTTGGTGCTGTTTCAGGTCAGAATGTCCATTATGTAAAATACAAAAATGTTTTCTACATAGAACACAAAATGCCCGATGTTTATCTAGGGCCGACTTAACCCACATAAACTATTCTTCCCATATCTTCAAATACACCTGGTGATGTGGTTTTGAAAATTTCAATTTGTTCTTTGGAGGAGTTTTTGAAAGATCATTTTCATTTTCGCTCATTTTAACAGAGTTGTCTTGATTACCACAGATTACCATCCTCCAAATCAGAAAAAGCACAAATAAAAATGGCTAAACCAGATGTAAACAGTTTTCTGGACATCCACAAGTCGAATCACATGTTTCGCAGTATCACCAACTCAATTTCAAATTTGCAAAATAACTGACTTGCTAGAAAGGGCAGAGTGAGACTGAAAAATTGAATGCCATGACCGGGATTTGAATTCCATTAACTGATTTGCTGCTAAACAGGCACTTTTCTCTAATCAACTTTTTTGCTTCAATATTGCTTTTGGAGGAAAGAGAAAAACAGAGAATCATGCACTTTGAGCACATATAAAATGGAGATGTATATTCCCCCCCCCCAAAAAGAAATATGGATGAATCTAGTAAAAATGGAGCATCTGGCAATCCTACAGTAGGGATTATTTCATGTGCCGAGAGAGCGTGTCATATAGGAATACAATTTATACAAATGTTTCATTAGTAATACAGGTTAAACTGCATACTATAAAACAACAATAAGTTAATAGTGTATAACTGTGCATATGTTCTGTTTAATTATATCCCTCTGGTGTAAACATTCCTTTTAGAATTCATAAGTCTAGAACAGGGCTGGCAAGATGAGCACTGGAAGTGTGAAATGCTTTACCCCAACAATCACCCTTCCCTGTTTCCTTCTATGCAGCAGGTAAACAGAGTGGGCATGTGCCACAGTGGTGGGCATTCGGGTTTCGGGTGAAACGTCTTTTGTGACATGATCAAATGCATACTTTTGAACTCAAGAGTTGGCTAGGAAAGCACAAAGAGGGTTAATGACACTAGAGAATATGAGTGGAGGACGAAGTCGACTCATATTGGCATTGTATAAGAAACCGCTCTCTCACCACATTACTGATTATGCTATAGCCAAACCTTAAATTGACAAAAGCAGTTCTATAGAATTAACATGTTTATTACCATTTATTTATGCCAACAAACTTACTGTTGGTGTTTTTAAACACACACAGTTGTGGCATTGAATTTTTAAGTTCCAGTTCTACCTCTTAATGTTTATTACCTTTGTTTTGTTATACAATAGTTGTTATGCAGTTCCCTTGTACTACTAAAGATATTTAAAAGTTTCTATACTGTATTCTCAGAAATAAACCTTATAATTTATATGAAAAGTGTATTGAAATTGTTTACAATGTACATTTTATTAGATAGTGGTGTAGTCATAATGATACTCCCCTAGTTTACACGGTTAGTTTCCTTGCTGGTTTCTTTTTAAATATTAGTGGTTCAATGTCCGGCTGCAAACTAGATGAACTTAAACATAGAACACATTGAAAATGTTTATCCATAGCAGGTTCTTGTTCAATGTCAATATGCTAAACAGTTGTTCACATTGATAAGTAGTACCAAACATGGCCAGTAATTTACTTGTAAAAAGGCGCAGCTTGGGAAATATTTTCAACAGTGATGTGTACAAATCCAAACCAAGTTTTCCTGAACTGTACAATAATGTGTTGCTTTGAAGGTTAATTAATTCCAATTGCAGTTCATCTTGGGCTACCAAAAATTCATATGTAAATGGATCTTTAATATAAGTGGTTTCATCTGTGGCAAGGGAAAATGAACAAAAAGTACTTGTTCTCCCAGTCCCGATTCATGCCGCATATGCAGCCACCACTGTTCTGTTTACACTGCCATGCGACTATAGCCATAAACAACTTGTTTAACTGGATCTACGTGGCTGTTGAAAGACAGTAGTGGGGACGAGAGGGATGGTAAGTTCACACCTTGAGTGCCTTCCTTCCCAACTCTGGTTTAGAACATATGTATTGGTACCATATGTGCAGAGTACAGAGAAATTAATCTAAATATTTATAGATTCTTATCTTTCTAAAATTAATTTAGGTTAAGCAGCGATTAGAAAACTACTCACAGTAATGCATTTTACTGTCCAATGAAAAATAAAAGAAAACACTCATGTACTTCCGTCCATCAATCAGCAGCCTAAGAGTGTTCATTATAATGTATCTCTCATGTAGTTACAACAGGCTCATATTATATACATATACATTATTTGGTAAGATGCTATAGGTCTTGTCTCCCTTAACCATTCTCTTTCTGAGGTTGCTTGCCTACTTTTATTGATTCCAATACACAACTTCAGGTTATTAGTAGAGCTTGGCATTTGCCTATTTTGTTCCTTTGTTTAGATTTTTGGACTTTACATATACATAAGTGTACATATTTCATGCATACTGGAGTAAAAAATATCAATTTTTTAGTGCCTATTCATAGTGCCTTTTATACCTTTAGGGCCTATTATTACATTTTTGTTTGTGATGAGAACTTTTATCAAGCTTTTACCTACTATAATTTCATTGCTTTTGATATTGGCAGTATTCATTAATATTATCTACTAACGTAGTATAACTTAGTATTGCAATTAATATTTCATGCTGAGCTATTGTTGACAATATGCCTGAGGAAGTTTGTAATATCTGCATTCATTTCCCAATGTTGCAGCTGTATTGTTTTGTGTAATAATAAAATAATGGCTACTTAGCACAATAAAGCGTACAGTAAATGTTTGGCTACTAAAAAGAATTTGTTTACAACTGGGAAATCAATAATTTTAGTATTGTCTCATGGCTTTGTTTATTGATGATGATGAAACTTGAGTGGACTGTTTTAGAAGCTTGCATGTAGGCTCTTGGAGCACTTTGTGCCATTTAACCTGGGCATTTAATCAAGTCTGATTGTCCTCATAAAACAGACCATGTCCTTAATATCTGCCCTTCTTATTCTCATCCTAAGCTCAGTTACTTTTAAGGCTAAATGCATAGTATAGTTGTCAAGAAGAAAACACCATATCAGTTCAGAGTTCAGTTCCCCTTAGGTTAAATTGGCATGTACAGTTGCAGCACAAAAACAGCCATAGGTAATGTCATCTAGAGGAGACACTGAGATTGAGGTTAAACATTCAGGTTCCAAGCAAAGAATGCCTAAGGATACCCATTTATGCATGGCAAATCCTTCACATTCTGGAGGTTTCATATTCCCTTACACATTTCCTGCATAAAAGGTCTTTAGTAAGTCCTTTTATGTAAAAATACCTGTGCAACGTGTACATAGAAGTGGCAATGATGTAGATGTTTATAGAAGTATTTTGTGAACCTGGAATTCTATTTTAAGTCATTTTACTTAATCTTCTTCTTTCCCTGATTACCCTCCCCTTATGTAGGACTTACACCCCTTTGAACTTACAAGCCAGCCTAGGGTCAGACGCCTGTCAGGGAGCAGAGGGACCTCTGGACCAGAGTGAAGACCTGGAAGCAGATGGTCAGTTAAGCACCAAGTATGATAGTGAGGAAGAGGATGATATGAAATGCAGGCAAATAGGATGATTGAAAGGGTGATAATGAAGCAATTGGTGGAATGAATGGCGAGGGAAATGAGAGAACCCTTTCATCTAAATTGTTTCATTTGGTTTTTTATAGTGTTGAAGTCTTGTGTCGGCATTTGCAATAACAGGGATTTATTACACATTGGGTTGGTTGAAGGACTGTTACTCCAAGGTATAGGAGGCTGTGTGTGTGTGTGTGTGTGGGGGGGGGGGGGGGGAGAAGGGGGATGTGGGTGGGCACACATGCTTTATATTAATATTTGAAAGATAAGACGAGCAGTTCCAAGCTCTGAGGCCAGGGAAAATGGCAGATGCAACAGATAACCTCATTGAAGGTGCATTTAAATTACTATTAAATGTGACCGAAGCAAGCAAGAATCTGCACCAAGACCTCAAGCGGAACATTGTACATGCTGTTGGCGGTTTGAAGAGGGTAATAGCTATGTTTAAAAGTGATCAGTGAAAGATCAAAAGCTTGAAAATGCACAAATGCAATTGAAAGCAGTACAAAGTGAGCTGCTGCAAGTAAACACTTGCATTGCATCATCAACATCCAGAGGAATGCCAGAAAATACGTTTAACCAGTCCCAACTTGCCTTGGAAGTGGCAATGCCAGGTGGGCAGTGGCGCATATATGCAGAAGTTGCACGCAGCAGTTCATATGAACAGGGGTAGAAAACACAAAGTTGTTTGTTAAAAGCAAGAACAACCAAATTGTGGAGTACATTAGAACTTTGGTCAAGACAAAAGTAAACCCTGTGAAAATGAAAGTGGTATCAACGCATTCAGTACGCTGAAAATTGGTCTAGTGTAATTAAGACCAGGGAGAAAGATGAATTGGATGCCATATGCAACAGCATAAAGGAGAAATGTGGGGAAGAGCTTGAGGCGGTGATCCCGGAGAAGAGAAGTCCGAGGATCATCATTTTCGATGCTCCTGAGGAGATTACACTAGAGAACGCGGCTGAAGTTCTTGCAGCACAGAAGAATAATACAATAGTTATCAAAATCAGTTCCACTGTTAGAAAATAACTCATTGACAAAAAGTTAAAAATGGGTTGGAACATGTGTAATTGGATTGATTATGTCAAAGTTACCCGTTGTTTCAAGTGCAGTAAATACAATCATTGTGCAGAGAAGTGCGGTGGTCAGCAAATGTGCCCGAAGTGTGTGGGAGACCACATGATAAAGGACTGCAAAGTCAGACTGAAGAATTTAAATGCAGTAATTGTATTAACTTTTCCAAACACAATGCAGGTAGTGCAATTGATGTAAACCACTTGGCACTTGGTACTAACTGTCCATGCTATCAAACAGCATTGAGGAGTTACCAAATGAATATTGACTACTAACATGGCTGAACTGCTCACAAATTTACAGCATTCTAAAGTAGCAATGAGCAATTCAGTACAACTCATATATGAATCCAGGGTTGATACATCACTTATATTCCAAAGTCAGTGAGAACTTATATGTGCAGGGATGGAAGGAAGAGAGTAGCCATAATAATCAATAAGTATAACATTGATGCCATAGTAATAAGTCAGTTATCAAATGAAGATTTTGTAGTTATGGAAATACAATATAGAGATAGGAAATTCTTCACATACAGCATGTACTTTGACATTGAATCACACATAGGAATAGATATAAGAAAATTGAAAATCGAGGCCCCCACTGTGAATGCTTTGTTCTTTAATTCATTTATATTATTTTGTGCTTCTCATATGTACGAACACACATATTGGCCTAAAAATACTAGACTTATTTAATTGCAAATGCAACAATATCCTGTTATAATACTTAACAGGTGCAATAATTGTCATAAACTAGCAAGAGAGAAGTTACTTAACAACGGATGATAAGATTTGTCATAAAAGTAATTCATACCTAGTCATATCATAAGTTCTGTAACAACTATAAATGTGGGTAGCACAACAAAGAATGACAGTATCCAAAACATTATCATACCATTTATTAACTATAGTATAGTAAATACAAAGAACAGATAATCACTCAAAATGTCCTCCTTTAGAGGCCACAATGACATGGCCAGTTGTCTTTAGCAGCACTTATGACATTTTTGTCCAAATTCTGCACTGTTTGCTTCAAATGTCATTTTAGGGCCTCCACATTTCTGTGTCTTCTTTACTCTCAATGATGTCCCATAGTTGGTAGTCCAGCAGATTCAGATCTGGACTTCCTCATGGCCAATGATATGAGTGTTGTATTACATAACACTGAATTTTTCAACAAAACTCTGTACCAGCTCATAAAGCTAAACACGTGCAACAGTGACTTAAGGACAATGTTCCCAAGTTTATAGCACACCATGATTGGCCATTGGGAAGTCCAGATCTAAATCTGCTGGATTACCAACTGCAAGACATCATCAAGAGTAAAGCTTGCTTGACACGACACAGAAATCTGGATGCCCTGAAACAAAATTTGAAGCCAGTACAGAATTCTGTCAGTCGGACATTACCCCTCCGCTGAACACTAGCAACCTTTGCGCTATGTAATTGTGTGAGTTGAGAAACCAGTAGCACAGCCAGGATTTGGTACCTTTGTTGGACAACTTAAAATATATTTATTTACTTATTTATTTATCCATCTATCTGTCCATCCATCCATCTGTATCTGTCTGTCTACTTATTTATCCATCCAACTGTAGGTCCTTCCATCCTTCATCTCTATTTGTCTATCCATCCCATCCTGTCCCATCCCATCCCATCCCATCCCATCCCATCCCATCCCATCCCATCCCATCCCATCCCATCCCATCCCATCCCATCCCATCCCATCCCATCCCATCCCATCCCATCCCATCCCATCCCATCCCATCCTGTCCCATCCATCAATCATATGTCTATCTACTTATTTACTTGTTTATTTATTCTAATGGACTGCTCTATTTGTCCTAATGGAGTCAGCTGTTGTAAACACGAAAAACACACCAATATTATAACAATATACAATAAGATTACTCAAGCTTGTTAAGCATAATATAGTAGCTATTGTCCAGGACTCTTGGGAAGTTGTGTCACTGAATCAATTCCCAGTTAATTTGTTTATTATTAATAAAAATAATATAAATTCTAACTCATCATAAACTAACATTTTATATTGGACTCTGAATCATGTAGAATTAAATTACTGTTAGTAACAAATAAAACAATACCAGCCTTCATGGCATTACACGTGCTTACCGCTGCTGTATTTGCACTGCTTGTAATGGCATTGAAAATCTTAGTTTGTTTTTCCACACACTAAACATTTTTCTAAATTGTTATGTCTTGGACCTTTTTAAGATGAGTGTAAGACTACAACATTGAATTTTTACATGTACTGTTGATAGTTCTATCTGCATTTGTTATGAAATTTGATGTCTTGTAAAC
This sequence comes from Tenodera sinensis, assembly GCA_030765045.1. NCBI lineage: Eukaryota > Metazoa > Arthropoda > Insecta > Mantodea > Mantidae > Tenodera > Tenodera sinensis. Next base: position 199,452,175 of record CM060961.1, read on the forward strand.
TAAACATATGTAGAAAGGGTATATTTACATTTTAAAGTTTTTAGTCTTCAGAATTGTTGTTTTATCTTCAGATTTACAAGCCCATCAAATACAGCTTTACACTTCTGAAGTGCCCCAAGTCCAAATTTCTTTTGAGTGGCAACATAAAGATGTTATGCAGGAATTTACAGTTGAAGACTGTTGATTACTTTTTGATTGTATATAAATACAAGGTGATGAAGTAATAGAAGCCAAGCGATCGTTGATTGTTCGTATGAGAAGTAGATATCATTACTTGCAGGAGGCCAAGTATGCACACAGTTATTACAAATAGTGTAGCTGTAAGGTATGTGTATAAGATTTGTAAAAGGCATTGGGGATGAAGAGATTGAATATGGTAGCATGTCTTTTGGTTTGAATATTTTTATAACTTATAACCAGGTGCTACTTGGCTTGGAGTGCTTCTTTTTAATGTCTAAATTTTATATGAGGTATCTCAGTGTGCACTTTCTTTGTGAATTTAAATACAAAGTGTGTTTTTAAGTAAGCATAATTTAGAAATTAAAACACATGAGTAGACCTTTTTTTATCAATTTTATTTTCACATGTAAGGGCATACTTTAATCTGCTTTTCAACAAATTTTCCATCAGTATTAAGGCACTTGTATCATAGAACCAGTTTTTTACTCCCATCCTCATAAAAAGCTGCCGCTTGATAACAGCTGCAGCATGGTCGATTTGGGGTCGTCATGTCATGACACAGACCACTAAGGTGCTATTTTAAATGTAAGAACAAGTGGTAGTCCTAGGTGCTGGATCAGGACTGTACAAAGGAGGATCAAGTTGTTTCCAATCAATGATGGTATTAGATCTTGGGAACCATTAACCACATGTGGTTGAGCATTGTCATGAAGCAAAACAATACCCTTAATCAACATGCCAAACCTCTTTTTTTTTTTGATTGCACGGTCCAGTTTAGTTAAGGTCTCATAATAGGTGTTAGAATAAACTGGTGTCACCACAGCACAAAAAATCCACTAGTAACATCCCCTTCCTGTCCCAAAATTTAGTATGGAAATTTTTTGGGCTGAAATTTTCACTTTTTTGGGTGATATTGAATGCGCCGTGTAATGTTGTTTTGAGTCTGGCATAATCCATGTTTCATCGCCTATGAGAACTTAGCGTTAAAATTATCACCAAAATTGCTCAAGGAAAGTCAATGCCCTGGTTAAAGGTTATTTTTGGGGATTTGGATTTGATATTGATGTGTGCCTTTAGGGGGCTCAGCTGCTAAGGTCATTAGCGTTTGATATTGATGATGTTTTAGATGTATGAGTACAAGTATCAAGCCTCATAAAGATATTTATATTTGAATTTACAATGCATCTATGTGTACAAACATTTTTAATTAAATGCTGTTTTAACTTACACTGAAATGTCTTATCACTTAAAACTTTTAGTTCATTAGGTAACTTGTATAAAATTACAATCATTATGAGGGGATCCTTTCCTGTAGTTTATTTACATTTTCTCTATAATAATTGTTTTGAGTTCTTGTATTATAATTATAGATGTTTTATCAACACAGGACACTTGTTAGTACAAGTAATGATTACTTTGTATACATACAGCGAACAACTGTTAATATTTCTTCAGTTATGCCTCTGCGTGATACACAATTACTTACGTTAAAAAAACAGCTGATTCATTTCTTCGAATAACCAATAATGTTTAAGAGGTAGAACTGGAACTTAAAAATTCAATGCCACAACTGGGATTTGAACCACAGACCTTCCGCTAATTCTCAAGCCAGTTCGTATTTCTCCTGGTAAACCACAAAGGCAGTCTCACATCAGAAACAATTACCCCAATGGTGACTTACTATTGTAAGTACTTTATATCCCAGAATTAAATAACCTTCACAAATAGAACTGGAACTTAAAAATTCAAATCCCAGTTGTGGCATTGAATTTTTAAGTTCCAGTTCTACCTCTTAAACTTTGCCCACACACGGTTTGTGTGTTTAAAAACATCAACAGTAAGTTTGTTGGCATAAATAAATAATAATAACCAATAATGTATTAACATTTGTTACTTCAGAACTACCCCGTACTTCTATTCTCTATCGTAGGTGTGAGTAAATTAGACCATAGTATATGAGTTTTAAATACGAGGGGCGTCTCAAAAGTAAGTTGATAGTATATGTTTGGAAAACTGAGGAGACTTTTTCACCTTTTTAGTCCTGAAGATGGCTATGGAGTCTACAATGGCCGAAAGTTTGACCTTCTTAAATCTAACACGGCTGATCACCCGTGAAGCCCTGTTCTTTTGATGTTGGAACATAATCATTTTTGTCTTTTGGCTGAAGGAACCCAATCCTAACGGCAGCAGGGAAAGTGAAAGAAGAAGAAGAAAATTTACTTTCAGATTACTATAATTTAAATGTTTACAGATATCTGAATTTCAGTTGTATTAACTCTTTTAATCTGTTTATATCTGTGTGTGCAAATATAACAGGTATCATCTGCATATAAAATTATTTTGTAATTTGCTGATTTGGGGTTGTTGTATGTATAATAAGAATGGAAGTGCACCAAGCACTGATCCCTATGATACTCCCAATTTTTATTACTTCATAATTTGACTTACATATTCTTTATTGCAACCTTGTTGGTAACATATTTTGGCATATTGTTTACGATTTATAAGGAAAGAAGGTCACTTCCTTCTTTCCTCATCATTAGGGCCTGGATTTTGTGAACACAGAGAAACATAAATGTGTTCTTCAAGCAGGAGGAGAAAGAAAAAAAAGCAACAGATGATTCTTGGGCAGTTAATAGTGCGACTTCAGCAAATTCACTGTTTTATGAAGAGCTATATGAAGCTTATGTCTCAGCATGTTCCACAAACTGAATAATAATGTGCTCCAAGGTTTCCTGTAGGAATACACTGGAAACTGTTAGATGAGTCAACAGTTAGAACAAATTACATTGAATGGTGCTGCAATAAAACTGGACAAAAAGAAACTTCTGGGTTTCAATAAAATTGAAATATTGTTTTATTTAACATGGGGTTGGAATGCTTTGACTGAAGTTTATTTGTAGAAGGCACCACAAAGATATACAAGGGTGGTTCCAAAAGTTTCCAGCCTGCCTACTTTTTTAAAGTTATATAAATAAAACAGTGATGTTGTTTTTCAGCATAATCACCCTTACACATTTGTGGATTAATAACTCTTACGCCTTTGAAAAAGTAATCTGGTTCTTTATTGGCAAAATGTCCCAATACAGCAACTTTCATCATCATCATCATCATCATCATCATCATCGTCGTCGTCTTTGTCGTCATCATCAAATTTCTTTTTCCAAAGATCTTTGTTCAGTTTGGAAAAGAGATAGTAGTTACAGGGAGCTAAATCTGGACTGTATGGTGGAGGGTCAGTCTATTGGAAGCCACATCTGTACTGCAGCCTTCACAATTGCTGCTGTGTGCACTGGCACATTGTTGTGGAGAAGACGGACACATTGTGACAATCTTTCTCACCTTGGTGTAAAAATGAAGCATAATATTGTGCATTCACAGTGATATTAATTTCTTTGAAATCTACAAGAAGAATTTCTCTGGAATCCCAGGAGATTGTCGCCATTACCTCCTTTGTGGATTGAGTGATTTTTGCCATTACCTTTGTGGACTGAATGACTTTCATCTTTCACCTGGTTTACAACACTCAAGAGATTTAAAGCTTTCACGGCGCACGTTATTTATTATAGTTTCACGGGTGATCAGCCGTGTGAGGTTTAAAAATATTGAGCTTTCGGCTATTCTAAACTCCATGGCCTTCGTCAGAATGAAAATGACCGTTAGACTAGACTACCAGATGGCAGGCTGAGAACAGCCCGAGGTGTGTCATTCGTGTAGTTTTCCACTCCCCATATATATACAATGTTAGGTGGGAGAGGGTTGCGTTGCCCTGGCCAATGAGCGGGTGACGATTTGTGATTGGGCTTTTTTTAGTGGGGAAAAAGGCTACTTATGCCCTAACCGCATGCATGCATGCATGCATGCGAGTGTAAGACTCCTACCCTGGCTTCGAACCCGGGCAGCCTACTCACTAAAAAACCCCACCGGAAGTCTTGAGGTCAAGGCCTCTATGCTGCAGTACCGCATAAAGCACCTGCGCATTCTGTGGTGAGAGATGGAAGCTGCCTGCCAGTGGCAGTAACAGCGAGTATTACTGATGTGCCGGAGGGCAAACATGACATAAGCCCTGAGTTACGATTGGGCCTGCTGTTTCGGGCTATGTTTGTCACCGGCCACAGTGTTTTCTTGAGGGTCAGTACTTGGTCCAGAATCACTATAGTTGCTGTTGTGAATGTGTTTCATGGCTATTGTCCAGGGACAGCGGACTTCAGCTAAGCCCTGCCTGGACAATAGCCATGAAACACATTCACAACAGCAACTATAGTGATTCTGGACCAAGTACTGACCCTCAAGAAAACACTGTGGCCGGTGACAAACATAGCCCGAAACAGCAGGCCCAATCACAAATCGTTACCCGCTCATTGGCCAGGGCAACGCAACGCCCTCCCACTAATATTGTATATATATGGGGAGCGGAAAACTACACGAATGACACACCTCGAGCTGTTCTCAGCCTGCCATCTGGTAGTCTAGCCTAACGGTCATTTTCATTCTGACGAAGGCCATGGAGTTTAGAATGGCCGAAAGCTCAATATTTTTAAACCTCACACGGCTTGATCACCCGTGACACTGTAATAAACACTCAAGAGATTCTCTTTTGGACCGAGGGTCATAATAAAGAATCATAGTTTCATCTCCTGTAACAATGGATTCCAGTACTTCTTCCTGGTTGCCACAGCAAAGCTCTAAAAGCCTGGTGCAATAAATCATGAGCTGCTCTTTCTGAACTGCAGAGAGAAGTCTGGGTACCCATCTTGCATTGACCTTTTTCATGTGCAAATGATTGTGAGTGGTTTGAAAAACAGTTTATGTTAGATAGCCCTAACCTTGTGGAGTTTTCCTTGAGTTCAGCCGCCTATCACTCAGCATTTCACATTCAACAATAGCGATGGTTTCCTCAGTCACCACCTCAACAGATCGACCAACACGTGGATCATCAGTTATACTTTCTCTGCCAAGACAAATGGTTTAGACCATTCCTTCACTATGAAGTATGAAGGGGAAGCATCACCATAACACCATTCAAGTAGCATTTGTTTTCAGCTGGGGGCAAGCCCTTTTTGTCAGGAACTTCATCATTCTTGATACTCAATTTTATCCATTTTAGCAGCACAGCACGCAACATCTTACTCCCATGAGAGCCATCACTCAACTGAGGCTAGTAGCAGGTTGAAATTCATATTGGCGCATCATAACAGATGTTGCAAACTCCTCCACAAAGCATTTTGACTTTTGCGCTCATTTTCAGGGTCAGGCCAGACATTTTTGGAACCTATCTCATATCAGCTCAGAAGTCTGTTGTTAGTTCTCAACATAAACTGTAGACCCTCTGACAAACCATGTTGACTTTGTCACCAAGTTGTAGGTAAATCCCTCCCCTCATTTAACTAAAAGATGGTGAAATTAAATATACCTGTTCATATAACGTATTACTGCGGGGCCTCTATACTCCTGACCCTTCCAATACATGTTTTGGGCTCTGTTCTAAATCTACCTTGTCTAATCAGTTCATGCTTTGGCCATTAGTACACACTTTGTGGCTGTGCTGTTCATAGAGAAATGCCACTAGGATCAGAGAGAAAAGTTCATTAATAAGTATGATTAATATTCTAGAGTGCCATTAAACTAAACACAACCCCCCCCCCCCAAAAAAAAAAATTAGTATGCAAGGAAGAGAGGCTGTGAGTTCATAGTGAGTCGCAATAAGTGAGCACGATCCTCTGGTTCTAAGTTGTACCAGAGATTAGGTTGAGGTTATGTGTATGTGTATATGAATTTTCTTTCAAATAATGGGTATGAAATTGTGCAGTAAAGAGACAAAGCGTACTTTGTGCAGTCATCTAAATCTTATGTTTCTTGATGATGCATAGAGATTAATTGGCAAGTGTATTTAGGACAAAAACTAAAAATATTGCTTTTTTCATTAATTATGCTGGTACATTTAAGTAGCACTTTCTTCTGCATATGAACACAATTAACAAGATGGAGTACTTTGTGGATGTTTAATGTGGAATTTTGTATATAAAAGAGGGGGTATGTGAATTACAGGCCTTCACATCTCCTCTTGAACTCTGTTTATATGCACTTTGGTTCCTTAAATCCTCTTCCTTCAGCATTTAATTTAGAAGGTATTTATGGAATAGTTACCCATGTTTCTGCCGTCTCTTGTGTTTGGTGCTGGTACTTGGCAAATAAAGGTTTTCTTAAGAGTTTCGTTTATGGACATGTTCATCCTGAGACATTTGAAACAATGTAAAAATATATATTGATGCTTATTGATATATCTCACAAATATTTTCAGAATGAAAACAGTACGCAGCCATGTATCCTGGCTCTAGAAATGGTATTTACTGAAGTATTCAAAAGAAGAGAAATGAGCAAAGACTTTACCCTATCAGGAAATGAACAAGGTAACCATTTTATTAATATTAAGTGTTAGTGTTATATGCTACCAATTTAAATAAATTTATAATTTAGACCAAAGTCTGAGACTATTTACAGATGCTAACAAAACCACACCAATACCAGCTATGAAAATACTAACCAACTAATACCCCATTGAATATGAAATAGAAAAAACAGCTCTTGTTCAACACGAAAAGTTGATCAGACTCCCATTCAATACATGGAACAAGAGAAATTTTACACATACACAAAAGACTCAGGAGAGCTTTCTCTCCAAAATTCAAAACATCAAGAAGAATGTAGACCTTCCTAATTCAAAGGAAAACTTCATATCTAAAGTCAATCCAACACAAACATTAGACATCACATATCATTTACACCTGATAGAAGAACTTAAGAAAAGTGATACTCCAACTAGTGTTCTAAAATTATTAGCATTAGAGACAATCCACACTAGATTTCTGGAACATGAATGGCTCCATATTTATACTGGTGGATCATTGATATCAAACTGAGATGGAGAAGAGGCTGGAGTCACTTGTCTTCTCTTTTCCTATTACAAATCTTTAAGTTATGGAACTACAATCTTTGTTGGAGAAATTGAAGCAATTTGAATGGCCCTACAAAATCTTTTGTATAGAATTTCACACTTTCATTTAGCAGTTATTCTCTCAGATTGCATGGCAGCAATTATAGCAATTACTTCCAAGTTGTCACCAAAAAACCAAACAATTACAGAATGTTGGAAAATCCTTACCCATCTAACAGCACTTCAAAAACACCTAGTCTTCCAATGGATACCAGCTCAGGCGCAGATCCAGGGGGCCCAGGCCCCCCTGTCATATCCTACTTTATTGCTATAAATGCTATGTGTGTTACCTCATCATCACGCAAAATGGACAAACCGATTTCTATGAAAATTGGTATAGGTATGTACTACCTTTAAACATTGTTTCTTTCAGTTAAATATTTAGCTAGTCATGCTTTTGTATCACTCCACTGCCACGTGCATTCATAATGACGCAATACAGTTACATACCGCTACGCGTAGGTACAAAATGTATTTTACACTACTAAAAGGATATATTTACTTGATCCAAATAACATGTAGCACATGGAAATTAACTGCTACTTACATCATCTCTGTCCACAATAATGCTTTTTCCTTTCCTGCTCACAATCTCGAAACCAATCTCCAGAAGCAGCTTGTGGAGGGAAGTTCGTTTTAAATCTGGAGGATCGGGATCAGAGTTAACTGCCAGCAGCACTTTGTTTAAGGTGGGGGTTCATTGTTAACAAAGAACTGGTGAACTTTTCGACGGATTGCAGATCTCACAAATTTGTTGTAAACTACATCCAACATTTGGCTAGCACGTGGTCGCTTTTTTCCGGGATCTTTACCAACTGACGATTTTTCTTTGTGTGTGCTGTAAATACTTGCAACTGACACGCCGGTAAACTCGGATGTTAATTTCATCACGTCTTCGATAGCAAATTCGGGATATTTCTCGCAGAACTTGTTAAACATGTTCAATATTGTTGTCTTTTCACCACTTCGCAACGGTTTGCCTCGCTTATGTTTCACAACACTCACTTGTTCCGCCATGCTACTTTCATACTGAATAATGCGTGCACAGAATGAATTAGGCTGGTTACAGATTCACTTAACTGCATATTCTTACACTTTAACTATGCTTAGTACACTTAGTTCATGCTTTAGCAAACATTAAGTGACATTTCAGACCTTAGTAACAGTATTTCTTCAAGGGACTATTTACACGGCAAAAGCGTCAAGAGGGCGCACTGTGGTCAAAACGCACGTGGCTTTGTTTATGTCTCCTCTAATCTCTTGATGAACAGAGGATATAGTTAATCTACCATTTTATGCAGCTAAAAGGTTAGTCAACTCTGAATTAAAAAACATTATTGCAAAATATTACTATGAAAAATAAAAAAATAAAAGATGGGAACTACCAAACATTCAAACAGTAATTCCTGAGTATCCTCGAAAAACGGCAGTTACAACCTTCAGGTTGATTACGGGGCCTGCCTCTGTAGTGGGGTGATAGCGTGTCTGCCTCAGGTGTTGGTCTGGGTGACTTAGTTGGTTAGACGCTGGCCTGCTGATCCCAAGGTCGCAAGTTCTAATCTGACCCAGATCTGATGGTATTTAAGTGTGCTTAAAAACGACAAATGATTTGTACAAATTATCTTTGTAGGTACATGAAATATAAACGGCTAAGAAACATTGTCAAGAATTTAAAGTCCTGAATATTAAATACTGGCATTAGATTCCATCATACAACTCACAATAAGAATGATAGCAAGTCATCAGACGAGAGCCAGTCGACCTCTCAGCTGATGATGTTTTCAGCAGTTGGTAACACATAGAAATATGAACTATTTTTGTGTTGGTTTTGATAGCAACCAAATGTGGCACTGATGATGCAAATAATAATTGAGGAAACTGTGGTCTGCCTGTGATTACAAGAACTTGCAGCAGATACTAAGATAAGTGAAGCTTATAGTCTCTAAGATATTACATTTGTAGATGAGGAGGAACTCTCCTTGAAACATGCTCTGTGAATAATCATGACAAATAATTGAGCAAAAGTGTTTCAAAAGTTTGCTAAGTGTTTAGCAAATGTGATAATTATTAGTATTCATTCCTATTCTTATTACTGCTATTATGAACCAAAATGTACTCTGCTTTGCTTCCCATTCTCATTTCCATTCTGGTTGCTATTCTCTGGTTATTGTCAATCAGACTTTACTAGAGTAAATATGGAGTAAGAAGGCACATAAGTTCATCCAATGCATAATCAGTAATATTGTGTTGGTGTTGGAACATATTATTGTGCGAAAGAAAAAAATTAAAATTATTTTATTGTTTAACGACGCTGTCAATTGCCAGGATCACATCAGCATCACCTGTGTGCTGGAATTTCGTCCCGCAGGAGTTCTTTTACATGCCAGTAAACCTACTGACATGTAGCTGTTGTTTTTAAGCACACTTAAAAACCATCAGTTTGGGGCGGATTTGAACCTGCGACCTTGGGATCAGTAGGCCAGCATCCAACCAACTGAGCCACCCAGACCGATGTCGAAAGAAAGAGAGGGGAAATATGCACATTTGCGATACCTGTATGTTGCAGCAGACACAGTGAGAGACACAAGGTGCAAACTTAAAACCAGAAGTAACACTTTTCTTCTTTTTAAAATGAAATGATAGGCTCTCTAATCTTGTAATTTGCTTTAAATATCAATTCCTCATGTAAGCACCCATAATAGCAGCACCTGTTTGCTGCTTGGGACATTGTTAAGCAGGACTACACAAGTGCACACCATGGAAAAACAAAGCCACTTACACATATTACTGGCAAGCTCCTAAGCATGAGCTTATGCTCAAGTGCACCACTTGACATCATTGATGTCTGGGATGGAGAATTTCCTTGAAAATCTTTGTGACACATTCTGTTATTGTTGTTAGCTAATGCTGGATTTCTGACAATGAAGTCATTAATCCTCTTACTCGCCAATATTTTTCACTGATGGATGGGGCGCTAGAAGCGGCCGGGCATATTTGAAGGTGCTCTTGGTCCATTTCCTCTTGCAGACCACACAGAGGATAGTCATGTCACATTCTTGGAGATGCTGAACCATTCCAAATATGGTATTTAAGCAAATTTTCGTTTTTGAGCTATGCTGTTCACAGACACAAGATGTTTTTCTAAAACAACTCTTTTTTTTTCAGGGAATCACAGATTGTGTGTTTCCACTGAAATCTCTATATCATATTTTTGGGTGGAATACAAATACCTTCCATACCTACTATGTACATGATAGAGAAAGTAAAAATTTAAGGCTCTAAAGCTGAAACTAATGTATCCAGATACAAATAAACTGTGCTAAAAACAACTATAGTATGAGGTAGTAGAAGAGTTACAACTGATTTGTGTTGTGTTTCTAATACATCAAGGAACAAATTTAAAAAAGAAATGTTTACTATTTTTGTCTTTTTTGGATTGTAATATATTTGTTTATCTTTCCAGAAGTGAATGCTGAACGTAAATATCGTGCATGGCTACTAGAATGTTATGAAGATACATTTATGAGACTATTGTCAATAATGACAAAACATAAAACCACTATGCAATTACAAGCATTGTCAACAATGATGAAGCTGCTAAGTAGTGAGGGAAAATACCCCATTGACTACAGAGCCAATGAGGAGTACTATTTTCCAGTTCAGAAGTTACGTGTAAGTATAAAATATCTATTGCATGGTTTAGTTCAATGTTTCTGAAATTGTCAGAATATAGGGTTTTTGAGAAGTCATTTCTATATACGAGGGCAGTCCAGAAAGTAACTGCCGTTTGTGTGTAGCTTGGGAAGTGGTGAGGATTGTGCCATCATCTACATATCAGTGTGCACAGTGATCAGTGTGCTTCTAGCTGTCTATGGGAGAACATTGTACTGTCACGTGCTTGTTAGATATAACTTCAAAACATGAGCTCCGCAATAGAAAATCCTGCCAAGTGTGAGGTCCACGCTGTTATAAGATTTCTTTTGGCAAAACATCACTCAGCAACCAAAATTCATTGTGAATTGTGTGCAGTATATGGTCCTAACATTATGAGTGAAGGTGTTGTCCGTCAATGGGTACAATTTTTTAAAAATAACAAACATTCATGAAGAAAACAGAAGTGGTAGGCCTACTCTTGTCAATGACGACCTGGTGAACAAAGTGGATGGAAAAGTTCATGAGAACTGCCTGTTCATGATAACAGAACTTTCCGATCATTTTCCCGAAATTTCTCGGAGTCTTTTGCACGAGATAGTGACCAAACACCTAGGCTATCGCAAGTGTTATGCTCGTTGGGTACCAGAACTGCTGACTCACGATCACAAAACCAAAAGAATGAGTTCTGCCATAGACTTTCTTTCTCGATATGCCACTGAAGGAAAAGCTTTTTTGAACAGAATTGTTACTGGCGACAAGACATGGGTGGCCTATGTGAATGTAGGCAAGCAAGCAAGCAAGCCAAAGAAAGCCCGCCAAACCTTGTCTGTGAAGAAAGTCATGGCTACGGTTTTTTGGGATGTCAAGGGCATCTTACTCTTTGAATTTATGGAACGTGGCATGACTGTCAATTCTGATGCCTATTGTGAAACGTTGGAAAGACTAAGAAGAGCAATCCAAAACAAGTGTCATGGTCTTCTGACATCTGGTATTGTGTTTCTGCATGACAACGTTCGCCCGTACACAGCTCGAAGAACAAATGAACTTTTGCCTGGTTTCCAACGGGACATTTTGGACCATCCACCCTACAGCCAGGATCAGCTCTCAGTGGTTTTCATCTGTTTCCATTCATGAAACAGTGGCTTGCATCTCAACACTTCGCCAATGATGAAGAGCTTCATCATGTCATGATGATTGGCTATGTTCACAGGCAGCAGAGTTTGATGCAGAGGGTATTCCAAAGACTGTTAAAAGGTATGGCAAGTGCTGGAATTTGTTTGGAGAATGTGTGGAAAAGTAGAAAAAATGTAGTTTTCAGATATAATAATAATTTTTTTATATCTCAACTGGTTTAATTTTTATTTCCAAATGGAGTTTACTTACTAGACCGCCCTCATATACTGTCAACAATTCTTATTTAGAACATTTATTGTTTACTAATGGTTTCATGGTCCAGCAGTAGACTATGTGTGTGCATGCTCCACATGCTGTTTACACAGAAGGGTTTGCCCTTCTGAAACTTATGTGTTACTCATGAGTAATAATTGTATTTATCAATAGGAACCTTATTGAACTAAATAATAAGACAAGAACAGCAACAATAAGAGTACAGTTGAACCTGATTTATGCACATATCAAGGGGAACAGAAAAGATTATTTGTAACCTAGAATTACTTACAAATGAGGCTTTGATATTATTAAATAATAATTAATTACAATTATCAAATTATAATGCATACACATGTAAAAGTTTACAAACCACAAAGATACATATGTACGAAGAAAACATTATTTTGAACGTCCTGTTTTAAAGAAATAAGTTAATTTGGGTTGTTTCACTTTTCTTTCATTACATGCCAGGCGCGGCTCCTCAGGGTAGGCAGGGTAGGCATTGCCTACCCTATCGTAATACATCAACAAATATGTTTAACTATGATTCTGCATTTTATCATTTGAACCGTCATTTGCCCTAAACTGCAGTTCAAGAAAAGTTTTCTCGGTTATAATGACCAGCGCAAGGTCAAATCCTTTAATCTCAATTCCGATTCATCAAAACTGTGCTGCGTGTTTGAAACGCGTGGCAGAAATGATTGCGCATGGAACCTGGGTAGTGGAGAGCAGGCTAGCTTAACCTCTGCCTGCCCGGCCCCATTTCCTCAGTACGAGGCCCTTGAACAGGGATAAGGAAACATACGGTCTGTATATGCACTCCGAGCATGCGTAGACGCGGCTGCCAGGCAGTCCGAGCACTTGCCTGCCCAAATCCGAATTTATGCGACATTTTCCGAACAGCCATACTCCACGAACGAAGATCTCAGAGATCTGAATCTGTCGTTATCTCTGTGTAATACCAGTATGACCGACTTAATTAGTGAACTATTAGAAATTTCGCTTTCGAGGCGCACTGACAATGAAAAGAGGAGTGTTTTAGCTATTTAATACAAAGCTGCTGTCAGACAATTTTTCAATTTCTTAATCTATTTTAGTCATGGGCGTCGCGAAACGGGGGCAAGAGGGGCCACGGCCCCCCCCCCCCCCCCCCCTCTTGGAAGTTGGTGAACTTAATGTGCAGTCAGTGACTGACTTTTAAACTATTATTTTAATTTTGATGTAAAGAACAATTTTTGTTTAGCACAAATTAATACGGTTATCTGCAACAAATACTATAAATTTTGACAGTACAATAATGATTTAATATTATATGATTGCAAATTTCCAACATGTGCCCCCCCCCCCCCTGGAAAAAAATCTGCCGACACTCGTGATTTTAGTTTTGGCGGTAATTCGTCCGTAAGTCACACTCATTCACTCTGCTCTTATTAAACAACCAAACAATATATTGTTTGCGTTATCCGCAATTACTTCGCCCCCTATATTTCGGATAAACGGGGTTTATTATTATTATTATTATTATTATTATTATTATTATTATTATTATTATTATTATTATTGTTGTTGTTGTTGTTGTTGTTGTTGTTGTTACACTTTGCCTACCCTAAAATTTTGACTGCGAGCCGCCACTGTTACATGCATGTATCTCATTTTGCAAAATTGTTAATGAACTTCAAGCTTTTTGACTACATCTTTTTGCACTGATGTAACATCTACACACAGCACTTAACACTTCACTCACTTTAGGTATTTCAAGATTTGTGTTGTCATCCCCATTGTTGTCAGTGTTGTTTGGAGCCTGGTCGGCTTTCTTGATCACCATCAGCAAATTTCAGGATGTCGTTTGCTTGTGGTATTTTAAAATTCATGGCCAGTGAAATTCTTTATGTCTATTTTTTCCCAAATTATCAGTTCAGCTGTAGCTTTTACATGTTTTAATAATTTGATATCCTGTTTTATGGTGTGTTGAGTTGACCAGAAATGATGGGCTGTGGCTGATTTGTCAATTTGTTTAAGTTCTATGTTCCTGATGCGCTCCTTCAGTCTTGTTTCCAGATTCCTTTTAGTTTGACCAATAAATATTTTTGGGTAACCTTCACATATTATTTGATACACAATTTGATATTTAAAGTGACTGATATTGTGCTTTTCAATGGATAGTTTAGCAGGTTTCTCAGACTGAATTTGTTGTAAGGGACGAGCTTAATATTAAGCCCTTAGAACAGTTTCTGAAATTTGTTGTGCAACCTCGGGTGGAATGTGAATTTGCTGTATGTGGATTGTGGGTTGGATCTGTGTTCAATGTTCTGATGTCTTTTATCTGTTTTTGTCTTTCGTATTTTTTTATAAGTCTGTACCCATTTTTCACCTACAATTGAGAGTTAGAAGTCATAGTATTAAGCTCCAAGAAGGACAAAAGCCGTGAAAGGAATCACCTAGGTTTGCATCTAAAAGGTTTCAGATAGAAATATTACATGAACATAGTACATATTAATGGAAAGAATTACACAAACTCACACTTAACATCGCATGCTTTAAAAGTTCAATGTTTTAAGTAATCAATGGATGTCCAAGAATGCAAGGACTCATGTTTTGCTGCCTGCCTCAGTTCACAAAGTCTTCTCTCGTGAGAACACAGTAACTGGGATATCACAACACTGCAAAATGCTTTTAATTAAAAGCTTTACTTGACCTTGTATGTATTTCAAACACTGTAGAAAGTATGTATAAAGTTTTGCTTTAAATAAGAGACTGCATCTATTGAGTTTTGAATGCCTGCAATGTTTGGATGTCTCTAATTACAGCACAATTCAAATTTTGCTAAATCTGATTTCGTAGATCAGTTCAGAAGCTAAAGAATGCCAATGCAGTATATAACTAATTTTCAGAAATTTCTGAATCTATTGACCTCTGCAAAAGTGCTCCTCACATTGTGCATTATCTCATTCCACATATGGAACTGTTTGTTGGAGAATATTTATTGTTATAAAATAAAACAGATAGAGTAATATTTTATTTAGGTAGTATAATATATAATAAATATATACCAGGTAGTAATGTGTGTAATAAGTTGTGTGATTGTTAAACTTCAGAATTTTTTAAATACCCTTCATAGAAACACTTAAGATTGAACTGATGTTTAAATTTTATATAAGAACTATCTGATATCCTTTGCTTTTTGTTTTACAGCCAATTGTTCTTGCGCTGCTATCATCGGATATGAACATGGACCAACTGCTTACTCGATTCCAAGAGTTCACTGCTTATGCTGATGTTTTGTACTATGTGTGGAAATTGTTACCAACAATAGTGTTGAATAAGAAATCGCCTAATGAAATCTTCATTCGTAATTTTCTAAACCTGATAGTTAAGATCCCTATTCCAAGAGGAGACATAAATAGGGATGACCATCAAGAAATAGTTCTGTGTTATAGAGAAGGTATGTTGTAGCATGCTTGCCAACTTTTTGCAATATGACCATAAAATTTACAGGTAAAGAGGCTTTTTACAACTTAATGGCAGTGGATAACATAGTATATTTAGGCTGATTCAGTGCTGTAGATTTTCACCAAGGACATAGCAAAACATTATGTATTGCATTAAATTGAATTTTTGTATGATAAAATGTAAAATGCCTTGCTAATTATTATTTAGTCAACACTTACTTTTGGTGTTTTTAAATGCACAAGCCGTGTGTGGGCAATGTTTGAGAGGTAGAATTGGAACTGAAAAATTCAATGCCACAGCTGTGATTTGAACCACAGGCACTCCCCTTATCAGACGGGTGCTCTAACCATTAAGCTACTGTGACAACCTACCAGAATGACATTGAATTCTCCAACCAATTTGTATTTCTCCTGGTTAACCACAAAGGCAGTCTCATATCAGAGACAACTACCCCAATGGTGACTTACTATCGTAAGTGCTTTATGTCCTGGGATTAAATAAACATTGCCCACATACGGCTTGTGTGTTTAAAATCACCAACCGTAAGTTTGATGGCATAAATAAATAATAATTACTAACTGAAGGTTATTTAATTGTGGGACATAAAGTACTTGCATTTCTGTAATTCATATTATTATGCATGTTGACTGTCACAAATTGTGGCAAATATGTAGACAATAGTACTGTGTTCTTGAAGCTCTGATTGCAACTTTGTTTTGTTTCAGGAGGTCCGGAGTTTGTTCAGAATGTAGATCACCTGCGCAGGTGGTTGAATCGAGTCTGGAATGTTGTGATACGATGGGAACATTCACCATCAACACATCAGCAATTGCTGTTTGTTCTCTTGGAGAGGATACTTCCACATTTAGATAAACCACTCTTATTAACAGATTATTTCATGGACTCTTTAGATATGGGTATGTACAAGAATAACTTCAAATGTACGTAACAAAAGATAAAGATGAAAATGTCATTGCATTTAATTGTTTAATTAAAATGGTAACATCATTATAATACAAGGATTGTTGTGAATTATGACGTTTGTGGAAAAAGCAATTAATTGCACAGTTTGTAAATTACCTTACAACCGCCACATATAATATGTAAAATGGAAAGTATAGATCCATGTTCAGATTTTGGTTATGACATCAATTTTTTTTCCCCCTAACTTTAATTAAACATAATAAAAACTTAACAAACGAATAATTAGTGCATAAAAATAAAAGATTGTAGATATTCATTAGGTACCTATATTATTTATGAATCTGAGAATGCCTTGTGTCTTCTTTTTTTCTTCTTCATTACCTGATTACCCTCCCCTTATGAAAGACTTACGCCCCCTGGGACTTACAAGCCAGTTCCTAGGGTCAGACGAACCTATAAACCAGACAGAGTGAAGACCTGGAAGTGGGTGGTCAGTCAAGCACCGGGTATGATAATGAGGAAGAGGATGATATGAAATACAGGCAAAAATGGATGATTGGAAAGGTGATAATGGAGCAGTTGTTGGAATGAGTAGCAGGGGAAACTGGAGAACCTGGAGAAAACCTACCTTGATGCTGCTTCGTGCACCACGAATATCACATGCAGGTCCCTGGGGTCGAACCTGGGCCGCCTAGGTGTTAGGCAAATACTCTTAACTGCTTGGCCACGGCAGTTGTGTTTTACTAGGACGAAAAAGTGAAATGCTTGGTAAATTAATCCTAGCAATGCCAACCCTTATTACAGAACTTATACTACCAGTGGGGTTTACTCTACTACTACTTATACTACTTTATGACTACCACTGTAACAAAATGTCTGAGCAATTTTTAAAACAAATTTATTTCAAAATTGGCTATTATATCTTGTCATGTTTATGAAGGTAATATTTAACATTGTTTAACTATTCCTTTTTTACTTTTTCATATGAATCACATTATACTGACATGTGTTACTGACTGTTACTTTATGACCGCCTTGACATTTCATTGTATCTCAAAACAGACAACTATTAACTGCATACCTTTAATCAAAAAATTAAAAGGCAGAATTTAACAAATTACAGATGGTGGGCATAAAGTACAACCCCCCCCCCCCCAAATTGGTACTACTAGGGTTAAGTGTTGTGCCAGCATGCTGCCATGGTAGTTCAGTTGGTTAGAGCATGCACAGTATGCCAAACATATGTGGTGCAAACGTTGACTACGGTATTGAATTTTTCAGTTTGATTCTACCATACCAACTTCAACCAACACACAACAGTGTGAAAGAACATTTAATTAACCTGGATTGATCCATAGAGGAAACAGCTTACTGGAATAACCCAAGAACCAGCTGTGTCATTTTCCCCCCATTATGGCATGGTTCATTTTTATTTGGTGATATTCCTTCTGTTAGGTTGCATTAGCACTGCAAACTGTTCGTAAAATATTACCATGGTAAAGCTATGGCCATAGTTGTTGTTGTTGTTTTTGTTGTTGCTGCATCCGTTATGTTACCACAGAATTGTTTTTTAATTCATTGCAGAGAAGCCATGCAATAGATTTTAAAACAAGGTTCTGTTTACATGCTGTATTTATTAATTAATCTGTGGATGCCATTGTATTGCTCGTGTTTGCATGATTTTGTCTTGAATTGTTCTAGAGAATTACATGCAGTTATAATTTCTGTTTTATTTTTGTGTTCGCAACACATTAATGCTTTAAATATATAGTGTTGCCCAGCGCATTATTGTCGGCGCTACCGCAAAGGAGTCGAAGGAAAGAGACAGAGAATGGCCGCATTGTTGGGCGCTTGCCGAAAGAGAGAAAGTGATAGAGGCCTCTAGAAATGTCTGCTTTGTATTTCACCGCAAAATAACTGAGCTTTCCCGAAGTTTCCAGAATAGTGCTTGGGAGATATAAATAGCGGTAAAGTGTGAGAAGGAACAGTTCTTTGTGTTACGAGTTCGGAGCCGTGCTGTTGGAGAATCGGAAAAGACTTTCTTGTTGTTGCAACGAGTGTACAAAGTTACTGTTACTAGTTTCGTTACATCGTCGTTAGAAGTTGCAACGTTAGAACCAAGATGGAGGGAGATTCGGAAACCAGGATGATGGCAATGATGAAAGAATTATTTGCCAAAATGGAAACGAGAAACGACAACCTCGTTGCCGAGCTGAAAGAGATGAAGACGGCAAACGACAACCTCACTGCCAAAATGGAAACGTCAAACCACAACCTCGCTGCCAAAATGGAAACGAGAAACGACAACCTCGTTGCCGAGCTGAAAGAGATGAAGACGGCAAACAACAACCTCGCTGCCAAAATGGAAACGTCAAACAACAACCTCGCTGCCGAGCTGAAAGAGATGAAGACGGAGCTATCGGCGAAAATTGACGAGCAACTGGCTGGCGTGAGGAAGGATGTGAAAGAGCTCGGTGGAAAGATGGAGGACCTCGGCCAACGCGTTGGCGCCCTGGAGAATGTCGGGGAACGGCTTAGCGTTCTCGAAGACAGGGTCGACGGTAGCGCCAAGGAGCTAAATGCAATGGTGGAAGGGATGCTTAGTGAAAAGCTGAAGAACTACAAGGCCGAGGCTCCAGCACGCGACACAACATTGACGCGCGTCAAACCACCGAAGTACGATGGCACGTCAACGTTTGAGGTCTTCCGCCGTCAATTCGACACAGTGGCCAAGCACAACAAATGGTCGCCAGAAGAAGAGGCCGCGCAGCTGATAGCCAGCCTCCAGGGACGAGCCGCAGAGGTCCTGAACGCAGTTCAGACAGCGGCGGCGCCCAAGGACATCTGGGAGGCCCTGGAGAACCGATTCGGAAACCACCGCTTAGCCGCAGCCTACCGCAGCCAACTGAAATCTAGGATGCAACTGCCAGTGGAGACGCTGCAGGAGTTCGCCCTGGCAATCGAACAGCTGGCCAGCAAAGCCTTGGTCGACCTCCCCTCCGAATTCGTATCCCGAGAAGCCGCCTATACCTTCGTCGACGGGGTACGCGATGCCGAGATACGTCAACGCCTGATGCTCGGCGACTACAAGACCATCCACGAGGCACTAACGGCCGCATTAAGGATGGAAGCGGCCAAAGTGACGGCTACCCCGACCTCGAAGACAAGGAGTGTCCGCTACGATGAAGACCGCAGACCAGTCCAGGGACGCCGACGAAGACCAGGTGGCGTGTGTTGGGAGTGTAGCCAGCCGGGACACCTGATGAGAGACTGCCGGCACCAAGAAGAGCAGCCGGAAAACGAGTAATGACCGGCGTGGCGAGGGGCACGTCGGCGCCGTCACAATCATCCCCTCGAGTGACACTGCGCGCCGTCAGCCGACGGATGGATGACAGCCTCATCGCGGACGGTTGGGTGAGAGGGAAGCCGTGCCGCGTGCTTGTTGACACTGGAGCAGCCGTGACTGTCGTCAGACCTGACGTAGCCAGGGGCTTGCCGTCGAGAAAACCGAGCCGACCGTACCAACTAGTGACGGCATCGGGTGACACCTTGCCTGTGGAGAGGGAGGCCCTGCTGCCGTTGACATTGGGGCGAAGTGTCTTGCGTTTGTGGGTGTTCGTCGCGGAGGTGATACTGGGACTGGATGCCCTCAGGAGCCACGAGGCGACGGTCGACATCGGCAAGAAGGTTCTGCGGCTTAAGGGAGAGGAAGTAATGCTCCGGCACCCCGAAGAACGCCTTGGAATCTGCAGGGTCATTCTCAGGGAAGACGTAGTTGTCCCCGCGAGAAGCGAGATGGTAGTGACGGCGCGACTGGAAGGCCAGCGCAAGAAGAACATGCTGCTGGACCGGAAGACGCATGTGCACGGGCTCCGTGTAGCCGGGACATTGTTGCCGTGCCGAGAGGAGGTGCCGGTGAGACTGCTCAACCCAACAGACACCGATCACGACGTTCAGGCCGGGACGGAGTTGGGGACGTGCGAGCCCGTGGTCAGCGTAACACCAATAGACAAGACCCAGGAGCCGGTGCCGACGCAACACCTGGGGCCCCGGCTGGAAGAATTACTGGAGAGGGCGGCCGACCACCTGACCGCTGAACAGAGAGAGAAAGTCCAACAACTGCTGAGACGATATCAGCGCGTCTTCAGCCAAGGCAGCAGCGATTACGGCCGCACGGAACGAGTGCTTCACAACATCGACACCGGAGACGCCCGGCCTATTCGGCAACCACCTAGACGCGTTCCGTTGGCTAAACAAGCGGCGGTACGAGACATGCTGGAGGACATGAGAACCAAGGGAGTGATCGAGGAGTGTGACAGTCCTTGGTGTTCCCCTGTAGTTCTGGTGAAGAAGAAGAATGGCGAGCTACGCTTCTGCGTAGATTACAGGAAGCTGAACGCTGTCACCAGGAAGGACTGCTTCCCCTTACCCCGGATTGACGACACCCTGGACACGCTTGCTGGTGCGCAGTGGTTCTCAACCCTGGACTTGAAATCGGGTTACTGGCAGGTGGCTCTAGACCCGAGAGACAAGGAGAAGACCGCATTCTCGACAGGCCAAGGGCTTTGGCAGTTCACAGTTATGCCCTTTGGTCTCTGCAACGCACCCGCTACCTTCCAACGCCTCATGGAGTCAGTAATGAGAGGATTGACTTATGACGCCTGCCTGTTATACCTGGACGACATCATCATCGTCGGCAAGACATTCGAAGACCATCTTGACAAACTGAGCAAGGTGCTGCAGAGACTGCAGGCGACTGGCTTGAAGCTGAACGCCAAGAAGTGCCAGCTCTTCCGCAGGGAAGTCAACTACTTGGGCCACATAGTCTCACCAACCGGAGTGGCCACGGATCCGGAGAAGACACAGGCCGTGAGAGATTGGCCTCGCCCAAAGGATAGGCGAGAACTGCGCAGTTTCCTTGGATGGTGCAGTTATTACCGCCGCTTCATAAAGGGTTTCTCCAGCATCGCCAAACCCCTCACTCGCTTGACGGAAGAACATCGACCTTATGTGTGGACGGAGGACGCCGAAGGCGCTTTCCGGCAGCTCAAGAGGACGCTCTGCAGTGCTCCTATTTTGGGATTCCCACAACCAGGCGACGCCTTCATTGTGAACACCGACGCCAGCGACCATTGCATTGGAGGCGTCCTATCCCAAGTCCAGAACGGCCACAAGCGGGTGATAGCCCACTACAGCAAGACGTTGTCCAAGGCAGAGAAGAGCTACTGTGTCACCCGACGAGAGCTACTGGCGGTAGTGAAGACCTTGGAGCACTTCCACAAGTACCTGTACGGTCAGCCATTCCACCTGAGGACAGACCACTCCGCCCTAACCTGGCTACTTAGCTTTAGAAACCTGGAGGGCCAGACAGCCCGTTGGGTCCAAAGGTTGCAGGAGTACGACTTCACCTCCGAACATCGCAGAGGGAAGAGCCACGGCAACGCAGACGCCATGTCCCGAAGACCCTGCCTAGAAGAGTGCGGCCAATGCGCAAGAGTGGAAGAGAAGGAGCGTACCGCAGCTGTCAGAGTGGTCACAGCAGTGCCTGCGGACGGATGGGATAGCGCGGGCCTGAGGAGGGAGCAACTGGCAGACGCCGACTTGGGGCCACTCTTGAGAGAAGTGCAGGCAGGGACGAGACCAACCTGGGAGGACATCGCACCCAGAAGTGCTACATACAAGTCGTACTTGGCCCAATGGGACTCGTTGAAGACCAAAGAGGGCGTGCTGTTCCGGGTATGGGAATCACCTGATGGGAAGACCCAGAAAGAGCAGTTGGTACTTCCCCGAAGTAGGGTCCCGGAAGTCTTGGAGGAAGTGCACGCCGGTACCTCGGGTGGACACCTAGGAGCAAACCGGACGATCGACAAACTCCGACAGCGCTACTACTGGCTGAGGCTCCGAGCAGACGCTGAGAACTGGTGCCGTCAATGTCACGTGTGCGCGGCGAGTCGCGGCCCCCAGACTAGGAGCCGGGGTCGCATGCAGCAGTACAACGTCGGAGCGCCCTTCGAACGCATCGCCGTCGACATAGCTGGACCATTCCCAGTGTCCGATCGAGGCAACAAGTACCTGATGGTAGCTGTGGACTACTTCACCAAGTGGCCGGAGGTGTATGCCATCCCCAACCAAGAGGCGAAGACAATTACAGACTGCCTCGTGGAACAGCTGTTTTGCCGTTTTGGGGTCCCGTTAGAGCTCCACAGCGACCAGGGCACCAATTTTGAGTCGCACCTAATGAAGGAGGCGTTGGAAAGACTTGGGGTGAACAAGACCCGCACAACACCCCTACATCCACAGTCGGACGGCATGGTCGAGAGATACATCAAGACCCTAGAGGAGCACCTGAGGAAGGTCGTGGCCAGCCATCAGAGAGACTGGGACCTCAAGGTACCACTGTTCTTGCTGGCCTACCGTTCGTCGACACACGACACTACCGGGATGACACCAGCAAGCCTAATGTTCGGCCGAGAGCTACGCCTCCCTTGTGACCTGGCTTTTGGTAGCCCCCCGGAAGCGAAACGGCCGGCAACCGAGTATGTGGAGAGTCTAGTAGACCATCTCCACGACATGCACGAGATGGCTCGTCAGAACATCCAGATGGCGAGCGACTGCATGAAGACCCAGTACGACAGGCAAGTCAACAGCCGAGGATTCCAGCAAGGTGACATGGTCTGGTTGTACCGCCCTACCCGGACCAAGGGACGCTGCCCAAAACTTCAACAACCGTGGCAAGGACCGTACCGAGTGGTAAAGAGGATTAACGACGTAGTCTACCGCATCCAGAAGGTGCCCCGAGGGAAGATGTTAGTGGTACACCTGGATCGTCTGGCCCGTTACGATGGTGCTGTTCGGGACGACCAGCCTTGAGGAGGGAGCAGTGTCGCCCAGTGCATTATTGTCGGCGCAACCGCAAAGGAGTTGAAGGAAAGAGACAGAGAATGGCCGCATTGTTGGGCGCTTGCCGAAAGAGAGAAAGTGATAGAGGCCTCTAGAAATGTCTGCTTTGTATTTCACCGCAAAATAACTGAGCTTTCCCGAAGTTTCCAGAATAGTGCTTGGGAGATATAAATAGCGGTAAAGTGTGAGAAGGAACAGTTCTTTGTGTTACGAGTTCGGAGCCGTGCTGTTGGAGAATCGGAAAAGACTTTCTTGTTGTTGCAACGAGTGTACAAAGTTACTGTTTACGGAAATAAAAGTGTTTATCTCGACTACATCTGTCTTCTTTACTTTACACCCACACCAAAAGTTACAATATTATGATATTTAGTCTTCAGAAGTGATTTTATCCAAAAGTGTTATTGCAGAACAAGATTTGCCAAAGGTGAGTAGGTTCACGTGTTGTGCAGTAACAATGTTCAAGCATTATTATAGTTTGAAAGCATGTTACTTTAACCCTGTGATATTTGAGGTTAGAAACAATGCTTTTGTTATGCACACTGACAGTACTGCTTTTTGGTTGAATGTCATCTGCAGTTTAAGTTGCCATTGTGTTATGTTATCTCAAAATAAATTTGAAAATGCCTTGGTTTACTGGGAAAATGAATGTGAGTCATTTGGAGAATTTTAGTGTTATGCTGACATGCTGCCATGGTAGCTCAGTTAAGAGCATTGGCATAAGCTGAAGATCCACCTTTCAAATCCCAGCTGTGGCATTGAATTTCTTAGTGTGATTATTATTTATTTATGCCAACAAACTCACTGCTGGTGTTTTTAAACACACAAATCGTGTGTGGGCAATGTTTAAAAAGTAGAATTGAAACTGAAGAATTCAATGCCACAGCTGGGATTTGAACCACAGTCCTTCTGCTTGCCATGCTGTCACTCTAACCATTAAGCTACCGTGACAACCTGCCAGAATGACATTGAATTCTCCAACCTATTTGTATTTCTCCCTGTAGACCACAAAGGGAGTCTTACATCAGAGACAAATATGCTAAGGGTGACTTACTATCATAAGTACTTTATATCCCGGGATTAAATAACCTTTAGATGGTAATTATTATTTAGTTATTTATGCCAACAAACTTACTGCTGATGTTTTTAAACACACAAGCCATGTGTGGGCAATGTTTGAGAGGTAGAATTGGTACTGAAAAATTCAATGCCACAGCTGGGATTTGAACCACTGCCTTACGGTCACTCTATCCATTAAGCTACCATGACAACTTACCAGAATGACATTCAATTTTCCAACTGATTCGTATTTCTCGTAGAAAACAAAGGAAGTATCACATCAGAGACA
Organism: Tenodera sinensis; assembly: GCA_030765045.1. NCBI lineage: Eukaryota > Metazoa > Arthropoda > Insecta > Mantodea > Mantidae > Tenodera > Tenodera sinensis. The sequence goes on from CM060961.1 coordinate 199,477,011, forward strand.
AATACCGTAACAGTGACTTACTTTCGTATTTTATGTCCCGTGATTCTGCTTTTCCAAATGTTGTGCACTGTCTATAGTAATTAAAAGCTTTGAAGGTACACAGTTACAAAGGGCTTCTGGTTGTACTTGTAGGGTTTGTCTCAGTGTAGCCTCTATCGAGAAAGTAAAAGTTGTCTTACCCGAAATTAAATAACCTTCATAAAGTACTTGCAATAGTAAGTCACCATTGGGGTATTTATCTGTCATGTGAGGCTGCCTTTGTAGTTTACCGGGAGAAGTACAAATTGGTTAGAGAATTCATTGTCATTCTGGCAGGTTGTCACAGTAGCTTAATGGTCAGAGCATCTGCCTAATAAGCTTAGGGTCTGTGGTTCAAATCCCAGCCATGGCATTGAATTTTTCAGTTCCAATTCTACCTCTGAAACATTGCCCACATAGGCTTGTGTGTTTAAAAACCAACAGTAAGTTTATTGGCATAAACAAAAATTTAAATGTTCTTGTTTTTATATAGGAAAAAATGTTAGACTTACCTGCACCGGCATTTTCTCAAATAAATACCGGGCAGAAGGGAAGTCATTACATTAATTTAATCCAGTGGTAGATCTCGGTATTTGGAACACATTTTGTATCTTACGCTTTTGTTGCTGACCATTTCCTTCGGAGATATTTTAGTTTTGTCGAAAACAAGCTGGCAACACTGCAGATTGTGTGAGTGTCACTTTCCCTAGCCCAGTACATAAACAAACTTCCTAATAGTGCGTCTTGAGAACATAAACAGATATTGTGCCTTGTCCTTCCTTGTTTACTGTGCAAGTGTAGGCCAATCACAAGCGTTAGCTCCCAAAACATTACACGAAAGCGAAAGTGCCCAATCTTCAGAATGGTAATTATTATTTATTTATGCCAACAAACTTACTGTTGGTGTTTTTAAACACACAAGCCGTGTGTGTTTAAAAACACCAACAGTAAGTTTGTTGGCATAAATAAATAATAATTACCATTCTGAAGGTTATTTAATCCTGGGATATAAAGTACAATAGTAAGTCACCATTGGGGTAATTTGTCTCTGATGTGAAACTGCCTTTGTGGTTTACCAGGAGAAATACGAACTGGTTTGAGAATTTAATGCCATTCTGGCAGTTTGTCACAATAGCTCAGTGGTTAGAGCGTCCGCCCGGTAAGCGGAAGGTCTGTGGTTCAAATCCCAGTTGTGGCATTGAGTTTTTAAGTTCCAGTTCTACCTCTCAAACTGTGCCCAACCTGTTTATATTCACAAACCAGGTGCAATGTTGTCGACATGCTGTTTAGCATGAAGGAGCTGCTCATAGTATTCCTTCACATCTTTTAAGTGATTAATTATTTCAACACCCTGTGTGATGTCCCATAATTACTACCGAAGCTATGTTAGAAATAAGTTACTCTACATGTCTTACAAGCAACAAACAATTACGTTTGTACATTCTTTTGGTACTGTGCATTTATTTTTCCGAAATTGGCTGATCAAAGAAAAAATTTTACTTTTTCGTTTGTAATGCTTCTGTGAAGCACATAGAAGGAATGTAATGACTTCCCTTCCACCCTGTACATGTTTTGAAGTGAATGTTGAATTTGAAATGCAAGTATACTTACAAAGCTTTCTAATGCCTTTTCCAGGTGGAGCTGTGAGCCTGCTTGCATTACAGGGAATATTTATTCTCATCAAAAACCATAATTTGTAAGTAGTTTTGATAAATATTTAGATGCTGCTTGTTACAACATTTCAACTACTAGTGTTATTTTGTGCATCCTTTTCATCTTTGACTACTATTCAAAATGATTGAGTTTAAAGAAAATCATCTAAGTGCAATTGATGTAGGAACACAAATCTTATTTTATTGTGTACTCTTAATTTGTGAAGTATTTTACTTACATTACATATGCCCATATGTGCACCCCTTATCACTCAACATCTATACAGTAGTCCATCTCTTCCCACACATACCTCAACATGTCAGCAGTGAAATTTAGGAATGTGCTGCTTCAGTTCCAAAATATTTGCTGTTAGAGAAGTGATCAAGACTTGAGCTTTAATGTATCGTATGTGGAGAAATCACATGGTGTCAGATCTGGTGAACATTATGGTCAGATTAAGGGCATCTGATCACCTTCTACCGACTGCCATTCTTTTTAGTTTTTTTAATGTTCCATTCATGCTGTCTTTTACATTCTAAGGTCATATGAGAGCTTTTTAACCATTGGAACAATTGCTCAACATCAATGGTCACTCGTTTTACAGTGGGTTTTAGTCTTTTGGTTTGTATTACTTTTATTTATTACATTACTTCATACTTCCAGACTCCAGGGAGGCTGGGGAATAATTCTGGATGAAGAAAAATTGCCACCCTCCAGCCAGGAATTGAACCTGGGACATCTGGATTTGAAGGCCAGCATGCTAACCACCAGTCTTTTGTGTTTAGCCCTTGATTCTGTGTTTCCAAAAGGTTCAATATGATCTTAAGCTCCTTATCCTTGTGTTCGAGGAGTTTTGTTGGGAAACACGCAATGTCCCTGGTAGTACAGGTTATTTCCCTGGCGGTTCCAATTCATAGGATTGCCCCCTCCCAGAGCTTTATGTGTGGCAGCCTCTCCATAAGCCAGGTTTTTGCCTTTTCGTCGGCGTATGTTATGAACACCACACCCTTGTCAGCATAGCTGTTTTTAAATTGAAGGTCAATGCCTGGTTCACACTGCCAGACTTCCTCAAGAATTGCTTTCTGTATTAAAACAGCTTGTTCTTCAGTAAGTTTTTTGTCTGGGTACTTTCCTAAGACGATGGCCATTTTAAGTTGTCAGAGGTTGACTGTAAGTTACCCTAAATGTACTCAGTCTTGGTTCAGCCTTCTCTGTGCTTTTAGGCCTTTTCTTAACAGATTTCTCTTGACCGCCAGCTGAAGGGGGAGTGCTGGTGTCAGATCTGTTTCTTTTAATGCCTTGCTATCCTGGCATTCCTGTTGGGTGTTGCGATCCTGAAGACTTCTTAGTATCCTTCAGTTTCGCTTCCCTAGTTCCTGATTTGATTGATCTATTTTTCCTAGGTTTCCTGGGTCTTATGGGAACCCCAGCTGCCTTGGCTTTTTCTATAGCTCACTTTCTGTGTTGAGCACCAGAAAGTTTCTTTTCCAGGTGTAATCTATTAATCCCTGAAGCAGTATGTCTTATATCAGTTGTTTCAGCTGGGTTAATACTACCCTGTTGAGGATTTACAACAGTTGTCAAGGCTGATTTACTGAATTTTCCTTAATTTCCATTGTTTGGATGTTTATTTTCCCCATTTCTGGGTTTTTTACTAGCTTCCATATTGGTCCCACAAGTTATTGGGAAAAATTCGGTCAACACCCATGGAGCCCCATCATGAGTGCAAGGCTACTTACTGTAGGGTTTCGCCCAGCTCCCTACAGAGATTGTTAATGGTACCAAAATTATTCACCCTGGTGCCATGCAGCCCTCGGCACAGTGCTTCCCACCTTGACTTTGGAACCTTTACTGTGAGGACTCCCCCTGGGAGCCACCTTAGGGTTTTCCAACTGGGAGTCCCTGTGAAGGGTGTTCTTCCTGAGATTCAGTTCTGGGGTTGGATTTTAGATGTTAAGCTGCGTTGGGAACTTGCCTGCAGCCATTCTAGCGTGGGTGACCCTACCAGTGACAAGCACCGCTAGTACAGCCTGTAGGGTCTCAATTGCACAAAGCCCCTCCACCTACGACAAGGTCATGTGACTTCTAGGAGGGGGAAGCTACTGAGACTGCTCCATTAAAGAAGCCAGACACAAGTACGAACCAAATAATATTAACAGGGACAATGGCTTGCAGTTGAATAGCATTTGGAGCACATTACTCAATAAACACCAGGGAAACTTTGTCAGAAAGCCAAAGACCAGCCCTGGTTTTGTTGCTGGCATACTTCATGAAGGTGATTATGAATTATATTCCTTTGAATAAGAATTTACAAAAGAAAGAAAATGGTATTGAACTTCATTGTATGCATTATTTGTTATACTTAAATAGATACCTGGTTGTAATTTAAGAGCAAATATAAATTTAGTCATAATTTGTACATTGGAAGGTAAATAAACTATAGCAGTAATTATATGCTGCACCCATTGCTAAATATCAATCCTAGATAAATAAGATAAAACAATAAATAGATATACAAAAAAAGCCCTGCAATTTCACAACAACCAAGCAAATATATAAATCCCCTGGACAACCAATCACCATTCTTTCAGCTGACCAGAGAAAGTAATCTTTCAGGTGCTAAATGTATATCATTGCATAAAAAGCTTGGTAGACCATTAATTACTGTTGAAGCTGCTCCAGTTCTATATTGGCATAAGCTCTGCTTATAAGTGTAGAAGGGTAGCATCATTACTTGGGATATTTTTAGCATGCTGTATAAATAATTATCTCATGATATTAATGTACAACATTTACTGACATCTGCATGTAAATTTAATACAGAATTAAATGCTTTTTAACATACCCTTGTGCATTTGAATTTGTTAACTAATTCATGTATGTTTTCTTTATAGAGAATATCCAAACATATATGGCAAGCTGTATTCAATGTTTGAACCAGAAATTTTTCATACCAAGTATAAAGCACGCTTGTTCTACTTGTCGGATATCTTCCTGAGCTCCACGTAAGTATTTGTTTTCGTAGATATCATCCAAAAATAATGCAGTGCTTGTAGTAACATTTTCAGGCTTGTACAGTAGAACCTTGATGTAATGCTTCTGGAATAGTTGTCGTCCCTGTTCTGGAAACAGTTTTCAGTATAGCATGCATTAATAAGCTGCATTTGTTGTCCCTTGAAATATTGCTTTCCCACATTATTTGTTCTGAATTTCATTTCCAACAAAACTATTCTTGAATGATCATTTCAAACTGCAATCACTGAAACAAAGCCTGTACTTTATGTGCGATGTAAGCAAATATGATTTTGAACATAACCTTATGCTTTTTTAAATGGAACTCCCATATTATTTTTGATGCAGTTGACAACATGGAAAATAATATTAAGAATGGCATTAGCTACCTGTCTTCACTGGTGGTAGCCTATCTGCCTCATATTCAAGAGGTACCAAGTTCAAATCTCACTTACGATGAATTATTTAAATAAGGTTTTTTTCCAAGGTTTTCCCTTATCCTGTGAAGACGAATGTCGGGTAACTTTAAGCTCTATGGACCTTAGGCTCATTTGTGCACCATTTCACCCATTTCATTCATTTATTGTCCCATATGATGTTACGTTGGAGGACGTTAACATACCCAAAAAAAAAAAACAAAAAAAAAAAACGAAAGAATTAGTTGCGCAGCACAACTGATAATGTGGAAATAACATGAACAAACTGACTCAAAATTTTTTCAAGTTATATATATTGTGTTAACAGTACATTATGAATCCACAAATATAATAAATATTTAGACTAAGCTTCTCTTATCTTTTGTATTTGGTTATTAAAAATTAATCCAGAGGTTTTATGAAATTTCTTTCATATTGTTTCACACTGAATTTGTTTGTGCATAGCTGAATGCAGGCTGGAAGGTGGAGAGAATGAAGGGGAGCATAGTCTTAGCACTTAGCAGTATTCATACAGAATAAAGAATAACTTGATATGAAAGAACCCAAATCAGTCAAGTAGCTGTGGACCAGGAGTATCTTGCTGTTATGGTTAGGCATAAATACTCGTGTATGTACTTCACTGTAATTTTGGGACTTAATAGCCTTTTGGAACTGAAACATTCAGAACCGTTACTAGAAAATCATTTTTGCACTCTAGTGTAGAAGGATTGTGGATGAGGAGGCAGGGGAAGAGGATCCAATAGCTGAAGTTTTGTCAATGTTTACTGAAGCACCGAGAACTTGCAAAACTACAAGCATTAGCCTACATATTGATAGCAATGAGGGAGCAGCAGAACATTTTGAAGTATTTACATGACTAATAACATTTTTAAGGTATTTTCAAAAAATAGAATGTATATCCTGAATTTTCTGGAAGTGAAGTCTTCTTTATTTTGAATGACTTATGTAAATCATAAGAGATAGACAAAATCTCATTACATACAATTTATGCCAAATAATATTTTTTGTGGCATTAAACATTTCTGAAATATTCTGTGTTACTGATTTGAATTTTCAAATACCTGCATATTATTTTTTCTAAGTGATAAATCACTATTCGTTTTTTCTTTTAGTCATGCAGAATGCATGGAATTTCAAGGCCATCCTATTGCTAGCCACTTCTTAAAATTCCAGCTTGCTTTAGTCTACTGGTTTCTTTATATGCCTACAATGAAAGTACAATTGTATAATGAAAGTTTATCGGACAAGAAGTTTATTGTGTTTATTTAACAAGAACTAGATAGAAGAATTACCATTTAAAAAATTGTTTGTAGAAAAGTGAGTAGAGAAAGTAGTGTAAATGCACACACATTTTACCTACTGTTCCGAGAAACAGATGAAAGTTCTATCATAATTCAAATGAGAATAACAATTATACAGTAACAGTTGATAAAATTGCTTTCATCCCATTGATTTTTGAGATTGACTTACACAGTAATATGAAAATAAATGGATTTGAAGATGACACCTGTCCTAGTCATGATGCCATTACTTCAAAGCCTTACCTGCTCCCAGTATCTGCCTGTCGGATAATGACATTTTAAAATATCACTTGTGAAAATATCGCTTTTCAACAGAGAATATTGATGATTTCTATTTCTTACTTTGCAGGCATTTATCAGAACACTTGGTGGCAGCATTTGCAAAACGTTTGGCGAGACTAGCTCTGGTTGCACCAGCACAGGATATTCATATCATTCTAATGTTCATTGGCAACCTTATTTTAAGGCATCCTGGTCTCAAGAGATTGCTCAACCACCCAACAGGCGGCCAAGGTATGGCAAATAATTATAGTGCAGTAACGTTTACTTTGGATCTAAATGTGTCTGAAAAAAAGATATTTCAAGGCATTAATAGATCATAGGGACATACTTGCCAAATGTGGGAATGGAGGCCCTTTAACAACTTTATAGCTTTGTGGCAGATTAAAAAGGTTATAAATTTCCATCACTGACAGGACAAAACATTAGATTTTATTGCATTATACTAAAGACTAAATGTACCATGCTAATTGGTATACAATGCTATGATATGCCATAGTTTGTCTTTGTGTATGTGCATCTCTATCATGGTCACTCTTCACTGGACTGCAATTAAATGCATAGTGTGATTGCACCACTAAACCTTCACTGGCCTTACTTTAGGTAGCACAGTAAACAACAGCATATCTTTGAGTAACTCTTCATTGGTTATCGAACTGCACAACTTCCATGTCAGCAGGAGTGAATGAAGATTTAGTCCATTAACTAACATGCAAAATGACATTAAATTTAAAACTACTACAAGAATTATTTAGAAAAACACTTCGAAAAACTTCTAGCAAGAATCAATTAAATACATTAATGTGCAAGTTTATTGTTATTAACACATCTAACTGTGATACAAAATGTATTTGCAGGCACCCATATAAGAAAGTGAAGGAATACAACATATAGTTTGTTCAAAATGCCATCTCTGTTGGAGTATGTAAAGCATTGCCAAGGAAAACCATTTTGAAATGGGGAAAAGTGAATTGTTTTAAACATTTGAAAGGTAAAATCAGGACTGAAAAATTCAATGCCACAGTTGGGATTTGAACCATGGACTTCCCACTTCACATACAACTCCTCTAACCACTGAACTAACATGGCAACCTGCCAGTATGCAGTTGGGGAATTTAATGCCATACTGGCGGGTTGCCACGGTAGCTCAGTGGGTAGAGCAACCACATGTGAAGCAGAAGGTCCATGGTTCATATCCTGATTGTGGCATTGAATTTTTCAGTCCTGATTCTACCTCTCAAACATTGCCCACACAAGGCTTATGTGTTTAAAAACACCAGCAGCAAGTTGGTTGGCATACAAAAATGTTTTAAACATGGCTATGTGGTTCAAATCCCAGCTGTGGCATTGAATTCTTAAGTTCCAGTTCTACCTCTCAAGACAATGGGAATTAAATTGGATGCATTAAAAGGACCAGACAAAGGGGAACATAAGAGGTAGAACTGGAACTTAAAAATTCAATGCCACAACTGGGATTTGAACCACAGACCTTCCGCTTGCCGGGCGGACACTCTACCACTGAGCTATTGTGACAAACTGCCAGAATGGCATTAAATTCTCAAGCCAGTTCGTCACAATAGCTCAGTGGTAGAGCGTCCGCCCGGCAAGCGGAAGGTCTGTGGTTCAAATCCCAGTTGTGGCATTGAATTTTTAAGTTCCAGTTCTACCTCTTAAACTTTGCCCACACACGGCTTGTGTGTTTAAAAACACCAACAGTAAGTTTGTTGGCACAAATAAATAATAAAGGGGAACATAATAAATTTTAGCATATCTTAAACTTTCCTGTTTCCTATATCGTGCTAGAACATATGCACTATGTAATTTGCAGTACAATTATGTTATGAGTTGTGAATAACAGACCCCTTATTCTGTAAAACTAGACCTTTTGGTAACTCGACACACTTTCAGTCCATATTAAGTCATCAGGATTCTACTGTAATTGGTTCCTAGCTGATAATATTTTCCAAAACTGGTTAAGTCAATAACAACTATAAAGAGTACAAGTTTTGGGAAATACAGTGCAGTGAATTTGTAATAAGCGAATAAAGAAACTAACTTCACTAGTGTATGTAAGAAAAACATAACTTCATATTGTCTTCTGGAGGATGAATCTGTAATGTGGTCTGGGGTGGAATTGGTTTCGAGCTGGATTTATTTTTAACTAAAAGCAGTTAGGAGTCAGACAGCATACAATTGCTTGTGCCTTTAGAAACTTAACCTAATTATAGTGCACTTGTCAGAAGCATTAAACATTACTGTCCAGGATTTCAATATTGGAGGTTACCAAAGTTTGAACCCATGCTGCAGTGCTACCAAGTCTGTGGCAAAGAATGGAGTGGGGCCCATATGCTACTTGCATACTTTATCTTGAGCTCTTAGGTGTCATCGTCAAAGACAGTTGTACTTTAAAACATATCTTAGAAGGCTGTGATTTGTATTTTCTGCAATTGTTTCTCAAGGTTAGCCAACAGCTGAGAGAAAAGGGTAAACATTTGTCTTCTTTTACTATTTACAGGGGTTTGCAGTGCCGATGCTGGATCTGATTTGGGCATTTAGTACTTAAAATTATTGTTTGAATTGGTTAAACACAAAAGTATACTGATGTAATAATGCAAGAGCAACAACAAAGGTAACATGATACAGTGAAATGTACAAATGGTAACACTGGAATATGAGCAACAGTGCTCAGTTGTTACTTTGAAAAGTACAGGCCTTCTTGACAAGGACCATTCATAGCACTAGATCCCAGGGCTCAAAATAAATGTGGTGTTGACAAGAGCATTGTGGTGCATTTATATTAAAAATGTAGTGTAAATATCAGTAAATTTAGAAGAAAAAGGATTGTGTCAATAAAGATAGAGAATAATCAAAAATTAACCCTTGGAAGTCAATTTTTATCTCATTTCTAAAATGTAACATACATTATGATGCTAAATGATAGCATTGGACTGAACAGGTTTTAATTTATTAAACTATTTGTTATATGTTTGATACAAGGAAGTTTTAGTTTCTTATTGTAACTACAGCAGAATCTTTAATGGTTTAGATTGTCAAGTAAAAGACTGGCCACAAATATTTTACTGTAGAGCTCTTTATATTAACCAAGTGATTATGTAATACAGCTATATTAGATACTTATTTTTCATTTCCTCTAGTGAGCTCGGATCCTTATATAATGGAAGAACGAGACCCATTGAAATGCAATGCCATTGAGAGTTCACTTTGGGAGTTGCAAGCTCTACAAAGTCACGTTTTACCAAGCATAGCTACTGCAGCAAAGTTCATTAATACACCTCTACCTTCTGTGGAATGGGATATGAGTAAAATCCTAGAAAACTCTGCTGATGATGTGAGTATATCTGGACCATATTTGTTAAAATTATTTAGTTAGGCTTGAATGAGCTAGACATCTGTATTAGGACTGTTTCATCTTTCAATATTAAAAGTATTCTTGCAGTGCTAGAATACTTGTTTGCTAACATTATGTTAAAGCTAATTTCTTCAAGCTTTTACAGCAATTTGTTTGCTTACATTTTGTTAGTTCAAAGACAACTGCAAACAATAGCTTTCAAAAAGGCAATGGCAGAGTGGCTTTTAATGTAGGTACAGTAGAACCCCTGTAATCCAAACCCTGCAAATCCTAAAGTCCAGATAATCCAAACACAAAATTCATAAATTGAAAAATATGTCAATATTTCTCAACACATTCTGCTTCAACTTGTAATAATGTTTGATCACTGGACTAGTTTTGGAGAGGGTCCTGTCCATCATTCAGCTGTTGATCAACTGGTTCAACATCAGGTAACTGCCTCCCCCTTCTCTCATTGCATGGTATGCTGTTCTTATTGTCTAGTTGTAAGACATTGTCTCTGATTGGTATGTTGAAATTCATCAGCCGATCTCGATCCTTAATGATGTAAGTATAATATAAATATAACTTTAAGAGGTCATGGGTTCAATCTCCTTGGCCGACCTTCCAGACATATGGGTTTTTTCAGAGGCTTCTCTGGGTCACCAGATAAATGCTGGAAAGGATTTCCATATTCTCCAAATTTCCTGTCCCTCCATTTCATTACATTAATCATTTCATTTCAGCCTTCATACCATTTCTTTCAGGGTTGGAAGCATCGGCAAGCATCACAGCAGCAGCATGGCAGGGGGAACAAATGCTATCCCCTAGATTGGAAGGCAAAGCCTTCAGGTTTCTGGGCCCCCCCATGGAATGGTACAAGCCCAAGGGGGAAGGGGAGCTGGTTTCCAAGTCCCACACCCCCTTAGGAGTATGAACTTGAAGGGGTGGGAGAAACCGGGCTGAGCCAGCCTCCACTGAGGTGCTTCTAACTAAGAAACTAGGGACCCTGCTCTCTGCTCTGAATGTTTCAGCTGACCTTCGGATTCCTTTGACTAATCCATCCTCCTGGAGGGTGCCCCTCCCTCTGCTAGTTGTTGATTCAGGGCATGTTGCCATGCTGAGTGGTTAAGAGCAGCCCCGTATAGAGCGGAAGATGTGTTTCAAATCCAGGCTATGTATGGCAGACCACTCCAAGTGGGCAGCCCTCCTGGCAGCCCTGGGCTGTGAGGGCTAACTGGGCTGTGCCGTTTGTCATTTTGCCTATGTTAACGGCATTCAGAGTGCAGCACTCTAGAAAGGTAGAGAGAGGTAGGGATAGCACAGCATATTGTATGAGACAGAGGAACAATTCAATCAGGCATTTCACAATAATACAACACAATTAATTTGTTCTTTATTACATGCTTAGGATGACGCCTGACATTTTTTTGGTTTATGCATATGTAGGTACAGAAAACTGCATCATGTGGAGCATTGTGAAGAGCAAACAGTGCTAAAAATAAGAACATGAGAAAACTAAGTTTGAAGTGGTAAAAAGGATAATGAAACTGTACTGATTTAAATGGACATTACCAGTTACAGGCAATCAGTTAAATGGCCACGTGACAGTTATATAGGCTGTAAGGCTATAAAAAGTATATCAAGATAAAGCAGAAGTTTTATACCATTTGATAAAACAAAAACCCATTTTTGTCACTTCTGGAGATTTTTTCGCCATTTTACACAGATGCGTATCCTTAACAAAACAGTTAATTCTTATTCATTGTTGACAATTATTATTAAAAAACGTACTATAGCAATGAAATGATTTCAAACTCCTTTAAGAGTGATTAATTTGTTAAAATTATACTAACCTGATTAGACGCCCTTTCGTCCTTTAGTTTCGTTATTAATTCCTTTCTTTCTTCGCCTATAATATCAGCGTGGGTGTGAGAATGTTTAACGTCGAAGTGATGCTTAATGTTATACGTTTTTGCCCGTACATAGGTATGGCATATTAAACATTGAACATTGTTCTCGTCAGATCGAATAACAAAATACAGACCCTGCCAAGATGGGTTAAATCCTGACAGAGCTGTCGAAGCACCTCTTTTCATTCTTGCATACAACAGTTACACGAGATCACAAACACTGGATGAATGCACAAGGAGTCACATGAGTGTCGGCAGACTTTTTTCCAGGGGCAGGCCACATGTTGGAAATTTACAACCATATAATATTAAATAATTATTTTACTGTCAAAATTTGTAGTATTTGTTGCAGATAACCATATTAATTTGTGCTAAATAGAAATTGTTCTTTACATCAAAATTAAAATAATAGTTTAATAGTCAGTAACTGGCTGCACATTAAATTCACCAACTTCCAAGGGGGGGGGGGGGGGCCGTGGCCCCCCTTTGCCCCCGTTTCGCGACGCCCATGACCTTGAAAAGTGAGCATTAACGAACCTGACGCCAGTGGCAGTCAGAGAAGGCCTGACGTCATCACAGCTGTAGTGGCCAAAGCCCTGGGCGAGCTCTGGGCTGAGCCAGGGAGCCCTAGCCCTCAAACGCTGTGTTGGAGTGGTCTGATGTATGGCATTGAATTTTTCATTTCTGATACTACCTCGGTGACGCTGTGGTGGACGAAGCAGCATCTGGCCGGGTTTTATCCAGCTTCCCCCGCCATTCATTCCACCAATTGCTCCATTATCACCTTTCCAATAGTTGATTTTGCCTGCATTTCATATCATCCTCTTCCTCATTATCACACCAGGTTCTTGGCTTAATTCTGTGACCTTCCAGGTCTTAATTCTGTGTGGTCCATAGGTTTGTCTACTCATCGACAGGCATCTGACCCTAGGCACTGGCTTATAAGTCCTTAACACGGCGAGGGTAATTAGATGAAGAAGCCCTACCTCTCAAAGTGACGTCCCATGTTGTGTAAGGCATTGAATCTATGTTAATTTTGCATGTTCAAGATTTAACTATAACAATTGCAATAAAAAGCTTGTTTAATTGTTCTTTTCAAGACTAGGATATAGTTTCCTTTACAGTTAATATTAACTAATTGTTTTACAAAACTAGTTGAGTGTATACATTACTGATTGTTTATACTATGGAAGGCAGGTGATACATGACAGAGCATATACAGAGTGGGCGGGAAGTAACTAGGTATTCAAATTGACATAACTTTTATCTTTGGAGAGTTATTTATTTGAAATTAATACGAGGGTCATTCCGAAAGTAATGCCTCCTATTTTTATTCATGGAAACTACAGAAGATACGTAAATCACAAAAGCACAGATAAATAGAGTAATATTTCAGCTACAGACTGTCATTTTTCCACGTAGTCATAACCATTCGTTATGCACTTTTGCCAACAATGAACCAGAGCCTGCATGCCACGCTTGTAAAAATCTGAACTAGCTGAGGCTAACCACTTTCTTACAGCTTTGACAACAGTATCTGAGTCTTGAAAATATTCATCACGTAGTCCATTGTTCAGAGGCCCAAAGAGATGGAAGTCTGAAGGCGCTAAATGTGGACTGTACAGTGGTTGTGGTAAGACAGTCGAGTCAAACTTTGCAATCAGTTGCGTGGTCGCAAAACTGGTGTGGGGCCTGGCATTATCATGTTGCAGGTGAAAGTTGGTCTTCTTCTCTGGCCTTACCCTGGAAATTCGGGCTTTCAGCTTAGTCAGTGTCATCTTGTAGCGTGCTGGATTGACAGTTGCTCCTGGCTCCAGGACACCCAAAAGAACCACACCCTGGCTATCCCAGAAGACTGTACACATCACTTTGCCTGCAGATGGCTGTGTTTTGAATTTCTTCTTTGTTGGAGAATTTGCATGTCGCCATTCCATGGACTGTCTTTTGGATTTTGACTCATAGTGGTGACACCATGGCTCATCTCTGGTGACAATGCTATTCAGAAAATTGTCATCTTCAGCTTCATATTGGTCCAGAAGGTCCTGAGAAATTTCCATTTGATGATTTTTTTGTTTTTCTGTAAGCATCTGCAGGACCCACCTTGCACAGACTTTGCGATAACCAAGATGTTCCAACATTGTTTCCAAGGCATTACAGCCAACATTTAGGTTTGCACACAATTCTTGTCGTTATCTGCCAATCAACACAGATGAGTTGATCAAGACGCTCTTCATTGTAAGGGGCGACAGCTGTGCAGGGTTGATCAGGTCATGGCTCGTCAGACACACCCTTTTCACCACCTCTAAAATGCTGTACCTATTTCCTCACATTGCTCACATCTATAGTTTCGTCTCCATTCACCTTTAGCAAGCGTCAAGGATTTCAATTGGTGCTATTTCTTCTGCAGTAAAAAATAGAATCACATCTCTGTTTTATATGCACATCTATATCAGACTCCATTTTGGGACACTCCTCTGCTGGCACCAACTACTACAGAACAACAGAACCACCTGCAAATGAAAGAGGAATTTTCAAGCATTACCACTACACTAACGACATCTGACTCGGACATCCGAAGTCAACACAAAAAATATGCTTCGGAACGACCCTTGTACATTATGTACACAATTATATGGGAATATGATTGCATACATTAAAATTCCATTAAATTTCGAAGTAGTCACCAGTGGCATCAATCATTCTTCTCAAACGACATGGAGTGGAATGGAATCCACCGTTTTCTGGACGAAGTTGTGTGGAATGTTGGTAAGAACTTCCTGAATCTGTGCTTTCAATTCATCCAATGTGCAAGGTATCATTCGGTACATCTCCTCCTCTGCCTGGCCCCATAAAAAAATCTAATTCCACACCTCATAGCATCAAGCAGTCTGTGCTCATTTTCTTACTGTAAGGTGATTGCCCATCTTTGTTATTGTTGAATGTACCGCCTCTCATGGCCACCGTTGGTACTATGTAGCATGAAAAATCACTATTCTATTTAATGTTCAGTGTGTCTGTTCTATTTCCAATATTATTCCATCAATATTAAAAACTTAACAGTCATATATGAATTTGTCAATAACGAGATCATGAAAATTTATCACATAAGATTTAGACCTTTAGCTGCAAGCTAAAGTGCTATGCTACTGCTTAAAGTGCCAGCCCTAAAGTAAGGTGAAATATAAGATTTTACATAAAGGTTTCCTGTCTCAATTTTGAAGCTGTTGAGTTGAGATTTTTTGCACTGGTTCTTCATATATTATTTCACATTTCCACACACTTTTAAGGATGTTACTTGAGTCCTCATGTATAAAAAACAAAAAAATAAAACAAATATTTACATCACTAATCAAAACTTCAGTATAACTAGTGCTTTCCAGGAATGCTGCCTCAAGTTCCTCCTCTGCCAGTGACTTCTTGTTCCAGGTGTCATTCTGTGATGTACTGTAAGCAAAAATTGCAAGAAATCACTGTAAACACATGAAAAAACAAGCTGGGTACAAAACAAACACCACCACATGCTATTCTGTTTACAGCATGCTATAATGATGTTGTTGTTGTTGGTGGTGGTGGTTTTTGGACGCACTATCACACTCCTGGCAGGAGTAATCGATGTCTGCGTCGAATCGAAATATGTAGGAGAACTGAGAAAAACGTTGCATCACTAAAGGAGGATCGGAGCACAGATCATAGTTTCATTTTGCAGTTAACGAGATGGCGAAGTAGTAGCCGTGGCAAATCGGTATCCGCACTATATACCAGGGAGGAAATATTCCATGGGCCATTTCCATAACGCTTGGCTAGTCTGCTGATAAATTGCGTAACTGGGAGTGCGTGTGAGGGGCAATTAAGAAAGATGTGGTTGATATCACCGTAGGCACCACAATCACAATTTGGAGAGGCTCTTTGGCGGATTTTAAATAGGTAGGCCGGTGTAACGGCGACTCCTAATCAGAGTTTTGAGATCAATGAGATTGCAGCTCTACTGAGAGTGGATTTCTTAAACCATGGGTAGCACTCCGTTAGGGGAGGTGCGTCGGGATAGTTAGAGAGGTGTGAAACCACGTGGTTATATATAAGCCGTGCAGCATCTCTCCAAGGGAGGGTTATCGGTTCCATCGGTGCGGGGAGATGAGCCGCCTCTCTAGCCAGGCGGTCTGCGGTTTCGTTGCCCGAAATATTTGCATGTCCCGGGACCCATAAGAATTGAATTGTATTGCTGCGGTTAAAGTGTTTTGAGATTTCTAGTCGACACATCACCTCCCACCAATCCATCCCCGGATGCATACTGGGTGAGCTGATGCTTCGGAGGGCACTCAAAGAGTCTGAACAAAACAGGATCGTGGAGTTGGAAATACCAAGAGTAGATCGTAGAGCTTGGTAGAGGGCATAAATCTCAGCAAAATAATTGCAGAACCCCGCAGGGAGAGAAACCCGTGCCGACGTTAGTGTTGTCCAATTTATGAACGCCGCTCCCGCACCTGTTGGGGTAACGGAGCCGTCGGTATATAGGTGGAAAAATGGTTGAGTCATGGATGCCTTGTGTTGGGACATGAAGTGGTGGAACCGTTGTGGAGTAGACGGGTCCCCGCGATGCAGATCGGCAGTCAGAAGAGTCGCCTGTGGTTGGTGGACTAAGTAGTCCACTAAGTATATCGGTAGCCTGGGGAAACTGGGCATGCCCTCTAATTCTTGGCATTTCCGAAATACTATTAAGTAAACCAACGGATGGCGTGTGGAAGCAACTACTTGGTAAAGTGGTAAGCGTGTACTTAACAGGAGTTTCGCGTACAATGGCGTTTCTCGATATTGAAATAGTTTGGCTATAAATCGGACTGCAAGAACCACCTGCCTATGCAGAAGAGGCTGCATTCCCAGCTCCTTGAAAACCTTATTCATAGGTTTGCCCCCTACCCCAAGTATGGCTTTGCCAATTCGGTATAGGACCGAGTCTATTTTCCTCTGCCACACCTTAGGAAGATGAGTAATGACTATCAAGCCGTAGTCTAATTTTGCCTGACATAAAGATAAGAAAATGTTGTATAGACTCTGGGGGTGTGCTCCCCAGCTACGGCCTTGCAAGTAGCGGAACAGGGTACTAGAAGCCAAGAGGGATGAGTGCAGGTGTATCGCCTGCGATTTCCAACTCAGGTTATGGTCCAGGTGTAACCCAAGAAATTTGACGGATCGAGCTAAAGGCAGCGGATTTTCCCCAATGGTCATATTAGCATGTAGCAGAGGTGGACCGCTTTTAAAGAAAATCGATACGCACTTGTCAGGGTGAACCGTCAGGCCAAGGTCTTTGAGCTTGCCAAGAAGGAGGTCTAAATCGGCCTGAAGGGTGGTCGGAGAGTGACTCACAGTATGTAGAGGGGTTTGGGAATATAAGACTAAGTCGTCGGCATATAAAAGTAGTTGGCTATGCTTAAATGGTAATGTACTTAATGTGTGAATGTAAAGGATAAAAAGGAGAGGACTGAGGGACGTGCCCTGGGGGAGACCTTGGGAACAAAAAAGTGGGGATTGTAACGTATAGCGAGGATGAAGGTAAATGCAGCGATTTGACAGCGATTTGCTATAATGATCAACATGTGACTTTACAAGGAAACATAAAATAAACAAAAACAATGCTACCAACATGCATTTTAAATACTGCAGATTAGCTAGAGGTGTGCACTAATGGCATCTGTTACATAAATTGTAAATTATCTTGATGTAAAAATAAACTGCCGTGTATTGGCTCAGCTCTTGGCACTTTATGTACACAAATTGCATCAGCTTGCATTGACCTTGGCACCAAAAGGGTAATACAATACATTTACTACAAAACTTGGCCAGCAGGGCTTGGCTGGCAGTTGTACGGCCCTTCTCCCAGTCACACATGCATATACGTCAAATCTCAAATCGCATTACCAATCATCAGAATAAACGCAAAGCATGCCTTATCACAGGAGATGTTAGAAATGCTGCCCATCTGCATCAATACATCTATGATATCTTCTGAGGAAATTTTCATTAACACGTGTTAGTTCAGCTTCTGAAATAGCGTTAATTTCTATTCTATCTTCTTTTAATTTTGTCTTGTGCAAGATGCCTCGAGATTTTCGAGGTGACCATTCTAACCTTCTCTAATTCTGTCTAATTTCTGTTCCGTAAGCACACAGTTTAACCTCTCTTTTCCTATCACAAATTGATCCCATCTCCCTGAATTTATTTACAAGCAAAGAAATGGTATCTCTACTAGGAATATGCATACCCAGGAAATTTAGTTTCACATTGCCTTGCAACTTCCCCACAAGATGATGTAAGCACTTACGTATCAAACATTAACACTCATTGTTGTACTGCATACTGCATTCAGTTCATTTTGAAGACACTTGAAGCAAAACTAAACACTTCTAAACAGGCCTAATGTTATTCACATATGAACTGGACTAGAGCAGCACAGAACACCCACCTAACAGAAGTAACACTGATGCATGTGTGACGATTAGCAAGCATACTGAAGGGAAATATAGTGGTCATATGGGCCATGCACCTGCCAGCCAGTTTTGTAGTAAACGTACTATTATTAACTATCTTCTTTCTTGGAAGTTTGAAAACAGTGTATTTGTTAGTATATCATTATTGTATACCAAGATTAAATACTCCAGGACTCAAGCCTCAACTTTGTGTTAATCCTTTCTTAAACAGATGTCTTCCATCAGTTCCCCATCCCCAATTTCTGTTTAAAAAGATATACCTTAAAATGTGTCTTTCTATTTTATTATGTATAGCTTTGCTGGCTTGTTTATTTTATGTTAAAAGGTTTTAGGGTTCCTAATGTTTTGTGAGTTCATAAAATCATAAGTGCTAACAAACATTTGACCTGTTTATCTGCTTACAGATCTATGAAAAGGAGCTGAAAAAGAAAGTGAAGGAAATAATTTTAACATTTGACAGACCGCAGTCACTAGCACTGCCTAAAGGAGAGCGTGTTTCAGAGTATTGGTCACTCATATAAAAACTCTTTCATACTTCTGTGTAATGTACTCCGTTCAATGTATTGTTTCATTAATAAAATCATGTATATATGCACATACATATATATGCAAAAACAAAGAAAATATAGTTACACTTTATTACTGTCATTTCAATGCAACAAAGAAGAATAAAGTTATTAAATGTGTTAGAAACTAAGTGATCTAGTCAGAAAAATATATGCAGTAAGTTATATGGGAGTATATAATACTGTTTGGTTACTTAAAAAGGACAAATGTTTTTGATAAATGTAATAACATGATCCATATAAACCTTCATCAATTTAACCCATTCATGTTGTATGATGATCTGTAATCTTGTTTAAATCGCATGAAGAGGCCTAGCTTTTAAGTGTGCGTTGGCCAATAAAACTACATATGAGGTGCCTAGTATCAAACGCCGCTAAATCCATTCACCTAATTTTTTTGATAATTGCAAAAAACTGCCCAGAATAAACCATTATCCGAAGTAATTTAACTTCAGTGTTAAAATGTTAAGTGATTCATTTAACATGAAATATTTTAATATAAAGTACTTCTGGAATATAGTTTTTTAAATATTTCAGAAATAAATTTGAGGAAAATTGGATGTGGTGGGGTTTGATACCAAAATTGGCATTTAGTGTTTCTGAAACTGAAGAATGAAATATTTGAAATTATATATAACACTAAAAGAGGTTCTGTTACAAGCGTAATATAAAAATAACTCATTAATTCATTTATCTGAAAAGTTAGTTTTAACACCCAATAAAAGCAGCTGTTGCTTAATTACGAGGGTGATTCAAATATAAATGGTAATTTTGTTAAAAATATTTATTGATCAAATATATACACAAATGACTACATCAACATTTCTCTATATAGCTTCCTTCACACTGTACACATTTTTGCCAATGTTTCGGAAGCTTGAACATTCCTTCTTCAAAAAAAGTTTGAGGGCGCATCGACAACCAATTGTGCACATGCTCCTCGACGTCGTTGTCGCTTTGGAAATGTTTCCCTCCAAGCGATTCTTTCATGGGTGCAAACAAAAAATAGTCTGGGGAAGGACAAGTCTGGACTATAGGGAGGGTGTTCAAGGGTTTCCCGGTGCATGTCTGCCATTGTGTACATTGTCAAATTGGCGGTGTGAGGTGCAGCATTGTCTTGGAGAAGGATGACATCTCTGATGGGCATACGTCTTTTGCTTCAGTAGGCAGCTTTTACAGGCCTTAACAATTGGCATTAGTAAGCTGCAGTCACTGTACATCGATCATGAAGAAATTCAACCAACTTCTGATGCAATTTCTTCAACAGTGGAGCAGTGATCACCTTCAATAAACTCTCGAACGGCACGGATGTTGTCATCTGTGAGATTTGACCTTGGGCGTCGAGCATGACTTTCTTTTTCTACAAATTCTTGGCCATCCTTAAATTGTCTGGTCCAAGTAAACTCTCGATTTTGTGACAGTGTGATGTCCCCAAACTGTGCCCTTAAACGAGTTAAAATCTCCGAAGTTTTAACCCCTTCATTGGTTAAAAACTTGATAATAATGCATTGCGCAACAGACAAAGGAACCTTTTGCTCACTCATGGCTGTACTGACGGCAGAACCTAGCGAAGCAGCTAACAAAGCTAGTTCCCCCTCCCTAACAAACCAACCTTCAACCCCCCCACTCCACTGCCCGCTCTGAACTTCTTTGTCCGTGATATGCAATAATTACCATTTATATTTGAATTACCCTCGTACAACACAAATCAAGAAGCATTATTAAAAATATGACTCCTAGGTTTTTAAACTTTTCTTTCATTTTACATTACACCTGCATCTGTTTGTTCCTCATGAACTACTTCATTTTCTTCAATCTGAGATCCTAGATCTTCTTGGTATTCTAAAGCAGAATAAAATTGAAGCAGCTTATTGTTCCTCCATTCTTCTTCAAAATGTTTTGATAGTTATTTTGATACATCGTGTACCTTGGCGGAAATACGTGTCTCTTTAAGTTTTGTGGTCTAATGTGCGTCAAGTTTAGATCAGTCTTAGTGACAAGCTTAGCCCTACAAACTGCATTTTGATAAAAAAGAAACTTTGCCTTCAATCAGTCTTTTTTGTTTTCAGCTGGGTTAAGCCTAAATTGCCATTGCCCAAGTTTCATAAGACTCTTTCAGGTGCAGATTTCCAATCTTCAAGCTGAAGGATAGTATTTTACAGTTTTTTTTTCTTTTTAATTAAGTTGAGCACCAGATTCTTTTTTTATTTTGTGCCCACCCTCCCATTCACAAAGCAGGTGACCACTGTTTTCTTTTCAAACTCAGTGTTCATTATTGTGATGAGAGAGACAAGAAGAAATTTATGCTTGCATTTTTAGGAAAATCAGTTTCATACCATGTGTTGTTGTTATAGATTTCACGTTAGTTCTTGACGAATCACCTTCAGCGAAAATCCAGTGATCTAGCCTATGCTTAATAAACAGGTCAGCATATAGTTTATATTACGTAACAAACAGTTCTGCTTCCCTATGTTATGTTTCCAAGAAAACACAAAGTACAGTTGACTGCAAAGTTTTGTGTAGTACGGGTTCAAGTCGTTGTCAGTGTTTTAACGAGAGGTAATGAAAATGACAATTCAGACAAAGCACATGAGGAGAGAAATGTCGGGAATAGAAGAAATACAAACAAATTAAGTGTAAACAGTCACAGAGATTGATAGAGTAGTACATGTGGCTGACATCACTGGAAGTGTTATAATTTGCTTTGTAGTTGTGTACTTCTTGAGCGCAGAAACATGAGAACAAGACACAGAGCATCTAATTGTCATTCCTGCTTCTGTATGCCAGTATTACCATAAAGGTGAGTTCGTAACTCGCATGTAACCTCTCATTTAAAAATTTCAATCGCCAAGAACTAACATGCGACCTATAGCTAATGCTGGATTTCTGACAATGAAGTCATTAATCCTCTTGCTCTCCAATATCTTTCACTGATGGATGGGGCGCTAGAAGTGACCAGGCCTATTTGAAGGTGGTCTTGGTCCATTTCCTCTTGCAGATCACAGCAGATCACATAGAGGATAGAGTGGTGAAGAATATATCCCAATTCTGTTCAAATGTTTTGCCAGACAATTATGTCCTGTAATCAACCTGAAGGTTGCAGCTGCCGTTTTTCGAGGATACTCAGGAATTACTGTTTGAGTGTTTGGTAGTTCCCATCTTTTATGCTTTGACTTTTCATAGTAATATTTTGCAATAATTTTTTTAAATTCAGAGTTGACTAATCTTTTAGCTGCATAAAATGGTAGATTAACTATAGATTTCTGCACACTGCTGGTACCCTTTGTTTTTTTTTTCCCAAGAAAATCAGGTTTCTCATTACCACTCAGTCCACAATGAACTGGTATCCGTTGGAAGACTAGATGTTTTTGAAGTGCTGTTAGATGGGTAAGGATTTTCTAACATTCTATAATTGTTTGGTTTTTTGGTGACAACTTGGAAGTAATTGCTATAATTGCTGCCCTGGAATCATCTGTTTGATGAAAATGTGAACTTCTATACAAAAGATTTTGCAGGGCCATTTGAATTGCTTCAATTTCTCCATCGAAGTTTGTAGCTCCATAACTTAAAGATTTGTAATGGGAAAAGAGGTGACAAGTGACTCCAGCCCCTGCTCCATCTCGGTTTAATATCAATGATCCATCAGTATAAATATGGAGCCATTCATATTCTGGAAATCTAGTATGGAATGTCTCTAATGCCAATAATTTTAGAACACTAGTTGGAGTATCACTTTTCTTAAGTTCTTCTATCAGGTGTAAATAATATGTGATGTCTAATGTTTGTGTTGAATTGACTTTATATATGAAGTTTTCCTTTGAATTAGGAAGGTCTACATTCTTCCTGATGTCTTGAATTTTGGAAAGAAAGCTCTCCTGAGTCTTTAGTGTATATGTAAAATTTCTCTTGTTCCATGTATTGAATGGGAGTCTGTGTAGCCAGCAACATTTATCACACTGGGAAGTCAGGGAAAGTACTAATTGGCCAAAAGGGATTTGTTAGACTTTGAAACTACAAATGTCAATGTAGGTACTGGATTTTGCAGATATTGATACCCAGCCTTATTTTTTGGCTACATATTTTAATAAGATGCATCAGGTTTTGCTGTCATGTCATAGCTGGATTGAATTCCCTGAGGCAAAATCTATCAGAAGCGATGCTTAAGGATACCCATCTGTGAAAAAAGGCTAAAAATTTCCAAAATTGCCAAAAATGGATTTTTGTTTTATTAAATAGTATAAATCGTCTGCTTTATTTTGATATGCTTTCTACAGCCTTACGGCATTTTTATCTATGTCACATGGCCGTCTAACTGATTGCCTGTAAGTGGTCATGTCCATTTAAATCCATACAGTTCCATTATTCTTGTTATGACTTCAAACTTAGTTTTTCCACGTTTTTATTTTTAGCACTGTTTGCTCTTTAAAATGCTCCACACGATGCAATTTTCAGTACTTATGCATGAAATTTGGTGTAACTGCTTAGAAATAACATTAAAAAGAAATGATGAGATAATTTTCTCATAAAGTGAATAACTGCTGAGTAATTCAATATTAAAGTTTACATTTCAAAATTTAAATGAAAAAAATAATGAATTTAAACTTTAAAATTTATTTTTATCCAAACTAATAACAAGATTAAGAAATTATCTCATCAATTTGCTAACATGCTATTACAGGACATAACTGAAAATTATTAAGTTTTTCAAATCAAAATTGCATCATGGGGAACCATTTATACAAATATTAAAAAATACACAATAAAATATTAATATTTTTGCAACTAATCTGCTTAAATGTATGAAATTTAGCACAGTTATTCATCACTATACAGTGATTGTTGTGTTAAAATTTCAAATCAATCCAATGAAAACTGTAGATTTTCAAAATTTCACAGATGGGTATCCTTAACTGAATTTGGTCTAAAAATGGATTTGGTGGCTTTTGATACTAGGCACCTCATATATTTAAATTTTTAACTAATAAGTGGCATCATGGGATATCTCTTTAGAAGACTAATGAGCAGTACCCTTAGAGCAAGTAAACAAAGGATATTGTCATCTGATCTATCTCATGTGAAATGTTTCAACTAGAAATCATGATATGCAATGAATGTGCTGTGTGTGAAGTAGAAGGATAAAGATATTTCCTATCAACAAAACATGAAGCTGCTGGCATTACAGCAACAGGCAAGCTGAGATTGAAAGAGAGGGGGTAAAGGAACCAAAGTATGCCTTTGAGTAACAGAAGTGAATTGGAGGCATCAATTTGTAACATCTGGTTTATTTCCTATAATGCAACACACAGCTAAAGGTTATAGGAAAATATTTCTCTGTCTGCTAGATATAACCCGACCAAGGCCAGTGCAGTCCTGCATGGGAAGTGGCAAGCAGGCAAACTAACGCAGTGACGACACAAATACGTCACGAAATGCTGTACAGTTTGATTTACTAACGTGCAGTGTAGTGTTCACAGTGATTATGCTAGTGATGGAACGTAAAGGAAATAAAATTCTTCTCGAGCAAGCTCGGCGTGTTATTTATAATGTTAAGTTTTATGACAAGGAGAAGAAAAATAGTCAAAAAATACCTATTACAAATGCTACTGAACGTGCTGTCGCTTCTACTGGCTGCAGTAAGGCAACGATAAGCATGATTAGGAAAGAGGACTGGCTTGAAGAAAGTGGGGTGAGCAAAATAAAATCACCTTGCAAGATTAGTAAACTTCCTACAAATAAAACCATTTTGGATGAAATGGACAAGTGCATCATTATAAGAAAGTATCAGGATTGTTACGAGGTTAAAACAGAAATTCTTACTGTGTGAAAATTATTCAACTTTTGCAAGAAAGAGATATAATTTCACGGGGAGCGAAGAAACACCTAGAAAAATAGTGAAATCTATTGGATTTCAATTTAAAAAGTGTAAAAATAAAAGGAGCGTACTGAGGGAACATCCTGATATAATGGTTCAAAGAGCATCATTTCTTGAAAAGAAATGAACATGGGGAAAATAAGCCAGTGATATACATGGATGAAACCTGGATTGACATGCACTACAGTTTCCAAGTGTTGACAGTGACAATGTTTCAGGAGTGTATGCAAATGACAGTGCTGGACAGTGTCTTATTATCATGCATGCTGACTGGCAAATGGATTTATTCCAGGTGTTTCCCTCTTTTACGATTCCAAATCCTCCAAGACATCATATTACCATAATGAAATGAAATACGAAAACTACTCCAAGTGGGTGCAAAACCAACTGATACCTGGATTACCGCAAAGCAGCATTGTTGTAATTGATAATGATCCTTATCACAATAAAGAGGACAATAATATGCTCTCAAACAACAATTTAAAGTCAGAAATACAAAAATGGTTGCAGAACAACAATATACCATTTGACCCGGAAGCAATTAAAGCAGAACTTGTCATTCACGCAAAACAGCACAGACCAAAGAAAACTTACTCCATTGACAAATTATTCGCAGATTAGATTACCACCCTATCATCCAGACTTGAACCTTATCGAACTAGCCTGGAATTTAATTAAAGAAAAGTTGCCGACAATAATGCATGATGCTAGTGGAGCAATAACAGTAAATGACTGGAAAACTTCCGCTCAGAAGGTGAAAGATATTCAAGAAACGTATTGGAAAAGCTGCGCTTATGGAAGAAAAAATGGATAATAACCAATCCAGGACTGGACAGCAGTGACGAGTCTGGAGAACAAATGGCCACCAAATCCGAGACCAAAACAGCAAGTGAGGGAGACATTGCGGAATAATGTAAGCTTCAGAGAAATGTTCAAATGTACTGTATTTTAAAGTATTTGTGAATATATTTGATTTTTTATGGTATGAATATACATACAATACATATACATACAATACAGTTATGTTGTTAGGTAATGCTGGATTTCTGACAATGAAGTCATTAATCCTCTTGCTCTCCAATATTTTTCACTGATGGATGGGGTGTTAAAAATGGCCGAGCATATTTGAAGGTGGTCTCGGTTCATTTCCTCTTGCAGATCACATAGAGGGCAGAGTGGTGAAGAATATATCCCAATTCTGTTTAAATATGAAGAGACTTAGCAGTAATAGTAAGAACTTTTTAGAGAGCACCATAGTTTTATGTTTTGGCGGTTACATCGCTCTCTCACAACCCCCAGAATGTCTGGAGGACCACACCTATAATACAGTTATACACACAGAGAAAATGTCAACATGAGATCTGTTGTTGTTCACCTTTTGCCAACTGGACTGTACAGGAGGACAGGCAAGCCATAACACGTACAAATGGTGCACTCATAAGTGCCTTGGTCGGGTTATATATGTGTATTCAATTGTTTCATTGTGTTTCACAAAATGACTGCTAAAACTACACAGCCTTTATAATCAATGTTGCTCACCAGCTGCTTCACACTTAACATTGAGGTTGACTTTCACCCCATTGAAAATGCAAGCTAAAACATGCACCCCATTTCCAACGCACATTACAGCCACAGACAAGCAGGAAAAGAAATAGAAACAAGACAGTTGTATGCAACTGTAGGAGAAAAATAGTGAAAACTCTTGGCAATGTAAACAAGTGTTATGTTGTGCTTCATTTGGAGAATGTTTTGAGATCTACCACACCCAATAATTCATATTAGGCCATTAAAATTGGTAAGTCAATGTTCTAGCACCATGCAGCAACATTTTAGGAAAGAAATTATATTGGTTGATTTTAAGCCAATTTTTAAATTTTACAATGTACAGGAAGAGCAAAAAACCTCCAAACAGGCTGCACAGTGTTTTGACTTTCCACGACCACCACGCTCGTTGCCATCTGCCGCTATCATAGAAGGGCATGAATGAATCCATAAAACATTTTTATAACTCTTTACTTACCAACTTTATGAAAGATGTTGAAACTGGCCACCGTCATTGTCCATACATTTTTGGCACCTCTTAGGTAACTTCCATCACTCGCCATAGTTCACATTGAGAAAGGCTGGCAACTTCCTGGTAGATATTTTGTTTTAATTCTTCCAGGGTGTGTGGGTTTGTCTTATACACTTTGGTGTATTAAGTTACCCCAGGGATAGAAATTGCAGGGGGTTAGGTTAGAGAACCAAGGGGGCTACAAATCCCTACTAATAATTCTGTCCTGAAACATGCCTTCAGTTGTTCTCATTGAAAGATTGGCCATATGAGCTGTTGCAGAGTCTTGTTGAAAAAAGGCAAAATCTCACTCCCTGTCTGTTAATTCTCTAAGAAAAGGGGCAAAATTGTATTCACGTATGCACAGGTGTCAACAATTGACTCGAAAAAAATTGTGCCAAATACTCTTTCTCCACTAATGGTGCACCATACACCAATTTTTCATCATGAAGAAGTATTTCATGAACAACATTAGGTTTATCACAGCTCCAATAACGATTATTTTATGTACTCACATATCCATGTAGGTGGTACCAAGCCCTCGTCTGTGAAAAATACGTATTAAATGGAAATCTTTCTGCAAATAGTACTTTCATTTGGTGAGCTGACTAAGTTAATACATGCAAATCATAAATAAATACATGCTGTGCAGTAGAAAACATGTGCTGAGCCATAATACACTTTGTGACTACGTACAGGACAAAATTATAAATTACTTGTAATAACTAAACCACATCTCATCACAAGTCAGTCTGGGTGGCTCAGTTGGTTAGACACTGGCCTACTGATCCCAAGGTCGCTGGTTCAAATCTGGCCCATACCGATGGTTTTTAAGTGTGCTTAAAAACAACAGCTCCATGTCAGTAGATTTACTGGCATGTAAAAGAACTCCTTTGGGACAAAATTCTGGCACACCGGTGATGCTGATGTGATTCTAGCCATTGACAGCGTCGTTAAACAACAAAATAACTTAACCACATCTCATCACCATCAATTCAGTACTACAGAACAAAGCCACATCAATAGTGCGACCTTGTTTACGCAGCAGTCCATCATCATGTTTCCATACACCCAGTGGAAAAGTACTGTGCAACCCATTCGGAGGTACTTTGGTCTCCTGTTACTTCCACAGAATTACAGGGATTTAAATCAGATTTCTGAGGTAATCATGAGGTTATTTAATTAAGACGTCAATGGGTTAACATAAACTTCAAATGTAGTTTCGTGCTCTTTCTGGTAGAACGTATACTGGTATCCTTGTCAAAATGTTTGTATGCTGTTTATAGTTATTGACAGTTATTTCATTACATATACTCCAGTACTTACTTTGTCAGATATTAAGTTTCTGAAGCTTCTTGTTAATTAGTTTGCTTCTTCCTACACATTAATGTAAAATTTTGTATTTTGAAGACTCCATTTATATACACCGTGTCAAACATTGGGAGAATTGAGTTGTAGAAATGACGCTGGCTATGGTTCCGTTTAAACAACCTGAGACTTCCGATGTTTCTTGGAGCGGCATGTTTATATGACAATGTTCCCTCCACTGTTGTGTTAAACAGTAAGATGCCATCACCCTCCTCTCCATGGCCTAAAAGCTGAACTTTGAGGAATAATGCATTGCCATGTTACATGCACTGTAGCATGTAATTTAGTGCTGCTTGCTAACATTCATGTGTATTCCCTTTATTTTCACATTTACTGTTCGTATTTATGTGGTTATGTGCTTAGTTTATGATTCTAACACTACTGTATTAGACTTATTAAATGCTAAATTCATGCAAGATATTTGTTATTTGGAGCATTGCCAAACATGTGACATGTGCTCTAATACAATCTAGCAATGCAGCTAGATCCCACTTTTCTGCATCAAGTGCACTAATAACCATGGCAGTTGTGTGTCCTAAAGCCATACTACTGCTAATAAGCCTATGCATCTTGAAAGTCCAAAAGTTCTAATTGTTTCCAGTCCTTTACCATATGCTCAGAACATAAAAAGTATACTTCACACAAAATTTTAATGAGCTATGCCAAACCATTGTTAAAATATTTTTTACTTTCTCTACTATCTACTTACAGTAAGTAGAGCAAGTATTGTATTCCACCTAAAAATTAGATACATAGATTTCACAAAAAAATACATGTTTTGAGACTCCCTGAATCCAGAAAATTTTTTGTTACTTTCTCTACTGCAAGTAGGGGAAGTATTGTATTCCACCCAAAAATTTGATGTCAAGATTTCACCGGAAATATATGTTTTGAGACCCCCTGAATAAAAATAAAAAGCATTTTTAGAAAAAGTCCCGTGTGTGTGTGTGTGTGTGTGTGTGTGTGTGTGTCTGTGTGTGTGTGTGTGCGTGCGTGCGTGCGTGCGCGTGTGCGTGGGGGTGGGGGTGTGGGTGTCAGTCTTTGGACAGCGTAACTCAAAAACGAAAAGTTGCTAAAAACCAAAGTTAGTATTTAAGCTTAGTGTCTTTCAAGGATGAGACACGATTTTGAAGAAAATAGCCCTGCCCCAAACTACCCTTTACATGGAACATTTTTCGAAAATTTTGATTTTCTTGAGAATGGCTCTAATGATTCTAAAGTAAGAACAAACTAGAAACTAAAAACTTCACTTATCTTAGTACTGTTGCAAGTTCTTTTTGCAAAACTGACTCAAGTTTCGAGTTGACTCCAATTCATTTTTTTTTTTTTGTTTGTATAGCTTTGAGAATGAGTTGGAGTCAACTCGAAACTTGAGTCAGTTTTGCAAAAAAAACTTGCAACATTACTAAGATAAGTGAAGTTTTTAGTTTCTAATTTGTTCTTACTTTAGAATCTTGTTACTTCACTGTTAATAGCTTCATTTTCCTTAATTGGCTCTAATGATTTTGATTAAAATGTCATATGTTTGAGATATTTTTATGACAAATGAAATGTATGTCTTGAATTTTCTGGCTATAGTCCCTATAGTCATATTTACTCTGGAAGAGGTAAACTGTTAAAAGATAGACCAAATCATACTTTAGAAGGGTACATCTTGCTAAAATACACAATTTATGTCTAAATAAATTTTCTTGTAGGGTAAACCATTTCGGAGATATTCCTTGTTATGTGTGTGAGTTTCGGAAAACTTAAGACTTTCTTGAAATGGAACATCATTCTTCATTTTTTTATATGTTAAGTGTGCAAAGAGAACGGAGTTTGAAAGCTTTAAAGATTTGACTATCGCACAAATGCTACTGTATTCTAATATCCCCCTTGCATCTATAAGGAAATAAGCAATAAGATAATTTGTACAAAGGTTTATCTCAACTAACATGAAGATAAGGAATAAGAGTGTGTAAGAATGGTTAGTACAAGAGTAGAGAAAGTCATGTGAGTGCAGCACGTCAGATTTTTAGAAAAAGGTCCATGTGTTTACCAACAGCATAATTAAATAAATTATAGTTTTAAAAATCTGTCTTAAGTATTTTTTTTATCCTGATGATCCTGATAAGGACATTAGGACAAGGTCATGATATTATTATTGTTTCGCCATTGGTCCTTGACACATATGCAAATTTTCAAGTAAATCAGACGACTCTAAGTTGGTGAGAATCACGTTGAAAGGTTCCTTTGCATTGATAAATTTAGCTTAGTCATTTTTTTATCCTGAAGATTCTAATCAACACATTAGGACAAATTCAAGATATGATATTGTCATCAATTCTTGACATGTGGGTCAATTTTCAAGTCAATCGGATGGCTCAAGTTGGTGAAAATTACGTTACATTATTAAATTTAGCCAAGTCACTTTTTACTTTCTCTACTGGTAAGTAGGGGAAGTATTGTATTCTACCCAAAAATTCGATAGATTTCACCGGAGATATATGTTTTGAGAACCCTGAATCCAAAAGAAGCATTTTTAGAAAAAGGTCCATGCGTGTGTCTGTCAGTTTGTGGACAGCATAACTCAAAAACAAAAAGTCGGTTAAAAACCAAAGTTGGTATTCAAGTTTAATGTCTTTCAAGGATGTGACACGAAGATTTTGAAGAAAATAGCCCCACCCTAAACTACCCTTTACATGGAAAATTTTTCAAAAATTTTGATTTTTTTGAAAATGGCTTTAACGATTTTGATTAAAATGTCATATGTTTGAGATATTTTTATGATAAATGAAATGTATATCTTGAATTTTCTGGCTATAGCCCCTGTAGTCGTATTTACTCTGGACGACTTTTGCATAACTGGTAAACCGTTAGAGATTAACCAAATCGTACTATACAAAAAAATGTAGATCTTGTTAAAATACACAATTTATGCCTAAATAAATTTTCTTGTAGGGTGACATTTCAGAGATATTCCTTGTTATGTGTGTGAGTTTCAGAAAACTTAGAACTTTCGTGAAATGGGTCATCGTTCATTTTTTAATATATTAAGTGTGCAAAGACAACAGAATCTCAAAGCTTTAAAACATTTGACTATCGCACAAAGTCTGCTGTATTCTAACATTCCCCTTGCACCTATAAGGAAATAAGCAATAAGATAAGTTGTAAAAATGTTTATCTTAACTAACACAAAGAAGATATAGGAATAAGAGTTTGTAAGAATGGTTAGTACAAGAGTAGAGAAAGTCATGTGAGTGCAACACATCAGATTTTTTTATATGTTAACCATGCAAAGAGAATGGAATTTGAAAGCTTTAAAATATTTGACTATCGCTCAAAGCCTACTGTATTCCCATATTCCCTTGTATCTACAAGGAAATAAACAATAAAATAATTTGTATTAACATGAAGGTGTAGGAATAAGAGTTTGTAAGAATGGCTACTGCAAGAGTAGAGAAAGTCATGTGAGTGCTACACATCAGTTTTTTTGTATAGTAAGATTTGGTCTAACTCTTACAGTTTACCAGTTATCCAAAAGTCATCAAGAGTAAACAGGACTACATAGGCTATAGTCAGAAAATTCAAAATATACATTTCATTTGTAATAAAAATATCTTAAACATATGACATTTTAATCAAAATCATTAGAGACATTTTCAAGAAAATCAAAATTTTTTAAACATTTTCTATGTAAAGTAACATTAGGAGAAAGTAATTCTATAATTAAAGGCTTAAAAAGCAAATATTCCAGCAGAACTGATGATATGCCAGATATCATTCTAAAAAAAATTTTGCTCCCTATCTACCATTCAATATCCCTCCTATCGAGAATACTTGAAAGAGTAAGTACAGTAGGGTAATGTCATTTTGGGAGTCATGCAGTGTTCTAAGCAAATATCCCATAAAGGGAAAAATATTAGTAATGGAACACACTCATTTACGGAGTCCATATTTAGAGCAATAGAAAACAAAGAAAGAACTAGGCTTTTTCTTGTCAGCAAAGCTTTTGATATGGTAAATCATGAAATACTGATCCATAAACTAAACAAATGTGGAGTGAGAGGACTAGTT
Organism: Tenodera sinensis; assembly: GCA_030765045.1. Lineage (NCBI taxonomy): Eukaryota > Metazoa > Arthropoda > Insecta > Mantodea > Mantidae > Tenodera > Tenodera sinensis. The sequence goes on from CM060961.1 coordinate 199,509,370, forward strand.
GAAAGCTGCTTTAACTTATATTTAGGTAACCAAAAGCTTTCTTCAAAATCAATTCAACAAAGTCTAGTAAAACCATCATAAAACATGGAGTCCTACAAGGATTGATCTTAGCCTCACCACTTTTCCTTATTTATATAAATGCCTTGCCTTCAAGCAAAGAGTGTTTTATTTGCTTATGACACAAATATCTTAATTAATGACCACAAAAAAATTAATTGGGGAAAACAACCAGCAAGGTATTACAAAAAATAGAAAATTGACTACTGAGTAATAAGCTCAAGCTTAATGTTGAAAAAATGTATATGTAGAATTTTATCAAGGTTCACAAGATCCACTGCAAATCTTTTAACAACATACTAATTGCTGAAATGCAATCCACATTTTTGGGATTGTGGGTAGATGCAATCTAACTCAAACTCATACACACAATTTAAGTAAAAAATTAAGCAGTTTTCAGATTCTTACAAAAATAGTACTACTTTGGACATGCCCATTCTTGTTACTACCACATGTGTAGAAGAAACTGCCAAGTATAATCTGTGGGAACAGGTTAATTGAATCCCATTCATATACACATACTAACCTAGGCATTATAACCTAGCCTTGAACTAAATTTTGACCCTTACTACTTTGTTCATGTATAAAGACTAACCTAGGCATCTTAGCTTAATCTCAGGCTATATTTTTCTTATCAGAGCATCCTGTTGTCCTGTCCCTATACACAGACTAACGTGGACATTGTAGTGTAATCTTAAGCTAAATTTTGATATCACAGTTCCCTCATATCCTGTTTATACTGACTAACCTAAGCATCATAGGCTAACCTGAGGCTACATTTCAAAACAAACAGGACCCTATCATTTTACTGGTGCTTTCCATGCAAATGTTTGCAGCTCATCATTTCTTAGTTCCATCAATGAGGACCATGAAGTTCCCCATGGCAGAAGTGCAAACTAACCAAAGGAGTCGGGTAAGGAAGCTTGTTGACTATTTTTTATTTTTTCAAAAATACCTCTAAGCAATGTTGATTAGGCTACCATACCTACGTGTGAGAATGGCAAATTAAATGTATATCTTGAAGTCCATTTCATTTGGAAAGAATTTTGGATAATTTTATATAACTGGTAAACATTAAGAGACAGCACAAAATTATATCTTTAAAACACATGGTTTATTTTAAACAACTTTGTTGCATCAGCCGTTTCCAAGACACCCATTATTGTGTAAAGTTTTCAGTTGTTTCTCACAGTACCATGGAATTTAGATGCATATAACAATTCACTTTTTAACATCTGACTATCAATTCAATTATCTTATATCTACAACAAAATTTGAATGAAAATCTTGCTTTAGCTGAAGTAGAAAATAAGTTTTCATAGGAACAATTTGCATAAATTACCTGAATACAGACAGACAACAAGCCTTTTGGAACAAAATTCACAATGGAACAAAAGGAGATTAGGTGACCTTGTTAACTTAACTATTACATTTAGTATTAGAGTGAAATGCAGTGCAAGTGCTAAGTACACACGCATTTAGTACCTTTTGGCTGTGTTCAAGCACCAAAAGCTAAATTGATACCATCAGTTCATACTCAAGTTTCTTTCCTTTCATATAAATTTGAATCTTCATTATGGCAGAGGTTTCAGGCACACAAATTATTTTATGCTCATTTTAGGTTTCTCTACAAGTTAAATACGTACATTTATTAATGAAGAAATAATAAAATTGAATTTAGTTGTTGAAAGGAACCAAGTCTAGATTTTTTAAAATTTACTTCCAACACATTTGCATTCACTTGAAGCCATTATCATGAATTTGTCAACTGGCTGGAACTCTGCTGGTCAGGTGGAAGTTGCAACTCTGGGGAGGAGACATCAGGTATAGATTCACTGAGCCTGAGTAATGGATTTCTTCTGAGGGAAGGTTCAAATTCATTAAATACATTTCAATCATAAAAACCTTTTCCCACATATTCAATTCATAGTTAATGTGGGGTGGTTTTAGTAGTTGGGTTATTTGCTCAAATGTTGTGATCATCCCAAAAACGTGCTGTTACTGCAGATTTGTCACTTCTTTTTGCTTTGTGTTTCAAATATGTTCTTTTAATGTGGTTTCAATATTGCATTTTGTCTTTCCAATGTACGCCTTTTTACAGTTGGAATATTTAATTTTGTAAATCCCAGACTGTGTTTCTTGTGGAATTTTGTCAGTACATGAATTTTTATGAGTATTGTGATACTAAATTTATTTATTGTTGCCAGGATGATAAACTCATGGAAAATTTTTTGAAATTTTTGGTCACCCAGGGACTATATGTGAACTTCATGTACACTTCTTTGTCTCTAAAAGCAAATAGTGTGGTGATTTCTTTTAGATATTTCTATCTTTTGAACATTTTAGTTTTCTAATACCAGTTGTTCGTTGAAGCCATTCTTTATTGCTGTTCTCATTATTGTGGAGTATTCAATCTTGTATTCTAGTGCTTCCTTCCCTTGATGCCAGTTTGTGAGCTAGGCTATTGATTATTGTATGTTTATGAAGCCCATGATTGAAACTCTTTGTAATTGTATGCACGTGTGTCTGCTGTAAATTCCAAATTTTAACTTCCCATTATCAACTCACTTTTTCATTATAAAAGAAATTAAATTTTTGCCATTCATGAATATTCAGCACTTTTTTTTACATTTACATTCCTAAAGCTCAAGAATTCTTTAATCTCAGCTGGTGTATAGAGCAAAACAATAGGCACTAATTTCTGTAGCAAAAGAATTTTCCAAAGATATATTGTGAGGTCCAGAGGAGAAGAAAAAGTAGTAATATATCATGCAAACGGTATTGTAGATATTCACTGTGTTTAAATAATACGTATGCTCATGTCAACATGTGCGATGATGTTAGGAAGGTCTAACAAAATGCATTCTAGGGAAATGCTGGTAGTAAATGGAGTATTAGTTCCTCTCGTATTAATTTTGTGCTTCACTGTGTCATAGTACTATATATTAAGAAGAATTGCCTTATTTATTAATAATTTATACTAATGTTTAATAAGCTTATCCAACTGAATATTAATATATACTTGGCTTCTTATGTAAGTATGTTAAGCAAATCTTATTATCTACATAGGCTTGCATATGCAGGTAGCCAGTAACTTAAAGCAACCAAAATTATTCTGGTTTGTAATGAACAAATATAAAACATTAATTCAGACACAGATGTTTTAGTTGACTGAATTGGCCTTTAGTTTTATTAATTTTTTAATAGTTGCCAAACTATTACTTTCCTTTCTTGACAATGGGTAATTACAGATGGTGACTATCTCATACTATCACCTGATGTATAGAAAAGCAAGTTAAAACAATTTAAAAAGAATTTCCAGTTTCTATGGTGTAATTTTACTATAAGCACACAGTATAGTAAACAAAAATTCTGAGTATGAATGTATTAGGGCATTACATAAGCTATATCAGGACATTTTGATAAATTTTATTTCGCCTATATATACATACATCATTATTTTTTAAATTGTTGCATTTATCGTTATAATTATTGCTTGGTCATTTATTAATTTTAGAATCAAATGCGAACAGGAAGTTAGGCTTAAATAGGAGTCAAATTAATCTGTGAGCTTGACTAAACATTTGAAACTATTGGAAGTTTAATATTTCTTCTAACAGAGAGCGTTAAGATCTGTTCTTTTTTGGAAGAACGTCAAGCGTGGCTAATCCTAGGAAGAGGTAAGAAAAGCAGTTTCGAAGTTATAGTTCTTTGCTGCATGTTTTGTGATTCAGTTTAAATTTTAGTGTTCAGTTTAAAGCCACAGATTTTAGCTTATGCCTAAAGTTAGATTCAAAGCCTATGGTAGCTAATTCGTCGGAAACTAGGCCGTCGTAATGCGTACTTCTGAAGTTTACACCGATAGCAATGGGTTGGTATCATGAATAATATGTGAAAATTATGTTAAACTTGTAATACATAGAGTCTGAAACCTGTATCATTAATTACACAAACGTATTTGCATTTGGAGGTGAATGGAAGCTTGCATAAGGGTTGAACAAAAAAGTAAGTAAAAAAATTACAGCAATTTTGCTAATATTGTTTTGGAAACAAAACCATTGATCTTAATTTTTAAAGAAATAAAAGTGTTATTAACCTACCAATTGTCAAGCAAGTGCCATACTTTTTCCTCTGAAATAAAATTTAAAATATGAGGTGCGTGAATCATCAAATTTTCCGAACCTTTTACTTTATCTCATTCATTTATATATTCCGTACGATCCGGCAGCTTATAGTACCCTAAGAAATTTATTGGCAGTTTATGTACGTTTCATGAAAGTAACACGCCTACGTAATGTGTAACATTCTCCAGCTGGCAGTTTCAATGTTAAAAAGAAAAACAAGCCTATTCATTGCTTTTCCGTACATTTTTCAGATGTGTAACATTGAAGCAAGTGGCATTCAGGATCAATACTGAAGAATCCTTTTAATTATTATAAATTTACAGGGATTTATATAACACATTATGGCTGCTATTTTTTTTGTTGTAGCGCAGGATTACGTTCTGTCAAAATAGGCTTATGTGAAAATCACCTTCTTGAACAATTTTTTCCTTAACATCAAGAACATTTGGAGTTTAATATGTGTAAAATTAACTGAAGTAGCGCTAGAGGACTTGCCCCAACAGACATTTTATTTTTGGTTTGGAATGTTGCATAACCTGTCAATTTCGTATTCAAGATTTTAAGGAAAAATGGCGGCTAAGAGTTTGATACACGACCGGAATATCATTTTCGTTTAATATCTTGGCACTTTCCGAGTGAGGGGATAACTAACACCGATTTTAAAGAAACTGAAGGTAAGCCGGTTGTACACGCGTTACATTTCGTTGTTTACGCAAAGAAACAATTTTAAAATTGCCATGCCTTAGCAGTCGACGTTTAAGAGACGGTGTAGCAGAACTACATTTAGCAAATAGGATAAATGTGTGTATATATAAAATATGCTTGGATATTGGACTGCAAAGGCGGCCCAACTTTTTTGACACTAAGAATTGACAAAATTATCCTACGCTTTGTAAAAAGAAGTTTCAGGATACCAATAATTGATAGGATGTAACACTCCACTGATTAGGCTGTTGACTATTGTACCTCTTCACTGGATGTACTGAATCAGAAAGCTAAAAAAAGTTGGATCATGGGTGACCAATATTCCTTTAAGTGAGGGGACTGCAGAGACAATAAATGAAATGAGTAGATGCTACAGAAATGAGCTTATAATGTTGGCTGAAGGTTGACTAGACTTTACTTTGTGAGTAAGGAAATTATTGCATAAACACTGAGCAATTGTAAATATTTCGATAACACAGGACCCTGTCACCCCACTCATACATACACTAACCTAACACAGGCAAAATTTCAATAACACAGGACCCTGTTACCACACTCATATACACACTAAACCTAACCTAACACAGGCAAAACGAAAACGAAGCTAGACCACCAAATAAAACGTTCAAAATCTAATCAGCAATAACAATTTCAATGCAAATACATTAATCAATCATTCTAGCATATATTATACTCGTTTATAAACATTTATTTGCTAAATATCCACCGCATACACAAAATAAAACTGCTGCATAGCGCCTACGAAATTTGCTCATGAATCAAAAACGAAGCTTGAGCACAAAATAAAACTTTCAAAATCGTAATCAGCAATAAAAACTGCATCCATTGCACTATGTTTCGTTTTCTTGAGTGGCCGATTTTGTAAACAATTACCTCAAAATTTAGCCAATGTTAGATTTGGTTAGTGGATGTATATGAGTGGGGTGGCAGAGTGCTGTGTTATCGAAATTCCCCAAATCATTGGTAGATAAAAAAGTGAAACTAGCAAAAACTAAGAAGTTACTAAAAGAAACAACACTCACAGCAACAGAAACAAAAATGGGAAAATGCCACTGATATCCTGGTCACTTGCATAATTGCTATTGCTGTAATTTCCTGTGGAAATTCTTTCTTCCAAAATTCCTTCACTGTCCCATGCTGCACTTATGTCCTTTGTATCAGTAACCTCTTTTTCACAGTTTTCAGCTTTTGCTGCTGATAGTGCCTCTTCTGTAGCTTTATTACAAATGACTGTTTTGCATAACATAACTCTACTTCTGCCCAAATTAATTCAATCGGGTTAAACTAGAAAAGGGAGAAGCCAAACTATTTTGTTACCATGTTCTGCAACAATACCATAGACTGCATAATCCCTTAGTGGCTTATGTACCTTTACAAAATACAATTTTATTTGCATCCAGAGTACACTCAGGTTTCATTTGGTTGTGCTATCTTGGGTATAGTTTAATATTTATTAAAAGTGCAAGGCAAATTGCAGGTGCTCACAATGTACGCACAGATACAAACTGAGACTCACGTAAATACAAGGCAAATAACCTCATAAATAGAATTATGCAAATGAACTTGTCAGCACACAGGCAATCTCTGTTGCAAGATGGTGCTACCAGAAAGCATTGTGTATATTGTAGCAAAAACAGAAGATTAGACACAGTTTGTCATTGCTGAATTGCTCGTCAGGCACATGCTAATCACAAGACGGGTTTTGCATCTACTGTTGCTGTGGAAACATCTTAGCTCTAGTTGGTTCTTTTCATTGCTATGACGACCACAATGACATATTCATCTCCTCCCACTCATTTAGACATTTGCCATGTGGTTAGGAACTGTCAATCGCCTTCTTGATTGGTTCCAAGTATAGTTAGAGACATGAATTTGTAGAGTTTGGTAACATATCATAATTCCTAAGAGACTGAAAAATTCTTGGATATTTTGGGTAGCTACATGACACATTTGCGTGCATTGAAATGTACTAACTTTCCAGGAAAATGAGCAGCTCTGAGGAGGTTTCGTGGATTTCCTGGTTCTGCGGCCTTCGAGGAAATGAATTCTTTTGTGAGGTAAGATTAGTCATTTGTGTGTTGTATATTATTTCATAGCACTGTCATCTGCAAATGTTGATTTGCACATTTGTTTCAAGTGATGTCTTAACAGCAGTAGAAGTTTTTTAAATTCATGACGTAGATGTTTTTTATTCACTTAGAAATTGAGACGGAATATGTGTGCACAAGCAGTAAGTTAATTCTTATTAAGGTGTTTGTTTTCTCTGTTTTAGGTTGATGAAGATTACATTCAAGACAAATTTAACCTGACAGGTTTAAATGAACAGGTTCCACACTATCGTCAAGCATTGGATATGATATTAGATTTAGAACCTGGTAAGTATAAAGAGAATACAACGAGAAATAATTTAGTAGTATGGCACATAGAATTTGGTGTAATTTCTCATCCTAAGCTCCCTAAGTCAACAGGTGTCAGCACTGTGTGGGTTTAGAAAGTGACAATATCCATATAAGATAGTGTGTGTGACTGAATTCCTGAATGTTGAAGGTGAATTTCTGATTTGCATTCATGAGAGTTTGAATATTTATAAGAGGATGTGACTGTGAATGTCGCGTTGTTACACAGTGGGTTTATTGCTGTAGAGAAGCTGATGAAAAGTGGAGTGATTGGCTGACACTGTAATGGTTCCATGCAACTTAAAGCATTTTGACATAATTCCTGATGGCTGCCAGGTAACAACATATGAATTGGCTGCTGCTGTGGTCTGGTGGTTAGCATGCTAATTTCCAAATCCAGAGTTTCCGGGTTCTATTCCTGGCTGGAGGGTAGAAATTTTTGATAGCGTCTCTTTTGAAGCTTATTTCCGTTTGATACAAGAAACCACTGTTGGATTGCTGCCGTTGGTATGAACTTCTTAACTATTTATGATTTATACACATTAATATTAGATTTACACTACATTTTATTAATACATTTTTCTATTAAAATCTCAAGTTTTGTTGGGATTTTGCTTCACTGTATTTTTGTGGCTAATATACTTTTTTCAAATAAAATGAATATATTATGTAACTTCTGTGTTACTACTTCTGTTTTCATGTTTCTTTCATAACAATTCAATTTAAATAGTTAAATCTGGCAATCAGTGTATGAAAATAAAGTTCTGCTTCAAACCTTAAAGCGCATGTGTAAATTAAAAAAGGAAAAAAGAAATGCATTACTTTGTTGCAGTTTTTAAATTTTATATGCTATGGCACACATTAAAATATGTCTTACTTCGGTGGACACTGCTTGCTAAGAGAGTGATTGAATTTGCTGCATCTTTTTGTTATGCATTTTGTGTATTCATCTGTGTATATGTATATTTTATAGCGTCCTCTATGACGTCATCTTCCATATATTTTCCTAGTTCCCAAAATATTAAGAAAGCAATCTAACTTCCTAGCATTTTTGGTATTACATTTAAAATAATCCTTAAAATTATATACATTAAATCGAAACATAATAATCAACAATTATGATACTAATAAACAAACAGTATACTCAACAACAATTGAACAAAGAAGCAACGCAAACAGAATCAACTACAAACAAAAAATAAGTCAAATCCATTAATGCTTTTTTATATATTTTGTAGATAAACCATATATTCAGTCTCCACTTTCTGACTGTCCCTGGTATTTAGCTTTAATTTATTTACTACATATAGTAAGGGCAGTATTTTTCACCCCTAAAAGTCTCATGTTGGGATTTTACTGTAAATGTTTTGAGGCCCCCTGAATCCAAAAAAAAAGAAAGTGCAGGTGTATGTATGTGTAGGCCTGTCTGTGAACGGCATAACTAAAAATAATTAAAAACCAAACCTTAAGCTCACTAACTTCCAAGGATGTGACACAAATTTCCAAGAATATTTCCCACCTCAACATATCTTTTGATTGGGAAGGTTTAAAAAATGTTGATTTTACTTAAAAATTGCTCTAAAGATTCTGACCAAAATACCATATGTTTATTATAGATGACAAAATGTATATGTTGAGTTCTCTGGAAATAACTTGTGTAGTCCTTTTAATTCTGGACAACTTTTGCATAAATAGTAAACCATAAGAGGTAGACAAAATCTTACTACACCAAAAATGTCATTAAAACAGATGATTTATTTAAATTTTTTTTGTGGAGATACCCATTCTCGAGAAACTGCTTGTTTTTTATTTAAACTTTGCAATATATTTTTCTTTACTAGGAAGTTATTCACTTTTTTTATATCCTGCACATATAAAGAGAATGTTACTTTAAGCCATCACATAGTGACCAGATCTTAAACATCTGACGTGCTTGAGTCTGCATTGTCGTATTTCCATTTTTATAAGAAAGTAATACTAAAAGCATTTTTAAGAATAATTTGTACAAGAGTAAGTAGAGAAAGACATGTGAGTGCACACATCAAGCCTTTTTTTAGTCATATCCTGTTAGTAATCAATGCTCTGAGCCTGTAAGCAGATTCTTTGTGTGCATTTTTGTTTCGGTTGTGTTTGGTGCTTGGCTGACCCTTCCAGGTCTTCACTCTGTCTGGTCCAGAGGTCCCTCTGCTCCCTGACAGGCATCTGGCCCACCCCTAGCATGGGTTGTAAGTCCTACATAAAGGGAGAGTAATCAGGAAAAGAAGTGTTATGACATTCAGTTCTTGTAAGTGCTAGAAAGTATCACATTTATTTCCTGTATGACAGTCTAGGAATATCACAGTATGTTAGCTCATGTATGTTCCAAAACTGCCCTATCTAGTATGTTAAATTGCATCTGCTCTATGCAGTGCTCCTTACAACTTAGCGCTTATGTAGAGGGAGTATTGCAATGCACCTGGAATTTTATGGAGATTTCATCAAATTTCAAATAAATGTTAGGAGTTTCTCAGTATCTAAAAAGGAAACTTAATACATGGATGGTTGTGAAGGATAAGGTGGAGATTGTGGTTAGTATTGTGTAATTCAGTCAAAATGAGGTGGGCTTCACAGAATATTTGTAGAAAGTTCAAGATGCACACTTGTCATTCCTATATATCAAACAACTTTTAATCAAAATCATTCCACATTGGGACAGACTACACGCTGTTTAACCCCATCATTAGATTTGCTGTAAACTCTCCTTCCTATTCTTGTAACCACCCCCAGATGCCTACTACGGTAGGTACGAGTCTTGGGACACCTGGGTTCTTGAGCCGCTCACCGTCATCGTACCTCCAGGGGGTACAGGTTTGGCACACCCAGGGTCCTGAGCTGCTCGCTACTTAGTGATAGAACTGAGGAAGGAAAGAATTTTATTTTGGTAAGCCCATTTACAATTCAAAAGGGTTTAGATAACATTGCTGGTCCAGTAGTCATGCACTAAATCTTGCAATGGCACACTCCTGGTTGAAGCACATTCAGCTACCCAGGCTGCTAAAATACTGAAAGCGAATATGCCAGCAAGTTATCCTGTACATGCACAGAACGTCGAACTCCTCGCATGGGGTGATAAACACCCGTGCGTTGGAGGGATTATCTGATGAGATTCAAGAAAATCTGACAGAGCAAGGCATCATTCATGTTTACCGGGTTCAACACAAAGAAGGTGGTGGAGTTAAAGCCAACTAATACCTTGTTCCTGACCTTTGATTGGGTAGGTCCTCCCGCAAAGGATTAAGGCAGGGTATGAATCCATCAAAGTTAGACCTTTCATCCCGAACCCACTCAGATGTTTCAAGAGCCAGCGCTTTGGACATACAAGCGAGTTTGTAAGGGACTAGCTACATGCCCAAACTGTGGAGATGGTGCATGTACTGCAGCTCCGTCATGCATGAACTGCAGAGGTGAACATCCATCCACTTCCCGAAATTGCCCCCGCTTTGTAGAGGAAAGAGCGATCCAAGAGATACAGGTTAGAGAGTAGGTGCCCTTCTCAGACGCCCGGAAGCTCTTGCATATACTCCAACTCTCTGTTCCAAGGTCCAATATCTATACCTCAGTTACAGCTAAACCAGTACTGAAGTGAGAGATCGCAACACAGAACAGCGGTTACAATGGGGCAACAATTTCAGAAAAGACAATTGTAGCTCAGCTTTATTACAATGCCCTCAACACGAGCGCGCACATCTGTATTAACGTCTACAAAATCTGTTGGTGAAAGACATACCACTTTTAGATTACCAACAAAAACGTCAAACTCGACACAAAAAACTAGCAAGCCTGTAATGTATAATGCCTCACCGATAAAGTTTAAGAAGAGCTACACGAAGAATGACTTCCTCAAAGAAGGTAAGTCTGGTCCCAGTACATTGAAGGAATATGAGTCCACAAACATCTCCTTGAAGGTCCTCTTCTAGGGAATCTTTCGAGGTGGCCTCGGATTGGCATCTTTCGTCTTTCCCTGTTTCCGTTGGTAACTGGTTTGAGACACTCAAACCAAATTTCACTGTGGGAACACTGACATCCTCGGCAGAGAACATGGAGAGACGAATCTGCCTACACTGGGAGAAGTCCAGTGGAAAAGAGGCAGGAAAAAACCTCAGACAAAAATGTCAGCCTAAGACAGAAGAAAAGGGCTAAATGAATTTCACAACTGCCTACTCCAAAGTAATGCAGAGTTACCTTGGGGCTCATATGCCATACAAATTTCAGCACAGCTAACCTACAACAGAACATACGTGGAATTAGAACACGACTACGGCTAGAACTTTTGTTCAGTAAGAACAAGCCTTTGGTTGCATTTTTGCAAGAGACTAAGTTGCATCCAAAAGACACTTTACATCTAAGACGGTAAATCCCAGTACGGTGTGGTTACACCAGAAGAGGATGCTCCAGCATATGGCGGTGCTATGATGCTTGTCAGAGATGCTGTATATGGAAACTACCCTTACTCTCTGATATACAATCAGTTGCCATAACAATTCTACTGCCAAACATACAGTTCGGTGTTTGTAACTTATATTTGCCACTGTCCCTTGACTTCTCACACATTAATTTAGAAGATCTAGTTTCCCAGTTACCAACACCATTTCTGTTGGTTGGTGACTTCAATGTGCACCACCCACTCTGGGGTTCAAGTCGTGCTTGTGCGAGATGCAACCTGGTCACTGATTTCTTGGATAATTACAACCTAGCTCTCCTCAATATTGGAGAGCCCACATTTCTTTCTGACTCCTTCAATAGCTTTTCACACCTTGATCTTGCAGTTTGTTCACCTCAGTTGGCAGTCTTCTTACAATGGAATGTCATCTCTGATTTACACTCTAGTGACCACTTTCCATGTCTTATTAGTTTCTTAACGCAAGATACATGTTCCACACGTATGCCCAGATGGCATTTGGACCATGCTAACTGGAACCTTTACACCCAGTTGGCTGTATTTACTTACATGACTCAGTGAATGATTGTTCAGGAAGAGGGAGTACCTCAGGGTTCGGTACTGTCACGCTATTTGCTATAGTAATTAACTCCATCTGGAAATGTGTTCCACCTGGAGTTTCATCATGCCTACTCGTGGACAACTTTGCCGTCTATTGTATTTCTCAGTTCACTGCATTCTTACAACGCTGCCTGCAGCAATATTTGGACAACCTTCAAGAATGGAGCTCCAAAAATGGCTTCCGTTTCCCAACAGAGAAGTCAATCTGCATTAATTGCTGGTGCCATAGGAGATGATTACCACCTTTGCTCCATTTCGGTTGAAACCGAAATTATAATGTGAATATATGTAATTGATAATAGAAAGAAACAAACGGAGATTCTAATCAATAGTTAAGGGGAAGACATAATAAAGCTGAACAAATTAAAGTCTCAAGAATGGAAGCCTAGGCAGATTTAAATGAGTGATAAGGTTACAATTGTTGTATGTACGAAGCTGGAGCGATTCTGCAGGCAGATTTGTATCTTACCATGACATGCTCTAAAGTTGACCAATGGAAATCGCTTCCTTCGTGTCGCCCACGCAAAACAAATGTAATGCAAGAGGCACTCATCTTGAATCGAGCCGAGAGTGCACGTGCAACTGTGTGATTTGTATGTAAGCTGGCGCGTATATATATAATTTGGCGGTTGCTAGAGGGCGACAAAGTTAAAATATTATAACGTTGCAGTTGAAGTTACAAAGTTACATTCTATTTAAATATCCTCGGCAGTTCTCTACAAATCTGGAAATTTGCAAATAAAGTTATATGTTGGTTAATTCTTCGTTTGGTTCCATTCCTACCACAACTCACACATACCCTGCAGATTAGGACCTCTTGCTAGTGCTAGTCCGAACACCAAACACAGGATAGGAGATATCCTGGCGACAAGATCTTATAGATCTTAAAGACGACGTCTTTGACTTAGAGGAACGTTTGCATCACGGTCCAGATTTATTTCCCCTTGCAGATGAGGCATGTTTCCTAGGGTTGATCTTGTATAGGAAGAGGAAGCTTAAGAGGTAGAACTGGAAAGTAAGTTTGTTGGCATAAATAAATAATAATTACCAGAGGAAGCTTAGTTTGTCATTTCATATAGCATAACTAAGAGCACAATATGATCGTTCCCTGAATATTTTGTAAATACTAAATGGCAAATAATGGTGAGTGGATTGGACAATTTTATTGTAAATGTATCAATCAGTGCTCCGAATCAAACTTGACTATGGGTGTATTGTTTATTCGTCAGCACGACCGTCTGTGCTGAGAAGATTAGACGTGGTCCAGAATAGGGGCATCCACATCTAGCTTTTCAAACAAGCCCAGTCATGAGCCTTTGTGCTGAGGCTGCAGAAGTTCCTCTGGAGTATCAGCGTGAGATTCTCTTGGCAAATTATGGTTGTGCGCTTAGATGGATGCCTAATTATTTATCCAACGTTCGCTTCTTTTTTCACCACCATTTTAAGAGAACGGTATAGGAAAGGTGGTGGTGCTAGCTCGAAGAGTGGTTAGCTCTCTGTGGTAATAAGCTTAGAGAAGTGAAAGAACTTCCAATAACTGAGTAACTTCTCGCATATCTCGTCGCGAAGAGGTTAACTTGGCTCGGTTGCAAATTGGCCACTGCAATTTTTCACATGGTTACCTATTTAAATGGGACCATGCACCTCTGTCCTCTGTGCAACAACCTTTTGTCAGTCTGCTAGTGTTCCTCTCTAGTGAACCTTCAAGATTGCAGTTGCCTGCCAGACAGGCAGGACGACAAAACAGCGGTTGATAAGAGTTTTTAAGTTTTTAGTGGCATGTAACATGAGTTTGAGGATTTGAATCTTTTGTTTTTTTTAATGCTTTTTTGACATATTTATCACCTTGTTTTAATTCTGGCCATTGCCACTCTGTTTTTAGTATTTATGTACATCTTTTCTATTTTATTAGTAATTTTATTTTTGATTAAAGTTTATATCTGACTTTTGCAATGAAATGCTTTATAAGGGCACTGATGACCATGCAGTTGAGTGCCCTTAAACCTACATCTACTCTACTGAGCTGCACACCATCATTTCACCCCTTTCATATGCATCAACTGCACCATGTTGTAGCTGCTTATGTTACTAATATTCATGACCCTCTTCTTCTTTTTGTTCTTGTTGTTCTTAGAGGTTTACTATGATTATTAGTTTGTAACATCTTAGGTTTAAAACTCCTGTCTCAACAGCAGGGATCTTCTCTATCTCCATGGCTCTGTCCCATGGTTTCAGTGTGGCCCCCCGATATCTCATCTCTCTGGAGGTCTCGGGCGTGAAGGTTTGGGTGGACCCTTCACACTGCCCGTATGTGTAGCCTTAGATGCAGAGCCTACCCACATAGCTTTCTGAGAGCCTAGTCTATGCTAATTTCCTGACGACCATGTGCCGTAGGGTTAGTATCACTGGCCGGACGTGTTCCTGCTGTTTTTTTTTTTTTTTTTATTATTATTATTTTTTAAAAAAAATGTTTACCAAATTTAATATAGGACTGGCCCCACACCCGCCAGCCCCAGTGGCGATTGATTGGCATTCAAGGCCTGTGCGCTACATCGCCTCCCCATGCACATGCAGTTTAGTAAACTAATGTCATGCCATGCAGGAGGTACTAGTGTTAGTTAATGGTAAGTTAAGTAAGACTAAGTCTAATGGGTCGGGTTCCGCATGAGCACCCCGGTTAATTACGTTAGTTTCATGCTGGCATGTAAGCATGCGAGCGAGTCAGTGATATAGCTGGGTGACACACATGACGAGTCCTGCGTGGTTAGTAGTATATATATAAATATCTAGAGAGTAATACGGAGGTTAGTTATGTTAGTACGGTTAGTGCTAGATTACAAGCAGGCTTGCGTGAATGTAGTTAATAACATGCAGTAAAAGAAGTGTGTGGGGTGGGGTTCGCCGTACGTTACCAGTTAGTCCCTGGTGTCTTGGCAGCACGTGCTGGTTGAAGATTGTTGATGCTGAAATGATGAGAGTTATGGTGATTAGCATAATAATTCAAGACTGATTCATGTGCAGTCTACTAGAGTACGCAGGTCAGGCTGTGAGGGTAGGTATGTTGTGTGGGAGCCCATGGTTGTTATGGGGGAACTAGCTGTGCGAGGTGTATGCGGGCATTTAAAGCCGCTTGGTTTGGGGCGAGTGTACAGTCAAATAGTGAGAGAGGTCGTTGGTATTTATCATAGTAGGTGTCGTAGTGGCCTAAGTCGCGAGCTAGTGGGTTACTGTTGCGGGGGCGGGAGGCATATAGTTTGTGGGCGAGCTGCTTTATGAACTGTTTGATTGTGTGAACCTTGAGTTCAGCGTGTAGGATATCTGAGGGAGCTATTTTAGGTACTTTGGCTACTATGCGTAGGCACTTATTTTGGAAGCTTTGGAGACGCTTGTGGTGCGACGGTGTGGCATATCTCCATACCGGGGCTGCGTAGGTTAGGATCAGTCGTATGAGTGTTTTGTAAAGGGTAAGTGCTGTGTTGAGTTTAAGTGAATTACTGTAGCTTATTAGGGGGTATAACTTGCGTAGTTGCGCACAGGCTTTATGGTGAGCTTTTTGTACATGACCTTTCCAGGATAGTGCTTGGCCCATGTGAACACCCAGGTATTTCACTTGGTTTGTCCAGGCTATGTTGTCTCCGAAGAGTTTAAGAGGTGGCAATCTATGTGTAGGGTAGCCATGCTTGGAGCGTTTTGTGAAGATTATAGCGTGGCATTTTGCATTGTTAATTTTAATGTGCCATTTGGTGAGCCAGTCTGTGAGATTGTCAAGGGACCTTTGGAGGTAGCGGCGTATCATCCTGGGTTGGGAGGAGTGGGCCATTATGGCAGTGTCGTCTGCATAGAGTACGTTGCAGGGTGTATTTGGGGGAGATCGTTCATGTATAGATTAAACGGGACCGGCCCAAGAATACTTCCTTGTAGGACGCCGGCTGCGATTGGTCTGGGAGTGGATCGGGCGTTGTTTACTATGGTGGAGAATTGTCTACCGAAGAGGTAATTAGCTAAGAGTTTTATCATTGTGTCGGAAAAATTGTAAAATTGCAGTTTACGGAGAAGTCCATTGTGCCATACTCTGTCAAATGCATATTCTATGTCGAAAAACAGTGCACCTGTCGATTTGTTGTCGTTGAAACAGCGAGTGATAAATTCCGTGGCGCGTAGTAGTTAGTGTGGTGGACAGTTGGGTGCGGAACACAAACTGTTCTGGAGCAAGGATGTTGTGCTTAATGATGTGTTGATTCGCTTGAGAATTACTTTTTCCAGGAGTTTACTAAGAGAGTTTAGCAGGCTTATTGGGCGATAGTTAGTGGGGTTTGTTAAGTCTTTACGGGGCTTTGGGAATAGGACATTTGCATTTTTTCACCTTGAGGGGAAGTATCCTGATTGTAGCATGAAATTAAAGATAGCGGCCATAAATTGGGGTAACTGGGGGGGGGGGGGGGGTAGGTTTTTTAGGGCAACATTTGGAATTTTGTCAGGGCCAGGGGCCTTACAGTTAGGGAGGTGTTGGATGATCCATTTGATTTCTCCAGAGTTAGTTCTCCGGATACGGTTATGCGTTATTCTGGTGCTATAGCTTCCAAATGTATTTTCGGTTTTGAGTGTAAAGGTTGGGAAGAGGGCGTGTCGTTCGGCGTGAGGATGAGTTGTTGTAAAGAGTTGGCTAGGGCTTCAGCTTTTTCTTCGTCTATTGTGGCTATGTGATTGTTATGGTGTAGAGGGGGTATTTGTGTGGTTTTGCATAGTAGGCGCTTTGAAATGCGCCATACTGCAGGGTGTTTTGTGTCTAAGCCGCGGAGTGTTGTGTTCCACTGGTGGGAGACTACAGAGGAAGTGAGCTGCCAAAGTCGGGCATTTAGTCTTTGCGGATTGCTTCGGTCTGTAGGGTGACGTGTATGTTGATATTTGCGGCGGGCTTTGTTACGTTCCTCGGTTAGTGCGCGGAGGTCTAGTGTGGTTGGAGGGGCATGTTTTTGCGGTAGGTTGACCGGGACTGATTGTGTGATAGCAAATTTGATCGCGTTTTCTAGGTGAGATACTGCTTGCTCTAGATGGAATCCTGGTGTAATCAACCACAAGTCTCCTGAATCTACACGTCGGTGTGAGTGGCTCAGTTGGTTAGATGCTGGCCTGCTGATCCCAAGATTGTGTGTTCAAATCTGCCCAGACCAATGGTTTTTAAGTGTGCCCAAAAACGACAGCTCCATGTTAGTAGATTTATTAGCATGCTGCAGGACCAAATTCTGGCACACTGGCGATGCTGATGTGATGCTGGCAATTCACAGCGTTGTTTAAACAACAAAATATTTATTTATGCCAACAAACTTACTGTTGGTGTTTTTAAACACACAAGCCGTGTGTGGGCAAAGTTTGAGAGGTAGAACTGGAACTTAAAAATTCAATGCCACAACTAGGATTTGAACCACAGACCTTCCCCTTACCTCTCAAACTTTGCCCACACACGGCTTGTGT
Source organism: Tenodera sinensis (assembly GCA_030765045.1). Lineage (NCBI taxonomy): Eukaryota > Metazoa > Arthropoda > Insecta > Mantodea > Mantidae > Tenodera > Tenodera sinensis. The sequence goes on from CM060961.1 coordinate 199,527,183, forward strand.
GTTTAAAAACACCAACAGTAAGTTTGTTGGCATAAATAAATAATAATTACCATCTGAAGGTTATTTAATCCTGGGATATAAGTACTTACAATAGTAAGTCACCATTGGGGTAATTGTCTCTGATGTGAGACTTCCTTTGTGGTTTACCAGGAGAAATACGAACTGGTTTGAGAATTTAATGCCATTCTGGCAGTTTGTCACAATAGCTCAGTGGTTAGAGCAGCCGCCCGGTAAGCGGAAGGTCTGTGGTTCAAATCCCAGTTGTGGCATTGAATTTTGATGTTCCAGTTCTACCTCTCAAACAAAATATTTATTTCCTTTCAAGCTTTGCCCACATACGGCTTGTGTGTTTAAAAACACCAACAGTAAGTTTGTTGGCATAAATAAATAATAATTGCCATCTGAAGGTTATTTAATCCTGGGATATAAAGTACTTACAATAGTTAGTCACCATTGGGGTAATTTCTCTCTGATGTGAGACTGTCTTTGTGGTTTACCAGGAGAAATACGAATTGGTTTGAGAATTTAATGCCATTCTGGCAGTTTGTCACAGTGGCTCAGTGGCAGAGCAGCCACCCGGTAAGCGGAAGGTCTGTGGTTCAAATCTCAGTTGTGGCATTGAATTTTTAAGTTCCAGTTCTACCTTTCAAATTTATTTCCTGAGTCCACATTGACTTCATTGAACCAGCGTGGTCTAAAGCAGGGAGCCACAGGTGATTATTCTTGTAGGAGCATAAAGCTGGGGTGTGAATGGTGAATGGTTTACCCATGTGGACAAGCAGTGGAGATCAGAGGGTAGTTCCTCTGAAGTATGCTTGGAGGTCAGTCATGGAAGGGTCTCCATGGCATTACAGATCATGGAGATTTGGTGTCTTTCATCCTTGATCCCCAGATGGCAGGCTGATGCTGACAGTTCTGGAAGGGGGTTCAATAAAGTCTGTGCAAGACCTCTCTCATTAACAGCTTTTTGGTAATGACATTGGCCTGTGAACGGAAAACAATGGATCTCAGCCTATTTTACATAACGAGACATCGATAGGATTTCTGGCCCGATTAGTAACACTACTCAAGTTTGAGACGGTACGCTTTTGATAGAAGTGACCATTGCAGACCAGTCCCAGAAATTAAGTGCGATTTTCTTGGGCTCCTGCCCCATCTGGGTAAACTAAAACTAAACCCCAGCACAACAGCCCAGCTGCTGAGATCCCCACCTCTACCCACTACAGGCATCATTGGCGGGATGCAGTACTGGAAGGTGGGATGTGGTCAGTGCCCCAAACCCTCCCGGCCGGTTATGCGGTCTTGTCGACCTGGGGCCGTTACTTCTCTATCAAGCGGCTCCTCAGTTGGTCGCCTCGGGACCTAACAAGGCTGAGTGCACCCTGTGCCAGACCTCCCAGCGGGGGAAGAATCCCCATGCTGGTATTGGGGATCGAACTTGGGACCTCCGCGCCACAGGCAAGCACACTACCGAGTAACCTCCCACAAATCAAAGAACTCATGTAGGGGAGTTATCACCATCACCGTCTGTCAAACGAGGACATTGTCATCTGCCCCTCTGACCAACGGATGTGTCAGGCCTACTATCTCACTTGGAAGCAGGATGACCAAGAGTATCCCTATGCACAGTGCTCCTCACCTTTAAGGGTACTCGGTTTCCAGAATATATATTCTGTGGCTATGATCATGCCACAGTACGTTAGCATGTTCTGAACCCTATGTGCTGTTTTCGGTGCTAGAAGTTTGGACGTACTAAGATGTCCTATTTGTGAGCGTTATGGTTCACCAGCCCATGAGGACACATGTACGCAGGACCCTTGCTGTGTGAACTGTGGAGGGAGTCATCCATCCAGCTAGTGTCTGTGTGCAAAGTTTCTGGATAAGAAGTCAATACAGGAGTTGCATGTCAAAGAATCCCTAACCTTTGGAAGTGCGTCACTGCTTCGAGCAACTAAAACCTGCTACCACCACAGGTGCTGCTTTTGTGGCTCACTGCACTGCTGTCAGCACTGTTGCTATCCAACACGTTCCCATCTCCGATGCTTCAACACAGACCTACCTGACCTCTCCACTGTCTAGTGCCACACCTGCACCAGCTACTACATCTTCAGCCATGCAGACACCAGCTCACAAGACAACTAGCCACAGCCAACCCGTTGACAGCCATTGTTCTAGGCCTACTGTTCAAGCCAGCAGCTACACATCCTCCATGAAGTCCCACTCCTGTTCCGCGAGCCACAAGCAATCTGTTGTTGTTAGCTAATGCTGGATTTCTGACAATGAAGTCATTAATCCTCTTGCTCCAATATTTTTCACTGATGGATGGGGCATTAGAAGTGGCCGGGCGTATTTGAAGGTGGTCTCGATCCATTTCCTCTTGCAGATCACATAGAGGACAGAGTGGTGAAGAATATATCCCAATTCTGTTTAAATGTTTTGCCAGACAATCATGTCCTGTAATCAACCTGAAGGTTGCAACTGCTGTTTTTCGAGGATACTCAGGAATTACTGTTTGAATGTTTGGTAGTTCCCATCTTTTATTCTCTGATTTTTCATAGTAATATTTTGCAATAATTTTTTTGAATTCAGAGTTGACTAATCTTTTAGCTGCATAAAATCGTAGATTAACTATAGATTTTTGTACACCGCTGGTACCCTTTTTTGCAAGAAAATCAGCTTTCTCATTACCACTCAGTCCACAGTGAGCTGGTATCCATTGGAAGACTAGGTGTTTTTGAAGTGCTGTTAGATGGGTAAGGATTTTCCAACATTCTATAATTGTTTGGTTTTTTGGTGACAACTTGGAAGTAATTGTTATAATTGCTGCCCTGGAATCTGAGAGAATAACTGCTTGCTGAAAATGTGAAATTCTGTACAAAAGATTTTGTAGGGCCATTCGAATTGCTTCAATTTCTCCATCAAAGTTAGTAGTTCCATAACTTAAAGATTTGTAATAGGAAAAGAGGTGACATGTGACTCCAGCACCTGCTCCATCTTGGTTTGATATCAATGATCCATCAGTATAAATATGGAGCCATTCGTGTTCTGGAAATCTAGTATGGATTGTCTCTAATGCCAATAATTTTAGAACACTAATTGGAGTATCACTTTTCTTAACTTCTTCTGTCAGGTGTAAATAATATGTGATGTCTAATGTTTGTGTCGGATTGACTTTAGATATGAAGTTTTCCTTTGAATTAGGAAGGTATACATTCTTCTTGATGTCTTGAATTTTGGAAAGAAAGCTCTCCTGAGTCTTTAGTGTATGTGTAAAATTTCTCTTGTGCCATGTATTGAATGGGAGTCTGATCAACTTTTCGTGTTGAATAAGAGCCGCTTTTTCTATTTCATATTCAATGGGGTATTGGTTGGTTAGTATTTCCATAGCTGCTATTGGTGTGGTTTTGATAGCATCTGTAATTAATCTCAGACTTTGGTTTTGAAAGATTTGAATCTTTTTTGTGTTTGCTGTTACAAGAACTTCGCTGCAGTAAGTAAATGATGGTTTTATATATACATTGTATGTTGTGTTAAGAGTTGCTCTGGAACATCCCCACTTCATTCCTGTTAGACGTTTTAACAGTGAAAGGCACCTCTCTGCTCTTTGTATTACTTTTCTATTTGTTTGGTCCATGTAAGTTTAGTATCAAATGTAACTCCTAAATACTTTGTTTCTGGTAATTGTTGACCCTCAAAATTTAGTTTTATTTTTAGTGGCTTTTTTCTTGGTGAAAAGATTTGGTAGTTTGATTTTGTTGTATTAACTGTCATTAAATTTTCTTTGGTCCACCTTTGTAATTTGGTTAAGGATTGTTGCATGGTTTTTTCTAGTTCTGTACTTTTGCTTTTTGGTTTTGAAGTCCACATTACCAAGTCATCAGCAAATAGTGCACACTTCACACCTGATTCTTGTATTTGTTGTGGCAGATCGTTAATAAATATATTAAAAAGTGTTGTTCTTAGCACTGCGCCTTGTGGTAAGCCACTTGTTTGTATTTAGATATGTTTCTTCCATATCTGGTTGCAATAAAGCGTTGTGTTAGGAAATGACATAGCCATGAAAACATTGGACCTTGTATCCCTATTTTTTTTACTTTCTTTAGTAGTTTTGTTCTGCATATAGAATCATATGCACTTTGGAAGTCAATAAAAACTGATAAATTATCTTCTTTTCTATTGAAGGAGTCTTTGAGTTCTTGACTGAGAAGTAAGACTTGTTCATTTGTAGAGTGGAACTCTCTGAATCCAGCTTGACATGGGGAAATTAAATTTTTTGATTCTAGAAACCAATTTAACCTGTTTGACACCATTCTTTCCATCACTTTTGCTATTATGCTAGTAAGAGCTATTGGTCTATAATTTTTTATTTCTGACGCTGTTTTGTCTTTCTTCAAGAGTGGGACATTATTGCCTTTCGCCATTCAGCAGGTACAGTGGTTTTCCAGGATAGATTGTAGAGTTTTAGTAGTTGTTTTGCTGTTTTTCCAAGGTTTTTTATGAACTCTGGATGTATGTGATCAGGTCCAGGAGACTTTTTGTTTTTTAGATTATTTATTGCAATGTTCAGTTCTTGCATATTAAAATTTTGAAAAAAGATATTGCACTGAGTGTTAGGATCACATTCTCTTTCTTGTTGCCACAAGGAATCTTCAGACTCCTGAACATTGGAGGAGTTGCCAGAGGACTGCGAATTTCACATCCCATGTCCGTAGTCGGTTAAGGTAAAGATGAGGAAGAAAAGGAATATACTAATTTATTTTTTACTATGGAAATAATCCAGTGGAATGTTAATGGTTTCCAGGCACATATGCCAGACGTCAGCATTTAGTTTCGCAACATTCTCCATCAATCATCTGTTTACAAGAAACTCATCTACAGCCTAATCATGCTCTCCACCTTCATGGTTTTTCAGCATTTAGACATGACTCTGCAGCTGATAGGCAGGCAGTGGTGTTGCTTATCTGGTGGTGCATACTATCCATGGTTGTCAACCCATACGATAATTATGGGGGCATACGATAATTTGAATGATTGTACTCATGGTTGTCAACCTGTATGATAATTATGGGGGTGTACGATAATTTCTATACCAGCGAAATATCTTTTTCACTTGTTTGTGATAAGAGCGAAATGAAATTAATTACAAATAGCGACACCACTTTTGCCCTCATGGCCTGTCGCCAGCCCTCTAGGGCAACCATTTTATATCCTACTAATCCTTCTACCCTTAACCTCTTGTTGCCTTTGTGCCCAGATCTGGTAATCTCAACGAAGAAGGCACTGTTCAGAAATTGATGATCAATGGAGAAAACTCGGTATACGTGATATTCCGTGTGGAATAAAGAACATGCCTGAACCTGGCAATTTCTGGAGTGCTGTTAAACACATGTCACCTTGGTGGAAATACTGATTTCAAACAACTGGCGGAGTTTGCATTATCAGTGATTTCATTGCCCCACAGAAACACTTCTTGTGAAAGAGTTTTTTTCCAAACTAAGTTTAATAAAAACCAAAATTAGAAACAAATTGGCGTTAGATATGGTAAGTGGACTTGTTCTGTCGTCCCAGCTTATGAAAGAATGTGGTGGGTCCGAAAATCTGCAAGTCACCGAGAAGATGTTAAAGCTTATCTCAACAACAAATTTCTATAATGCTGCAACAGTTGAGGAACATGAACTTAAGATGAATAGTGCGACAAACGTAAGTGCTAAAGTTGTAATACCGATTGAGGCCATCAATGTTGTAAGTGGATACCATAAACATCAATACTACTGCATTTTCCTAAGTGTTATGCGGGTACATTTATTGTTGTAGCATTTGGTTTATGATGTACGATAATTTTGAATCCAAATCCATAATTTTTAGTGGCCGGTACGATAATTTTACTTTTAAACATTGGCAACCCTGATACTATCCCTGCGACCAGCATACTGATTAACATGCCACTGCACACTGTTGCGGTACATGTACAGCTGCAGAGCCTGTGTATGTCTATTTGTAATGTCTATAAACTGCCGCTTACTGTTGTACAAAGGAACAATTTTCGGGCTCTTTCGGCACAGATTCTGCCACCACTCCTGTTTCTTGGTGATCCAAATGCCAAAAACACTATGGGGCTCTGACATTGTCAATGCTCATGGGTGCCTTGCAGCAGACATGTGCGATATGTCCAGCCTGCTTTTGTTAAATACTGGTGTCCCTACCTTTTTATCATCTGCCTACGGTACATAGTCTGCCCTGGACATTAGCTTCTGTAGCCTATACCATTCCTTGATTGTTCTGTGCTTTCTGACCTATTTGGCAGTGATCATTATCCCATTAACATTCATCTATCCAGACACCATCCTGTGCCAACATGACATCCTCATTGGACTATTTCCAAAGCTAGCTGGGAGAAATTTTGCTCCCTCATTCATCTCCACGATGATGTCTTCCCCACCATCGATGAACTGGTGGAGTATTTTACATGTTCTGTCCTGCTTGCAGCATTTCCTCGTGGTTCTATGAGGGCCATATTTTTTTCAACCTCAGATTGCTTAGTATAGAAGCTACGCAAGCAGCAGAAAGTGGACATGCACTGTGGGCTACTGCGCAACTCTCACACTACACACTCCACCATTGCCGAGCTCAAGGCATCAGTCTGCGTTGCACTACAGCCACATAAACATGGATGCCACCATTGTTGCTCCTGCCAAGTGTGCATTACAAAGTGTAATTCGTTTTCTGCAAACAGAAGGGAATACTGCAGCAGAAATTCATCAGAGAATGAACCGAGTGTACAGTGATAACTTCATGACTGATGGTGTTGTGCGTGAGTTGTGCTGAAAGTTTAAAGATGCCCGAAATGACATGATGAAGGGGGCCAAGGATGCAAGTCTGTCGTTACAGCCGACCTTGTTGAACGAGTTGACAGAATGGTTAGAGAAAATTGTAGGTTCACCATAACTGCTTTGTCTATGGAAATTCTGGAAATTTCAAGATCTGTTGTACACTCTATCGTTACTGAGCATTTAGGCTACAAAAGACTTTGTGCTCGTTGATGGACACCCACAAAAGTCACAGAATGGCGTCAGCTTTGAATTTCCTTGACCGTTATGACGCTGGACAGAAATTTTTGAAATTACTGGAGATGAAACTTGGATGCAATACGACACACTGGAAAGAAAACAACAATCACAACAATGGATGCATCCAAATTCACCAAACAAACCAAAAAATTCAAACATTCAGCAACAGGAAGGGTATGGCTACTGTATGTTGCTTGTAGAGTTTATGCAGCCCGGAACCACTATTAATGCAGCTGTTTATTGTGAAACTTTGACATTTGCGGAGAGCCATTCAAAACAAACGAAAAGGAATGATGACTTCAGGAATTGTGTTGATCCATGACAATGCTCCAACACACTGCTGGCACAACCCAACGGCTCCTTGAACAATGTCAATGGGACATTTTTGATCATCCGCCGTACAGTCCTGATCTGGCACCCAGCAACTTTCACCTTTTCCCTGAACTGAAGACATGGCTATTAGGTCTTCAAAATGTCAATGCTCATTTGAAATCATTGGCAGCAACATTTTTTGAAGAGGGTATTGCAAAGCTTGTCCACAGGTACGACAAATGTCTCGATCTTTTCAGAGATTATGTTGAAAAGCAACCATAAGTGTACAGAACTTTTGGTAATAAAATAATTTTTTTCTATGAACTTGTCTTATTTATAGCCTACCAGAGGTTGAAAAAAAAACAGCCCTCGTACTACACCTCGTCGTGTTCCTGTGTTTTGGTGGTCCGAGAAATGCTGTTTGACTGTTAAAGCATGCAAACGTGCTCTGTGTGTTTTCAGTTCACATCCTGCGGAGAACTTTATTGCTTTCAAGCGTTCTCATGCAAGGGCACGTTTTGTACTTCGCAGTGCAAAACGCACACCTGGGAAACTTAACGTCTCTTCCCTTTTACTTCACACTTCTGCACAAAGGGTGTGGACTGCTGTTCGGCGTATGTATGGCAAGTATCGCCAGACTATCATTCCTGGCCTTGCTGCAACTGGCTTGCATTACACCAGCAAGCAGGATATCGCAAATACCCTGCTACATTGTTGGCTGTTACTAGCCAAATGGATAGTTACGATAGAGCTTTTAGACCTATCAAGGAATCTGCAGCGCAGATAGTTCTAGATTTTACCAATGACTGTAGTGAACCGTGCAGTGCACCTTTTACTGTAGTGGAGCTAGCACTCTTTTTCTCTTGCTAAGGATTCCTCTGCTGGTCCTGATGACATCCACTAACAAATGCTGCTTCATCTTCATCTCCTTGCTGGGCATTTACAACCGTATCTGGCTTGAGCAGGTTTTTCTACCTTCCTGGCGAGAGGGCATGGTTATCCCTATCTAGTTCATGCTATGAGTGATACAAATCTGAAGTAGCAGTTAGGGTAAGGGAATGGTGCAGGTGAGAAGAGCACAGGTCGCATCATTGCCACGTTTATCCATGAAAGTTAATGTTTCAACTCTTTTCTTTTTTTTAAATTTTAACAAATCTAGTATTAAACAAGATGATTAAGTGTAGAAGCGGTTCTATACATAACACTAGAAACAAATGCGCCGTTTATTTTTTGCCTTATTCACTAAGCATTCAATTGGTTTTCATCTGCTAAAGCACAACATGGCAACTGCATACACAGTGCATGATTGCCACCTCTATGTTATGTTCTGCTACATGTTCGTGCTTGTGTTCATTTGGAGGTTAGAGTGACATGTGCGTTAACTGCTGATTATTAGTTCATATTAGTGTGTCGCATGATCAGCGAAAATGGAAACAATGTCTCCTTAATGTTATGTGAAAAGAGCAATAAGTTCGAATTAGTAAAAATAAAATACAGTGTTTGCTATCGCAAGCAATATTGTATCAAAAAATTAGCAACAGCAGCTGGGATCACAATTTTGTGCTTTCCTGCTTATCACCTGGATCTTAATCCCATCGAAAGGTTTGGAGCCAGCTTAAGAGATACACAGCTGCCAGGAACAAGGATTTCAAATTAGTAATAGTTAAAGAGCTAATGAAATAAGCTGTGTTAAATGTTGTTAGCTAATGCTGGATTTCTGACAATGAAGTCATTAATCCTCTTGCTCTCCAATATTTTTCACTGATGGATGGGGCACTTGAAATGGCTGGGCATATTTTAAGGTGGTCTCGGTCCATTTCCTCTTGCAGATCACATAGAGGACAGGGTGTGTTAAATGTTATGGTGGAGAATTGGAAAAACTATGTAAAACACGTGATACAGTGTGAGAATAATATGTAGGATGTGGACAACATAATTGAAATAATTCATGACTGTTATGATAAATTTAGGCTCTGATAGCAGTTCCGTAGGCAGTTCAGAAACAGACGATGACAACTCCGATTTAGGTGTTCACCCACTGCAAGTGGTTTTTTTTTTTTTTTTTAAGGAAATCCTTTCCTTTTCTTTCTTGTAATTTTATGGATGTTAGTTTCATAAATGTCTATAGGTCTGATTTACTTCTCACTTGCAAATCATGCTTTAACAGCACAAAGTCCGCCACTATGTTGCAACACTGCATGCCAAGACACATGATGCGTGGTACATCTAGTTTGTATCACTCATAGCCTGCACTTTAGTATGGACGTGGAAGAGACCGGACACTTCTCTCTAGTTACCACCCTATTTGCTTAACGAGTGTTGTTTGTAAGATCTTTGAATGGATGATTAACACTCACTTAGTATGGGGCTAGAGATGAATAACCTGCTGAGCAATATTCAATGTGGTTTTCGCCATCATCGCTCCCATGTAGACCATCTGACACCCTTGGAAGTTTACGTCCAAAATGCCTTTCTGCTGAAGCAGCATGTCATGGATATCTTGTTTGATTTGGAGAAGGCCTACAACACCATCTGGCACTATTAAATCCTCTGTACTCTGCAAAATTATGGTTTACATAGTCAGCGGTGTTCATTTTAATCTTTTTACAACTTTGCAGCTTTTGTGTCTGCATTGGTAACATTGGTCGATCCTGAGTGTCACGCTTTTTGCTGTCACTATTAATGGCATCGCTAGTGTTGTTCGTAGTGGAATCCTGATGTCATGTATGTTGACTGTGCAATTTACTACTGCCCTTATAATCTTGAGCACATTGAGCGTCAACTGCAGCTGACTATAACATCCATCGCTGGGCGGGCACTTCACACCAGCTTTCAGTTCTGGCCTACAAAAACAGTGTGATCACTTTCATCAACATTGTGGTGTACACCCTGCTCCTAATCTTCATTTACATGGCACATGTCTACTATTTGTTCCGCACCTTAAGTTCCTGGGCCTTCACCTCGATAGCAAACTCACATGGGAGCACCATATTCATCAATTTTGGGCTTCCTGCAATCTTTCACTTTGGGTACTCTGGGTTTTATCTGGGGCAGCAATCGTACTGTCATTTTGAGGCTGTATTGCTCACCAGTCTGTTCCAAATTAGACTATGGCTGTTTTATCCATGGTGCGGCGTCCGCCACTAAACTCCGCCTTTTAGACACAATACATCGCACTGTTATACGTCTCGCTACTGGGGCTTTCTGCACCGGTGGAGTGGATTGTCTGTATGCTGATTCTGGCCAACCCCCACTGTCTGTTCAGTGCTCACTGTTGCTTTGTTCCTACATGGCAATGTTGGCCGCTCATCCAGGTCAACTGCCAGCCGTAGAGCTGCATTCACTTGGCCACTGTTCTCCCTGGCAACTTCAGCATGCACATTTCGACTTGGAGCTGTCAGGCTGTGCGAAGATAGCTACTCATTTGGTGTTTCGTCAACTGGGCTGATACCGGACTTATACTCTGGCATTTACCGACGGTTCCCAGTTGGGCAGTGCTGTGGGGTGTGCTTTTGTATACATCGGTGATGCTCACTTGTACCGTCTTCCAGGTGCCAGTTCAGTTCTTACCGCTGAGCTGTTTGCCATATTTTATTTCTTACTTTTTATATCCAGTTCAGGTCCTGGAAGTTTTGTCATGTGTTCCAATTCTTTTAGTGCTCTTTAGCTCCTGCAACAGTTTTTCGGCATTCGTTGTTAAAATTCAGACACTCCTCTCACAACTACTGTCCTGCGGATACCAGTTGTTACGTGGATCCCAGATTATGTGGGTATTCCCAACAACAAGGCAGCAGATGTGGCTGCTAAGCCTGCATGTCACCTGCCGGAGTATTCCACCCCCCTTTATGTAGATGTGCAGAAGTACTTTGGGCAGGAATCTTGGAAAGCATTAGCTGGCACTCAGTTGCGGACAATTAAGGACACTGTATCACCCTGGCATAGTTATGGAACTACAAACTTTGATGGAGAAATTGAAGCAATTTGAATTGCCCTGCAAAATCTTTCGTGTAGAATTTCACATTTTCATCAAGCAGTTATTCTCTGGGATTCCAGGGCAGCAATTATAGCAATTACTTCCAAGTTGTCACCAAAGAACCAAACAATTATAAAATTTTGGAAAATCCTTACCCATCTAACAGCACTTCAAAAACACCTAGTCTTCCAATGGATACCTGCTCACTGTGGCCTGAGAGGTAATAACAAAGCTGATTTTCTTGCAAAAAAGGGTACCAGCACTGTACAGAAATCTACCATTTTATGCAGCTAAAAGATTAGTCAACTCTGAATTCAAAAAAATGATTACAAAATATTACTATGAAAAATAAAAGATGGGAACTACCAAACATTCAAACAGTAATTCCTGAGTATCTTCTTACATTTGCCCATTTGTTAAATCAGATGATTTATTATTAAAAACATTTTTCCCATATGCTGTAATGTTTTGCTACCACTAACTGTTTAACAACAAATTTGATTTGTTCAGATGATGAATTAGATGACAACCCAAACCAGTCAGACCTGATAGAACAAGCTGCAGAAATGCTGTATGGTTTGATCCACGCTCGTTACATTCTGACAAATAGAGGAATAGGACAAATGATAGAGAAGTACCAGTCTGGGGATTTTGGCCATTGTCCTAGAGTATACTGCGAGAGTCAGCCGATGTTACCAATAGGTAAGTTAAGAAATGTATATTGATATGGTTTGTGCTGTGTTGAATTTGTCAACAGATGTTAAATAATACGTAGTATATGTGTGCATTTCTTGACCGGCCAGACTGCCCCACAGCGGCACCCGACCCGGCATGGACCGGTGCGCTCTCTGGCAAAGTTACGCGTAATGGACTGGCAAATCGTGGGTACATAATACCAACAACTGTACTAACTTGCATTAGACTTCACTATATCACATCAGTTGTTGATGACCTTCAACGCGAACACATTCTCTGTCTCCAAAAACAATTCTGGTTTATTCGCAAAAGTTCATGTTGACTGATTGCCTGTATTTTGTGATATTGTCCTTCAGTTCTTGTAATTTGTGCGGGTTTAACACGTACACTTTATTCTTCAAGTTCCCAATAAATAAAAATCACATGGAGATAGATCAGGGGAAATAGGGGGCAAGAATCGTTAACTAATTATTCTCTCCCCATACGCACTTCACAATTCATGCATGGAATTACCTGCAGTGTGTGCTATAGCTGAACCCTGCTGAAACCTGCCACACAGTCTTTCATTTCTTGTTAGTTGCGGAAAAAAATATTTAAAATAGAATTTACATAAACGCGTGAATCAACGGTTGTGTCATAAATATGAGACTGAGAATTTTATGCATGATGAGAAACTTCATGAATAATATGTTTTTTTTTTGTTAGCCCAGTAGGTATCAATTGTTCTGAGTAGAAACTGACCTTGAATTGAAGATAAAACCACGCTCCATCAGTGAAGAGGTGGTTTCTCGTCACCATTATGAACTGACTGCTAAAACCAATTGAAATAATTAACCCTACTTGCAGGATCTTGTGGTTGTAAAGCATCGACTTTTAGGTTTCAGAAGTTTTGTTGACACGAAAGCCAACGTCTTGGAAATGTTAACCTCTTGTGCTAACGTCTGAGTGATTTTTATTTATGGTGAATGTTAAAGAATAAAGTGTACGCATTAAATCCCCACACGTTAAAAGAATTGAAGGACAAAATTACAAGAGAAATACAGGCAATCAATCAACATGAACTTTGTGAGTAAACTAGAATTGTTTTTGGACATATAGGGAATGTGTTTGCATTGAAGGTCAGACATTTCAACATCTCATGGAGGCAGGTAAGCCTAATGCAAGTTAGTAAAGTAGATAGTGTTCTGTACTAGTGGCTTGCCTGTCCTTGATGCTGGTACTGTTTTTATATTATCTTTACATAGCAGCAGGAAAGGATTCTTTACATAACATACCGGAGATAATGTTCTTACTGAATGATGTAATAGTTTGATAGCAGGCGCTACTCTTATCTACAGGGTTGTGGTTACAGAATGGAATGCATAAATCAACGTTCCTTTATCACAACGTATTTATTCGTTAATTTACACTTTTAGCACCATATTAATTATTCAAAGACTTTACACAGGATAAAAGTTTGGTAGAATCTACACTGTATAAAGGTTTGGGTGAAAGTTACATGTTCACGCGCTATCAAAAAAAACACATCCTTTCAACTTGAGCTCACAGATGCCAATGAAAAAAAGAGTCCCTGGCGTCTGTATGACGCAACACCGCCATTCTTTTGTATTCATCCGCGCAACAGTTCTCATTGCTTGAACTCAAAGTGACGAGAAAACATTGGCTATCTTGAATATTAAAAAAAATAAGTCCCTGATGCACTCAAATTAAAAGAATTAGAAATTTACACACTCTTACAAAAATATTTACATGAACGACCCTCCATTGGTCAATATTCTGTCTCATATGCCCCTTGTTTTGTTTTTTAAGTTGTCACCTTATTTACAATCTTGAAACACAATACAATACTTCTCCCTACTCCTATGATTCAATCACTTTGTACAATATTTTTTTTTTTTTTTCAGTCTTCTTCACTGTTTGTCTTTGTCCTTTGTTTTGACATGATACAGCATGTCTTTATAAATTTCACATATTCGATTACTACACAATGCATTCAGTTATTATACAATACATATCCAGTTATTGTACAACACTTTTAGTTATTACACAACATGTCCAATTATTATACAATATATATTCAGTCATTGTACAACACATTTGGTTACTACACAACATGTCCAATTATTATACAATACATATTCAGTTATTGTACAATATATCCTGCTATCATACCACATATGTTCTGTTATTATACAATACGTATCCAGTTATTACACAATATATCCAGTTATCATACAATACATATTCAGTTATTGTACAACACATATTCAGTTCTTATACAACACATACTCAGTTATTGTACATTTGACATTGACACAAATATAATTTAAGTGTATCATGGTTTATTATGTGGTTTTTGACTTGTATTCATTGCTATGAGGAGAGAAAAACAGGATACAAATTTTGAGCTAATGATTATGATCATGTTTATGGCAATATTTTATTCAGTTCTTTGCCTTCTTTGTCTTATAAGCTTATTATGTATAGGCAGGTTGTTGAGTCGGTTCTTAAACTCTGATGTTACTTATGGTACTAATTTTCTTAATTGGGTTATTATTCATTGTTGTTTGGTTCAACATTTCTTCGAGCTTAGCATTGGCTATATTCATCTTAATTCATGGGCATTGTTTTTCTGATTATGGTTTTCCTCACTTCACTAATTGTCATTTCTTTGTCTCTTATTTCTACAAGAGAAAACTTCTATACTTACAATTATTCTGTAATTGTATTATTTTTCTTCTCAATTTACCCTCGACATCTTTGTGTCGAAATATTATATCTTTTTCATCATAATTGATTCATTTTTATTTTTGTCCCTGACATCCTTATGTCAAAAACATATTATCTTCCGTCGCTATGATTCATTTCTTTAATGACAATCAGTGTCCTCATCTGTCTTTGTTGACAATGCTCTTTGTGGTCGATATAGCCAATGACTATGTTGATTTTCTTCCTTGTTGTAATTCCTAATCTGAACATAATTTTCTATAAGTAACCCATTAAAAATTGTTATTTTCTTTCATCTCTACTACTCCTGCCTTACACATTCGTTGGCAAAGACTATTTGGTCCTTTCTTTGTATGGCTTTAATTTGTTTTTATGGTATCTTCCTACCAACTTGCCATTTGTATTCTGTAGCTCATACGTGTGGTCACCCAGCTGTTTTGTTACGACCAGTGGTTCCATCTCTCTCTTCGTGTAGCCATCATGGTGTCGATGTCAATTGTAAGTTGCTGAGATTTTGTTGTTTGTCATTCACTCGGTTGGGACGAACTTAGTTGTTGTAGTTTCCCTGAGTGTTGGTGGTGGTGGTTGTTTCTGTATTCTGTGCAGCATCTGCCCTATTTGGCACATTTTGATCTACTTCCTGCTGTCCCACGTTGTTAGTGTACCATTGGTCTCTGCCCCTTTGGCGTGAACCTCTGTCGTATGACGGTCTGTGGTTGTTCAAGTGTTCCCTACTGAATCGTATGTGATTCACTTGATGGGTATGGTCTCCTGGTCTTCCACGATCATATGTATATGTTCTGTATCTCGATTCACCATTCGGTATTGTGTCGTGGTACCGCTGTCTTGTGTTCTCCATCCTCTCGCCATGATTATGTGGTTGTGGGAAATGGTGTGCCCCTCTCCCCCTTTCATGGGTACTCCTAGTATTTCTATGTTCTCCCTCACTCTGGTTGTTCGTAGCCGTGTTCCGGTTTAGGATGGGTGAGTTTGGGTGACCGTTCCTATGTCTATGCTCATTAGGCCGACCATTTTGTGTTTCGAAGGCTGTCAGCAGTTCTATCATATCTGCAAAATCTACTGGCCTCGCAACAATTAACCCTGTTCTCACTGTGTCTGGGAAATGTCTTGTTATGCTGGCAATTAGTTCTGCCTCCGACAAGTTGGGGTCTAATAGCTTTCCTTTGTTGGCTACTTCCATAAAATAATCGACTAACGACAACCCTTTGGTTGGATCGTATCTACCTGTCGCTAGCTCTACCCTAGTTTGGTTTTGTTTAGCTGGGCCCCAATACCTTGATAGGAATAAATTTCTGAATGAGCTATACGACTCATGACCAGCTAGTGTTAACCTGAGCCATTCTAATGCCTTGTTTTTTAAGCTTTTCTTAACTATCATCATTCTAAGCTCGTTTGGTATCCTTTTCACTTTAAAATATTCTTCCATCTCTTTAACAAAGAGTTTTGGATCGTCTCCCTTCTCCTCGTCAAATGTAGGTGGTGTGATTTCATGTAATATGCTGTTGGTGTAACATGTGTTATGTGTTGTGTCATTGTTTGGTTGTGAACCTCTTTCTCTGTATGGTGAGTCAACATTTTGTACATTATTCAAATAACTCTCATCTTGTACATTACTTACATCTAAATCATCTTGTCTTTGTAATGCCTTCACAACATCATTTACATTAGCCAAACTTTCTTTCCCTTTTTTCATTTCTTCACAAATTGATTTTAAATCATTCTTTATTTCTAAGTGGCTTTGTTTCATATCATTTATAGCATCCTGTTGTGAAAGCATCACATCATTCATTGTCTTAATTTTAGGAATTACAATTTGTTCTACAGTTTCATTAATAATGTCTTTCTTTACTACCTCAATCTCTTTCCTTAATTCCTCAGTTATTTCTGCTTTTACATTTGTAATCTTACAGTCCACACTTGTATTACATTCTGTTATTTCATCCCTACATCTAGCAATTTCTCCTAACACAATCTTATTCTCTCTCATCTCTGATTCTATTTTTCCCATCCTATCTCCTACAATTTCTATCCTAGCTTCTAAGGCTTCCTTTGTTTCATTTAAGTTTTTATGTACTAATTTTAAATTAGTTTCCATTACTTTCATATTTTCTTTACACTCCTGTCTTCCTAATTCTATTTTCTGTTCTAAGTTCTGTCTTCCTAATTCCATTTTCTGTTCTAAGTCTTTTCTCAATTCCTCCATTTTCTGACCTATCTCTTCCTTATTCTGTTCCAGTTTCTGACCTAATTCTTTTTTATTATTTTCCAAGTCCTCTCTCACTCCCTCTATTTTCTGACCTATACTCTGACCTAAACTTTGTTCTATGTCCTGTTTCAGTTCTGCATTATTTTGCTCCATTTTCTGACCTAATTCTTTCATATTCTGTTCTAGTCTTTCAAACATGATCATCATTAACCTTTGGTCTTTGCTTATTTCCACCTGTTCCTCACTTTCTAATTCTACCTGATAACTAGGCCTATCTGCCCCTTCCCCCACTCCTGTTTCTATCTCTTTTCGCGACATTTTAATTTCTTTATCCAATTCACTTAAGGTTAAAAGTCCCACTATTTTGCCACTTCTGAGTAGCATATAAAATGGAAATAAAATGTATGTAAAAACAAAAAATTTTGATCCTACTTTCTTTTCTGCTGGTTCTCCATCCAGTTATTTACGTCTCCTGGGTAGTTGGCTTCGCTAGATGATCTCCGGTGTTTTTCCCACGCTGATTCTCCATATATCGATGATATCAAACAATGTTTAATGGCGTCTTTTACCTACGCGATGAGATGGCGTCTTTTGATGTTTTATCGTACTCGTAATTTTGCATTCCATTCTAAATTCGCGTTCCACGTTGGGCAAGCCATTTTGGTACTGTTTTTATAATGTCTTTACATAGCAGCAGGAAAGGATTCTTTACATAACATACCGGAGATAATGTTCTTACTGAATGTTGTAATAGTTTGATAGCAGACGCTATTTTTATCTCTAGGGTCGTGGTTACAGAATGGAATGCATAAATCAACGTTCCTCTATCACAACATATTTATTCGTTAATTTACACTTTTAGCACCATATTAATTAATCAACAATTTTCACTTTTTAGATAGAATCTACACTGGTTAAAAGTTTGGGTGTAAGTTACATGTTCACACGCTATCAAAAAATATACATCCTTTCGTCTTGAGCATACAGACGCTAATGAAAAAAGAGTCCCTGGCGTCGGTATGACGCAACACCGCCATTCTTTTGTATCCATCCGCGCAACAGTTCTCATTGGTTGAACACGAAGTGACAAGAAAACATTGGCTATCTTGAATATTAAAAAAAATAAGTCCCTGATGCACTCAAATTAAAAGAATTAGAAATTTACACACTCTTACAAAAATATTTACATGAACGACCCTCCATTGGTCAATATTCTGTCTCAATGCGTAACTCTGACGGAGAGCGTGCAAGTCCTGGCCTGGTCCCTTGCTGCTGGCCAAGGAATGCACAGTATTAAAAATGATTCACCAAGCTTTTTCTGCAGATGGTTGTTGTTGTTATTATTATTGTTATTATTTTTATTATTATTATTATGATGTTTTATTCAGGTCTCAACACATTTTAGGTGAAGTCAAAATGTAAAACTGAGAGGAAATATTACTGGCAATTATATTTTATTTTATCTGATGTCACTCTTTTTATGTAGAGACTTTCTTAATTTGAGAGCTTTTAAACTCTTAGTTTTAAGAAAGTACAGCTGCTTGCACTATTCAAGCATCTTTATCTACTGTTAATATTATTTTTAATGTATTAGGTTTATCTGACGTCCCAGGTGAAGCAATGGTAAAATCATATTGCCCCAAATGTATGGATGTATACACTCCAAAATCTTCACGTCACCATCATACAGATGGAGCATACTTCGGCACTGGGTTTCCTCAGATGTTGTTCATGGTACATCCCGAGTATCGACCAAAGAGGCCAGCTAACCAGTTTGTTCCAAGGTAAGGCAGTGCCAGAGTTTGAATTGGACATATAATTATTAGTCATGTCCAAATGCTGAGCCAGCCTTTCATACATCTTGCATGACTTATATATTTCAAAGGAGGGAGAGGGGTACATGAGTGCTGCACTGTCAAGTGGTGTTACAACTAAACCTTTACATTGCGCACAAGATAGACCTGCTATGCATTCACAACACCAAAGAAATTTAACACATATATAATTGATAATCTTCAATAAACAGTAAATTAAGCATCAGATTCTAGGATTAGTAAGTAAAAAAGTTAAAAAATACAACTGTGGCATACTTAGCAATAGCATACATATTTCTATTAACTTTCTATATGTGTGCTATAGGTGCTATCAAAACCACACCAATAGCAGCTATGGAAATACTAACCAACCAATACCCCATTGAATATGAAATAGAAAAAGCGGCTCTTATTCAACACGAAAAGTTGATCAGACTCCCATTCAATACATGGCACAAGAGAAATTTTACACATACACTAAAGACTCAGGAGAGCTTTATTTCCAAAATTCAAGACATCAAGAAGGATGTACACCTTCCTAATTCAAAGGAAAACTTCATATCTAAAGTCAATCCGACACAAACATTAGACATCACATATTATTTACACCTGACAGAAGAAGTTAAAAAAAGTGATACTCCAACTAGTGTTCTAAAATTATTGGCATTAGAGACAATCCATACTAGGTTTCCAGAACATGAGTGGATCCATATTTATACTGATGGATCATTTATATCAAACAAAGATGGAGCAGGTGCTGGAGTCACATGTCACCTCTTTTCCTATTACAAATCTTTAAGTTATGGAACTACTAACTTTGATGGAGAAATTGAAGCAATTCGAATGGCCCTACAAAATCTTTTGTACAGAATTTCACATTTTCAGCAAGCAGTTATTCTCTCAGATTCCAGGGCAGCAATTATAGCAATTACTTCCAAGTTGTCACCAAAAAACCAAACTATTATAGAATGTTGGAAGATGCTTAGCCATCTAACAGCACTTCAAAAACACCTAGTCTTCCAATGGATACCGGCTCACTGTGGACTGAGTGGTAATGAGAAGGCTGATTTTCTTGCAAAAAAGGGTACCAGCGGAGTACAAAAATCTATAGTTAATTTACCATTTTATGCAGCTAAAAGATTAGTCAACTCTGAATTCAAAAAAATTATTGCAAAATATGACTATGAAAAATCAAAGAATAAAAGATGGGAACTACCAAACATTCAAACAGTGATTCCTGAGTATCCTCGAAAAACAGCAGTTGCAACCTTCAGGTTGATTACAGGACATGATTGTCTGGCAAAACATTTAAACAGAATTGGGATATATTCTTCACCACTCTGTCCTCTATGTGATCTGCAAGAGGAAATGGATCGAGACCACCTTCAAATATGCCCGGCCACTTCTAGTGCCCCATCCATCAGTGAAAAATATTGGAGAGCAAGAGGATTAATGACTTCATTGTCAGAAATCCAGCATTAGCTAACAACAACATATGTGTGCTATATCATGGAAGCCACAATAGGTTTCAAATTCAACATATCCATTACAGATATTTTTAGTTCTGCCAAGAGACGGAAATCTGATATTCTAGTTCTATTTTTGCACTTTATTTGCTTCATTTGAGAGGTCATTTTCCAAGCTTTTAAAATCTGTGAACTGTAAATTTTTACTTTGATTTTTCTGTTCAACATTTTTGGTAAACTGTCTCTTCTGGTACTTTTAATGGAACGTAAATATGGGAAATGCTACAATCCTTCTTGCAGCAAGTGCTTCTTAAATACTTTTTTTTTGTAAAACTCATCATGGAATCAAAAGTAGCCACAGTGGTATAATTCTTTTCCTTGAAGTTTATTTAAGCCACTAAGATACTCCCTTAGGCTAAGGCTAAATTCTTGATCCATTCCAGTTCATTTCTTTATCCTGAGAATATCAATATTTTTGGTTGGTTGGTAACAGTATCTTCGAAAATAAGTGCAAATTTATTAGCAATCTGTTGGATTTACTTGTTACATAAGTTTGCAAATTTCATCACTGGGGAGTGAACTTTCATATAGAGAATGAAAGGCTGCAGGTTACGGACTATAGGAAGTGAGAGGAGTCAGTCTGTCATGTTGTTGTTATTGTAGTGTTTAACGCCCGCTTTTACTACTACGGCACCGCAGGCGGTGACACTGATGATACATGGAATGAAGATGGAGCACCGGTGGAATGAGATGGCGGGGGAAACTGGAGCACCCGGAGAAAACCCGCCCTGACGCCGCTTCGTCCACCACGAATACCACATGCGGGTCCCTGGGATCGAACCCGGGCCGCATAGGTGGTAGGCGAGCGTGCTAACCGCTCGGCCACGGCGCCGCTAGTCTGTCATGTGATCACAGCACAGGGGAGGCCAGGTACAGTTGACGCAATGAACGTTGTAGATAACATTGCTGCATAACTTACGTTAAATGCTGTCACCATTTGCAGTAAAATATTCCTCCCAAATTCTTGTAAAAGTTAAGCAATATGTGAATATTTCGATTTTCGTGCTGGAGGCAATTTACTGTGTGGAACTAGTGAACATATTCTAGAGCAGGCAGCCTCAACTCATGTAAATATGGGCAGCGGGCAAAGTCAGCATATCTGTGCGTCCAAGCGGGCATTGTGTTTGTTGTTTATCTGAGTGCACCAGCAACGGACGTGCGTAACTAGTGTGCAGTGGTGGTTCATGAAATACAGAAATGGCAACATCTCTAAGTGTGGTTGCCTCATCTAATCCTTGCCCATCCTCCCCATATACTTTTTCCTCTGTTTGGGAACAACAGTATCTGTTTATTGACCTAGAGGGTGCCGCAAAATGTTTAGTGTGTGGCAAGATTGTTCAAACAATTAAAAAGTATAACCTACAACGACATTACGCTGCTCATAGCAGTGAATACGACGGCTATAATGGAGTGGAACGTGACATGATGATAAACTCAAAGACACTATGGCTACTGACAATGATACGGACCATAAAATAAGTGAATCGGATATACGTCTTAGGTATAAAATTTCACTTGAAATTGCTAGGCAACTTAGACCATTTAAAGATGGCAAATTTGCTAAAATTTGCCTACATATGATGACCGATGAAGTTTGCCCTGAACGTATACCAGAATGTGAATCCATTAGTTTATCTTCCTCTACTGTTATGCGGCCTATTGCAGATCTCGCCAACAATGTTGAAGAGCAGTTGGTGGAGAAATGTAAATCATTCATTTGTTACTCTCTGGCGTTATATCGACAACTTCCATGGAATAAACTGATATCCATAGCTACAGATGGAGCCTCTGCTATGATCAGTGATAGACTTGGTCTAATAGGCCGTGTTAGAGACAAAATAAAGGACCTTGGTACTAATCAAAACATCATCTGTTCACTGCATAATTCACCAGGGGAATTTATGTGCGAAACGTATTAAACTGAATAATGTGATGAGTGTTGTGAAAACCACTAATTTCATTAGGTCAAAAGGACTGCATCACCGCCAGTTTAAAGCATTTCTTAACGAATGCAATAGTGAATTTGGCGACTTGCCTTATTGTGAAGTGAGGTGGTTAACCCGGGGTGTGTTACTGGAAAGGTACTATGAGTTGAGGGAAGAAATACCGTTGTTCTTAGAAGAAAAAGGTATGCCTGTTCCCGAACTTAGTGATTCAAAGTGGATTTGTGATTTGGCATTCCTAGCTGATCTCACAGGACACCTCAATGTTCTTAATCGTTCTCTCCAGGGCAAGGGACAAATTATTACTCAACTGATTGACTCTGTACTGGCCTTCAAACGCAAACTTGCATTGTGGGAACAACAATTAATCAACAAGAACACATCTCACTTTTCAAAACTTTCATCAGCTTCTCAACATTTGGAATTTGCAGCGCTTGAGCAATATGCAAGCGTACTAAATTATCTACACAGAGAATTCGGAGTGTGATTCCAAGAGCTAGAAACTATGGAATCTACATATTTTCCATTATTTGTCACTCCTTTCACTGTAGACGTCGAAAAAGTTCCTACAGAGTTACAATTAGAACTTATTGACCTGCAATATGATCAGGAAATGAAGGATTCCTTTGTTCATAAAAGAAACTTGATCGATTTTTATATAAACTTTCCTCAGTCCAGATTTCCACGACTACACAGACAAGCAGCTCACATATTAAGCATGTTTGGCTCTACTTACCTCTGTGAACAATTCTTTTCGCTAATGAAACACTGTAAACCAGGTCACAGAAGCCAATTATCTGACAGCAACTTGAAATGCAGTCTTCGTCTTTGTACTACAAAGACAATTACACCAAATATTGAAAAGATAATTAGAGGGAAAAGGATACAAAAAGCTCGACATCTGAATCAAAATTGAACTCAGTTGGAAGTATTAAATGTAATATAAGTGACAGATAAGCTATGAAATGGTATGTTAAACTTGCTCTATTAAGCCTCTAGGTAGATGTATTTATTTCTCTTTGTATATTGCAAATCTTAGTTATTCCGCCACTGACTGTTTTTCTATCTCTGTTGACCTTTGTTTCTGCCCGCTTCCACACGCTCGGGCATCGGTCTAAAAGATATGACGTCACAGTGCATCGAATTGAGGCTGCCTGTTCTAGAGACACTATGCACTGTAGGCAGTGAGCCCAGTTCCTTTGTGCTGTCACTGTACTCACACAATGATGTCATGCTCTGTTGATGTGGCAGGTAACTTGTGATCGTCTGTTTCACAATAGCTGTATGAAGTTATTATTTATTTATGCTAACAAACTTACTGTTGGTGTTTTTAAACACATAAGCCGTGTGTGGACAATGTTTGAGAGGTAGAATTGGAACTGAAAGATTCATTGTCACAGCTGGAATTTGAACCACAGACCCTCTGCTTACCAGGTGGGTGCTCTAACCATTAAGCTACCGTGACAACCTGCCAGAATGACATTGAATTTTCCAACCAATAAAGTACTGACGTGATAGTAAGTCACCATTGGAGTAATTGTCTCTGATGTCAGACTGCCTTTGTGGTTTACCAAGAGAAAAATATGAATTCCAGTTCTACCTCTCAAACATTGCCCACACACGGCTTGTGTGTTTAAAAACATCAACAGTAAGTTTGTTGGCATAAATAAATAATTACCATATCCCGGGACATAAAGTACTTACGATAGTAAGTCACCATTCGGGTAATTGTGTCTGATGTGAGACTGCCTTTGTGGTTTACTGGGAGAAAAATACAAATTGTTTGGAGAATTCTATGTCATTCTGGCAGGTTGTCACAGTAGCTTAATGGTTAGAGCACCCACCTGGTAAGCAGAGGGTCTGTGGTGGAAATCCCAGCTGTGGCATTGAATTTTTCAGTTCCAATTCTACTTCTCTAGTTGTATACAATCTTTCATAGGAATTAGGTCACGAAGAAATTCACCTATAGAAATGCTTTCATCCATAGTACGAACAAAAACAGCCAACTGAGCAGTATCAGTTAGGTTGGTACTCTCATTCATAGAAAGAGAAAAATATGTTTCCATTTTGTAACATCTGTTCCTCTACATTGGCTGAACTGTCATCAATTCTGTGTGTTATGGTTTGTCCTGATAGCTTTATTCTTTCGAAAGAATCTGTGTACTCAGGGTCTAGTTTTTAGACTACCTTTATCATTCAATTTTAATAAATTCACCACCAAAAGGCTTCATTGACCTAGCTATTTCCAATACCACAATATAGCTAGCAAGGAGCATGTTTTAGAACTGTAGATCTATTTTTGATTTGAAGTATAACTTTTAGTACAGGCAGACTCAGTCTATCCACACCTTAAAAAATATAAAGATAGGCAGCTATTTCTTTCAGTTTTCATTCACTGTTTGTGAAACAATTCTTTGCTGTGTCATCAGCGTCATCACCTTCTGATTTTTTCCAGTAATAATGAACATTAATGGATGATTCTACATAACATATACAAAGTGATTCAAACAGTGACACTTTTCAAATGTTTTGCAGAAGTATTCGAGTCGACCTATCAACACATTTAGTTTCACTGAACTTTTTATCCAGATGATGCATTTAAAAAACCATCTTCATTATCAGTGGTTTCTCGACTGGCATTTAATGAGGACAGAATTCTATGATTGTGCTGGTATCTGGGTTGCTGGATGTAAACTGCAGAGATATCCAGCAAGTTAAAAAATTGAATGAAGTCACAATATTTAAATCTTTATGATAATAAAAATTGTATATTGGCATGTAAATAGTATGTAAAACATTCATACAGTAGCTCATTGCAGTCCTTGTATTGAATACAATGCAAGATTATACTAAGATGTGGAATAAATTTTCTCATGGTGTTATACTAATGTGGTGTTTGTTTGACAGGTTGTATGGCTTCAAGATCCATCCACTAGCATACCAGATTCAGCAGCAAGCTTCATCTAATTTCAAGGCACCTATGAGAGCAATGAGTTACAATAATGGGAAACGTTGAGGATTGACTGATGAGAACAGAGAGAGTTTACTCTAAGTGTTAGTGATGAGGTGCTGATCGCTCAGTTCTCTTTTCCTTTCTATTTTTCTTTTTCAAAGTGAGAGGAAACAAAATGAAATTGCTGAAAAAGTGTACATTAAATACTATAATTTCACCCTTGCCTGCCTGCTGAACTTAACTGACAGTGGCAACTTCTTTATTATGCTCTTATATTTAAGTAGCAATAAAACCCTAATGACTTGTGTTGATATTGAAGATTGACCAGCTAAGAAAGTTACAGTACATGTGGCCCACAATTTGTACTTGTTTCTGAGAAATTCTGTATTTGTTAAACTTACTTTTTAATGAAGGGAAACTTAAATCATGTTTTCAGTAAACAAATTATAATAAATCTGTATTATAATTTGTTTTAATTGTATTGTTTCATTGTCAATAGTTTTTGTGTTTTAAGTTTTCAATATTTATAATTTTGTTTTCCTGAGAAATGATTATCTCAATGCACTATGTAACAAGGTAGTGAAGCATTCTTATATTTTTGACTCAGGGTATTCTAAGATAACCAGCATTGATAATTTGCACAAATTTTACATGTTGGCCACATGCTTGTTGTATTCTAGTGGATTTTGAAAGACGAGCATCATATGAAATGTCTTAAATTGCTGACTTTTATAAGCGAGAAAGTTCTATGTGCATTTAAATTAGTGGATGTTAGAGGATTAGCATCTGTAAAAGAAGCCTGTTAACAAATATTGTTTCATAAACGAATGAGACCCTGACTTGATCAAAACCTTAGCACAGAATTTCTTTTTTTACCCCTTTTTGTTTGTGCAGTCAGGTCTGATATATTCAAGGAGAAAGGAATTGTCATATTACCCATAAATTGAAAATAAAGGTATTTGAATATATTTATGAATATACTTGTTTTTATTGCTGGGACAGGTGTAGGCCAGGCATAGCTGGCATTATCTTCTTTCTTGGAAGTTTGAAAACAGTGTTGTAATATTCAGTTTAAACCAAAAAGGTAAGTCGATTAATAACACTATACAATACTTACTCTACTTAACCTTAAAAATATGGTGCTCTCTAAAAAGTGGTTACTATTACTGCTAAGTCTCTTAAATATTGAAGAGCAAGAGGATTAATGACTTCATTGTTAGAAATCCAGCATTAGCCAACAACATACTGTACTGAACTCAAACATCAAAGATGCCATCCCACCAAATAACATCTGGCATATACCAAATTGAATGCAGTGACTGATGAAGTGTATGTAGGAAAAACCAAAAGAAATTTAGAAATAGGACCCAAGGAACACTTGAGAAATGTAAAAAACAAGCAGTTGGAAACATCAGCAGTTGCCACTCATTTTTGGACAGAACCGAACTCAAACACTTCACAGGAATACAAGAGCTGTCCACATGGGAACAAATCTCCATTTTCAAAAATAGAAACAAGAGTTCAATTTCAACATCCCCGAGTGATATTTTCAGCAAGTTCCACCAGAGGAGACCTCAGGGGAAACCATCCACAACAGGGATAACCAGTTGATAATGGCCTCCAGTCAGCCTCCAAAACATCTTCTGGTAAATTATAAGTGTTGTGTAGTGTTGTTAATCAACTTAACTTTTTGGTTTAAATAGCTGACATTGACTATGCCTCTGAAGACTGAGCACCTGAGCTGCCTTTGAACCGTCCAGCACTTTAATAAGTAGGGAAACAGTGGTGTCTTTTCAATATAAATGATAAAATGTGAAACAATTTCAAACTTAAATTTATTTAGGGAGTTGAAATTGTAACACTCAAAAAAACATTGCTAACTGGTAATTTTTACTCAAACCTGTTTCAAGGCTTGTACATCTCATTGTCATCACTCTCCAACGCTACTATTCTCTAGTTAGTTGAACACATTCTCAACAGTGTCTTGCTGGATCGTAGTGGTATTCGTCATAGAAGTGACATTTTGAGAAAATGTGATGTATTCCTCCAGGATTCACTTATGGTAAGTCAAAATGTACAACATCAGTAAAGGAAAAATTGAAGCTAATAACAGTGAAGAAACAGAATCTAAATTAAGAACAAATTAGAAACTAAAAGCTCCACTTATTAATATTGCAAGGTGGGTATACTGCTATATACTGTTTCAAGTTGCATCCAACTTATTCTTTGAGAATAAGTGGATCTTTTAGTTTCTAATTTGTTCTTAATTTAGATGTACAAGGCATTCTGTTTCCATTAAAAGATATTTCCTGTGTAACACTTGCCATGATGTCAGATGGAGTTTAGAATAATATGGTCATATTGCTCTGCATATAAGAGGTTCTACTCTAAAATATTTGCTTTGAAAACCATAGTTTGTTATAATTTATGACACCTCAGCTTTTATGGAATGGGCCTTATGCACATGGCAGTCATAGTCAAACAGTATTGGGAGATGCCGTGGTCCATATTTTTCTCTTGTTAAATTGCTATCCATACTAGCTCTTCAAATGTGTATGATGCCAAGTGGATGCCAGTCCTATAAATGGGCTGAAAAATCTGCATACCCCATGTGCATTGTTGCTGTAACTGGAAAACTACAATTTAACTCACTAAGTTGTGGTGTAGGACATTTGTAATATGTGTATACATTGAAAAATAGTGCACAGAAAGAAATGTTAAGCGTCACAGTATTTGAAGAATTATAAAGATTCCAATTGATACAGAATCCTTTTTTACAGTGTCAAAATAGATAGGTGAAAGGGATTTTCTTTTATAATGGTGAGGTAGTAGCGCTCAGTTGTGGACCTGGTTTCAAGCTCTGTGGAAGGGAGGGACTGGCAGGGTAGCTGTAAAAAGAGCATATAGAGCAACAATAGAGATTACAGTAAATGACCTTGATGGGACTATCCGGAATGAAACCTCTATAAAGCAATTCAATGCAACATGATCAGTTATTACATTACAGTTGGAATCACACATTTAAGAATATTTGTATTTTATTTTTTTCTTTAGCAGAAGTTATTTCAGATGAAAGGCTAAAATTCTATGTGAGCTTTCAGCACAGATATTTCTAAAATATACATTATTTATACCAAAAGGATTAATTCGGAAAGAAAATGAAGTAAGAAAAGGCAAATTTTGACATTTCTGCAGATTCACATGCAAGTCTAAGGAATGCCAAGTTTGTAAAGTACTCTTAGAATTCAGGGGTAAAATAGCATTTTGAGCTACCAACAAAGGAATTAAGCAAAACACAAGAAATCCCATTGAATTTGATGTGTGGAAAAATAGCTTTCTATTGAGATACAAAAAACAGTTCCACGAATTATTTAAAGCAACCACACATGAGGAAATTTACTTTGTACTTGTAATACGGCTACAGCTTCACTGTTACAAACCAAGAAAACTGTACTGAAGAAAGTTCATGCAGTTTGTAAGTACTAAGAGAAAGCAAGGCTATCAACCTTGGAAAGATAAAATCATCCTGAAAAATTGAGATAATATACCTAATGGTGACTACAATGCTTGAAGTATGGTGGAGTTATCATAGTTAACCAACTATTAGATAAATTGGTTGACCTTATAACCTTAAAAGTCGCCATTGGATATGTCATGTGAATTTGGGATATCTTTGTGAATTACTGGGGAAAATGCATGTCAAGTTAGAAAATTTAATGCTGTGCTGGTATGTTACTATGGTAGTTCAGTTAGAGCTACAGGATGCAGACTGGAAGATTCATGGTTCAAACCTAGGCTATGGCAGAGTTTTTTTTTTCTTTTTACATTTTAGCTTTCCAACCTTATCTTACACATGGCTAATGGAAAGAACAATTTTTAAGGCTATAATGGCTTCCTGTACTGAAAGGTGAAATTTCAGTGGAGCTATGATTTCAGCTTTGAATTCACATTGTAGCTGCTTTCAATGTTATTTCATGTGCAGTTTGGTTAGCTGAGATATGTTAACAGGCAGGCTGCATTTATACAGGAAAACAAAAATATACTTAAAAAATCTGATGTGTTGCACTCATATGACTTTATCTACTCTTGTACTAACCATTGTTACAAACTCTTATTCCTATATCTTCTTCGTGTTAAGATAAACATTTGTTCAAATTATCTTATTGCTTATTTCCTTGTAGTTGCAAGGGGAATACTAGAATACAGTAGGCTTTGTGCGATAGTCAGATCTTTTAAAGCTTTGAGATTCCGTTCTCTTTGCACACTTAACATATAAAAAAATGAACAACCATGTAAGATTTGAAGCTTTCACGGCGAACGTTAGTGATCAGAGTTTCGCGGGTGATCAGCTGACACGGCTGATCACCCGTGAAACTCTGATCACATGAACAACCATGTTCCATTTCACAAAAGTTTTCCAAAACTGACACACAAAACAAGGAATACCTCCGAAATGGTTCATTCTACAAGAAAATTTGAAACATAAATGGTGTATTTTAGCAAGATCTACATTTCTTGTATAGTAAGATTTTGTTCATCTCTTACAGTTTACGAGTTATTCAAAATTCATCCAGACTAAACAGGACTACATAAGCTATAGCCAGAAAATTCAGAATATACATTTCATTTGTCATCAAAATATCTCAAACATACAGCATTTTAATCAAAATCGTTAAGAGCTATTATCAAGAAAATAAAAATTTTCCATGTAAAGGGTAGTTTAGGGTGAGGCTATTTTCTTCAAAATCTTCATGTCGCATCCTTGAAAGACATTGAACTTAAATACCAACTTCGGTTTGTAACCGACTTTTCATTCTTTAGTTATGCTATCCACTGACACACACACACACAGATCTTTTTCCAAAAATGCTTTTTTTGGATTCAGGAGGCCTCGAAACATAAATTTCCGGTGAAATTTTGACATCAAATGTTTTTGTGGAATACAATACTTTCTCTACTTACCAGTAGAGAAAGTAAAAATTGGGGTTCAGGGTTGCATAGGCAATCCAAGCTGTTATAGTTTAGGTGGGTGCCTTTCAGGAGCCTTGTCTACAAAACACCTCTGCACTGGGACAGGGATGACGAAGTATTCTATGATGTAGGCCCTTCACTTCCTTATAGAACTGCAGCTTCTGGAAAAATACTGTAAGAGACCATCCTTTTCAGCAAACAAACTTTTTCCCACAAAATAAACAGGCGATCTCCCTGACCTGAGATAGTGACATACTATGAGAGAAAACCGCCTAATACTAGCAGAAAGTGCAAGGTATTCTGCTTGAACACTTGCCATAACATTGGCTTTCAATCTCCATCTCCAAGTAGGCTCAGAGCACTATTGCTGCCAATGTAGAGCTATTAGCACAGCCTAATATAATTGGAACAGGCTAACCTGATGCCTAGACTGCATTATATAGAGGCTCATGGAGACTGCATTTTATACAGAGAAATGCTTGGACTGAAGGCTGCATTTTGTAGGGAGTAATATTTGGGATACAGGCTAACATAGGCTGATGTAGGCTGCATTTTATAGGGAGGAATGCCTGGGATGTAGGCTAGCACAGGGTGATGAGGGCCGAATTTTATAGAGATGCTTGGGATGGCTGGATTTTATAGGGAGAAATGCTTGGGATGTAGGCTAGCACAGGGTGATGAGGGCCGAATTTTATAGAGAAATGCTTGGGATGGCTGGATTTTATAGGGAGGAATGCTTGGGATGTAGGCTAGCACAGAGTGATGAGGGCCGAATTTTATTCAGAGAAATGTTTGGGATGGCTGGATTTTATAGGGAGAAATGGTGGGGATGTAGGCTAGCACAGCTGCAATTTTATAGGCAGGAATGTTTGGGCTGTACGCTAGCATAGGCTCATATAGGCTGCAGTTCACAGAGATAAATGTTTGGACTGTAGGTTAGCATAGGCTGATATAGGCTGCAGTTCACAGAGATAAATGTTTGAACTGTAGGTTAGCATAGGCTGATATAGGCTGCAGTTCACAGAGATAAATGTTTTGACTGTAGGTTAGCATAGGCTGATATAGGCTGCAGTTCATAGTGATAAATGTTTGAACTGTAGGCTAGCATAGGCTGATATAGGCTGCAGTTCATAGTGATAAATGTTTGAACTGTAGGCTAGCATAGGCTGATATAGGCTGCAGTTCATAGTGATAAATGTTTGAACTGTAGGCTAGCATAGGCTGATATAGGCTGCAGTTCATAGTGATAAATGTTTGGACTGTAGGCTAGCATAGGCTGATATAGGCTGCAGTTCATAGTGATAGATGTTTGAACTGTAGGCTAGCATAGGCTGATACAGGCTGCAGTTCATAGTGATAAATGTTTGGACTGTAGGCTAGCATAGGCTCATATAGGCTGCAGTTCATAGAGATAAATGTTTGAACTACAGGCTAGTATGGACTGATATAGGCTGCACTTCATAGAGATAAATGTTTGGACTATAGGTTAGCATAGGCTGATATGGGCTGCAGTTCACAGAGATAAATGTTTAGCTGTAGGGTAGCATAGGCTGAAGTTCACAGAGATAAATGTTTGGACTGTAGACTAGCATGGGCTGATATAGGCTTCAGTTCATAGAGATAAATGTTTGAACTATAGGCTGCAGTTCACAGAGATAAATGTTTGAACTATAGGCTGATATAGGCTGCAGTTCACAGAGATAAATGTTTGAACTGTAGGCTAGCATAGGCTGAAGTTCACAGAGATAAATGTTTGGACTGTAGACTAGCATGGGCTGATATAGGCTTCAGTTCATAGAGATAAATGTTTGAACTATAGGCTACAGTTCACAGAGATAAATGTTTGAACTATAGGCTGATATAGGCTGCAGTTCACAGAGATAAATGTTTGAACTGTAGGCTAGCATAGGCTGATATAGGCTGCAGTTCACAGAGGTAAATGTTTGGACTGTAGGCTAGCATAGGCTGATATAGGCTGCAGTTCACAGAGATAAATGTTTGGACTGTAGGCTAGCATAAGCTGATATAGGCTGCAGTTCACAGAGATAAATGTTTGGACTGTAGGCTAGCATAGGCTGATATAGGCTGCAGTTCACAGAGATAAATGTTTGAACTGTAGGCTAGCATAGGCTCATATAGGCTGCAGTTCACAGAGATAAATGTTTGGACTGTAGGCTAGCATAGGCTCATATAGGCTGCAGTTCACAGAGATAAATGTTTGGGCTGTAGGCTAGCACAGGCTGATATAGGCTGCAGTTCACAGAGATAAATGTTTGGACTGTAGGCTAGCATAGGCTGATATAGGCTGCAGTTCACAGAGATAAATGTTTGGACTGTAGGCTAGCACAGGCTGATATAGGCTGCAGTTCACAGAGATAAATGTTTGGACTGTAGGCTAGCACAGGCTGATATAGGCTGCAGTTCACAGAGATAAATGTTTGGACTGTAGGCTAGCATAGGCTGATATAGGCTGCAGTTCACAGAGATAAATGTTTGGACTGTAGGCTAGCACAGGCTGATATAGGCTGCACTTCATACAGATAAATGTTTGAACTGTAGGCTAGCATAGGCTGATATAGGCTACAGTTCATAGACATAAATGTTTGAACTGTAGGCTAGCATAGGCTGATATAGGCTGCAGTTCACAGAGATAAATGTTTGAACTGTAGGCTAGCATAGGCTGATATAGGCTGCAGTTCACAGAGATAAATGTTTGGACTGTAGGCTAGCATAGGCTGATATAGGCTGCAGTTCACAGAGATAAATGTTTGGACTGTAGGCTAGCATAGGCTGATATAGGCTACAGTTCACAGAGATAAATGTTTGAACTGTAGGCTAGCATAGGCTGATATAGGCTGCAGTTCACAGAGATAAATGTTTGAACTGTAGGCTAGCATAGGCTCATATAGGCTGCAGTTCATTGAGATAAATGTTTGGACTGTAGGCTAGCATAGGCTGATATAGGCTGCAGTTCACAGAGATAAATGTTTGGACTGTAGGTTAGCATAGGCTCATATAGGCTGCACTTCATAGAGATAAATGTTTGGACTGTAGGCTAGCATAGGCTGATATAGGCTGCAGATCATAGAGATAAATGTTTGGACTGTAGGTTAGCATAGGCTCATATAGGCTGCACTTCATAGAGATAAATGTTTGGACTGTAGGCTAGCATAGGCTGATATAGGCTGCAGATCATAGAGATAAATGCTTGAACTGTAGGCTAGCATAGGTTGATATAGGCTGCAGTTCATAGAGATAAATGTTTGGAGTGTAGGCTAGCATAGGCTGATATAGGCTGCAGATCATAGAGATAAATGTTTGGACTGTAGGCTAGCATAGGCTGATATAGGCTACAGTTCATAGAGATAAATGTTTGAGCTGTAGGCTAGCATAGGCTGATATAGGCTGCAGTTCATAGAGATAAATGTTTGGACTGTAGGCTAGCATAGGCTGATATAGGCTGCAGTTCTTAGAGATAAATGTTTGGACTGTACGCTAGCATAGGCTCATATAGGCTGCACTTCATAGATAAATGTTTGCACTGTAGGCTAGCATAGGCTCCTATAGGCTGCACTTCATAGAGATAAATGTTTCGACTGTAGGCTAGCATAGCCTCATATAGGCTGCACTTCATAGAGATAAATTTGGGATTGTAGGCTAGCATAGGCTGATATAGGCTGCATTTCATAGAGATAAATGTTTTGAACTGTAGGCTAGCATAGGCTGATATAGGCTGCATTTCATAGAGATAAATGTTTGGAGTGTAGGCTAGCATAGGCTGATATAGGCTGCAGTTCATAGAGATAAATGTTTGGACTGCAGGCTAGCATAGGCTGATATAGGCTACAGTTCATAGAGATAAATGTTTGGACTGTAGGCTAGCATAGGCTGATATAGGCTACATTTCATGGAGATAAATGTTTGGACTGTAGGCTAGCATAGGCTCATATAGGCTGCAGTTCATAGAGATAAATGTTTGGACTGTAGGCTAGCATAGGCTGATATAGGCTGCATTTCATAGAGATAAATGTTTGGATTGTAGGCTAGCATAGGCTGATATAGGCTGCAGTTCATAGAGATAAATGTTTGGACTGTAGGCTAGCATAGGCTGATATAGGCTGCAGTTCATAGAGATAAATGTTTGGACTGTAGGCTAGCATAGGCTGATATAGGTTACATTTCATAGAGATAAATGTTTGAACTGTAGGCTAGCATAGGCTGATATAGGCTGCATTTCATAGAGATAAATGCTTGAACTGTAGGCTAGCACAGGCTGATATAGGCTGCATTTCACAGAGATAAATGCTTGAACTGTAGGCTAGCATAGGCTGATATAGGCTGCATGTCATAGAGATAAATGCTTGAACTGTAGGCTAGCACAGGCTGATATAGGCTGCATTTCACAGAGATAAATGATTGAACTGTAGGCTAGCATAGGCTGATATAGGCTGCATTTCATAGAGATAAATGCTTGAACTGTAGGCTGATATAGGCTGCATTTCACAGAGATAAATGCTTGAACTGTAGGCTAGCATAGGCTGATATAGGCTGCATTTCATAGAGATAAATGCTTGAACTGTAGGCTAGCATAGGCTGATATAGGCTGCAGTTCACAGAGATAAATGTTTTGAACTGTAGGCTAGCATAGGCTGATATAGGCTGCATTTCACAGAGATAAATGTTTGAACTGTAGGCTAGCATAGGCTGATATAGGCTGCATTTCATAGAGATAAATGTTTGAACTGTAGGCTAGCATAGGCTGATATAGGCTGCATTTCACAGAGATAAATGTTTGAACTGTAGGCTAGCATAGGCTGATATAGGCTGCATTTCACAGAGATAAATGTTTGAACTGTAGGCTAGCATAGGCTGATATAGGCTGCATTTCATAGAGATAAATGTTTGAACTGTAGGCTAGCATAGGCTGATATAGGCTGCATTTCACAGAGATAAATGTTTGAACTGTAGGCTAGCATAGGCTGATATAGGCTGCATTTCACAGAGATAAATGTTTGAACTGTAGGCTAGCATGGACTGATATAGGCTGCATTTCACAGAGATAAATGTTTGAACTGTAGGCTAGCATAGGCTGATATAGGCTATATTTCACAGAGATAAATGTTTGAACTATAGGCTAGCATAGGCTGATATAGGCTGCATTTCACAGAGATAAATGTTTGAACTGTACGCTAGCATAGGCTGATATAGGCTGCAGTTCACAGAAATAAATGTTTGGGCTGTAGGCTAGTATAGGCTGATATAGGCTGCAGTTCATAGAGATAAATGTTTGGACTGTAGGCTAGCATAGGCTGATATAGGCTGCAGTTCACAGAGATAAATGTTTGGGCTGTAGGCTAGTATAGGCTGATATAGGCTGCAGTTCACAGAGATAAATGTTTGGGCTGTAGGTTAGTATAGGCTGATATAGGCTGCAGTTCACAGAGATAAATGTTTGGACTGTAGGCTAGCATAGGCTGATATAGGCTGCAGTTCATAGAGATAATTGTTTGGACTGTAGGCTAGCATAGGCTGATATAGGCTGCATTTCATAGAGATAAATGTTTGAACTGTAGGCTAGCATGGACTGATATGGGCTTATATCTTTTGGAGTACTCCATAGAATTGTATGCCAAAAATTGACACATGAGATTTTATATATCATACAGCAATCAATGATTACTTTTCTTTTCCTCTTATAGTTGGGAGGAGGACATTGGAGGTTATCAGATTTTCTGCAATTACTACAAGGTTAAAACTTCAAAGTTGGAAACAGGTGCTTTTATTACAAATTATGAAAATGATGAGAACAGTGAAAAGCTGGGTTTTTTATGGTTGAAGCTTTAACAGAAATATTTAAGTGCAAAGCAATATTTTCAAAATGAGTATATGATATGTGTAAACTATATGGTTTTCATAATAAATTTTACCAAAACAATCTCAACCTTTATGTTCCTGTTTCCATTAAAAATAATAGGCAAAGAATAGTTCATAGGATAACAACTTGGTGTAATCGGTTCCCCCAAAATAATGAGTGATATTCATAAAAATGAGATGCATCTCTAAGATAGTATTGCAGCCTATGTGTGAAATTCAAGAGCCAGGTGCCATGAATCTTGCAATGTGGATGAATAAAATTAATTTCCCACAAACATCTGGATCTCGTTTGCTTCAGATGTAACTAAAAGCTCTGGGTCTGCTATCCATACTTTATTGCCACACTTTTATAAATAAACAGCACCTAATCAGGGAAAGGTTCTGAAAGTTCCATCCTGTTCCTCTGTCTCTTAAATGTCCTCTGGTTTGGTCTGCTTAAAAACGTTAGCAAAGGAGGTATCAGGTGCATTTCATTGGTGAAAACTTAATTTTGCCAAGTTGTATTATTTACCTCAGCTTCTGAGAGTGAGCATGAGGTGACATGCTGGTGACATTCCTGTAATAAATTGTGCACAGATGTTGTTAGCTGAAAATGGGAACAAGGCTCCCAAAACATGTCCTAAATCATGTTCAGGAGAACTGTCGGTACATTATAATTTTTACTTTTCTTACTACGCATTATAAGTTGGGGAAGTATTGTATTCCAACCAAAAATTTGATGTCGAGATTTCACTAGAAATATGCGTTTTTGAGTTGGTTGGAAAAGGTATTTCAGATAAAGACAATGAATGTACATTAGGCACTGGTAGGACTGCTGCATATGGGCAAAGAGCACCATCAAACGCAAGGGCACAGTAGCATTGCAGTAAAGAAATATGTAAACAAATACTTTTATGAAACCAAGAAGAAAGGATCATAAATCATTAACATAAAGTTTGTATAAACTAGGCTCCAAATCTTGATCCAGTAACAGAAGACAAATTTAGGTAATTCCCGCTGGCTCTGTCCAAATTGAGATTGGATACTTGAATCAAATTCTAAAAATTCAGTGACTTGACCAAGACTCGAACCATGGATTGTTGGCCTTCTATACTGATGCTGTATGCTGGAGGTACTGCGACCCACACACTGCCAGGTAGAATAATTATCAGATATGAATTAACAGCAATGCATATTGTGGGCTATCAAAGCTATCACCAAAGCCCATATCCAAAATTAAACCAGAAAGTAATAAGTAATATTAATAATAATTGCAATACTAGTCAGTTTCCCTCATGAAGAATTAGCGCTTTTGATGGAATATGTCTCATTCTCTACTACTGAACAGAGGGGAGAATAGGGCTTGGATGCTTGCTGCTGCAGCCTTCACATTGATGTGGGTAGAGAGAGTTGAGGTGGCAGAATGCAGGATTAAGCATGCCAAGGTTTTAGAACCTTATATTGCCATAGTCACATGAGTGTCTCCAAAATGTGCCGTGTGAACCTGACTGGCTTGGAATTCTGCACTGCATGTTGAGTTAAAACCAAGAAACAGCATGTTTTTAATTGCGTTGTTATGGTCCTCAACACCTGTATTAGTATTTATTTTCATAGTGTACAGAGCACCTAGACAGTTGCTAGTGCTAATTCTTCTTTAGAACAGATAAAGTGCCCTGGAATACTACAGGTTTCTCAAATATACTGTATTCAATCACAGTTTTGAATAAACAGATCAATAACATGTACAGCTTATCTAAAACGTCCTAACACTCCATATGCACAAGTGAGGAGAAATGCGAGGAAGTGTTGAGAGTGGTGGGGGAGCAAGTGACTAGAAGGTTATCAGAACTTGGAGGCAGTCACATGTACAACACATGAACTTATCACTCTCATGGCAACTGGAAGAATGACCCTCACTTCCCTTGTATGCAATTGGACCGCTCAGTGCTATTATGCATCTTTGCTTCGGAAGTGGGGGAATATCAGGACGTTTTAGACCAGCTGTACAAATCTTTTACAGTATTAAGTACTTTCTGCACTCAACAGTTAGACCATTCACTGAATTATCAGAAAAAAATTGTTCACTGTTTGCATAGAGAAAAGGTTAAAGAAAATAGAAATGTACTGAATAGATGATTGATGCAATGGTACTTTCTGCAAAACAAGACACCCATTATTCGTACTTGAGTTTCTATGAAATTCTGGACACAATAACTCAAACTAAATACAGAAATAGTTGAAGTTTCTGGCATTACTGAATTCTAAACATTGTGCAAGTTGCAATAACATTTTTCCAACAAATGTATTGTTGTTGTTGTAGTGTTTAACACCCACTTTTACTACTACGGCACCGCAGGCGGTGATACTGATGACACATGGAATGACGATGGAGCACCGGTGGAATGAGATAACGGGGGAAACTGGAGCACCTGGAGAAAACCCACCCTGACGCCGCTTCGTCCACCACGAATACTACATGCGGGTCCCTGGGATCGAACCCGGGCCGTCTAGGTGGTAGGCGAGCGCGCTAACCGCTCGGCCACGGTGCCGCCAACAAGTGTATTACTGAACTGAGAGAACTGTATGTTTCCTATTTCAATGTATGTCTTTGAAAAATGAGCTGAAAGTGTTATGTTCGCTTCAGGAATTTTCTAATAAGTCCATTCAAACCACTGAAAATTATATGAAATCAAATGGACTTGATGTGTACAGTGAGGCTTGTAAAGTATGTAAATGGATTTTAACATTTCCTTCCATTATTGCAAGTGCAGAAAGCAGTTTTTCAGCCTTGAAACAAATAGAATCTTATTTATTGACAACGGAAGGATAAATTCGTCTGAGCAATTTGGCTCTTCTATTGATGGAAAATGAATACTTGTTTTATTGAAAAGACGCAATGAGGTATAATAAATTTATTTGATAGTGTAACAATGCAGTTTACCTGTAAAGAAAGATGGCTGGAATTCATGTACATATAAACAGATATGATAAAACATTTTTACTTTAATAATAGTTATTTAACTTATATTGTCTTACAGCTTCTAAAGTTAACATTATTCAACAACTCCTTATTGTCCAGATATGGTAGGTCAAGTGATAGCCCAATAACAATCCCAGCATGCGCCACTGGTAATGATGTGGTTGGATATACACCTGGAAATTGGTGGTCAGCATAGATGCAAAATATGTTTTGCAGCTCTTAGCTGAGGGGTAGCTTGCTATGCAGAGAGGCTGACAGCACCTCTGCAGTTGATATCTGCAGTTTATGGTTGCACAAGTTATTTCTAACAAATTAACAAAAATAAAAGTACTCACATAAAATCAAGCCAGGAGATGTAGGAACTGCCTCCCTTTGTTGTTCAAGCATTTCTTGCACCTGTGTAGGAGTATTGGCCATTACATGCTGCAGTTCCCCTGAGAAATGGCAGCAATTTCTTGATGAAATTTTAAGTTTCTCTAAAGTGAGTGACTGTAAATTTTCTCTTTCAATCCTCCCCAGAGATAAAAAATGCAGGGAAGGGTCCATATGTTATTTTCAAACACTTAATGGATTTCCTGTAAGGAGAAGTTGACTCAAGAGTTTAGCTATGACTTCATGATTGACACAAGTGAACCTAAGATATCACACCTTTGTTTTTTTTCCTCTCGTGCTGACGTTTTACACCCTGTTTTAAAAGCAACTTATCCTTTCTTTTCTGGTAAATATTAGGCAAAAGAGCATCACTAATAATGGGATAAAACTAAGCAATTATGATCATACTTTCAGTAATATCACTAATGAATTATATTTATTGGAGACTCAAGAACCACACAATATAATATTGTAGCAACACTGGCTCTGCTTACACTCCAACTGGCTTTTAGACAGTAATTTTGAACTGCTGTTGTTACCACTGGCGGCTCGTGACTTGTCGCAGTGGTGTGCAGTACGTTACATGCTCTCCACCTTTACTCCTTTTCTTTCTCTGACACACACCACACAATTCTAATTCTAAATTCATATGGGCCATTGAGTTCTTATGTTTTGCTATTTTTTGTTTTAAATGACCAATATCACAAGAACTATTATTTGTCCAGACACCATTTCTCTCACTTGCATACAATAAGCATGGAAAACAGCTTGTCTTATTAGAATAAACCCGAAAGATTTATCTCCTTTAGTTTCACATGTTATTCATTTCCACACTTTCATAGATTCAAATTTCCTGCCATGTGCAGACACAACTGCGTGCCTGGGAAATCATAATTTTAACAATATGAACACTGGCCATGAAAACAGCTTATGATCATTTTAATTAAGGAAATTGAAGCTATTAACAGTGAAGCAACAAGATTCTAAAGTAAGAACAAATTAGAAACTAAAAACTTCACTTATCTTAGTAATATTGCAAGTTCTTGGTGCAAAGCTGACTAAAGTTTCGAGTTGACGCCAACGCATTCTCAAAGCTATACAAACAAATTTGTTAGCAAAGCTACAGATGTTCATTTTAATCACTAATCTCTGAAAGCAAAAAACATAGATACTGATGCTCATTTTAATTACCAATCTCTGAAAACAAAAATCTATAAATCAATCTATAGGAGGTATTTCAAAGTTCATAACACAGTTCCTGTTTTTTGTCCCTTGTGCTTCACCCTGGGCACTAAGAGCTGTAAGTTCTGCTCTGCTCTATGTTGATTATCCAGTATCAGAGTGACTGCAAACCTTGGACATTCATCAACATGAACCAGATGATGGTTTATGCATGCTAGGACATTTTATCATGGTATCTCAGGTGTAACTGAAGGCTTGAGATCAATGGATTGTATCCCAAAGTGACATTCATTTTATCAAATCAATCTTTCCATTTTTTGTGTGCTTTGCATCCAGGTGAGAAGTGTCAATTGATGTGTGAGATTGCAAAATTGGTGTTCAATATCATTTTGTGTACATATTCGTTTTAATATCATAAAAAACCAGGCTTTCCTAAACATTATGATTTGAATTCGTGCCTCTCTACAGCAGTACGTTCTGAAACAAAACTTGGGTCAACGGCATCTGTCGTCAGCTGCAAGAAACTGGTGTTGTTTGCCTGACCCAAGGTATGTACCAAGGGAGACCACATCTCGCCTTAGGATTTGTGCTAACATTATTGCATTTATAGCCATGAATAGAAAGTAATTTGCAATTTGTTTTGCTTCTTGTATGTGTGCTCTTCAATTGTGAACATTTGAACTTGATTTGGGCACTTGGCTACTTACTGCTAAAGCAAAAGGTAGGTTAAGACTCCTGCAGATTCTGGGTGAAGGTATGCAAGAGAGGCAGTTACTGATGTTACAACATGAATCAGAGATAAAGCGTAAACAAAACCTTGTTTCTGTGTAGCAATGAAAATAAAAATAAACTGTTGTATGATTGACAAACTCAACATAAGAACCTCCCAAACATTAAAATTTTTTCTATGTAATTAAAGAAGATCCTCCAAAACCTGCACTCCATATTATGATGGACATTAAAAAATGTATAAGGCATTTCATCATCAAAGTTTATGAAAGTGAGTTCTGGCTGTGTCGTAATACTTTAAGCAAATGTTTTGTTGATCTTTTCTCAAAAGAAAAGTGAATTTTAAATTCCAGTAGCTCTAAAGATTAAATAATATTTAGAAGGCACGATAAAACACAACCATTATTGCAATTGCGTAATATGCAAAAAACAGCTTGAGATAGCTCTGAGAATAGAATTTTCATTGAATAATCAGTATAAATTCTGTTGAACAGCATAACAATGAAGTGAAAAAGAACAGAGCCTTTCTCATTTTGTATGGGCTGTACGTTTTCTAGGAAAACAGGCTTGTGCTTTTTATGGTCACAATGAGAATGATCTTAAAACAGAGGCAATTATATTGAATATTTAAATGAATTAGCAATATATGTTGTCTGTCTGAAACAGCACTTGGAAAAATTGACTGTTTTTCGTGCAACTTCACCTGATATTCAAAATGACTTAATTTCAAGTGTGAATGCCATCATAGCACATAGAATTATGAAAGAAATTTTTGATGCCTTATTTATTTGATTAATATTAGATGAAACTCCTGACATTAATAATGAAGAACAACTCTATACCACTTGTTATATAAATGTTAACCCCAAAGGATAATTCTGTTTAAATTAGGTCATATTTTAACAAATTTTATGATATTCATTAGATTACATACCTGAGTGATAGTCAGGCTACACCACTGTTTGCATCCATCGCTGTACTTCATTGAGTTCCCCTAGCATGAAGTAGTACCATCAGCAATATCTGCACTTACGTTGAGTGAACCGCGTATATTGGCAATGCAAAATGGTTCAAACATGAGTGGTATTAGGCAATAGTCAAAAAAGATCATTTACAGCATGTACAATTTCTTTAATCTTCACTTGGAGCTGATCACTAATTATATAATTCCATGGCACGAACGCTGCAGGGGTTAAACTTAGTGATGGGGCTGCCATCTTACTGCCTCTGGGCATGCAGATACATTCTTCAGAGTATCATCCTAGACATGTTGCTTCCACCAGAGCTGTTGAGTTGTTTCCACTCAGTCATCAATCTCAGCTTCTCCTAATTTCTTGCCAACCAGTAAGCTAGCAAACTAGACCACAGGAATGGCTTTCTGGTTCATTGGGTAATAATAAGCCTCAGGAAAGGTTAAATGCTTGGTGGACAAGAAGATGAAAACAAGTTCTTTAAACCATTAGAAAACCCCCAGAGAAAGTTTTAAAATATTCTTTAGAAATGCACAGACATCTGTTGAAGCATGCCAGGTGTCCATCAAAATTGTGTAATGTTATGTGATGAAGGCAAGAAAAGTACAGCTGATACATGATCTCCACAGCCTTCCTATTCCTCTCCAACAAAAAAATAAAATAAAATGTGTGCACTCACATGACTTCTGTACAAACTACTTCTACATACTTTGTTGTTGTTAGCTAATGCTGGATTTCTGACAATGAAGTCATTAATCCTCTTGCTCTCCAATATTTTTCACTGATGGATGGGGCATTAGAAGTGGCCGGGCATATTTGAAGGTGGTCTCGATCCATTTCCTCTTGCAGATCACATAGAGGACAGAGTGGTGAAGAATATATCCCAATTCTGTTTAAATGTTTTGCCAGACAATCATGTCCTGTAATCAACCTGAAGGTTGCAACTGCTGTTTTTCGAGGATACTCAGGAATCACTGTTTGAATGTTTGGTAGTTCCCATATTTTATTTTTTGATTTTTCATAGTAATATTTTTCAATAATTTTTTTGAATTCAGAGTTGACTAATCTTTTAGCTGCATAAAATGGTAGATTAACTATTGATTTCTGCACATTGCCGGTACCCTTTTTTGCAAGAAAATCAGCTTTCTCATTACCACTCAGTCCACAGTGAGCTGGTATCCATTGGAAGACTAGGTGTTTTTGAAGTGCTGTTAGATGGGTAAGGATTTTCCAAAATTCTATAATTGTTTGGTTTTTTGGTGACAACTTGGAAGTAATTGTTATAATTGCTGCCCTGGAATCTGAGAGAATAACTGCTTGCTGAAAATGTGAAATTCTGTACAAAAGATTTTGTAGGGCCATTCGAGTTGCTTCAATTTCTCCATCAAAGTTAGTAGTTCCATAACTTAAAGATTTGTAATAGGAAAAGAGGTGACATGTGACTCCAGCACCTGCTCCATCTTGGTTTGATATTAATGATTCTTCTACGTACTTTATATTAATCAAGATAGATTTTTGCAAAAATAGTCTTATTACATATTTACTTATAGGTACAATGGAAATACTAGAATACTGTACACTTAAGTGACATTCAAATCTTTTAAGAGCTGGTGACTATATGAGAGCTTTGAATTCTGTTCTCTTTGCATCTCCAGGACATTAAAAACAAAAAAGAAACACAAAGACTTTCCATATAAAAAAGCCTAAGTGTTGGTAAATTCAAATAAGGTATTTCTTGGAAATAGTTTACCCCACAAGAAAATAAATGTATTTGACACAAATTGTGTATTTTAATGAGATCTACATTTTTTCTGTGGTAAGATTTTGTTGTCTCTTATATTTTGCCAGAAAAAAGAGACATTCCCAGAAAATTCAGATATGCATTTCATTGGAGATGGAAATATCTTAAGCATTTAGTGTTTTAATCAAAATAATTAAGTCATTCTGAGAAAATTAACATTTCTAAAAAATGTTCCATAC
The DNA here is from genome assembly GCA_030765045.1 of Tenodera sinensis. Taxonomy (NCBI): domain Eukaryota; kingdom Metazoa; phylum Arthropoda; class Insecta; order Mantodea; family Mantidae; genus Tenodera; species Tenodera sinensis. The sequence goes on from CM060961.1 coordinate 199,571,459, forward strand.
AAAGTGTAGTCTGGGGTGGGGGGATTTTCTTGAAAAGCTTTGTATCACACCCTTGGAAAATAACTTAAATATCAAATGTGGATTTTGCTAACTTTTTCATTTTTGAGTTATGCTGTTCACAGATGGACACACATACACACAGACCTTTTTCTAAAAATGCTTTTCTTTAAAAAAAATATAATCATGGAGTCTCAAAACATGTATTTCCATTGAAATCCTAATATTGAATTTTTGGGTAGAATACAATATTTCCGCTGCTTACTCCATAAATGGGGCAAACTGATTCATTGGTTAGCTTCCAGGCCATGCCTCCTGCTATTATCTGTCTACCTCAGAGAACTGGCCAGTCCTTCAGATTGTGTCAATAAGTGGAGAGGGTAAATACTCAATTGCACTGCTGTCACCCTCGTCCCCATGTCTGGGTTACTGTAAGTACATAGTAGAGAAAGGAATGAGGGAAACACCAGTCACTGACTTGGAAGTTTTCAAGAAGAATGTTATCTGAAGTTTTGTTCTATCCTGATAAAGCTTAGGGGGGAAAATAGATCCCTCTGGCAGTAAAACTTTATATAAAAATATTGATGAACCTGGAATTCAAATACCAGAAATATATTTAAGCTATGTGAAGAGAGTGTCAGTGCTCCAATAGTGGAGAAACTGATGTACGGAGCAAGCAGGGATTACTGTGCATGACCTTGGGTGGACTGGCCAGATTGAACCATTATAGTGCAGAAAAAGTACATTATCACTATTCAAAATGTTCTCCTACATGATTCCCCATGTAGAAACACTTTAACATGAGCTTATGTGACACAAAAGAAATGATTCTTTACATTCTAAAGAAACATTTCAATTATAGCAGTAAAATATTTTGGATATAGTAACAGATCTTTATTAACATCATGCATCCATTTAGGTTTTCTCACAATGCAGCTAATAAATATTTTTATAGAAAACACTGATGGAAAACAAAATAGTATGTATTTTCATACAAACAGTGAGTGAAAATACCAACTAATGGTTGAGTGCACCAAAAGATTATGATGTTTTCATCTCTACTAACTTTTAAAACAATACTCAAAATGTAAGAAGTTTACAGTATAAGACCAAGTGAAAAGTCTCAAAAGTTATAAAATATTTAACTTCTTTTCCTTTCATAAGAACTAATTAATTTTAAGAACAAAACAGAAATTATGGCTTCTTTATGTGAAACTGCACCTGAAAACTTCAAATGTTTATGTCAAGTCAATTTCTATTACTATATGTACAAACTCTTTGGTTATGAACTTGCATGAATAAAACCATTCATCTTAATGCTCTTAACACACTGCACCAATGAAGACCATGCTGGAGAGTGATTAATGTCACATAAAAGACACTTGAAATAATTTTAATATATTTTTCTTTGTGCAAGTTTTGTATACTTTTTATGGTATTTTTTTCAATATAAAATTCAGAGAGAATAAATAGTATTTTACCAGTTATTTACAGAAAACTCAAAACATACATTTATTTTGTTGTAACAATATCTTAAACTTAAGATATTTTTATCAATATCAGTAAGAGCCATTTTTAAGAAAATATAAATACCAGCTTCTCCATAAGGGATCAGGGATAGATGTTTTGTCTTGCACTTTTCAAAAGTGTGCCTGACATAAGTACACAATTTGGTATTTAAACAATACCTCCATTTTTACCGCCTCTGCTGTTCATTTTTATTTACTAGTATGACATCATTTAACTACAAAACCTGAAAATCTCAAAACAGAAATGCTTTAGCATCAGTTGTGATAATTTAATTTTTCAATTTTGCAGTGGACAACTTCATGGGGTAGGGCCCAGCCTGTCCTTGGGGGAATTTAATAGTACAATTTTATTATTGCAGCAGGCACACATCCATTGTAATAGTAGTAATAATAATAAGTAAATGCTCAGTTTGGCTAATTGCAGACAACTGTACAAAGACATGGCAGTTGCAAACTTGTCCCTTCCATCACCTACCCACATCCAGGACATCCTGGGTAAAGTATAGTAATAGGGGCAGCATATGGTCAATAAGGCAGTGTACTGTCAATATACCACTTAGAGCTCTCGGCAGGAGAGAAAATCTCCATGCCATGGCTGGAATTTGAACCTGGGTGTCTGCACTGCAGGCACTAATACTCTGTGGATTAACGATGATGATGATGATGATGATGATGATGATGATGATGATGATGATGATGATGATGATGAGGAGGAGGAGGAGGAGCAGAATGATGATGATGATGGTGGTGGTGATAACAACTGCAAAACAATTTCATTTAAAAAAGCTTTATAACCAGACTTGTGCTGGGCAAAACACTAATATATTTTCAGGCTTGCTTCAGACTGGGCCAAACCAAACCGAAGAATTTTGGCCCATGCAGACCTCTATTTTGCAATGACAAATGGCGATGGTTGATTGACACTGAAACCATTGTATGTCTGGCACTTGAGTAAAAGAGAAGCGAAATGTCATGTCTTGGATAATCATAATGTATACTGGTGCACTCAACAAGAATACCTTGGAATGTCAAAGGAATTAATACAGAGCTCATATTAAAACCTTATTTTTTGTTATTTCCTCATTTAACCACACAGTATAAAATTTATGTACAAATAAATTTGAAAACCCAGAGCTCCAAAGCTATCTGAAATTTATCCACAAAAAATAGTAAATAAATACCTCAGGCATGTCAGTAATACGACCGGTAAAATCCTCAATCTGATGTAAGAAATGCCTTTGCTTTGCCACCATGCCTCCTCCTTTACCTACCATGAAGCAGAAATTTGCACAGCCTTACATCAGATATAAAGGTCCAGGTTCACAGTGGCAAGGAAGGTCAGGTAATAAACATTCCTTTGGTTTTAACAGCTGTAATGTAAACACAAGTTAATATACTAACAAAAGAGTAACTCTTCTTTCTTTTTTTTCTTTTTGAGGTTAGTCCTTTGACCTGGTAAGTCATACTGAATGAATGAAATGGGTGAAATGCTGCTCAAACAAGTCCAGGATCTTTAGAGCTAAACAGTTAGGGAAAAAACCCCCCAAAAAATCTTAGTCAAGTAACTCCCCCTAACCAAGATTGAGCTCAGGACATTTTGAATGTAAGGTAGCCGTGCTATCCGCATACCGAGATGTGCTCAGCAAAACTATTAAACCTTCACAAGATATTCATTGTTTAATGACTATACCGCTCGCAAAAGTAAAAGGCATGTGAACGCTGGCCAATGCTCAAGCAGAGCGCTGTTGCCAAGCGTAGTGCGTGTACCGGCAGAGGGTCTGTACATAAGGTTGTGAGAGATGCAAGCACCACATTCGGCAGCGCTGGTAGGAGGGGCAAGCGTAGGATTCGCTGGAGTCCGCAGTACACCCTGCCTCCATATGCCTTTAAGTTTTGCGAAGATTATAGTACTGTTTAATAATAATTATAAATTGAATCAAAGTGCATTTACAAGGGCGCTTGCAAAAAGGGGCTAGCCATCAAAATTAAAAAAAAAAAAAAACAGTTATATGCTGCATCTATTGGAGAAGGTTAAAATAAACTTCTGTGAGTTGGGCTAACATTACAGTACCCTGTGTGACAAGGTACAGCATTTTCAATTTTGTGCTGTTTTTCTTTTCAACTTCATTACCGCAAAATTGGGCTTAATTGAAGAAAAGGAACAGGCTATTTCTTTTGTTTTTATGCCAGATTAATGGATAGACCTAGTAAAAAGACCTAGAAGAAAAAGAAAACCATTTAATGTAGTTAAAATGACATATGTGATACGTTTGTAAGCACTGATTCATTGGTGAAAAGTATAACCAGGAAAATATCTGAAAATAAGCATAAAGTGCTAATTAGTATAAGAATATGTATAATGCTTTAAAAGATGAACAATTTATGTAAATATTATTATGGTACTATTGAGCAATATGATGTAGATATAACGAAGAGGAACAATTTTGGTTGACTATCACTTGATGGTACAGTGAGTGAGTATTATTTAAGGGCCAGTCGACAGGTCATTAGGGCCCTTGATGGTACAGAATTGCTAAGGAAGTATAATAGTATAAGAATAATAATGAAGGACTTGTTGGAATTTCTTGATTATGTTCCTCTAAGGTATCACCACATTTACAGATATCTTACAGCTGTTGATAGCCAAGAAGTTGCTCATGAACCTTTGTTCCATATGCTAGATTGTTATGATATCTGATTAGGGAAAGTTAAGTCCTACTACAATAAATGTGCAGTAACATTATTTAGTTATTCATCATATAAAACTGATTGAAAAAATGAGGTCCAATATGTTCAATTTTCAAGTAGTATCCTATATATAATAGGTAACCACATTTTTTCAAGCATGTTAAATTTATACTGTGTTTATATTATTTTGTTTTGAAAATTTAAGGGTACTATATTAGCCTAAAATAAAATTTAAAAATGTAAGAAACTTGTATATTTTTCTTTTCTTGACATTTGCAAAAGTCTATTTTTACTGCTCTGACAAAATGATGGTTAGTCTGTTTCTGCGAGCTCATTTGTTTTATCAACCATCATTCTGCTTGTCATCATATAAGTTGATAAATTTTTGATCTCATGGAAAGGACAGTCTTTGTGTGCAATTCAATGAAACTGCAAGCTTTTGTATCATTTCCTGTATTGTTATCAAGACATCATTAATTGTGCACTGCACTTTGGCCAAAATGCTCTCGACTATTTTGAGATATGTGCTCTTAGAGACCCAAGCAGCCTGGCTTAAGTAATCTACTCTACAATCTTCCCTGATTTCAACTCTTTGTAGCTTAATGCCAGCCGACTTCTTAGGGAAATAAGGAGCTCTATTCCACTATGCCAAATCTGTAATATCTTGCAGCAGTGTGTTCTGGAATGGAAACATATGCAGGACCACTTGTCTCTTTGATAACTTTTCTCATTCTTGATACTGTCATTATCTTGGATGCACTCCACAGTGTTCTACAGCACTCATTCCTCCAACTACGAGGTACATCCAGAAAGTAAGTCCCGATGAGCGATAAAGAGAACAAAAACATCACTAAGTAAGAAATATTTATTGGAATAACTACATAGACTCACTGGCAACTTTTCAACATAGTCACCACCATTGTTGAGGCATTTATCGCAACGGTGCACCATTAATTGTATGCCCAAGTCATAGGATTCTGCCGCCAATGTCCGCAGCCACGAAGTCACTTCATTCTGCACCCATGTCTATCCCAAAAGACAATGCACACGATTTTTTGACAGAGATTGTCTGCTTGAATTTGGTCTTCACAGGTGAACCACTATGCCGCCAATGCATTGATTGTTGTTTTGTCTCTGGTGTGGCATTCTCCACCAATGTTTCATCTCCAGTGACAATATTGCCGAGAAACTGGTCACCTTCCGCTGCGTATCGCTGTAGGGAATGTCAATGCTGCGGCCAGATGTTTGGTTTTGTGTTCATGTCAGTTGTCTAGGCACTCATCTTGCACACACTTTGTGAAAACCAAGCCACCGGGAGACAAATTCGTGCAAAAGCAAGCGAGACATCTGGGGAAACTGATAGAGTTCTGAAATTGTGAAGCGCCGGTTCTGCACAATTGCTTGCCACACACTTTCCAACACATCTGGCGTCACCAGGGACGGTCGACCATTGCAGTCTTCATTGTGAATATTGGTTCTTCCTTCCGTGAATTGCCTGCACCATCGTCTTACCTTACTGTTACCGATGTCTTCTCCATACACGTGACACAGTTGGTGATGGTTCTCTGCTGGAGATTGCTTTTGAGCATGCAAAAATCGGATGACTGCACGAACCTCACATTTGGCGGGAGACAATATCGGAGCAGCCATTTTCTCCTAGCACAGAGCAGTAACTACTGCCGTCACAAAACTGAAACTTTACTGCAATGTTACCATATACTTCCTCTCTTCTGCTGTGCACGTGCATTCCTATCCGATTGTTGGTGCCATCTCTGGAAGCGATTGGGACTTACTTTCTGGATGCACCTCGTATAATCAGTGCCAATCAAGAAAGGGATTGACAGCTCATGGGGAGAGACAGACAATGCCGCTGCTTATCACGGCCATGTGGAGAGTGTGTTAGGATTATGTGCAAGAAGAAGATTGAATTGTGCAGAATTTAGAGTTGGTATTATTTATATTCAAATGCTGCTGATATCTGAATTGCTTGCATTGCTGTTGTTATTGCTGCTGCTGCTCACTTGAAAGATAATGTTGTCACCATCACAATCATAATCATCATTCAAAAAGCTGCTGGAATTCCCCACAGAAATCACTAGCTGTTCTATCCTTTCCTCCAAAACTCCATTTTCCTATGCCGCACTTATTATGTCCTCTGAATGGAAAACTGACTTTTCTCAGTGTGCCTCTTTTGTCAACTTTATTATCAATGACAAGGAAATCTTTGTTGTTTTGCTCAACATAGTCCTTTACTTCAGCCCAAATTAATTAAATTGAGTTGAAATGGCAATGATAAGGGGGAAGTCTACTTTGTGACCATGTTCTGTAACAATGTCGAATTCATAAATTGGAAACTGTGGTTTATTCACTTTCACAAGTACCAGTAGTTCAATTTTCTTCAGTTCAATAATAACAATAATAATAGCTTTATTGTAGTCAATAGATTCTTACAAGAGCACCTGACATAGTCAATTGTATCTATAAACTTTAATACGTAAGCTATTTACTTCTTCATCTGATTACCCTCCCCTTACACCAGTGGCGGCTCGTGCCTTACAAAATAGGTGAAGAAGTTCACTTAAGCATGCTGAAAATACAATGCAAAGCCGGTGTACCGCGGTCCAATATTTTTTACCAAACTTTTTGTATCCAATGGAGCTGTACACAAAAGAAACTGTCACACTATGATTCATTTTAGTCCAATACATATGACACTTCGCGTAGTAAGCGAGAGAAATAAACATGGTGGATGCAAATATATACAGCTTTGTTTTAAAATCAAATTTAAACGGTGAGCTAAGCAATGTACAAAAACTGCCTGAGGAGCATTGTTCTTGATTCTTTTTTGAAGTCCATTCAAATGTTCTGACATAACACTCGCTCCATCGTAACATTGTGCTACTAATTTACGTTCATAATGAAATTCTTTAAGAACACCATGCAGCAAAAGGAATAATGTTTTTGCGGACCTGTCAACACTCGCATCATGAAATCCGAAAAATCGTTCAACCAATGTGCTCTCTATATTCACGTATCTTACAATGATAGAGCACTGAGGCTGTTGACAAATATCTGTAGTGTCGTCAACTTCAATATAATACTGCTTTTTTCAGGTGAAAACCTCTTCACCTGCTTCACTTGAATAACCGCCACTGCCTTACACCCCCTAGGCCTTACAAGCCAGTGCCTAGGGTAAGATGCCTGTTGGGGAGCAGAGGAACCTATAGAACAGACAGAGTGAGACTTGGAGCAGGTGGTCAGTCCAGCACCAGGTATGAGTGAGGAAGAGGACGATATGAAATGCAGGCAAAATGGATGGATGGAAAGGTGGCAAAGGTGCAGTTGGTGGAATGAGTGGCGAAGGAAACCAGAGAAAACCAGCGCACATGGGGCTTCATTCACCACAGATACCACATGCAGGTCCCTGGGATTGAGATCGCCTTGTTGATAGACGAACAGCCTAACTGCTCGGGCACAGCGCCACCAAGTTATTTACAAAAGTAATTATTTACATACACATATGCATTATAGTTCAGTTATATTGTGCAAGTATGATTTTAACACAGGTTCCTCCTTCATTGGTACACTGCAGTAAACAAGCCACCAAATTATTTTATTTTTGCTTGTTCCCATTATTGGTACTCTATCAGAGACATTATAGAGTGGTATTTTGCATTGTCCATTATTATTACTAATGATCTAGGCATAATTTGGAAGATGTTCTTTGAATCATTTAACGAAAATGTTATAATTTATCTCCTCATGGAAATTGACTGTCATTTGGATTTCAAAGGAAGACAAATTAGGAACAAACCCTGATGCAGTTCCAGCATTTAGAAGTATTATTCTGCCTGCTTTACCTAATGGTACATTCGTTGTTCTATACAGTCTTTTCTGACAGAACGATTGGTATTAATTCATGTCTCATAGAGCCAAACAATGTGTTTAAAATCACGTGTAAGAATTTCTCGAGGGAACCTAAAGTGCCAAGCAGAGATGCTGGGTTATTCTATCAGCAATTTTCTGCCATTAGTTTGGCTTCCTTTAAAGACATGTGCAATTTGAGGATAGTAGGATGCTCCATTCTCCTATAATAGGAATAAATGTGTTTGCATATGGCATCCTGCTGGAAAGGAGCTAAGTTGGTGACACATTTACATCCTTTTCTAATTTAGAACCCTGATGCATGATTTTCGTCATAATACTTTTCTTTCACAACCTTAACTACAGTATTCTTACTGATTCTTACAGCATGTGAGGTCCTATCAAGTACCTTAGAGACTGGACGAGGTATAACTTGGCACTTGCTTATTAGAAAAATAAATAGGTACTCACCTTCTCTTTCTAAGCCATCCCTCTTTTATGGCGAGCCAGGCAGGGTACACACACCAGTGGCAGGTGATCCTTGTCTATTTTCTCCTCATCCTCCCAATTTGGTTCTTGTTCCCCTTCCTCTTCAGTGTCAGAAATTTCAAAATCTTCATGTCCACTATCTGAATCATCTTCTAAATTAATTATGAACCTATCACTAATGTCATCTATTAATCCATCTCTCTTCCAATAAAACTGTTCTATGTTTTCACATGTTCACAAGCTCGCTGCCAGTTTTGTTTGATCATTTACCTACTGCACTATTAAACATAACTTTTACTTTTACATCACTATGCTTAAGTGATATGTTGTCTCTTGTTGCATTTTTTATCTGTGCCCATATAGGTTCTATAGCATTTAAATTGTAATGATATGGAGGTGGTCATACTTGTGTGACTGTGAATTTGCTCTATGTGATCTATATAATCCATTTTTAGACTGTCTTTTATCAGCTTATTAGTTTGTATAGTGCAGTTTTGGTGGAATGTGGACCAAATTCAATATTATTGTCATGGAGCCATGATTGTGTTACTGATTTAAGTGATGATACAGGAGCCTTGTTGATTTGAGCAGAGCGATGCGATGCATTATCAAAAACTACGGCACTATTGGGGGAAATTGGTAAAAACTGTATTCAAGCTGTTCTCGGGCTTCAAGCCAGGTGTAGTGATGAAGAGCCATCGACGTTTCGGGAGTGTCCCATCTTCAGGATGATGAATGACTAGCAAGAGTGAAGGGGCCAGTATATGTACTGTCTGCTAGTACGTACTGAGTAGAAAACACCCAGTCTAATGTGGAGGTGGTTCAACGCTCCATTGGAATCTGTGTTTTCTGAGCCGGTCGATTTCCAACTTTGAGGCTGGTTTCCAGGAGGGACTAAACTGCAATCCAGTATCCAGGTTCAGTGTGCTCTTCTCTTCAGTGTGCCTCAGGTGCTGTAGTTCTTGCTTTAGGTGGCTGGGATCGGAGACAGAAACAGCTCTGTGGGCCAGAGTGCTGAGAACTCCGACCCATTGTGATTTATGATGGAAACTGTGAGCATTCAAATAGAGGTCAGTGTGTGTTGGTTTGCAGTACACTGCATGCCCCAGAGCACTGTTGTTTCTGGAGACCAGAATGTCCAAAAATGGCAGAGTTCCGTCCTTCTCCACTTCCATGGTGAACTGAATTTCGGGTCAGAGGCTGTTGAGGTGTGTGAGGAAGCTCGGCAGAGTGTCTAGTCCATGTGGCCATATAACGAATGTGTTGTCAATGTAGCGGTAGAAATGAGATGGCTTGAGTGGGGCTGTGGCAAGTATTTCGTGTTCCAGGTGTTCCATGTAGAAATTTGCAACTGCTGGTGACAATGGAAAGCCCATTGCCACACCATCTACTTGTTCATAGAATCTGCCATCAAACAGGAAGAAAGTGGACGTAAGAGTGTGACGGAAGAGCTTGATGATGTTGGCCGGAAAGTGTTCCCTCAGAAGCTGGATGGTTCCCTGTAGCAGTACCCTTATAAAAAGAGAGACCACGTCGAAGCTGACGAGATAATCAGAAGGGCCAGTAGTGATGTTGTCCAAGAACTGTATGAACTGTGTGGAGTTCATCATGTGGTGTGGGCAATCCCCTACCAGAGGTTGCAACAGATCCGCTAGGTGGTGTGCCAGCCGGTATGTAGGGCTGCCCGTGGCGTCAACAATGGGGCGTCCGTTTTGTGGATCTTGGGTAGCCCATACATTCTAGGATCCCGATGACGATATAAATTGCTTGGTTTGTGGAGTAAGGCTGGATCTTCTAGTTAGATGAGTGGTCCGTCACTCTATGGAGGTGGTAGGATCGTTCCCAAGGATTCTGTAGGCTGGGTAAAAACTGATTAGTACACCAATTTTTAAAATTTTCACTATTCATTTCTTCATGATGGTCCTCGCTCTAGTTTGATTTAGAACTGAGCAGAATGTTGGGAATGAAGCCAGTCAAACTCCCCACATGTAAATTTATAAAATGCTGTTCTTTGCCTATTGTGGTGCAAGTCGTCCTCTTAACTTTCCCACACTTTGTTTTTAGTATATTTATTTTGATCCACATTTCATCTAAGTAAATAATAGAGACACTTGAAGCTCTTATCTCTTTCATTTTTCTTAGAAACACAAATATTTTTGCAACAATGTCTGGCTGTTCCATCAAAAATTTTCTTCTGTGTGAGTCCTTTGCAAATCTAAATTTCATTTTATGCAGTACTTCTCGGAAACTCCATAGATTCCTGTTGAACAAACTTTTTTTTAAAACTTTATTTACATCTTCTAAGCTAGACAGAAAACCAGTTTGACAGAGTGAATAATTAAATTGTCTAATTGCAGTGGCATAGTCTATCACAGTTTTCGTGGGTTTTCTATTTGGATGCTTTTTACCAGGAGTCTTTATAAAATTACCACTTTCTTGTGCCTTTTTTGTTCCTTAAGTGTTCTTTTTACAGTATGAGATGCAAGACCTATAAATGCAGCAATTCTTTGAATTATGCTTGACGCAGACACAGTTGGCTTTGCATTTTAGGGTCTTGCATTTGTCTGCAAAAAAATTTATTTTCCTACCATCTGATCTTATGCCTATTCCTTTCCTTCCCATGTGTCCTAGAACAAACACAGACACTAGCACAATTCCCAGCACATGTTTAAAGTAATCACAAAATTCTCAAATTTTAAAAGCATTTTGCATGTTTGCAACACATTGACCAGATGCTTCACTTGCAACAGTTACATCACTGATGCCTGCTTATCCTTATACCAGCACAGGTAGTTAGGGAATACAATAGGGCTGCAAAACGGACTGACCATGTCAAGGCAAGAAAGCCAAGGATTTCTCATAGCCCATGCCAGGCAAGGATAGTAGACAAAATGCCAAATTAAATCTTGTACATTATATTCAATTTCACTTGTCCTTTAATTGGGATACCTTTACCAAATACAATTTTATTCAGCTCACAAGGATGCCCAGTTTTTCGTTTGGCTGCGCTATTTTTGGACATAGTTTAAATGTTTATTAAAAGTGTTAACACAATTCCAAATGCTCACAATACATGCTCTTCAGGCACATACTAATCACGTGCTATGTATTGGTAACAGGATTATAGCTATGGAAACATTTTAGCTCTAATTGAACCTTCTTTTCGATGACCGCTATAATGTATCCATTCCCTCTCATACATTTAAACGTTTCCACCAAGTGGTTAACAACTGTCAATCCCCTTCTTGATTGGCACAGAGTGCAGTTTTTATCCTTGTAATCATTACAGTAGTTGGATAAAATTGTGGTACCACAAGCTACTTCAATTATTTGGGAAAAGCAATTAAGATGCCATATAGAGTATTTTTAAGTGGGACCTGAGGTTTGGCGATTCTTGCGGAATAAGACATTTAAATTATTATTTATTTATGCCAACAAACTTACTGTTGGTGTTTTTAAACACACAAGCCGTGTGTGGGATATAAAGTACTTACAATAGTAAGTCACCATTGGGGTAATTTGTCTCTGATGTGAGACTGCCTTTGTGGTTTACCAGGAGAAATACGAACTGGTTTGAGAATTTAATGCCATTCTGGCAGTTTGTCACAATAGCTCAGTGGTTAGAGCGTCTGCCCGGTAAGCAGAAGGTCTGTGGTTCAAATCCCAGTTGTGCCATTGAATTTTTAAGTTCCAGTTCTACCTCTCAAGACATTTAAATTTTTTTAAAGCAATTTTTGGCTTCAATTATAAAAAAATCACCATACATGTTTGGTAACTATATTGTTACATTATGTGTAACAAGACTTATCATGAACTTAAACAGTTTTGACGTAGATTGCTCTGGCTTTTCTGTTTTCTTTTAGGAAAAGTCCCAGAATACAAAGGGCAGTAAGCTGTGATATAACATTTTAATACCAAAATGAATGACTGAGGTCATTAAGGCACAGACTTTGGAACTGGAGGTCTGCAGTTTGAATGCCAACAGGACTGACCTGGCAAATGGCTTGGAGGTACCTAAACTTAACACTCCCAAGTTTCTGTTCTGTATTATTTCATATAACATCAGTGTCCACCATCTGTGGTGCATATGCTGCAAGAACAGGCGCTAAACACCATTAAAAGAAAAGGCTAGTTTTAATGTGAGCTCTGTAAGTTTCCTTATTAGTAAGTTTTACAAGTGCACTGATCTTCTTTTACATGTTATACCATATATTCTCAAGCTGCCTTCTGTGGTGAATTCTATTCTGATTGTGAAGAAGCACAACTGGCATTTCAAATATACTTTATATTCTATATACATTGTAAGGCACTTAAAACTACCACCTGCAATATCTACCTTGCTGCTACTTATTAACAATTTAGTTTTCACTAGATCAAAACACGTACAACACTTTAAATGGATCTCAAATAAGCATAAAACTAGTAACAGCTGTGTCTCAAGAAACAAAACAAGACCATTCAGAATATAACATACGACCCAGGAATTTTGCCCAAATTCCAAAAGTATTTAAAAGATTTTAACTTCACTTTAATGCCACATAAATTTATCACAAACCTCATAGTAGATCATATACTGTCAGAGAAAAATATCAGGCATAGCTGAATAAACCGTGATAAGTAATACATAGGAAAAATAAAAATAAATTTAGACACCTGATTCATAGAACAATAGAGGATCCAAAGGCTTTCAGAATGATGGTGTGGATTGACTGGCCACTTAGAAAGATAAACAGAGATACAGAGTAGTGCTCTTGAACAATGTTAAACACCAGCAGCACTTTCAAGAGATAACCAGATTCTTCTGGAAGTTTTTGCTTCCCATCTTCCAATAACATTCTAAAACTATCTATAAAATTCTTTATGTGCTTGCAAGTCAATGAGTTATTAAACAAGATAGAGAGTTGTTCTTGATTATTCAATGCATTCTCTGAGTGCGGTCTGACAATAGTTCTGACATACAGTGTGTTCAACTCTTCAGTGACAGAAAAAGAGACTCCCTAGCCACTATGTCGGGAAGAAAAGTGAAGTGACAGTAAAAGCAGGATGTCACAATACAAGCAAATAGAAAAATCCACAGAGCCAGCCCACTTGTGTCACATCATCGACTCATATCAAATTACTAAGAGCTAGATAGTAAAGTGAATCAGATTTACTGACACATCACTGCTTATTAAAACTCGGGCATGTTTTGAGAGCTTACTTGCTCCCATTCTTAACCTGATGCTGACTGGTGGAGCTTGGTGTCGTCGTGTTGGAGATTGCAACACTGTTGTCCTTTGGTATCTTTTTCAAGAATTTCTTGGTGAGGTTGTCACTTTGGGGTAACTCAAAGTTAAAGACTCAATCTTTATTTTTCAGAATGAATATATTCTCCCAGGCTGTTAGTTGTTTCACTTTAGAGATGCTTCACTTTACTATCTAGATATTATATACATCACTGTAAGCAAAATCTTCAGGCAAAATAGTTTACTAAGAGCTGTTGAAAAGCCTAAATTCTAGACATTTTGGGAGAAAAGTCTACACATGAACGTCAGCAAATGACACAGCATATTCTACAAAAATCTGATGTGGCATTCATATGGCTTTCTCTGCTCCCCCTTTCTACAACATATTACAAAAGTTACACTTTTATTTACCTTTTTGTTAATACAGATAAACCTTCATCACTCATTTATTAATTTTGGTGTAGGTATAAGAATACAGTAGGCTGAAGCTATACTCACATCTTTTAAAAGACAGTCACTATGTGATGGCTTTGAAATGCTGTTCTCTTTGCAAATGAATAGTGATTTGCAGTTCAGACACACATAAAGTACTTGAAAATTTAAACCTTATTAGGTGTGGGTAAAAATATCATCAATGATATTTTATAAAAACCAATTGCTGAGTGAATGAGTGAGAGTGGGAGTAAGTGGGGTTTAAGGGTCCATCAACAACTAGGTCATTTGGACCTATGGTCAAAACCTAAAATCATAAAAACTCATAAATTTATAGGGTTAAAAGTTGAAAAGAGAAAGTTAAAACATCAAAAGGGTGAAACAGTGCAAAATCGCATCTTCTGATTACCCTCCCCTTATGTAGGACCCACCTAAGGTCAGACACCTGTCGGGGAGCAGATGAACCTATGAAGCGGACAGAGTGGGAAGTGGGTGGTCAGCCCAGCACCAGGTGTGATAGTAAGGAAGAGTATATCAAATGCAGGTGAAATGGATGATTGAAAAGGTGGTAATGGAGCAGTTGGTGGAATGAGTTGTGTGGGAAACCGGAGAAAACCCATCAAGACTCCACTTCGTCCACCATAAATATCACACGTGAGCCCCTGGGATTGAACCTGGACCACTTTGGTCACTTTGGCAAATGGTCTAACCACCACCATCAAAATCGCATCTTAGAAGTCTAAAATGCCCAAGTTACACTTGATTATCAAACACAAAATTGGCAACTGTACACAATGCCTTATCTATAGCTACTGGGTCATTGCAGACCAACCAAAGCAATAGACTGGTGCTCATGGGTGTATTGTGGACAATCTATTAATAGATGTGCAACGGAGAGTTGGACATCACATGTTGGACAGACAGGTGCCAGGTCACCACGCAGAAGGTAGCCATGAGTGGCTAGTGTGTGACCTATCCTCAGATGGGTTAGAAGAACTTCAGCCCACCTGGAATCCCTGCAGGTAAACTTCTTACAGTGAAGCAGACAAGTGACACAGAGTTGTGCAACAGATCACCATGCAAAAGATATCCATGAGTGGCATGTGTATGACCTATTCTTAAGTGGATCAGAATAACCTCTGACCACTGGAGCCCAATTGCTGAAATAGGTACTCTTTTTTGCTGTCACAAGGTTGTAATTCATGAATAACAGCCATTCTGAAGAGTTTCAATTTTAAAAGTTTAGCAGCTGTATGAGTAGAGGCTTTTTAAACATTCACTTGCTGTGCAAAGTGTCTTAGAGACTTATTGGAGAGTGAATGATGTACTAATTTCATAATTTTTTTCCTTCTGTTAGAATATGTATTTTTCTCTTTACTAGGTTTAGCGTTTAGGAGGAAGTTCTCTGCGTACTAAGAACAGATTAAATACACAGTATGCAAGTGGAGAAATTGCCATCTATGCTATGGGTAGCAAACATTATAAATCCATTTCACTTAATAGTCAATTGGAAGCCACAAGGATTTATGTTTGCAACCTCTCCAACAGCACAAATGTTGATATATCTGCTCTTACAAATCATATTGCTCAGCTTCCTCAATCTTTAGTAATCTCGAGTGATTTCTATAGCCATAAACACATTACTGGATAGTAAATCAAATGATCATTTGGAGAAACAATTCGGATTTTCTTTAGATTAGGTGATGCGAGCGCTTGGTCAGAATTTCGGCCAAGTCCAACTCGGCAGTGTGTACGAATGGTCACGAAAGTTGCCGAAGTTGCTGTGTTAATTCAGCACTGCCAACAGCACAATTTCACCAGGAGTTTGTTGCCAATAGTAAGTTTGAATGTTTTAGCGGGACCCGGCAGTATGCTGGTGACCTTCTTAGAAGCAAGTTGTGAGAGTGCAATGGATTGCTTCATTAGCATAGTAGATTTAGCGCCTCTGTGCTATAATGAGGAGGAATGCATGCAATTTCTTTACGACGAGGACCTGCTGAGAACTCGAATGCTATGCAGGGAATGTGATGCCGTGCTACACCCCGTGAGGAGGATATTATAATATAAATATAATGTATAATATTATATATAAATAATTTAATATAAATGTAATAATAATAAATAATAATATAATAAAATAATATAATAATATAAAATAAATAAATAAAAAAAGAACGAGCCAGCGTTTCGTGGACCTAGTAACAAGGCAATAACGATAATGTACACAATAATTTCCACAACAATAGTATGGAGTCGCACTAGCGATATATCCGTGTGAGCAAAATAATGTACAAAATATCTAGCCGGCAAGTGCTAAGTCACCTATTCTAAAGAAGAGCCGAATGCATTTACTTAATAAACTAAGGCATCAAATATTACTGCTTTTTAAGGATAGATAAATAAATAAATAAATAAACGGATTGGCTTTTAAATGCAGAATAAAAGTGTGAGCAAAATAATGTACACAATGAGCAAAATGGAGTCGCGCTAGCGGTATGTCTGTGGCGGCAACAATGCGAGTGCATTTGTGCTTAATGTGTTGGCAACCAAAAGTAGTGTAGTGTAAAAAGCAATGTTGGCAGATCTGAAAATCATCTGCTAGTGACAGCTAGCTCATGTAGCGAAACCTAGTGGCAATTCTGAAACCACTGTCGGCGCATGCGCAGTAACTTCGGACTTAGAATCTGGCCGGCAAGTGGCAAGTAACCTAATCTAAAGAAGAGCCAATAATTCAATCTGTGGTACTAACTCATACGAGACTTAGTAATTCTAAACTCACTAACTCTACTCGCTTTGAGCCTCTCACACCATTATTTCATTGGTCAGTTTGTTCTTCTCTGTATAGGAAATATCAATTTCCTAAAGCTCTTTTTATACCATACCATATGTCCCACAACGTCCACAACACTCAACTTGGAATTATTATTTATTTATGCCAACAAACTTACTGTTGGTGTTTTTAAACACACAAGCCGTGTGTGGGCAATGTTTGAGAGGTAGAACTGCAACTTAAAACTTCAATGCCAAGCTGGGACTTGAACCACAGACCCTCCACTTACTAGGCAGATACTAAAAAGTGTGAACAAAACACAGTTACTAGGGATTGTTTCAGACGATAAGCTCACTTATAACTCGCAAACCGACAAGATAGCTAATGTTAGTAAAAATCTATATGTCCCGAGATGCCTAAGAAACTCTATTCCTATTTCTACTGCAAAAAACGATTTACTTTGTGCTTATCCACTCCTTTTTGTCATATGGAATTGAACTATGGAAGTTGGATCACACCAACTGAAGTCATTACAGAAGCACCTTACAAAACAAATTTGAAAACCTTCCCACTCCTGATGACTTCTCACTTCTATTCTGAAGTGACAATTTATAATAAATTGCTACAAAAATATAGAGAAACATAAGACAAAAAGTATATTTCACTATACACTGAAAAGGATTCTCACAGATAAATCATATTACTTAAGTAAAAGAATATATGGAAGAAGTCTCTAGGGCCGTATAAACTAGGGTTGGACAGACTTTTGCATTCCGTGCATACATGGGCTCTGTGAGAATAGGATGCATTTAATGTGCATAAAAACTGGTTTATTCAAGTTGTATGACTATTTATTTCATAAGTAAATGCTATTCTGCCTATGAACACAATGTAATGAAACACAACCTTAAACAAAGCAAGCCATGTCTATTGCACATTAATTATTACTCAGCTGTTGAAGATTTGGAGAAATGTTATTAGCACAAGCTATGGGAAGAAATGATGTTAAAAGCTCATCTGCAAGCCGATTTTCACAATAGAAAATAACTGTCTATGTCTATAAGTGGAACCAAATAAATACAAAACTTTAGCACACAGCTTATGCACATTGTGAAAGCATCCTTTTGACTTTCGTTCCTAAAACTGCATAAGACTTGACCTTGAAAATATTTATATTGCATCTCTCTACCACATCAGAGGTCAATAAATTATACGCAACACCATTTTCATGCAATCTAAATTGCAGAACCTTGATGCACATTACTCTGATAGATACTTTTAATTTTTTATGTGCAGTAGTTCTTTATGCTTAGATAAAAATCGGAAATGATAAGTATTGTAACTGTGGCCATAAAGCTGATGGCCAGCCCTTGCCTGTGTTAATGACCTGTTCCCCCGCAGGACGATAGGCCATACAGAAATAATTGCTGCTGTGTGCTGTTCTGACTTCCAAACCATTCCTTTTCTGATATGCTCAAGTAATCCACTTCTAGAACTTTCCCATTATAAGCAAGCACTACATAAGGGGCTCACTTGTACCCAGGGACGCAAAGTTATTGGAGTTGAAGTGAAGAACCGAAACAGTGGGACAGTTAAACATTTACGAAGCGTTCAGTGGACAGCAACTGTGAATCGTGCCAAGTGCAGTTCAGTGTGAGTTGTGAACTGACAGTTCAGTTATGATTCGATTCGACACTTAGGTTCAGTTGTTCCGAGTCTGTGCAATACTGATCGAAGTGTACCATTAGCGCTATGCTAACCGACTAGAAGATAAATAAAGTGTGATTAGCAGTAATGATGTTTGTGATTTTGTTACAGTATCTTTTGTCCTTTCATTTGACGTATTCATAACAAGAATTTTCCTTAAAAGCTGCAATTCTATCAGCTATTTGGTTGTGTTATAAGAATGTATTTATTATTTATTTATGCCAACAAGCTTACTGCTGGTGTTTTTAAACACACAAGCTGTGTGTGGGCAATGTTTGAGAAGAAGATCTGTGGTTCAAATCCCGGCTATGGCATTGAATTTTTCAGTTTCTGATTCAACCTCTTAAACATTGCCCACACACGGCTTGTGTGTTTAAAAACACCAGCAGTAAGCTTGTTGGCACAAATAAATAATAATTACCATCTAAAGGTTACTTAAACCCGGGACATAAAGTACTTACAATTGTAAGTCGCCCTTGGGGTATTTATCTCTGATGTGAGATTCCCTTGTGGTAAGTACAAATCAGCTGGGGAATTTAATGTCGTACTGGCAAGTTGGCCATGGTAGCTTAGTGGTTAAAGCAGCCGCTCAATAAGATCCGTGGTTCAAATCCCGGCTATGGCATTGCATGTTTCAGTTTCTGATTCAATCTCTTAAAGAATGCATTTTCATAAAGTCCTAAATTTAGCTCATTTACATGCTATGTAATATCTGTTAAGAATGCCAAATTGGAAATCCAATCCGAATCACTCAATTGGGGAACAAGTTATATTTCATTTCCATGTACACTTTTTATTACAATTCCCACAAAATATTAAACTGCAATGATGAATGCCACTTAGCATCACTCGTGGCAGTCATCCTCTAACTTACTTCTAGCTGTTAGTACACTACAGCGTATGCTTACAGCAGTCACCGCACGGCAGGCAGGCAAATGCACTCAAATGCGTATCCCTGTTTTAAACCATTTGAATATCAATAAAATCTGGAGTTCAAACAGTTAAATAAAGATTCATAATATAAATATTTCTGTATATAAGTTTCTCTGTATAAATGCTTTTGTAAATATTTTATCAATTTTCTGTAATGTTTTAGCTACACAAATTTCTGTTAAATCACCATTTTACTGAGCTTTCAGCCAAATTATGTAAATGTATGTGACAAAGTATCTATCTCTGCACTTTAATTATCACTCTTAATACTGTGTATACAGCATCTTCCTGATAGCTCATATTCCTATCAACTTCCAACTCATAATTGTTTTTTAATGTTCCATTTATATGCAGCCTTTAACATCGGTCATATCAGCGACTTTTAACCTTTTGGAACAATTGCTCAAGAAAACGTTCACTTGCTTAAAGTGGTTTTGAACCTTAGGTTCCCATTACTTTGGTTTTTATTTAATTTATTATATTAAATTCACACACACATTCACAATCCCATTCATACTTCCAGACTCTAGGGAGGGTGGGGAATAATCCTAGTGGAAGAAACATTTCCACCCTCCCAGCCAAGAATTGAACCCGGGACACAGCAGACAGGCAGGTGCTCTACAGACTGAGCTACAGGGTCAGCCAATTCTATATTGTCTACTTAACATCTGCATTAAAATTCCTTCACACATACACCAAGTTCCTGATCTGTACTCGTTATTTTGATCCATTTCTCCCTCATGTACAAACACAAAACCAAACCTAACGTTGATTAAATCTCAAAATCGTAGGACCCTACCATTCACTGTGGCTTGCTATGGCCTGATGGCCTCTGCTCACCTCATACTCATTTTAAACCAGATAAGTAGCAACGCTGTCACTATTAGCCTGTCATGTTACCAATACTGAATGAATTAAGGCTAAACTAATTCCTCATAGAAATTTTTGGAAATGGCACATGTCTGTGGTACTTTGTTTTTCTATTCTTATAAAGGTAATGGTTCTAATATCGGAACCTTGGAATAAACCATGTTGTGGTATGGGAATACCAACAGGAGGAGTAGTAGTGCACTCTCTATTTGCAGATCATCAGGTGATAGTGGCTCAAAGCCAACAGGTTGCTAAATTCATGATAAGGAAGCTTATGGAAGTGCTTAAAAGAGCAGAGATGAGAATTAGTATGAATAAAACAGAATATTTAATAATTGGAGGTAGAGGAAAAGATATTAAGACAACTGAAGGAACTATTAAGGCAGTTTAAATATTTAGGATCCACAATTCATGAATCAGGGAGTTATTTAGATATGGATCATAGAATTATTCAGGCAAGAGGAACAACTAAAATGCAGAATGGAGTTTTATGGAAAATTAAATTATTTTGTTGTTCAACGACGCTGTCAATTGCCAGGATCACATCATCACCAGTGTGCCGGAATTTCATCCTGCGGGAGTTCTTTTACATGCCAATAAATCTGATGGAGCTGTCGTTTTTAAGCACACTTAAAACCCATTGGTCTGGGCCGGATTTGAACCTGCGACCTTGGCATTAGCAGGCTGTTTAATGGAGCAGGAATGTTAGTAGACAAAGAGGAGAATTCTCCTAACAGTTGTAGAGAGTATATTAACTTATGGATTTGAAGGATGAACCTTAATAGAAAGACAAAAAAAAAAAAAAAATAGATACAAGCAGTGGAGAGGGATGGCATTCGTAGAGGAGTGAGACTTGAAAGAATGAGGAATGTGGAGATAAGACAGATGAAGGAAATGGAGGAGTCAGTTATGGAAAGGAATAAATACAGGATGTTACAATGGTATGGATGTCAAATGAATAGAGGAGAGATGGCACAGGACATTTCTGGGATGGTCGCCGCATGGAAGGAGGAAAAAGGGACGACCTAGGACTTCATGGAAATTCAATGTTAACCATATGATGAGAGAAACCTACAACATGAGGATTGAGATGACTGGGAAAGATGCAAATTGGGAATACATGATAACTACTGACAAATGGAGCAGCCCTCAAAAGCAATGTAAAAAAAGTATAAAGGTAATGGTACATTTCAGATCTTGAAACTGGGGCACGCAACCATACAGTAATGCAGCTTTTGTCTTATTTAAAATTCTTTGTGGTGCTAGTGCACAGAAACATAGCATTTAGCCAGGCATTTATGAGTTCCCCTGGCACTGGCATGAATAAAAATGGCCAGTCATCAAAGTCTATCCTGCGATGCTGGAAGATATTGGGCATCTATATCCACAGTAAAGCTGGCTGGTGAGACAAAACCACAGCAAACAAGCATGGCTGCTATCAGCTTCACAGCATTAATGTAAGTATAGTAAAAATACATTGGAAAACCAACACAAAAACAATTCCAAATTCCAAAATAGGAAATGTTGTTGATGCTATGAAATGCTGGGCTTTGGCAATGAAGCCATTAGTGCTCTTGCTCTCCACTATTTCTCTGTAGTGGATCCAACAGGTAAAACTCACAGGTTTGTAGATGATCTTCAAGACGTCCTGAAGATGTCCTCACCTGCAGATCCGAAAGGGGGACTACTTTATCTCCGGAAAACTTAGCAAAAGTATAACAGTTTTTTTAAGTGAACACCAATGTTTTGCTTGTAATGGTGGTTACATCAACCACTCACATAAACCCCCAGTATATCTGTCAGTTAATGGATCCATCGGACCTGCCTGGGAGGGGTTTTAAGTCCATTGACTTTTTTCACAATCACCACTTGTGGAACATTTCTATGCCATGACAGACCAGCGTAAGAGATAAAATAACATTTCCTTTATTTCTTATGTTATAGTTACACCATCATTAGGTCATTTGTGATCATTTGGCCATGTAATTTTTGATCAGGGTTTTTTCCTTTGAAGAACCAACTTTATCCTGCAAGGGAGCAGGTAGGTCATCTCTTTCGCCTTCTCTGCTGTTGGGAACTTTGTTCCTCTTTCGCCAATGAAACCGTTGGATTGCTTGTTTGCCTGAGCACTCACCTTAGGCCTGTCCGTCTTGCGAGATCCTACCAGTAGCTATGCTACTGCTGGCATAGCCCAAAGGATCATTGTGGCATGGAAGTACCCCCACCGATAAGGTCCTGCAATCCCTAGAGGGCCACAAAATAAATGTATCCAGTCTTGTGAATCATATATCTGGATCTAATATTGCCCAGAAAACAACATGGAGTACATTGCATACTGTCACATAAGCACTCTTATAAGCAAATAAATAAATATATAACTATATTTTTCACATACATTTACTACATGAAGAGCAAAAGCTCTGTAAACAAGTGACACATCCACTATGAATTATATACAATACATTTACACACCTGAAGCTCACTATTTTAGGCCAAGAGCCACTTATCAAATGACCTACCTTGAAATATATACAAATAATGAGAAAATATTTGATACTGATTTGTTTACAATTTATTTACATTTATATACTATCATACAATTCCTTTACTGGATAATAAGATTAATATATAAAAATATCTCTGATAGTTGTGCTGCATAATTTTCTATTACCTTATTCTTGTCTATTTCTTTTTGTTTTATGTTATGAAAATGTTCTTTTAATCTAGTTCTGATATTGCATTTTATCTTTCCAACGTAGCACACTTTTGCTATGATCCCACGACATTGAGTGAAGAACCCAACCATTAAAACCAGTTTACATGTACCATAAGTTAATATTTGGGAAAAGATAAATATTAAAAAGTTTGAAACCCATTAATGAAGTTCAACCTTCCCTAAGAAGAAAACTTGTTATCCTCATTGTAACTCCATCAGATGTCTCCTCTCCAAAGATTAAAAATTGCAATGAACAGCAATGTTCCAGCCAGTAAACAAATTTTGATAATACCTTCAAATGAAGGTGAAATGTGTTGAAGGAAAATAAAGGTACAGTCTATTCGCATTCTTTTCAACCACCAGGTGAGGCAAGGGAGGGGAGGACATGTCTGTGCAGAAAGTGGCAAGTGGCAGCACACACAGTACGTATGTAAACAGTGCAGGTGACGTTGAACGTTCTACTCTCTATTACAAGTGAATAGTAAAAGAGGCCACCACCGACAGTATCATAACTGCAAAAACTCATAAAAGAAAGGTACAATAAACACAAAATGCACATTGTTGATGAATTAGCTCCTAAGCATGACCATGTAGCTGTTAGATTGCTCCCTCATTTTATCTTGAATATCATGGAATATGTACAGCCAGAAATAAAAAGAAACATTGCAGTCAATGTCTTTGGAAGAAAAAATGTTACTGAAATTTGATCCTTGGTTAAAAATACTACATATAAAGGACATTGAAAACAAGAATCAGTGCCATGTTGAACTAGAAAACTAATATTGTTCCTTTGAAGGTATAATGGAAAACAGCCAACCCCTGGTAATCAATCTATAAAGACGACGATATATTCATTGCATAGGCTTTTTGGGCCAGTGTCCATGGTTATGACGTCTTGGCCA
The DNA here is from genome assembly GCA_030765045.1 of Tenodera sinensis. Classification (NCBI taxonomy): domain Eukaryota; kingdom Metazoa; phylum Arthropoda; class Insecta; order Mantodea; family Mantidae; genus Tenodera; species Tenodera sinensis. The sequence continues at coordinate 199,595,581 of CM060961.1, forward strand.
TAACCAAGTTATAGTATATACCCAAGACGCTGCCTTCCCCGGAACGCTCATATACCATCAACAGTGATATATTTGCAAAGAGTAACCATTAATTTTAAATTAATTTCATGGTATAACTAGTACAATAAAATATTGTGTATATTTTACTGTTTATTTATTCTTCATGTTTGCAAATTACTGCACGTTCCCTATATATTCGCTGTCCTAAAGATTCAGGTTTCTTATTTACAATCACATCAAAGCAATTTTCAGCCAAATAGACACTGTAAACAAATTATTATTTATTTATGCCAATAAACTTACTGTTGGTGTTTTAAAACACACAAGCCATGTGTGGGCAATGCTTGAGAGGTAGAATTGGAACTGCAAACAAAATTAATGATCATGTGGCATAATGGCAATATTGCAACGCTGATATTTGAACTGCTCACACCTGGCACACAACCACCACATGCCTTACCTGGCGTGGTGGAAGGACCGTGGCAGCCTAACCCCTTCCATCTCCTTTAAGCCCTGGCCAAAAAGAACATGAATGGACTGCATGTGAAGTACAGTGTTTCAGTCACCTCTATATGGTTTATCATTACATTACTTCACAGTGTTAATTCCAACTAATTTTTTAAATATTTCTGAGATATTCATTGTTGGTTTATATTTCCCAATACCTTAAATTTATTGCATGTTGGTCACCATTCTTTTGTTTTTCATGATATCATGGAAAGAGTACAGAATATCAAAGCCAGGATATGGTGGATTGATGTATTGCTTCAGCCTTCTACTGTATTCCCATGATCCCCTTGTACCTACAATGAAATTTGTAATGAAAATATTTCTGCAAATGCTTATCAATTAACTAGAAGTAGATAGAAAAATAATCTTTTAGTAGAATAGTTTGTAAAAAGATGCTAAAAATAAACAATGTGGGTAGAGAAAATCAAGTGAATGTAATAAATCCAGAGACATCTCTCAAAATACTTCCACTTTTGGTAACCTTAATACATGCTTTTCTGGTAGAATCTTCCTCTTTATCTGATTACCCTTCTCTTATGTAGTACATACAAGCCAGTACCTAAGGTCAGATGCCTGTAGGGGAGCACACAAACCTACGGACTGGACAGAGTGAAGACCTGGAAGAAGGTGGTCAGCCAAGCACCAGGTATGATAGTGAGGAAGAGATGATATGAAATGCAGATAAAATAGATGATTTGAAAGGTGATGATGGAGCAATCGGTGGAATGAGTGGCAGGGCAAACCGGAGAACCTGGAAAAAACCTGTCCAGATGACGTTTCATCCACTTGATATTAAATCCCTGCACACCTCCTATCTCAGGTAAATGCTATAGGACGCAAAAATGCAACTATGCTAAAAAAATTAAATTTGACTTCTCTAAGATACATAGAAACTGCTTTTGTATACGAATAACAGTTGGAATATACTTCAGATGATAGTCTTAAATGCCTCAACTTGTGCCCTTGCAAATGCTACAATACTGAAGCTGTGCAGATATGAAAATAATAGCTTGGAATTTACAAATGTACTATTGCCATTGGATGCTGAATGATTGTCACAGCGGACCGTTATATCCAGTGTGCCCAGAATTCTGTTCATTTCTATTTTTTAAGTGTCCACAGTGTTCGGCAATGCTTGCCTCTTTTTAATCACTGCAAATGAGGAAAACATTAGAAGATGATGCCATCATGTTTTCAGAACTTACCAGTCATATTACGGCCAACCTGATGGGTTGGTGAAGTATGAAAATACAAGAGACACATTGGGGTACGAAGTGAAGAGGAGGGTCACCACATATGCTGGCTGGTCATCCTGTGAAACCACGTGGTCTGAAACAGCTATGTAACTCAGTCAGCATGTATACAAATAATCATCTGGGCCCAAGATGGAAACTTCGTTTCCTATGTGACTTTCTTTCCCTTAGAGCTAGGTATTCTTTTCTTCGGACACTAGAGCGCAGCTCCAGTATGTGGTTCACTTTCTGGACTATCTCCTCTGCTACATGTCGTTCAGCCTCGAAGTCATGGTGTTTGTATGTGGGCTGATGAGAGCTATCCCCCTGTTGGTCTGACGAGGAACTGGGTCCTGCGTGGTGATACACAAGGCGGAATGTTGAACGGTTGCTGGACTTTGCATCGATCAAGTCACATGCTGCAATGTTATCCATGTCGTAACTAACTGCCTTCTGACGATTCCAGAACTTGGCGCTTACTTTCTGTTGTATTACCGGGTCAATCTCTACTTTCTCACCAGAGATACCTGCAACAGAGTCATGTATCCTATCACAAATTGGAATGGATAGAGAAGCACAAAAGGTGCTGTATATCTGAATATTTAGTTATTTTAAGAATCCAATAATCCTGGAGACTGTATTAAAATTGCACATAAACTAAGTTATGTTTAACTTGTTTTATTTGTACAGGAACATGCATCTTCATAAGAGGAGTGTTTAGTAAGTCCTTAGAAAATCCAAGAAATGGTGTTCCTAGAATCGATAAAAATTTGCTTTTAGTAAGCATCATCTCTTACTAGATAGCAGTTAATAGTTTCAGCTACATCCATCATATGATTTCGTTATCTTAGGCAACTGAACTAACAACCTTGTGTTTGAGCGGTAGAATTGGAACTGAAAAATTCAGTCATAGCCAGGATTTGAACCACATACCCTTTGTTTCACACGTGGCTGCTCTAACCACTGAAATGCCATGGTATTGAATTTTTCAGTTCCGATTCTACCTCTCAAACAATACCCACACATGGCTTGTGTGTTTAAAAACACCAGCAGTAAGTTTCATAGTTGCTATCTTCCTTTCTTAGAAGTTTGAAAACAGTGTTGTTATAATTATTATTTATTTATGCCAACAAACTTACTGTTGGTGTTTTTAAACACACAAAGCGTAGGTGGGCAATGTTTGAGAGGTAGAACTGGAACTTAAAAATTCAATTCCACAGCTCAGATTTGAACCACAGGCCCGCCTAGTAAGCAGAGGGTCTGTGGTTCAAATCCCAGCCATGGCATTGAATTTTTAAGTTCCAGTTCTACCTCTTAAAGTGTTGTTATAATCAATTTAATTTAAAAGGTGAGTCAGTTAATAACACTAAACAACACTTACATTTATAATTTTCTGGAACGCGTTTCGGAGGTTAACTTTCCTCCATTATCAACCAGACAATAACTGCGTTTCCATGGTGCGGATGGCGATGCTTCTTCTGATGTTTCTTCTGGTAACGGTTCAAGAAACTTGCTGAAAATATCTTTCTGGGGAATGTCGAAATTAAATACTCGGTTTCTATTTTTTAAAATGAAGATTTATTCCCATGTGGACAGCTCTTATTTTCCGGTTATGTGTTTGAGGAGTTTCAGTTCTGGCTTTATGTCGTGATTTTTTGTCCAAAATTGAAAGGCAACAGCTGATTTTTTCAATTGTTTGCTCTTGATGTTCCTAATGTGTTCCTTGGATCTAATTTCATTTCTTTTGATTTTTCCTATTCTTCATTATAATCACTGCATTCAATTTGGTATATGCCAGATTTTATGTTAGGTGGAACAGCATCTTTGATTATTATTTATTTATGCCAACAAACTTACTGTTGGTGTTTTTAAACACACAAGCCGTGTGTGGGCAAAGTTTAAGCGGAAGGTCTGTGGTTCAAATCCCAGTTGTGGCATTGAATTTTTAAGTAGCGGAAGGTCTGTGGTTCAAATCCCAGTTGTGGCATTGAATTTTTAAGTTCCAGTTCTACCTCTTAAGCATCTTTGATGTTTAGTGTTATTGACTCACCTTTTAAATTAAATTAATAGCTGCTGTTTTCACTGTGGTGGTAAGAGGAATCTGACTTAGAAGACTTAGGATGTTTGGTTAATGATCTATCACCGGGGTCTCCAAACTACGGCCCGTGGGCCAAATCCGGCCCGCCAGTGACATCAATCCGGCCCGGGACTGCTAATCATTTGTTATTGTTATTTTTTTTTTTAAGTTAACTGTCATTACTCACCAATTTATTTAATTTTAATTTATCAATTAATTACAAAATAAATTCTTATAATATTATTTGAGTCAGTTACATTTTGTTACAAATCAACGTAAATATTAACACTTATAATAATACAATAATAATATTTACAATAATAATATTTAACCGTTCAGCATCTGCTCACTGTTTGCCCAAGATACACTCACCAGCGACTTCAGTATGGAGTTCCTGAGAACCTTCAGCTAGCTTTGGGTGATCAACAATATCACAAGAAAATCATCAAGTTCATCAAAGCATGCAAAGTTAATGTTTAAATTCAATGTAAACTTCATGATTTGTTTCCTCCTTTTTTTCCTCAATGTTTAGTCGCAATATGACTTTTATGTTGAAGCGACTTTAAATAATAAATAAATTAAAAAAAAAAAAATTTATTTATAATATTTGGTTACAATAATTCTGTTGCTGTGATAAGTTAGATTGGAAAAAAGAAACCTTAATGTTAGTTTGTTTTATTTAGTCTGTTTTATTTATTTGCTAGGTAAAGCTTAATTACAAATATAATAATCAGAAAATCAAATATTATAACTAACAAATAATTGAAATGAATGTCGTTAACATTAGTGATATCCTGCGGTTTCACCTCGGTAGTTATGGTGGGGTAAAGAATATTGTATATGTATGTAAACCGAAGTTTGGAATGCACATATATATCCTAAATATTACACATTAGTTTTATCCTGAAAATCCCTCAGGAACGGAAAAGCTAAATTAATGCGAATGAAACTACGGGGTATCCCCTTCTGAAAAATACTAATGAGATTTATGTAACTGCGATTTACCACTGGCAATATTTTGCAGTTGTGGACCAATTATTTTACTTGTACCAATTATAAAGAGAGATTTAAGATGATGATCGGTTAACTTAGATCTGTAAACATGCTTTGTGTACTTCATTTTGGAGAATATTTTCTCACACAAGTAAGTCGTACAAAAAACAGAAAACAGCCCACAAGCAAATTTATACTTATTATCAAATTGTACCAGTGGAAGACTCTTATAAAATCCCAACAAAGATGAGCTTTGATATTTGTTCTTAACTATATCACTGCACTGTTAATCAATAATTTCCATTTGAAGTTTCGGGGCCAGAGTTTCAATGTTAGTATCAAAAGGATTTTGAAAAATCTAAATTTCATTTGCAATATCATCAAAGTCTGAGAAACGGGTATATAAATTTATCTTCAAAGCACCCAAAGCTTCGATTGTAAATGGACAGGAAACTCAGTCTCAGCAGTGTGGCTGAATATTTCGTATGTTTTAAAATTGAAACAGTATTATTTTCTGTCGAAACGATTTGATATTAGTGCATAAATCATGGAGAAGCTGGTTTTCTCCTTGCAATCTCAAATTTAGTCGTTCATATGTTTTGTCGAATCTACATGGCTTCCACTATTCACTATTCACTATTTTTTAATTCAGTAAGAGGGCAATGCTTTTCATTAAAAAAAAGTAAAAATGATCTCTGTTCGTAGTTCAAAAAAGCATTGGAGGACTTTTCCGTAACTAAGCCAGCGTACGGCAGTATGATATGGTAAGTCATTTTCCCCAATCTCTTCAATAAACTCGCGGAATTGTCAGTGATTCAGCCCAGTGTATCTGATGAAATTAACAAGTGATATGAGTGGTTTTATAACTTCAGACATATCCAAACATTTTCTGCTCAAAGACTGCTGATGAATGATACAATGTAAGACTAATGGTTTTGAACCACTGTCATTTTCTGCATCCTTTAACACAAGTGCAATTATTCCTTTATTTTTACCACACATGCTTTTTGTCTCCATCAGTTGTAATAGATTTCAAGTTTTTCCATTGAAGGTTCTTATTATTAATGCCATTTTCAACCCCCTTGAAAATATTTTCCCCAGTAGTCATGCCGTGAATACTATCAATATCAAGAAGTTCTTCAAGCACTGCATAGCTTTTATCTACTCCTCAAATAAAAATCAACACCTGAGTAGTATCTGTCACATCAGTTGACTCATTCAAGATCAGAGAAAACCACTTAAGATGTCCATTTTTGTCACACAGTTCAGATGATATATTTTCTGCAATGTCTTGTACCCTCCGAGCCACGGTGTTTGCTGACAAACTGACAGTTTTAAGTGAATTTACTTGTTCGGGACATTTCTTGGGCTACTGCAATTACGTATTCTTTGATCATTTCTCCATCGGTGAATGGTTTTCCACGTCTTGCGATTTCAAGATCTGCACGAAAGCTAGCATGAGTTGCAGCCTCTTGTTCAGTGTTGACTTTCATTAAGCAGGATTGCTGCAATTTCAATCCGTGCTTCAAAGTTTGAAATTTTTCTCCTGTATATTTTGAGTAATTTTGCAAATTTTTCGCTTAATAATGACGTTTAATGTTACATTCTTTGAAAATGGCTATGATTTCATTGAAAATCAAACATAGCGTCTTATTACAGGACTCAGTCATGAAATACTGGTAGTTGTATTGATCTTTGAATGTTCTGCATTCACTATATATGTACTTTTTTCTTCTTTTCCATTCTAATAAATCACACACAAAACAAGTCAAATCAAAATACTGTTACATATGGGCGTTGGTCAGTTCGAAGATGTCTTTTAAACCGGGTTACACACTATGTACTTTATTTCACGATAGTTTCGCTTTCTCGCTGCCAGCTGCTAGCCACCTCAAAGTGGGTGGAATACACCAGAACGTTCTCGAAAGTACTACTAGCACTACCTGTTAGGATACAGGGTTCTATCACTACCTATTTTCCGCCAATAATACACAATTTGACCTAGCAAACTTAGAAACCATATGTTCGGCTCAGGGCATGTACTCGGCGACTAGTCTAGAAATTACAGATAATGGCAGGAAAAATTGAAACGGTTCTGGCCCTCGGAACTTTCTGGAGTAATCAATACGGCCCTAAGGCTGGAAAGTTTGGAGACCCCTGATCTATCAAATTGAGTACAGCAGGAATGAAGTGTTGCATCTACAGTTTGTGTGGTATGACCCAAATGAAGGGTGACATTGTGGACATACCATGGGGCATGAATGAAAAATATCAATACAAATAAATAATGTAAATAGAGAAATATAACCAAGAATGTTTGTTCCCATTATCATCTGAACTGAAACTATGTAGGTACACAAGAACATTTTATATAGTATAGTCACAACTTCTGTTTTGGTGAGTCATATATGAAAGGTTCACAGCATGGCTCTATTTTCTTCAAAAGTCAAGTATTTGGTATTCACTAATAAAATAAATGGCATACTATATGTTAAATTAAAATAATTATTCACAATAACACGCATAACTAACTGAAAATGGAACTATCAGTTTAGAATTTGCCTTAATTGTTGCTACTTGTAGATATAAAAAGACTATGTGCTTACTTATAAAGAGCATAAGAAAATAATTAGCAGCTTGAATCAACTACAGAATTCTGTCAGAGAGCAATTAGCTAGACCAGCACATTCAGGAGCGCAAACAAGGCCATCTTTAAAATTAAGCGCTGCAGTATATAACTTTCATTAGATGATAAATAAAAGAAATGTATTCTCTGTAATTTAGCGTTAGCAATTAGCCAAAAACAATTTTGATTTTGCCCTCATCCTAACTTTTTTGCATAAATTAGCTATCTGTTTCATTCTTTCTCCAATTGAAACCTTGAACTAAGATAAGAGGAAAGAAAGCTAGGTGGCACCATGGCCAAGTGATTAGACTGTTCACCTATCAGCAAGGTGGCCCGGGTTTGATCCCAGGCATTCACATGTGGTATTTGTGGTGGATGAAGCAGTATCTGCGCAGGTTTTCTCCACGTTTTCCGGTTTCCCACAACACACATTCCACCCACTGTTCCACCATCTTTCCATTTACCCATTCCACCTGCACCTCTTCCTCACTCTCATACCTGGTGCTTGGCTGACCACCTGCTTCCAGGTCTTCACTCTGTCCAGTCCATACGTTTGTCTGCTCCCTGACAGGCGTCTGAGCCTAGGCACTGACTTGTAAGTCCTAGGAGGTGTCAGTCCTCCATACAGGGAGGGTAATCACATAACGAAGGAACACAGGCTACATCCACACTTTTATCATGAAACACTTACCCAGGTGTATTTCTGTCTTTGTTCTCACTTTGTTGAGGATGTAAACACGATATGACTGATAAAGAGGAGCCTCCATAGCAGTCATGTGACCCTTCATGAGGATCTGATCCTCCCAGTCTTGTTGTTGAGCTGAAATATTAAATAGTCTTATCTTTATGCTGATATCAATACATATGTCATGAACTCAGAAAGTTTTATTTTATACAAAGGGACATTGGTTAGTCTTCTCACCAATTAATACAATGGAAATTAATGACATGGCAGATAGAATGAAAGATCAGTATCCTTTGTGCACCACCATAATAACAAATGAGCTGTGGGTCTAAGAGAGGAAAAACAAATGTCAAAAATGAGCATTGTGTTAGAAGATCCATTTCTCAGTCTACTGAAGAATGCTGATGCTATGTGTATGCTTATGGAGGATCTGCAAACTGGCCTGAAACACAAACTTTGGACATCTCTTATGAATACATATTTAACATCAGTATGAAGCATGAAAAAAATGACTCCTAAATGGATTCCCTTACATCTCCATGCTGATCAAAAAAAATCATGAAAGTGAGTTGACTAGCAATGATTTTAAATATGATTCTTCCAAATTGTTTAAATGTTGTTGTTGTTAGCTAATGCTGGATTTCTGACAATGAAGTCATTAATCCTCTTGCTCTCCAATATTTTTCACTGATGGATGGGGCATTAGAAGTGGCTGGGCATATTTGAAGGTGGTCTCGATCCATTTCCTCTTGCAGATCACATAGAGGACAGAGTGGTGAAGAATATATCCCAATTCTGTTTAAATGTTTTGCCAGACAATCATGTCCTGTAATCAACCTGAAGGTTGCAACTGCTGTTTTTCGAGGATACTCAGGAATTACTGTTTGAATGTCTGGTAGTTCCCATCTTTTATTCTTTGATTTTTCATAGTAATATTTTGCAATAATTTTTTTGAATTCAGAGTTGACTAATCTTTTAGCTGCATAAAATGGTAGATTAACTATAGATTTCTGCACATTGCCGGTACCCTTTTTTGCAAGAAAATCAGCTTTCTCATTACCACTCAGTCCACAGTGAGCTGGTATCCATTGGAAGACTAGGTGTTTTTGAAGTGCTGTTAGATGGGTAAGGATTTTCCAACATTCTATAATTGTTTGGTTTTTTGGTGACAACTTGGAAGTAATTGCTATAATTGCTGCCCTGGAATCTGAGAGAATAACTGCTTGCTGAAAATGTGAAATTCTGTACAAAAGATTTTGTAGGGCCATTCGATTTGCTTCAATTTCTCCATTAAAGTTAGTAGTTCCATAACTTAAAGATTTGTAATAGGAAAAGAGGTGACATGTGACTCCAGCACCTGCTCCATCTTGGTTTGATATTAATGATCCATCAGTATAAATATGTAGCCATTCGTGTTCTGGAAATCTAGTATGGATTGTCTCTAATGCCAATAATTTTAGAACACTAGTTGGAGTATCACTTTTCTTAACTTCTTCTATCAGGTGTAAATAATATGTGATGTCTAATGTTTGTGTCGGATTGCCTTTAGATATGAAGTTTTCCTTTGAATTAGGAAAGTATACATTCTTCTTGATGTCTTGAATTTTGGAAAGAAAGCTCTCCTGAGTCTTTAGTGTATGTATAAAATTTCTCTTGTGCCATGTATTGAATGGGAGTCTGATCAACTTTTCGTGTTGAATACGAGCCGCTTTTTCTATTTCATATTCAATGGGACATTGGTTGGTTAGTATTTCCATAGCTTCTATTGGTGTGGTTTTGATAGCACCTGTAATTAATCTCAGATTTTGGTTTTGAAAGATCTGAATCATTTTTGTGTTTGCTGTTACAAGAACTTCGCTGCAATGTTAAGTAATATTAAAAGTAATTGTATACATTGAACCTTTTAACAATAATTGAAATCTTGAAGAAATACAAAATCAGGCTCTTCACCTAATCACTGGAGCAGTTAAATCCACACCTGTTGATGCCATACTTGCTGTAACACGGACTCCATCAATAACAACAAAAATAGAAGAACAAACATTGCTCCAACACAAGAAAGTGCTACGACTGCCAAACTCTAAATGGACAGAAGAGAACCTGCCCCCCCCTCAATCCTTAAAACTCATAGTAGTTCCCTAGAAAACGTAACACAGATTAAGTCCAAATTGAACATTCCTAACACTAGAGAAAATCTACTTATAAGAGAAAATCCATTGGAATTATAGTAATCTACCTTCAGTTTGGAATTAATAGAGGAAATAAGTAAATCAGACACACCAAAAGAAATACAAAAGCTTCTACCACTGGAAACAATCAATACTAGATATCCCACAGAAGAATGGCTACACATATATACTGATGGATCCTCCACGGAAAACCTTACTGGAGCTGGAGTTACATGTTCACATTTTTCCTTTTATCATTCTGTTGGCAGGGACACAACAAATTATGATGGAGAAGTAGAGGCTGTACACATGGCTCTCAGACAATTATTAAATCTTCCCTTAAATAAATTTAACAAGGCAGTAATTCTTTCAGATTCTAAAGCTGCAATTCAGGGAATATGTTCAAATACTACAAAGAAGTCAACAAAAATTAGAGAATGCTACAAAATGTTAACACAACTCCAAAAAGTTAATAATACTGTTCATCTCCAATGGATTCCAGCACACTGTGGAGTCATGGGGAATGAAATTGCAGACTCACTTACAAAGAAAGGAACATCAATAAAACAAAAGTCTAAATTCAATCTCTCATATTTCTCAATAAAATGCTTGATCATTAAACAATTTTCTCATTCATACCTACAAGAAATAGAAACAAATGTCAAGGATAAAAAATCTGATGTGTTGCACTCACATGACTTTCTCTACTCTTGTAGTAACCATTCTTACAAACTCTTATTCCTATATCTTCTTCGTGTTAGTTAAAATAAACATTTGTACAAATTATCTTATTGCTTATTTCCTTGTAGGTGCAAGGGGAATATTGGAATACAGTAGGCTTTGTGCGATAGTCAAATCTTTTAAAGCTTTGAGATTCCGTTCTCTTTGTACACGTAGCATATAAAAAAATGAACGATGACCCATTTCACGAAAGTTCCAAGTTTTCCGAAACTCACACACATAACAAGGTATATCTCTGAAATGGTTCACCCTACAAGAAAATTTATTGAGACATAAATTGTGTATTTTAGCAAGATCTACATTTTTTGTATAGTATAATTTGGTCTATCTCTAATGGTTTACCAGTTATGCAAAAGTCGTCCAGAGTAAATACAACTACAGGGGCTATAGCCAGAAAATTCAAGATATACATTTCATTTGTCATCAAAATATCTCAAACATATGACATTTTAATCAAAATCGTTAGAGCCATTATCAAGAAAATCAAAATTTTCGAAAAATTTTCCATGTAAAGGGTAGTTTAGGGTGGGGCTATTTTCTTCAAAATCTTCTTGTCACATCCTTGAACGACATTAAACTTAAATACCAACTTTGGTTTTTAACCGACTTTTCGCTTTTGAGCTATGCTGTCCACAGACTGACAGACACACACACGGACCTTTTTCTAAAAATGCTTTTTTTGGATTCAGGGGGCCTCAAAACATGTATTTCCGGTGAAATCTCGACTTCGAATTTTTGGGTGGAATACAATACTTCCCCTACTTACCAGTAGAGAAAGTAAAAATGGACTACACTACTTCCTAACCCAGATATAGTCCCCCAGAGAACAAGGACAATAGCAGTTGCAGCCTTCCGACTATTGACAAATCACGACTGCTTAGCAAGTCATCTCTACAGAATAGGTATCTCAACTTCACCAATGTGTCCTGTGTAACGATCCAGCAAAAATGAACCAAGACCACTTGAAGACCTGTGAAGCATTAAGATCAGAAGAAACTACAATTCAAAAGTATTGGAAAGCACGAATGCTAATGGCTTCATTGCCAGATGCAAGGCTCTAGAAAACAACAACAATAATTGAAATTGTGAGTGGATTGGTGATACTTTGGTTTCATATACAAAGTTTCTACTCATGACATTGAGACAGAATATTAGAAGACCCCAAAAAGAAAATCGTCCATGTAAATGTTTGTTAAAAGTGTAATTCATTTTTTGGTGTTGGTATGAGATAGTTGAATGACGAAAGCATGCTGATAGGGTTCATTGTGACGAACAACTAAGTTTGCACAAAGACGTCATAAATCTTTCAATATTTGATTTTAATATATGTGTATAAATATTAGAATTGTTTGAGTTCCATAATAAAAGTAAGAGACAATAATTGGGATCGCTTCCCTAACGAGAAAGAACTATTTGCGCGGATGAATACCACGGATGAAGCTTGAAAAAGGCGGTGTGTCGTGTCAAAAGGACACCAAGAAATAGTTCACTAGCGTGGGTATCTCCGAGGTAGACGGACGTATTTTTATGTGTACGCGTCATGAAATAGTAAAAGTGAATTTACTAAGTGTTTAGAGACCTTTAATTAAATTTGGCGATGTTAGGGAAGTTGATCCGCTAACATAAGACTTTCTACTGTGATGTGATTAAAAAAAAATTGTGAACAAGAAGGTGCAAATAAAATGTGTGACTAAAGTTAAACCCAAGTGTATGTTCATTCCATCCGTTACCACGACCTTGTAGATAGAAAACGAGTCTCATAGCACAGCTCATTTCGATAAACTCTTACAAAAACCGCATCAAAATGGCTTGCCCAATGTGGAACTCGAATTTAGGATGGAATGCAAATTACGGGAATTGAACTCACGATAAACATCAAGTGACGCCATATCATCACGCCAAAAGGAAAGAAGACGCCATTAGACCATCGTTTGATATCGAGATCAAAACACCAATGAATGGATAATCAACGATACATCAAAACACCGATGCACGGATAATCAACGCAGGAAAACACCGGAGATCATCCAGCGAAGCCAACTGCCCAGGAGACGTACATAACAGGACGAATCAACGAAAAAAAAAAAGTAGGATCAAAAATTTTTGTTTTCACATCCAGTTCATTTTCATTTTTATGTTACTGAGGAGCGGCAAAGTAGTGGGACTTTTAACCCTAAGTGAATTGAATAAAGAAACTAAAATGTCGCGAAAAGAGATAGAAACAGGAGTGGGGGAAAGGGCAGATAGGCCTAGTTATCAGGTAGAACCAGAAAGTGAGGAACAGCTAGCGATAGGGAAAGACCAAAGGTTATTAATGATCATGTTTGAAAGACTAGAACAAAGTTTAGGTCAAAAAATGGAACAGAATAGGGCAGAATTAAAACAGGACATAGAACAAAGTTTAGGTCAGAGTATAGAACAAAAACTAGAACAAAATAAAAAAGAAATAGGTCAGAGTATAGGCCAGAAAATGGAACAAAATAAGGTAGAATTAAAGCAGGACATAGAACAAAGTTTAGGTCAGAGTATAGGTCAGAAACTGGAACAGAATAAGAAAGAAATAGGTCAGAAAATGGAGGAAGTGAGACAGAACTTAGAACAGAAAATAGAATTGGGAAGACAGGAGTGTAAAGAAAATATGAAAGTAATGGAAACTAATTTAAAATTAGTACATAAAAACTTAAATGAGACAAAGGAAGCCTTAGAAGCTAGGATAGAAATCATAGGAGATAGGATGGGAAAAATAGAATCAGAAATGAGAGAAAATAAGATTGTATTAGAAGGAGAAATTGCTAGGTGTAGAGAAGAAATAACCAAATGTAATACAATGTAGACTGTAAGATTACAAATGTAAAAGCAGAAATAACTGAGGAATTAAGGAAAGAGATTGAGGTAGTAAAGAAAGACATTATTAATGAAACTGTAGAACAAATTGTAATTCCTAAAATTAAGACGATGACTGATGTGGTGCATTTGCAACAGGATGCTATAAATGATATGAAACAAAGTCACTTAGAAATGAAGAATGATTTAAAATCAATTTTGAAAGAAATGAAAAAAGGGAAAGAAAGTTTGGCTAATGTAAATGATGTTGTGAATGCACTACAAAGGCAAGATGATTTAGATGTAAGTAATGTACAAGATGAGAGTTATTTGAATAATGTACAAAATGTTGATTCACCATACAGAGAAAGGGGTTCACAACCAAACAATTGCACGACACTCAACACATGTTACACCAACAGCATATTACATGAAATCACACCACCTACATTTGACGAGAAGGGAGACGATCCAAAACTCTTTGTTAAAGAGATGGAAGAGTATTTTAAAGTGAAAAGGATACCAAATGAGCTTAGGATGATGATAGTTAAGAAAAGCTTAAAAAACAAGGCATTAGAATGGCTCAGGTTAACACTAGCTGGTCATGAGTCGTATAGTTCATTCAGAAATTTATTCCTATCAAGGTATTGGGGCCCAACTAAGCAAAACCAAACTAGGGTAGAGCTAGCGACAGGTAGATATGATCGAACCAAAGGGTTATCGCTAGTCGACTATTTTATAAAAGTGGCCAACAAAGGAAAGCTATTAGACCCCAACTTGTCGGAAGCAGAACTAATTACCAGCATAACAAGACATTTCCCAGACACAGTGAGAACAGGGTTAATTGTTGCGAGGCCAGTAGATTTTGCAGATATGATAGAATTGCTGACAGCCTTCGAAACACAAAATGGTCGGCCTAATGAGCATAGACATAGGAACGGTCACCCAAACTCACCCATCTTAAACCGGAGCATGGCTACGAACAACCAGAATGAGGGAGAAGATAGAAATACTAGGAGCACCCATGAAAGGGGGAGAGGGGCACACCATTTCCCACAACCACATAATCATGGCGAGAGGATGGAGAACACAAGACAGCGGTACCACGACACAATACCGAGGGGTGAATCGAGATACAGAACGCATAGATATGATCGGGGGAGACCAGGAGACCGTACCCATCAAGTGAATCACATACGATTCTGTAGGGAATACTTCAACGACCAAAGACTGTCATACAACAGGGGTTCACGCCAAAGGGGCAGAGACCAATGGTACACTGGCGACATAAGACAGCAGGAAGTAGATGAAAATGTGCCAAATAGGGCAGATGCTGCACAGAATACAGAAACAACAACCACCACCAACACTCAGGGAAATTACAACAACTAAGTTCATCCCAACCGAGTGGATGACCAACAACATAATACCCAAGAGGTTAACAATTGACATCGACACCGTGATGGCTACACAGAGAGAAAGATGGACCACTGGTCATAACAAAACAGCTGGGTGACCACACGTATGAGCTACAGAATACAAATGGCAAGTTGGTAGGAAGATACCATAAAAATAAATTAAAACCACACAAAGAAAGGACCAAATAGTCTTTGCCAACAAATAAGTAAAACAGGAATAGTAGAGATGATGGAAAATAACAATTTTTAATGGGTTACTTATAGAGAATTATGTTCAGATTAGAAAATACAACAAGAAAGAAAATCAACATAGTCATTGGCTATATCGACCACAAAGAGCATTGTCAACAAAGACAGATGAGGACACTGATTGTCATTAAAGAAATTAATTATAGCAACGGAAAATAATGTGTTTTTGACATAAGGATGTCAGGGACAAAAATAAAAAGGAATCAATTGTGATGACAAAGATAAAATATTTCGACACAAAGATGTCGAGGGTGAATTGAGAAGAAAAATAATACAATTGCAGAATAATTATAAGTATAGAAGTTTTCTCTTATAGAGATAAGAGACAAAGAGGTGACAATTAGTGAAGTAAGGAAAACCATAATCAGAAAAGCAATGCCCATGAATTAAGATGGATATAGCCAATGCTAAGCTCGAAGAAATATTGAACCAAATAATAATGAATAAGAACCCAATTAAAAAATAGTACCATTAGTAACATCAGAGTTTAAGAACCGACTCAATGACCTGCCTATACATAATAAGCTTACAAGACAAAGAAGGCAAAGAACTGAATAAAATATTGCCATAAATATGATCATAATCATTAGCTCAAAATTTGTATCCTGTTTTTCTCTCCTCATAACAAAGAACATAAGTCAAAAGCCACATAATAAACCATGATACACTTAAATTATATTTGTGTCAATGTCAAATGTACAATAACTGGATGTGTTGTATAATAACTGAACATGTGGTACAATAACTGAATATGTATTGTATAATAACTGGATATGTTGTATAATAACTGAATGTATTGTACAATAACTGAATATGTGATGTATAATAACTGAACATATATCGTGTAGTAATTGAATATGTGCTGTATAATAACTGAACATATGTGGTACAATAACTGAATATGTATTGTATAATAACTGGATATGTTGTATAAGAACTGAATATGTGTTGTATAATAACTGAATGTGTTGTACAATAACTGAATATGTATTGTATAATAACTGAATATGTGATGTATAATAACTGAACATATATTGTGTAGTAATTGAATATGTGAAATTTATAAAGACATGCTGTGTCATGCCAAAACAAAAGACAAAGACAAACAGCGGAGAAGACTGTAAAGAAAAAAAATAAATAAATAAATATTGTACAAAGTGATTGCATCAGAGGAGTAAGGAGAAGGATTGTATTGTGTTTCAAGATTGTGAATATAGGTGACAACTTGAAAAACAAAACAAGGGGCATATGAAACAGAATATTAGAAGACCCCAAAAAGAAAATCGTCCATGTAAATGTTTGTTAAAAGTGTAATTCATTTTTTGGTGTTGGTATGAGATAGTTGAATGACGAAAGCATGCTGATAGGGTTCATTGTGACGAACAACTAAGTTTGCACAAAGACGTCATAAATCTTTCAATATTTGATTTTAATATATGTGTATAAATATTAGAATTGTTTGAGTTCCATAATAAAAGTAGGAGACAATAATTGGTATCGCTTCCCTAACGAGAAAGAACTATTTGCGCGGATGAATACCACGGATGAAGCTTGAAAAAGGCAGTGTGTCGTGTCAAAAGGACGCCAAGAAATAGTTCACTAGCGTGGGTATCTCCGAGGTAGACGGACGTATTTTTATGTGTACGCGTCATGAAATAGTAAAAGTGAATTTACTAAGTGTTTAGAGACCTTTAATTAAATTTGGCGATGTTAGGGAAGTTGATCCGCTAACATAAGACTTTCTACTGTGATGTGATTAAAAAAAAATTGTGAACAAGAAGGTGCAAATAAAATGTGTGACTAAAGTTAAACCCAAGTGTATGTTCATTCCATCCGTTACCACGACCTTGTAGATGGAAAACGAGTCTCATAGCACAGCTCATTTCGATAAACTCTTACAAAAACCGCATCAACATGTTTCAAAGATATTTGAGTGAAAACTTTGTTAGTGAAACCAAAGTACATAAATTCTTAAGGCTTTCACGGCCGGCATTGTCACTCCATTATGTATGTTTTCTGGGGTTGTAGGCTATAGTCTAATTGTTTCCTTCTTCGATGTTTCACCAGTCTCGACTTCTCTGGACTCCAGAGCTCCTTTCTTGGCTTCGACCTTCCTGAGGACGCTGGATGCAGTTTTCGAGCCTACCAGCTCAGAAAAACTACACAATGGAGTCAAAACCTAATTGTTTGAAATCAGCAATCCTTACCTTTTGCCTTAGCACCTTGATCCGGTAAAATGCTCCATGATTCCAGTTCACATTCTCTGTAACAAAGATTTAAGATGTACAGCTTGTTTGGCAAATCAGTTTTAGTATATACTGATTTATTCAGTTTAAAAAGCTACAGGAGGAACCTCAGTTCTGAGTCTAGCCTGAGGGGATGAAGACAACAATCTTCAAAATGTGTTCCAAAAGGAATCAGGAATTATTGAAAATTCAATTTGAAAAATAGATTGTTTAAAACAAGTTTACGTTCTCAACTGTAGGACATACAAAACATGGACAGCTATTGTCACCTACTTTGAATCTGATTTAGCCTCTGATTCTTCTTTTTTCTGAACCTCAACTAAAGCCAAATATGTGAAGCCAAACTTGCCCACCGTTTCCCTGGGATCAATGCATGGGAAGTCCCAGTCAACTTCACCATCGTCTTCAGCTATAAACAGCCCATAATACTCAACACTATCCCTGCAACAAAATATATCTGCTATTTATTGTTACTTAATACTTCTTATGTTCTAAAAGATTACACTATTCTTTTATTCAATAATTTCATATTTTAAGCAATTAGAGTTACACCACTTAACTTGGGAAATGGCACTTTTGTAGTATAAGACAATATCTAAATACTGAAAGCCTTAGAAAAGTAGTATCAGACTGAAAAATTATGGTTTTTGTTTGGTTGCTCTAACCAACTGAGCTATTATGTCCACATGACATTAAATTCCCCAACTGAACTCACAATTTTCCCAGTAAACCATAAAGCGATCTCAAATTTATTTTGAGATAACATGCCCAATGGGAACCTACAACATCTAAATTATTTTAAGTCCCACGTTTCATACTTTAACTACAGTAAATTCATAATAACGATTCCATTTATAATGTTTACCTACACATAGCGGCATAATTCTGAAGTCCCAACTTTTATTTCATTTGATTAACCTTCGATATGGGCGTGTATACACGTCCTGTGCATTTGTGCATTTAACTCTTATTTATCCCTTATCTAACTCAACTTATTTTAATTTTCCCTTTATGAAACATTTAAGTAAAGCCTACATACTTTACTGGCTTACCTTAATATGTTCGTTCTGCAGTGATGCCTCAAAACAGGGATAAACACACAAGGGCATATCTCCACATTCGCAAATTCCCTTCTTGCGGCACAACTAAACACTTTCGAGATGGGCGGGACTTCTTTGCTGTTGGTGGTATCCTTTTAGGATAATGTTTTCCTTGAAGTCTGAGGGGTGCAGGGGTTCTGGATTTTCTACCCCCAACGTGGTATTGTTAAATTAGGCTGCAAGCTATTGATAGTCGGAAGTCCAGGTAGGTCATTGTCTTGTGTGGGTTTAGAGCTCTCCAAATTACCAAACAATTGTATATGGTTATATCCAGTTGGTGCAAAAATACCTTTTTATACCACTTCTCGCTTCAGCTACAAGCAGGAAAGTATATGTATGTATTTCAACAAAGAAAGAAACAAACGGAGCCTGCTATCCAAGTTATGAAACACGCATAAGCAAAAGCTGCAAACATGCTGTATTCTGATGACTCAGAGACCACGCATACAGTAGTGCTTTATTTCACAGTATGCTGACGCACAAGCTACACATACAATGAATCGACTACTGTTTCTTTCAGAGAACTTATATTAGATGCGTTCGACAGAGCAAAGTTAACTTTTCAACACAGTAAAACAAAATAGTGCCATTTCAACGTGTTGTAAATGCAATTCAACTTTGCTGATGACGTACATGTATACTGCATATAATGAGTTTTATACCAGCTTTTGTTTCATTAAAATAACTTAATATTTACACAAAATACAGCTGTGTATGTACAAAGCACTTTTAGCGCATTTAACAATTTAAATACCCTGCCCTGGATATTGGGTAGCAGTTCTCGGCTTGCGGACACTTTAAATGGCTATCGCTCAAGAGGTTAATGCAGTTTGAAATTCAGTTTAATATATAGGTTTCCTTTATGGATCCCACATATAATGTTAGAATACAGAGAATATTAAAATAAATTATTGCCTTTTTAAGATTCACTGCAAATTATATATTCATTCAAAAATATAATTTTTCAACAGTTATTTTCCTTCATTACTGCTGGCCAATATAACTGCAGGTCATTTATTAATAACTTTATTAGGTAGCACTGGGGATACAATTGAAGCGAAGCTTTTAGTCTTTAAATAGTGGTTATATTTATACTGCTAGATTTGTCTATCACATGGTATATTACTGTGCTTTTCAAATGGGAAGAGTTCTGATCTGCAGACTATGAGATATGTTTACGTGCACAGCATTGCAAGCTCACTACCCCTGCTCTTTACATATTTCCCTCTCTCTCGCACTGTCCTAGTTCATGTCCACCTGGCGCTAGACATAAAGGAACCCAAAATGAATTTTCCAAACTTCTATAATAATACATTTGTTTAAATTCAAATTGGAACATGCATATTATGTATGTTAGATGCTATATAGCTATATATTATGAATTACCTGTTTTTTAATCCAATGAAACTGCCAGTGGCTCATCCGCATCACTTACGTCAAGAGGCAATTTGTCATTGTCACTGTCTTCATCCTCTGAGTCTTGCAAATTTATGATGATCAGTTTCAAAATCTCATCACAGCCTATTTCTTTTCAAAAGCCGTCTTCTTGTAGTTTTTCTGCATGTCTCACACAATTTTCCCAATCTTATAAAGTTACCTTGTCAATTTTTTCATGAATAAGTCATTCGTCAGACAGTCTAAAAGTGTTATTTCTGGTTGCAGCCCCCGTTTTATTTGAGCCCACACTAACTCAATTGGGTTATACTGGCAGTGATAAGGGGGAAGGTGAATTACCTCATGTCCCATTTCAATTGCAAGTTGATCCAGCTGATACACTTTTTTCCTGATTTTTAAATGGAAGTACTTGTTGCAGTAACTCATTTTTAGTTTCTGCTGCCAAAAATTCAACCCCCTTTTTTTGCAACCATTCAACAATTTGGTTTTTACTGCTGGCCGTATTCAGCACTTTGTTTTCAATAACTGAATGATATGGTGCATTATCCATTATAATAATGCTTCCCTCTCCTAAATAATTTAAGAATCTGTTTAGAAACCATTCTTTAAATGTATCAGCTGTCATCTCTTCATGACAGTCTGAGGTGGTTTTCGAGAGAAAAATCCATTTGCTTTCAGGTAGAAAACCTGTCTTAGCAGATCCTACGACAAATTATAAGCTGACTGCCTTTTCCAACAGGTACCTTTAGCCCACCCTTTTTTGAGAAGTCTTGCCAGATTGAATTTTGAGTGTGGTTTCTATTTACCCATGTCCTGTCTAAGTAACATATTGGTCTTGTATCACCAGAATTTCTAATTTTGTGCATTTTGCATAGGAATTTTAACCTTGTCGCAACAATGTCACTCTTCTACATTAAAAATTGATGCCCATCATTTGTCTTTCTGTACCTGAACCCCAATCCTCTCAAAATTCTGTAAGTCGATGAATTTGACCCAGTGTAAGATATTTTACCTCTAAGAGTGGAAGTTATTTTCTGTACTGTTAGAAATTCACCTTGGTCATAAAAGTCGAACACAGTTCTACGTACAACGTCCTTGTCAGTCACTTAAATTTGTAACCCTCTTCGGAGGTCCAATGTGTTTTCAAGGCGACACAAACTCTGGAGAACCACTGGGATCAAACTTCCTTGCCTCTCCGCAAATATGAGACACGCTTGTTTTACCCACACCACAAGCTTTAGCAGTAAGGTTTTGAGCTTTTTTGAAATCAAGTTTCTTTCTTTCTTCCTCTTTGTTGCATCTTTTAAAAAATGTGTAGACCCTAAAAATAATATTTCGAGCCTGACTTTGTAATACTTGCCTCTTTGTCTTGCCACTAAATTCACCGCTAGAAGCCACTGCACTACACTCAAAAGCACAACACTTCACCCTTCTTCTCAAGAACTGAACTGAATGCTCACTTGAACTCCGTAGGGTAAATAAACACCGTCCTTGATTACGGAACAACACAATAATAAACATGTGACAGCTCACGTTCTGTTGATAAAGCATTCTACAGGCTAACAGAGAGTGAACTGTTTGTTGTCTCCACTAACAAACGCCTTGAACCTGTTCAAAGTAATAATTCTTTTAGCACACCATGTCAATAATGTACATTCCAGTTCTGTACCTACACAAATATGCCCATTAGATTGCTTCTGTCACGACCCGTCATTATGATGTACATATGGGTATGTTCATTCATTCATTTGCATTATGAAAACTATTTGAGCCAAAAATATGTGGCTTTTACGGTTATGTTACAAATATTACTCCCTACCTTCCTTAAGCATTTGTTTTTTAAATTTGAATATTCTGATCTTAGCGCAAATAGTAGGGACTAGAGACGGATTCTCTGGCGCGCATCAAGCCCCACTTATGGGGAAAGCAATATAGCAACACAGCAGGACTCCAATTGGCTGCCAGCCTAGACACGCTCAAGGACAAACTCCTTCCCATTTAAAAAGCACTGTAGTTTTATATATGTAATTATAAAATGTCAAATCTACAAAAACACTGTTGTTTTCTTAGGGAAAAAAAATGCTAACGCTTATCTAAGGTTAAATTTTCTGAACTCCCAAAAAAATGATTAAAGAGGTTTTACTGTATTAAAACAATCAATATTCTTCTTTCACACAGTTCTCAAAATGATTTTGAGATGATCTTATGGCTTACCAGAAAACACAGTAGTCAGGGAATTTAATGGCATGCAGTATGTTGTCATGCTAGCTCAGTTGGTTACATAACGAGTATATCCATGGTTCAAATCCTGGCTATAGTGTTGAATTTTTCAATCTGATTCTATCTTTTCAACCATGTCCTACATGCAGCTTGTGTGAAAGAATGTTTACCACTGATTCAACTGAAAAACTTGCTGAATTTAGAATGAGTTACGCTATCTTTACACATACTCTTGGTTAATAAGTTTGTAACAGGGTTTTTATAATATCTGTCAGATGTATAGATGTCTTGTTGCGTATTACTCACCATGGCTTAGCCTCAGACGACGAGCTTTATGATTCTTATTAATTAATCTCAGGCGCAGTACAAATATGTGTTTAATTTTTGGAGAAAAACACTTCGTAAATGATAAACAAAATCCTGAGTGATGACCAAGCACTATGAATGACCATACTATATTACAGTTCAAACTTGTAACAAATAGTTAATTCAAATTATCACTGCTTACAATGGTTTTGTTAAAGTATTTCATATATATCTTGAAATCTTTTACATCATGGTATTTACATTATATCTTCAATTGTTGTACTATCAATCGATGACCATTTTGTCCTTAGTAATTTTTATATAACAAGTGAAGTCAGTCTCTGTTGCCTCCGTTTTTCAAATTAGAAAGATTTCAGAGGGCTTACACAAGAAATACGGCTTCAAGTTTCTTTTAGAAAACTGGAACATTTTCGAGGAAACTTGTTCTCACTGTCAGCAATTATATGTTTCAACCCTGGATCAATAACTAAGATACTGAAACAAAGTGAAAAACTTTAGGAAATAACCCAAACTACAGCTCTAAAAACAATTAATGGCACAAAGTAGAAATACAAAAAAATTCACATATCAACCATGGTCATTTAAGAAATGAGAGGTCTTCAATAAACGAA
The DNA here is from genome assembly GCA_030765045.1 of Tenodera sinensis. Classification (NCBI taxonomy): domain Eukaryota; kingdom Metazoa; phylum Arthropoda; class Insecta; order Mantodea; family Mantidae; genus Tenodera; species Tenodera sinensis. The sequence goes on from CM060961.1 coordinate 199,619,002, forward strand.
ATATCCAATTAGCTTTGCAAAACAAATACAACCAGAACAATCCATTGAACAAACAACTCAAAAACACTGAAATCCAGAATTTACAGATTAATTGTGAGGATTATCAATGTTATTCATTTATGCCAACAAACTTACTGTTGGTGTTTTTAAACACACAAGCTGTGTGTGGGCAAAGTTTGAGAGGTAGAATTGGAACTTAAAAATTCAATGCCACAGCTGGGATTTGAACCACAGACCTTCCGCTTACCAGGCGGCTGCTCTAACCATTGAGCTACTGTGACAATCTGCCAGAATGGCATTGAATTCTCAAACCAGTTCGTGTTTCTCCTGGTAAACCACAAAGGCAGTTCTCATTAACTGGTTTGAGAATTCAATGCCATTCTGGAAGATTGTCACAGTAGCTCAATGGTTAGAGCAGCTGCCTGGTAAGCGGAAGGTCTGTGACTCAAATCCCAGTTGTGGCAATGAATTTTTAAGTTCCAGTTCTACCTCTCAAAAATAATTATCAATGTTACTTAAGCAAAATAAAAAGAAAGGACCGGGGTATTGATCATGTCCCACCTCCAGTACTGCTCCCCACTCATGACACCTATGGTGGGCAGAGATGGATGCAGTGGTCAGGCGGTAGGTTTTGGCCTGGATGGGTTGTTATGCCATGGGATTACGTTTTTATGCATAAAGATAGTGTAATGCATTCTAAATTCAGCATGAAGAAAATTTCCTTGTTTAATAGGGCTTCTATTTATTATATTTAACTGAAAGTCTTACTTCAGCTTATGCAGCCCATGCTCCATTGTATACTTCCAACAGATGAGACCAATCAGATCTTGTACCTTGGCAGAGGCCACCACCACAACATGCATGGGGTAGTTCTTCTCAGGACCTTCAAGCATGGTCAAGAAGATTCCATACTTTCTTGTAGGAGTTCCAACTTGAGCCTTAAACATAACACATTCTAATGTAGACAAGAATTACTGCTTTCCGCAAAATATAATACCTACAAGAAACGTTTATATTAGCACCACATATAAATATGAGATTGAAGTGAATACAAAACTAACTATATTTTTCTCCCTACCCTTCCCAATTCCACCTGCCCTGCTAAACAATGGTGTACAATTGTCCCAAAAGGAAGTTAAAGTTTAAACAGTGGCTTTTCAAATTTTAACATGCACTATCAACAGAAAGCTTTCTGGAGCCCAGGACTGTCAACAGGCAAGTTGATCAAGTTTCAAGTTTCCCTTTCTTGATTATAGCATACCGTATGCTAATTGTGTTCATCTGTCTTCATTTAAAAGGTAATCAAAAAAGCTATGACCTACAGCACCTGGAAAAACAAAATCAAGATAACTCCCACAGCTGCATGTCCTCACATTCTCGCTTTCGTTTCTGGTGTTCCTTGAGATATTTGGTTTCCACAAACAGTAATTCTATCCCTGTTTAAAAATGCTCACCACATTGAACTTCAAAGTTGGCACAAAAGGATAAATAAAAATGGTTTGTTTGTAAACAAATATCCAAATGAGCAAAATCACATGAACTGAAATACTGACAAGACCTAACATGGTTTGAAGTCCATGGAAAAAACTATAGGTCCTCTTATTCCAAATCCATTATGATTTTAAAGTTTCTTACACTTCCATCATATTTTGCATATTCGACAAATGGGTTCTGTGGCATATGTGGACATTTCTCCAGCTGCTCTGATAGAAGAGACTGCTTTGTTTCCTTGTCTTCTTTTCGCTTCTCTTGTTTGAAATTCTTTCTCTGGAATAACTCAGCTCGCTCCTGATCTGAAACATACCAATAATATAATTGTCATCTCATTATTTAATTATCTGTGTTTCACTGAGTCCACCTTAGCTAGTGTCATGTTGGTTTATCTGTCTTAAACTACTCCTTGGTAGCGTTAACTTGTAGCTTTAACATTAGATTTTATTACTTATTACTTTGGAGTACATCCTTACCCTGGACAATGCTGAGGGTAAGGACTGATTCTAATTAAAGAAAACTTCCATGAACCAACCAGAGATTGAACCTGAGACCTCTGGTACTGGAAGTTACTGACCACCTGATGAAGAGCAATACTAAGTTATTTGTTGACAAGCAGAACCTGAATGTTTAGACATTTATAACAATCAAAACAGTGCATAAGGTTTCGTCAGTTACAAATACAGGAGCACCAAATTTGATTGGTATATATGTTTCTTCTGTGCATATGTGTGTGTTTATACATAAATTACTGTATACTTCAGGCACTACTTGCAGATATGCACAATTATGTAAATCAGATGTAGTTTTAGTGTCTAGCAATGACAATCGGTCTGCAAAAGCCAGATACTGTGATAATATCTTGTACTGCTGTATATCAATTTAAATACTACAAAATTGGAATCTGTGCATTTTGTATTGTAAACACTATAATATATTTGCAAAATATGTATTCAAATAGTAACATATATGCACTTATGAACAACCACCTAGTGACGTACAGGCTATAAAAGTCAAGTGATTTAATTATACATGAATTATTTTATTATTACTATTGCTATTATTATTACTATTATTAATTATTTATTATTATTATTATTATTATTATTATTATTATTATTATTATTATTATTATTATTATTATTATTATTATTATTATTATTATTATTAATTTTTTTTGTACATAACATGATACTCATATTTTAGTTTTATACAGCTGCTAGTAGTAATTATGATGTACAGAATTATAAAACTATTATCTGACATTTCATCTATTAATGAAATAATAATATACCTACATATCCTAACAGTAAAATTTGATAATTCTGTTTATATGTGCATGCAAATAAGGATATACATAAGCTTTGTGCAGCAAGTGAAATATTGTGTACTGACATACTGGCTTCATAAGCCGAGTGATTGATTATGTTTGTGATGTTATTCTAGCCTACACATGTTAGCACTTGAGTTTGATTTATCATATTTTCAGAGCATGTAAACATACATACATGTACTACTTTGACAAGCTCTACATTCAGTGGCTTTCCTGGTCAAAGCAAATTTACAGTGTTTTCTAATCTAATCTTATGTCTGCTTTAACATGAAAGTAACTGACCACCACTATTTAACAAAATGCTTCCCCTACAATACTTCCTGATTAAGAGCAAACCTATTTTCAAAGAGATAATCTGAACCCTTAGCAGATAGCAAACTTAAAATACAAAATATAATCACATTCCAACCTAAAAGATTTTCCAATGGTGTCCACTATATAGAGATCCCTGTATGTTTTGAACGAACGAATAAATTTATTTATACTAAAAAACAATACAACTTACCCTACTAACAACAAAATAAAATAAAACAAGTATAATTAATTATTATTTTATTTATGCCAACAAACTTACTGTTGGTGTTTTTAAACACACAAGCCGTGTGTGGGCAAAGTTTAAGAGGTAGAACTGGAACTTAAAAATTCAATGCCACAACTGGGATTTGAACCACAGACCTTCCGCTTACCGGGCAACTGCTCTACCACTGAGCTATTGTGACAAACTGCCAGAATGGCACTAAATTCTCAAACCAGTTCGTATTTCTCCTGGTAAGTTCTACCTCTTAAAGTATAATTAAATCTAATAATATTTCCTACAACTATCGCAGCTACTAGAAGCCAGCAGCTCTTCCAACTGGAAACCAGCAGCTATTTCCTTAGCCTACTAAAAAATGGATATTTATTTACAATACACTTACATTCAATTTTACAATATTTTTCTTGCATTGTTTGAGTTGCTAATTTTATCCTTTGGCCCACCATACATTTTAAATCCGTGGTTATTTATGTATGGTTGGGCCCACCCTGGTCCACATTATTTCTATTTAGTTTCCTATACAATTTCTCCCTTGTTCTTGCTGTCAATTAACTCAATAGCTTTATATCCTCTTCCCTTTTTAACTTCATTATCTTAATTTTCATAACTTCTTTATTATTCCTCTCCCATTTCTTTGGCCTAAACTGTTCTCTCAACAACTTGTTTCTTCACTAATTAAGGAAAATTGAAGCTATTAACAGTGAAACAACAGAATCTAAAAAAAAGAACAAATTAGAAACTACAAACTTCACTTATCTTAGTAATATTGGATAGCTTTGAAAATAAGTTGGATACAACTTGAAACTAGTCAGCTGTAGATCTTGCAATATTACTAAGATAAGTGAAGCTTTTATAAGGAGTATGGTATTAGAAGGCACATGAGGTGGAGCTCGAGAGGGCTCGCCTAGAGCAACTGTCCTATCATAGTCGTGCAACGTTGCCTAGTTCGGAACGCACAGCACAAGTGTGAGCAACAGAGATTTCTCTTGTTCATGCGCCCAAAATTATTACAGGAAATTCGACATTCTAATATGCCTTGGCGTATGTGGCAAGAATTTTTGAGGCAGCGTGTACAAAGGCCATTTTTCTACGGCGTATTCTTCTCGAGTTATCACCTCAAGAATAAAGAACTGATTTCCGTGTTTATGCTCATGTATGCAACTTCCAATCTTGCCTGTGTGTTTAATTCCTTTTCATTATGCAGTTACAGAGTAAGATATCATGAAGTGTCGTTAGTAACTGCGTATATTTAATTCATAAATTAACTGACCATGGATCACTGCAGTCGCGTGCAAATTCTTTAGTACGGTTCAAGACCAATCCGTAATGCAAATTGAGCTTTGTGTAACTGTGACAATAAGCAGAAAATTCACATGTTTACATTGTGTCACTTTCAAAGACTGATACTAGTGGAGCAGGTACTTAGGGTAAGGTACTTCGCTCTCACGCAGAAATATTATTTTTAAAGTGTACAGTTTTTTTAAGGAATTGGCATCTGAGGAAGTGTGTGTAAATATGTTAATATTGAGTCTTACAGTTTATAATGTTATCATCATTATCCTTTGCTGCATAAGTTTATGTTCTGACAATTTGTGACACAACAAATGTTTCTTCGTTTCCTCCCTGTAACTTCTGCTCCCTGGCGTATCACTTGGCAGCAACCGTATAGTTTCTAATTTGTTCTTGTTTTAGATTGTTTCTTCATATTGAGACAGAATATTGACCAATAGAAAATCGTTCATGTAAATATTTTTGTAAGAGTGTGTAAATTTCTAGTTCTTGTTTGGGTGTATCAGGGACTTATTTTTTAATATTCAAGATAGCCAATGTTTTCTTGTCACTTTGTGTTCAACCAATAGAAACTATTGCGCGGATGAATACAAAAGAATGGCGGTGTTGCGTCATACAGACGCCAGGGACTGTTTTCATTAGCGTCTGTGTGCTCAAGATGAAAGGATGTGTTTTTTTTGGTAGCGCGTGAACATGTAACTTTCACCCAAACTTTTATACAGTGTAGATTCTACCTAACTGTGAAAATTGTTGATTAATTAATATGGTGCTAAAAGTGTAAATTAACGAATAAATATGTTGTGATAAAGGAACGTTGATTTATGCATTCCATTCTGTAACCTCGACCCTGCAGATAATCGCGTCTGATATCAAACTATTACATCTTTCAGTAAGAACATTATTCCTGCTGCTAAGTAAGAATCTTTTTAATAAAAACTGCACCAATATTATATAATGAAAATCATTACCCTGTTCCCCCACTTAGGGCATATATCCAAGCTTACACCCTTTCTCACTCCTAATCTATGTATACATAATCTAGTCCATGCACAACCATCTCTTCCCGCCCCGTTACATACATCCACATGCTTCTCTCTACCCCACTCCTCCTATAGTTGACTATATATACTACTAAAATTTTCATTCCTTTAAGACTTTGAAATAATTCCTGTCTTCCTATATCCTCCACCCTTTATGCAGCTAAAAGATTAATCAACTCTGAATTCAAAAAATTATTGAAAAATATTACTATGAAAAATCAAAAAATAAAAGATGGGAACTACCAAACATTCAAACAGTAATTCCTGAGTATCCTCGAAAAACAGCAGTTGCAACCTTCAGGTTGATTACAGGACATGATTGTCTGGCAAAACATTTAAACAGAATTGGGATATATTCTTCACCACTCTGTCCTCTATGTGATCTGCAAGAGGAAATGGATCGAGACCACCTTCAAATATGCCCGGCCACTTCTAATGCCCCATCCATCAGTGAAAAATATTGGAGAGCAAGAGGATTAATGACTTCACTGTCAGAAATCCAGCATTAGTTAACAACAACATATCCTCCACCCTCTTCCTTACCTCTTTCCAAAAACCTCTAGCCAAATGCTCCCTCTGCTTTCATAGATTCCACATTCCAATTTCCTGTAGAGTTCTCTTCTAATTCCTGAACCCAATTCATCTCATTATGGGCTCTTTCCTGTATTATTAAACACTGCCTCAAAATATTTTCCTCTTGCATTAATGTTATCCTACACCAATATTTTAATATCCTTTCCACAATCATTCCCTTACTAGCCACTCTTCCCATTTCCATCATTGCAGCAGCATTTGGTGCTGATATAGATAATCCCAGTACCTGTTTACAGAATAATCTATTTAAAGTAAAAACAAATTAGAAACTAAAAGCCTCATTTATCTTAGTAATATTCCAAGATATTATATTATAGTAATATTCAGATCATTTTTGGTCATTGTTCATTTAATCATGAAATTAATCCAGAGGTTAAATTATTAAAACAATTAAGTGGACCTATAGATTTAATGGTTTGGGAAAAGATATTTATTTTAAAAAACAGAAACCATGTTATGAATTTTGAAATCCCTCCAATAGACTGTATTTATAGGTTTTTGATTTCAGAGACTGGTGATTAAAATGAGCATCAGTATCTACGGTAACTAATTTGTTTGTATAGCTTTGAGAATGAGTTGGAGTCAACTTGAAACTTGTTAGCACCAAACAACTTGGAATATTACTAAGATAAGTGAAGCTTTTAGTTTCTAATTTGTTTTTACTTTTGATTCTTGTTGCTTCTCTGTTAATAGCTTCATTATCTCCTTATAATCTATTTATTCTATCCAGCTCATTCCATCCCTCCTCACTTCCCCAAATTTCTATTCCATAGGCCATTTTTGCTTCTACCACCATTGTATATATTCTTTCCAGCCACTTGGCTTGTATTCCTGGTATCTTTTGTAAACATAATCTTATAGCATTCACCGCTAGTTTTCCCTTAGCTAAAACATTAATCTTTTAATCATTGCATCTCCCATTACTACTCAATCTCACACCTAGATAGTCAAATTTCCTCACCACTTGCAACTCCCCCCTCCCCCACATTCCACTTTTCCTCCCTCTTCAGGCCCTAAAGACCTAGTTGCCAACGGTCCCTTAAATACAACTCACTTACTCTTCAATTTATTTCCTCTTTTAAAAACCATTACCTTTGCCTTTTTATAATTCATTTCAAAACCCACTTCTTGCAATATTCATGTACAATTTTTATAACCCTTGATAGTCCTCCAATCAAAATTGAGCCTACCACTAAATAATCTGCAAAAAGTAGACCTGGTATTTCTCTGTTGTTCACTGTAGGTAAATATAAATTATCTTTATCCAACTTATCCAGCATCATCATGTATAAATAAATTAAATAGTATAGGACTAAGTTTACATCCCTGTCTTAACCCCTTATTACTTGTAACTTTCTTTACTACTTCATTCCCATTCAACCTTACACAAAACTTATTATTCCTATGTGTATATTTTGTATTTCTTTAATAATTTTTTATACTTACTCCTTTACTTCTCAATTTCACCCATAGTGCTTCCCTATCTATAGTATCAAAAGCTTTCTCTAAATCAATAAATACCATATATACTTTCCCTCTTTCAATACATGTATTTGTCCACACTTGATTTAATTACAAAAATATTATCCAGTTCTCTTTCCTTTTCTAATTCCTGCCTGAAATTCTGATAATCCATTTTCTTTCTCCATGCAGTATTGTAATCTTCTTGCTAAAATCCTTACATTGATCTTTCCTAATATTGACAATAAACTAATAGCCCTGCAATTAACTTGGTAATTAATCCCCACTTTTTCTTTTATAAATTGGTAAAAATTACACATGTCCTCCAACTATATGGTACCCTTCCTCCTTCAAATATACTATTCATCATCTTCATTAACATCTCCTTTCTTTTTCTATCCTCTATCCATATTTTCCAAAATTCTGCTGAAACACCATCAATTCCTGCTGCTTTCTTATTTTTCAATCTTTTTGTTTCTTCCCATACTTCATTTACAGTTATCTCTTTGTCTAGACTAACTACATAGCCTACATTTAACATCATCAAATTCAAGCTCGCTACTTTAGCTTCTATACCCAGAAGATTTTTAAAATACCTACATCTTTTAATATCCTTATACATTCTTCTAATTATTTGCCATTCTCTATCAGTGACCTTTTTAGTAGGTGCTTGCAGTATGTTTTTACTTATTCTCTCCCCCCACTCCCTCCTTTTTATTTCACTTCATTTATAGCTTCATTTCACTGCTATAAAATTTTCCTTTGTCTCATTGTCCACCCCTCCCTCAACTCTAAGAGTAGCCTTCAATGGGAAATGACAACTACTAAGTGCACCCTGTACCACTTTAAAATCCATTAATGCATCCTCAATATCCAATGAATAAAGTGAATAATCCATGACACTCTGCCTGTTATTATTTAGGAATGTAATTTTGCCCATCTTATCCTTCCCTTTAACCCCATTAGATATATCCATTCTATTTTCTCTGTATTAGCTTTCTGACTTCCTTATTTATCTCCCTGTATGTAGTAGAAAAGTTGGAAATTGAAAAGTTTACACTGATTTTAAAAAGGCAAAATAAAAACAGATTTTATAATTTCCAAACACCTCAAATAAAATTGTATCTACATAATGATTACTACCATCAAGTAACAAAGGCATTTTGTCTAACATTCTGACTATGATAAGCATGTTTCTTATAAGAAACTACACCATAATAAAACAACACAAGATTGTCACTGACCAACCTGAGAGAGTAATTGGACTGGATTCCCATTTGATATGTTTTATTCTCCCAGCTTTCTTTCGTTCCTGGTCCATCTTCTCTAAACGCTGTGCTGTATTTGATCGCTGTCGCATCACTCCATAATCCATATCTACAATCAAGCATTCATTGTGCAGGAAACAGAAAGGAACAGATATTTTACACTCTAAATATAGGAGATGCATTCATTATCCACGCACAGTTTAGTTGTTGACAAACCACAAACATTGGCACACTTATTTACTAATGCTAGGAAAAGCTTGGACTATTTTAGAACAAAGGAAAGGAATGGAAGGTACAGACTAGGGATGGCCACAAAGTATGATTAGATCTAAAGGAACTAAGGACTATTCACAATGAAAATTAAGTGCTGAATTTCATTGCATAATTGTTGCACTTTTATGCTTTCTTCATAAAGTAAAAATATACAGTGCAACCATTATGCAAAGAATAAATTATTTAAGACTGACCGTCTTAACGTTTGGCAACTAGTGTACGGTGATGAGGAAGAGTGAGTCTGAGGGTATTGAAATATGGCCACATTATGCTGTTCATAGCTGACAAGAAAGGTGAGGGGAAACAAAACTTACAATGACACTGCAATGCAAACACCTACTACAATAAATAAATAATAATAATAATAAAAAAAGAAAATGTATTGAATTAATGCTCATCTATAGTTCACAAAAACATTTATGATAGTGTTGAGTTGCAAGTACTTTTTAACTGGAATCGATGTACTATAACTATTGAACAAGTATGCAATTTGATCTGGAAAAAAGTTAGAAGCAGCAAATAAGTGAAGGTCGTAACAGATATGTATGGACATTTAGTATATATAAGCATTTGTTAGAGTAACTACAAAAACAAAAAGCTATGTACAGTTGAAGAATAACATTATTGACTTGGAGCATGATAACCAAATGGTTCACACCCTTTGCTGCTTCATTTACCTATTGCTTAGTGACATCTGTGAATTCCTGTGCTTTAGGTACTTAAACCAATCAGATTCAATGGCTAGACACCATCTGGGCAGACATCAAACTGATGGCATTGACAATGAGGAATATATTACAATATGCTGCATACCCTGTACACCCTCTTGTGAACTTTTCAGGTTGCAAAGGCAGCACATTTTTCAATATTTCTCGTTAATGAACACCTGGGATATTACGTGATGATTATACAGTGAAATGCTCAAGTCCTGATTGCTTGTCTGTAAATCAAGGTGTGACCATTATGTGATGAAATGCAGTACTATTGTAACGTAAAATTTAAACATAAACTCAATGTCATATGTTGCTCATCACAATTACAAATTTATGGATTTAACCACTGTCTTGAACAACATATACTCTATAAATATTTTAACAAATGATTCAAAACCTTTATGGCAAGTATTTCTGCACCCTGGGTATATAAAATGAACCACAACCTTGTTATTTGCTTACCGGATTCCAAATCAAAGGATTGTCCCATTGCATCCAGTTCATCTTCCTCATCACTCTCATTGATGCCTGGATAGCAATCAAATTTGGAAAGGCTGGACAGCTTCCTGGGGATATCTTCTCCAAGCATCACCATTTCACTAATACCTGCAAATTTAATGGGGTCTATTATCTTTACGTTTAACATTTCAGTGAAAACTTTATTGTCCAAGGCCAGCCATATTATAGATACAATATGTACTTTGTAACTGCATAGAACTTTCTATTGCTTTAATTTCAAATGCAGCTGTGACATGCAGCTTTATGAATCACTCTGTCCATCTATACAAAAAGAGAAAAAAAACTTGTTTAATAACATTGTCAATGGCCAGGATCACATCAGTGTTGCCGGTGTGGCAGAATTTCGTCCCACAGGAGTTCTTTTACATACTGGTAAATCTACTGACATGGGGCTGTCATTCTTAAGCACACTTAAAAACCATCGGTCTGGGCTGGATTTGAACCTGCGACCTTGGGGTCAGAAGGTCAGCGTCTAACCCACTGCCATCCAAACCGACATCATCTATGCAGTCACACCTTTAAACCAAAGATAGATATCTATAATCGCTCCACCGTTAGATCCACACTTGATGTAAACACAAGCCATCAACAACGAACTCGCAATACGCCGAAACCAAAGCACACCATAAAATACAGTACCTTAAATATCGGTGATTATCTGTGAGTTTTAAGATATACGATAACCCCGGTAAAGACTACTTAAATGTAATGTGATATTTCTAAAATTCCTGAGTAAATATCATTCTGTTGCAATATATATACACGAGGTATGAGTCCACGTGGTGTTTGTTTTGTGTTAGTTGCAGGTGGTAACATCAGGTTATCGCTGAGTGATACAAGGGGCGGATCTAAGGCTGGATGGAGTATAGGAGTGCACTGGGAAAAAAAAACCTATGAATGCCTTTTTCTATCACAGGTTTGTAGAAAAACGTACTTTGAAGTGCAGAGATATTTGACAAAGCACAATTTACTTTTATGGCCAAGATCAGGTTCACAATGGAGTAGAATGTTCATTTTTTTTTTTTTTGCAATGTTGCAGCAAATTTCTTTTCTACAATATTATGGAATTGATTGCTTGTAGTGTCAAATTTCCTAGACAGTTCCTTTGTGTATTTTCAGCAAAATGTTTAATGAAGGCAACTAAAACTTACACACATTTTAATTTATAAAGATGAGTTGGAATTTGAAGCACTGAATACGGCTAAGAAAAAAAGTACCTAAACATGTTTCAAGGACGACTATCTCCAAATCAGTAGGTCCAAATGGTTCCTGGTGCTATGTAAGTATATCTGTAATGGTGGTACCCAGTGGTGGAATGATGAGCCTCCAAAGGTTGTTAGGAGATGGCAGATGAAAGCTCATGAGACAATCTTTGTTCTTTAAAGTATGGACATGTTCCCAAGTGTTTAGTTTAGCTGGAAAACTGGCAGCTTTTAGTAAAGTGATATTTGGTGCAATCTCTTAATTGGTAGACCAGAAATTGTACGCTACTGCACATTTTTCAGTTTGTATCTCATGGCTCTCACATGTTCTTTCAGTCTGGTGTTTAGATCTCTTTTAGTTCTCAACCAAATATACATTGGACACGAACTTGCCCAACCTGATACCTTATGACAGGAAACACTAGACTGTTCTGGTATTTCTGGCATGTTATTTCATTTAATATTTTCTACGAATTCTTTCATCCAGCAAATATTTTATTGCCCTCCATATTTTATTTGGAATAGATCCTGCAGCTCTAAAATTGATAAATGTTTGCACAGTATTTATATGTCGAGAAACCAAAAAGTAGAGGGGGAAGCTATAAAGCTATCTTTTGGATTTTTGTGGCACCTGTGGATGTAATACACTTAATATTTCATATTTCATCTAGGTAAGGCACTGCCAGAGCAAGCAGGCTTTCACTCCCAGTACAGTACAACAGACCACCGACAACCAGGTGATAGAAAAGACACAAGAGTTCAACCTAAAATTATTCATAGCATATAAAGACTATTAAAAAAAAAAAAAAAAAAAAAAAAACATTTCACTCAATAGAACACACTAATGTTTTGAAATATTTGAAAACTATAGGCATACTCTGAAATATATCAGACTATTAGACAACATATACAGAAACGGCAGTGCAAAAGTGAAAACAGAGGTGAAAGGGGTAGTCTTCAGGACAAGAAAAGGGGTCAGACAAGGGGATACTCTCTCACTAAAATTCTTTATGCGAGCCCTTGAGATGATATTCATATAACTAGACCGGAACAGGGAACACTACGGTATAAATATCAATGGCAGAAGACTATCAAACCTCAGATTTGCTGATGACATTGTACTATTTGTCAAATTGCCAGATGAACTCCAAAAAATACTGAATGAACTGAATGCAAAGCGCAAAGAAGCATGCCTAGCAATGAATCTGCCCAAAACCAAAATCATGACAAATGATACAGAGATAGCAATCCAATTAGAGGGAACACCAATAAAATACAGTGAAGAGTATATCTACTTAGGACAAATGATTAGTATGTCAGAAAGATTCAAAGGATAAAACTTGACTGGAGCAAATTTTAGAGTCTGAAATTTGTACTTCTGCAAAAATCTCTCAACACCAAACTAAGATTTGAAATACTGGACACCTGCATCATTACAGCTCTTATTTACAGAAGCCAGACATGGACACTAACAAAGGTACAAACAAACAAAATCCAAGTGTACCAGCATAACATGAAGAGAAGGGTATTGGGCATCAAAATTAGCGACAAGGTAAGGAACGATGAACTGAGAAGGAAGAGCAGAATGGAAGATGAGGCAAGCAGAATAAGGCAGACCAAATGGAACAACATTTCTAAAGGCCCATATTTCTTCAGAAAACGTTTTTTTCAATAGAAGTCCGATATGTGCTGTTTCTATACTCATCACGCACTAACAAACAAACTGACTGCTAGAATATGTCTGTTTTTTCTTAGCTAGAGTAAACCATAGTGCTGCTACCTGCCTACTTTGAATTCTCTATGTTTATTCAGTTAAGTGTTATAATTTTTTAAATGAAATGTTTTCGGAAAAGTTTTATATCTGTGCACTGCAAAAGTTACGTAGTGTGAAACTTTTTTGTTATTGAGTTTACATCAGGGAACCAGCGAGAACAAATGTTGAGGAGGGGTGGAGAACGTTTTTAAAATAAACCAAAAGGCTGTAACTTCTTTCTTTTATCCAGTAAGGTAAACAAAAGGTATTCATCTATTCAGCGTATTCTCGCACTAGGCCTGGCACAGAACATAATATAAGGAGCAGCACTAGCATTAGTTCGAAAGAAGTCGTCTGTGTAACTGTGAGCTGTTATTGTGTTATTTGTTTAATATTTTTGTAAATATTTGTAGTTATGGAGGGGGAAGCTAGGAAGAGAGATATGTTGGTAAATTAAGAAGTAAGGAACGCCAAATAATTATGAATGTGTTAGATTATTTTTGAAGTAAAATGCGTGTAAGTAACGCAGTAAAAGAAACAGCTAAGGCTATCGGGTGTTCAGAAGCAGTAGTGTGTAGGATTAAAACGGAAGTAATGAAAGGACCTCTAAGAACGCCATCGAAAAAGAAAGCAAAAAGGGCGGGACTACACAAAACGCTAGGTTAACGCAATATGATTGAATAGTGCAAAGTGGAGTGCAGCAAATTGTTCATTCTTTACTGTTTGCAAATATTCCACCCACGCTGAATATACTTTTGTCACGGGTCAACAGATTTCTCAAGGGCCACTCTTAGTCGGTTCTTACATGATTTGGGGTTCGAATATGAAAGAAGGGGTAACAAGTGCATATTAATAGAAAGAGACGATATTGATATCATCAGATGGTGACATAAATATCTACAAGACGTAAAAAGGTTTAGGGACCAGGGGAAATCAATTGTTTATACAGACGAGTCATTTGTAAATTTAGGTCATACAGTGAAAAAGGCATGCAGGGATACCAAAGTTAAAAGTGCCCGTCAAGCAGCGATTGAAGGACTAAGTACAGGACACCGGCCACCTCAGAGTCGTGCGCGGAGAAAGATTCTCAACTAGTACATGTTGCAACACTGCGCTCCATTTAACGTGTACTTTCATCTAAGGGTGGAATGCGCTTTACTATCTTTATCTTTAAGGCACTTCATTGGTCATTTGTTTATGATGCCCCACCCCCCAGAAATGTATAAAAATTGAAAATGTATGTAGTGCCTTTACTGGGTACTTTTTTCTGTGTACCTGGAAACTCCATTTAAACCATCCTTTTAATTATCATCTAAACACTCAGTTTATACAATACAATTTTTTGAATACAAAAATTCTTTCTACATATGTACGTTTATACAATAAAATTTTTTGAATATAAAAATTCTTTCTCTATATGTACGTATGTAGAGGGTAATATAGCAAAGTCAAAAAGCACCTTAAATATATTTTCATACACAGTATACATAAAGTATACCTGAAATCACCTCTTCTCTTAATTTTTTTGTTCAGTTGTTTACATCATTCGATATATTGGCACAAAGCCTAATTTGGACACAATTACAATACAGTTTTCAAAATACATGTAGATATAGACTATAAAAATTTTGTACCAGTAGAATGTTGTTTCTGGACTAGTTGTAAACCTACCAGGAGTGAACTACTCTGACGATGTCCAATGGAGTTACAGGGGAAACATCAGGTGATTTCTCGACTGGACTACGGCCACTATGTTTGAATTAAATAACTTAGCAATTCTGACAGCTCACTCAGCATGCGTTCTGGGAATGGCATATTGGTGGCAATGGGTCTGCTGTCATGATAACCAGATTTAACCTTGAAATAGCTAATAGCCTTTATGATCACACAATTGCCTTTTCAACTCTCTCCACACGCTAATTACACCCCTACGTTACCACATCTTATGTCTCCTCTTGCACTTGGCTGGGGAGCAACTACCAACCGACTAACAACACTGCATATTTTGCACGTGGTGCAGCAGGAACACACTTGCCAGGAAAGCAACTGTCATGATTTACAAGTTACATTAATTCAACTCTAGTGCAGAAACTATATTATACTGATGAACACAGGCCATGAAAGCCTAAGCATGTATATAAAAATGTAACCATGTTTGTCCACTAATATATAAATCTCTAGGATATAATGTAGTATGCTAGTAAAGTGTTTCATAAGAAATACTTATCTAAGCGAATCCTGAGCTAGTGCAAATTATCCTAAGATTAAATAGTGTTATACAAAACCTGATGTTGCATCATTGAGGTCGCTCACCTACCCTTCCTTTCAAGCAACCTTACTTATATAGCAGAATCTAGTGACATTCTGAGAGAGAAGTAAATAAGGGTTGTCAAAACTGCTAATTGATGATTATTGGATTTTAGTTACAATGTTGTTTTGGCTACACTCTGTGGCTGCAACTGTTCCACTCCTCTTCTTATAAAAATATCTGTTGGCCATTCTTCGTGGCTTAGGGAGTGCCAATGCACACGTATTACCAGTTGTGCAATAAAGGAATGCAATATAATGTTATATGTATGCAAAACCATTGGTGAGTTTTCCCACAATATGCAATTAAGCCAAACTTCCGCAGACCAATCCCATCAAAAATTAATAAAATGGCATTGAAATGTATAAAAGTTACTCAAGAGTGTTCCCCATAGTCGAAAAGCTCCCCAATATTGCATCAGAGAAAGATATTTATAGTAGATGTTTATGTTATGGCTGGTAATGTTTGGGAGTGCCATGTTAGCTTAGCTTTGGTTTGGTTAGGTGTAGCTTAGTTTTTTAGGTTCAAGGATCAAATCGAGAAATGTGAGGCACAAGGAGAGTGTAGAGGAGAAGAGACGAAGTGTACAGAAACTGCATTTCAATGTCTTTTTTCGTGAGCGTTATCTCTAAAATTGTCTGTTTTTTGCGGAACTTTGGGAATTTTTGGGCAGTTTGAGGCATTTTTGGAAGCTAGAATTTTGGGTACATATTTATATGTGCCTAATGAATATTTTGGGATACAATTTTTTTTTTCGATGGGGTTGGTCTGCGGAAGTTTGTCCTGCAATTATAAGTGACACCTGCTCTTCTTCTTCTTTTTTAAGCAGCTTGTTTTCAATATGTATATATTAGAGATTTATCTCAAATATTGCTATCAGCAATAGAGGCATAGAGAAACTAGTGAAGGAACACTGAATGAACAAAACAGAAATCTGGGAAGAGTTCTACATCAGACACCATGACCAAGGAAGACTGGAAGGGACCAAACTATGAACTAAAGCATTTTGTAACAAGATATGCAGCACATGGTTTCCACCACTTGATATGAAAGGATTAAAGACACCATGACCCAGGCGAAGAATGCGTAAGATACCATGTAGAAGTGTGGGAAAAGAGAACAGTCTGCATGAAAAAATTTTGTTATGCTGACAAATAGACAAAGTGAAAGTGAAGTGGAAAACACGAAAGGTGATTGATGAAACAAAACCAGATGATCAGCACATGGTCTGTAAAGTGGTAAGTCACCTATTCTAAAGAAGAGCCCTTGTATCAATGCACCTTGTGAGACTTCCTCATATTATCATATATAACAGAGATGTATGTAACTGAATAACATGTAAAGTTATTCATTTTCATGAGGATATGTTTCAGCCAAACTTCCGCCCACCAACCCCATAAAAAATTAATGAAATTCCATTGAAATGCTATAAAAGTTACTCTGGAGCAGTGGTGTCCAATTTTCTTATGTGCTTGGGCACATTTAACTCATGCCTATGGAGGCGCAGATGCCATCACAACCACTATTTGACTGCCAACCCTGTTTGTACAGCCGAGACGAATTGCTGGCAAATTTTCTGGCATATACAAGTTTCTCAAAGGTTCTTGTAAAGTGACTTTATCCTCAATTCTTGACAAATGAAGGCCTGAGAAACATGAAAACTATGGAAGAGGGAGTGGGTATCAGTGAATCTCTGTCTTATCTAGGACAAAGTTTTCTGAACACAAGTGACACAGCTGCTTGAAGTGATAAAAGCACCGCTAAGGCAAATACCTTTCTTTTGTGAGGAAAATGTTAGGTGTACAAAAACATACTTCATGGGTATGTACTGGGGAGATATTTGGAAGGCAATAGATTTGCCTTGAAATTTCAATTAATATTAGAGATCATTGGAGTAAAAATTTCCTCATGAAGGGAGCCAGAAAAATTAATCACGGGCGCCGTGTTGGGCAGCGCTGATCTAGAATATTCCCCATTGTCGAAAAGCTCCTAATATTGCGGGATTGGTGTCCAGAAGTAGGCTCTACGTTTCTCCTACACTCGTAATATCCAAACGATGATCTTAAAGTACAGAGCATGCATTACAGACAAATGATGAAATGACAGCTCTACCGGTTCCGTATGGTAACCCAGTATAGAATGGCGGAGGGAAAGACATGTTGGGGATTCCATGACACCTCCATGGTAATCCTCACTTAAAAAGTAGTAGATGGCGATCATTGGATTTAGCTACACTGATGTTTCGGCTTGGATCTCCTGTCGCGGCAGTACTCTTCTGCTTTTAAAAAACATGCGTGGACCACACTTTGAGGCTGGGACCCTCAGTACATTTCGCTTTAGATGTTGATTACGTGAATACCTTGAGCAACAGAAAAATGACGCATATGTGCATTACATTTCTCATTCAAGTCAGGACATTAAGCATTTCAAGAACCGAACTGTCAGTTTCACACACTCACATTTACACATTTTCAAACAGGGGACCGCATACATTTCGCAGTTTCTTCCATCAAAACAGTGTTGGTTACGTTATAATAATGTAGCATCTATATTTTTAGAAGCAAACAGCACGAGGTCTGTTATCAATTCAAAATAAATGAATGATTACACATACCTGTGTCATCCGAGGAAATAAATGAATTGCGAATATGCGACAACAACCAATGTCTGTTATCGTAGAGGGCCATAGCTGTACCCCAAGTGAAAAATTCTCCAAAAGGTTAAAACCCAAACATAACCTATAACGTCATTTCTGCTCATGTTACATCCATATTGCCAAATTCCTTCTTAATTCTTTCACAGGATGGCATGTTCATCGCACTTGCTGCCAACTGCTAAAATATAGCCTAAAATTCTCAAATTGCAGGTTTACAAACTTTACACCCACTTCACGATACACAAGAGTTGCGCGGGAATTTAAGAATTGGGTTTAAGTTAAATGAAACAAAAATATTTTTGCCACAATATTTGAATATATTTCACTCCTTTTCATTTGCAAAAATGTGCGGCAGAACAGGGTGGTAAGTTAAAATTTTTATTAACAGTTTTCGGATATGAAGGTTAGGATTAATGTAGCCCAAAATGGAAAAACACCAAACTGTCATGTATTTCGATAAATGACTATAATCATTGCAAATAAGCACAAAGTATAAAGCCACAATATAAAAATAAACCCTAACTTGAATTTAAAATATTCTGTGCAGTCAAAAACTATTTACAACTAGGTTCTCATTCATAAGCCAACTTCGAACGAGACAGGTTTTTAGCGATACATGTTTAAAAAAATCAGTCCTAAGTTCAGTGTTGCAACATGGAAAGTACACTAAAATAATGTAAACTGTGAAACAGCACCCTCTGCCCAGATGACCTCCGCAAGGCATGCAGTTACCGGCGCAAAGGATCTGGAAAATTTGAAAAACCAATGTGGAGTGAGGCCTCTTCTGATGTGCTGCAATACAAACCATCTTACAACATGTGTCCCACGGATGCCGCCCCGGTTGTAGTTGCTGGTACCCATTTCGAAGCAGAAACTGAAAGGGTGATTCAACCCATGCTCTGGGGTATGATTCCTATCTGGCATAAGGCAAGTATATTATAGCTGAAATATTGCAAAGGCAAATTTAGCACTGCACTTGTTAATTTATGTGTTAGCCTTTTCTTCCTTTCGATCGCCATAAACTAGTTCTGTGGCGTGGGGTAGCACATCTGGTATGTCTGCCACTTATTCAAGAGGTTCCAATTTGAAATGTGTTAGGGTGAGTCACCTAGATAAGGTTTTTCTGAGATTTTATGTAATCCCGAGAAGACATGTTGGATAACTCTTAAGTTTATTTGAGCATTATTTTACTCATTAATAAAAAAGAAATTTACCATCCTACATTATTGATTTACACAAGAAATTCTTTCCATTCGTGCTGTCCATGATTCATAAACTTATTTCCATGCTAAAAGTATCACAAGGGAACATGTTAGGAAGTAGCCTATTACTAGATACTGTGGTGGTGAAGAGTGTATTACAAAAACAGCCAATCCCACGAACCACTCAAGTTAATACATTTCATCTACAGAGCTTTCGTGTAAAAATCCCACATACATGGTATTTTGGTTCTTGGCAGCTACACACAATGCTCCCTTTTTTTCTATGTAAGTTGTGCAAGGAGTATCATGGGCCCTTTTTTACTTTCTCTACTGGTAAGTAGAGGAAGTATTGTATTCCACCCAAAAATTTGATGTCGAGATTTCACCAGAAATATATGTTTTGAGACTCCCTGAATCCAAAAAAAGCATTTTTAGAAAAAGGTCTGTGTGTGTGTCTGTGTGTCAGTCTGTGAGCATAGCTCAAAAACGAAAAGTCAGTTAAAAACCAAAGTTGGTATTTAAGTTTAGTGTCTTTCAAGGATGGGCCATGAAGATTTTGAAGAAAATAGCCCCACCCTAAACTACCCTTTACATGGAACATTTTTCGAAAATTTTGATTTTCTTGAAAATGGCTCTAACGATTTTGATTAAAATGTCATATGTTTGAGATATTTTTATGGCAAATGAAATGTATATCTTGAATTTTCTGGTTATAGCCCCAGTAGTCGTATTTACTCTGGATGACTTTTGCATAACTGGTAAACCGTTAGAGATAGACCAAATCATACGATACAAAAAATGTAGATCTTGCTAAAATACACAGTTTATGTCTCAATGAATTTTCTTGTAGGGTTAACCATTTCGGAGATATTCCTTGTTATGTGTGTGAGTTTCGGAGAACTTAAAACTTTCGCGAAATGGATCATCCTTGTTCATTTTTTTATATGTTAAGTGTGCAAAGAGAACGCAATCTCAAAGCTTTAAAAGATTTTACTATCGAACAAAGCCTACGGTATTCTAATATTCTCCTTGCACCTACAAGGAAATAAGCAATAAGATAATTTGTACAAATATTTACGTTAACTAACACGGAGATATACGAATAAGAGTTTGTAAGAATGATTAGTACAAGAGTAGAGAAAGTCATGTGAGTGCAACACATCAGATTTTTTTTTATACAGATAGATTTATTCATCCATATGTGTCGCTTACACAGGACATATCGAGCTGTAAACATGTATCACAATGTATAATTATATAGTACTGCACAAACATCACAAGTTCAGAGTATTGCACAAATATCATGAGTGTATAACAATGTACAAGTATATTTACATTTTGCATAAATCAATTATTGCGCATCTTTTTACAGTATACATCTTTTTATTTTTTCAATTTATGGTACACAAATTATATTCCATATTTGAATTCCTCTATGCTATAGAATACATTTTCTGTTAAATACTTTTTAATGGTTTTCATCATTTCTTTGGTTTGGGTTGTTTTTTATTTAATTTGGTAGCCTATTAAATAATTCCCTTCCTATAATTTCTACTGCATGATTATTTAGCATTCCCCTTTATGTTGTTCGGTAGTAATCATCATTGTTTCTTAAGCTATAGGTGTGTACATTACAGTTCTTTTGATGCCTTTCATGTACAATAGTTCTAATCTTTTATGATGCAGCAAAGCAGAAAGGTACAGAGAGAGACCCCATTTTTTCAGCAGCATACAGCATAACAGGAATCACACCACAGCAAAATCCATGAATAAAATTAAGGAAGTGTTTGAAGATTGGTGATTATTGCTGTTGTGTGGTCCCTCACTTGGCAGACTTTACAGTGTAAAGTATCAATGAATTTGTTTTCCTGATATAATACCTATTTAGCCAAAATAATGACATTTCCAGCATCTTTTATGAGGTAAGATTTTATATACAATATTACGAGTGAAAATAAAATTATGGTTTTGGGTGGCCACAACATGCCCAGCTTCTGGGAATGAAAATGAAGCACTTGTGGGATAGTGTTTACATGTAAGCTCTGTTGCTGGTAGTCAGAAGATCAACAAAAATTGTCAGAAACAATAAGTACTATTATTTATTTATCAACAGGTTTACAATGTGAGATCACATCTTCCTGTATCCAAAGTGTTTAAGTACGTATCTTCTTCCTCCATTCTTCTCTTATTTCCCAATCCCGCTCTTCTAAATTCTTCTCCTTCATACTACTCCTTATATCATCTATCCAGGTTTTCCGCGGTCTTCCCCTCTTTCCTCTCCCTGGTGGAATCCATTCCAAAACTTGTCTCGGCAATCTTGTTTCCATCATTCTACGTGTATGACCATACCATTCCAATTGTTTGTATTTTACAAAATCTAATAATGTATCATTAACATTCATTTTTTGTCTAATAGTTGTATTTCTAATTTTTTCTAATTTAGAATGCCTAGTGGATCTTCTAAAACAATCCATTTCAGTACTATTATAATATGTTTTTAAATTCATGAAGTGTTATATTAAAGCTAGCAATATATTCTAGAGGAGTAGCATCGTGTCCAAGCGATTAGAGCATTCACTACCATCTAGGCAGCCCAGGTTCGATCCCAGGGACTCGTATGTGGCATTCTTGGTATACGAAGCGGCATTGGGGCCTAGCCATTCATTCCACCATTTGCTGCGTCATCACCTTTTCAATCATTGATTTTGCCTGCATTTATATCATCCTCTTCCTCACTATCATATCTGGTGCTTGCCACTTCCAGGTCTTCACTCTGTTAGGTCCATAGGATTCTCTGTTCCTCGACAGGCATCTGACTCTAGGCACTGGCTTGTAAGTCCTACATAAAGAAAAAAAAGAAAGAATATGTTCTAGAGCCTATAGCTTCTGGAAATGGAAGCTGTTGTACTGTATAAGGACCAATATTAAATATTAAAATCAAGGCCACATTAACATCCTAGTAACACAAAAGCTGATTGGACAGCTGACACTCAAGCCAAAATTCAAGTCTCAATTATAGGTGTTATTTGAGTAGTACAGTAGAATCCCTATAACTCGACCTAATGTGGACTGAGAGGGTGTCAAGTTATCAAAATGTCTAGTTACACAGAATGAGGAGTCTGTTATTCACAACTCATTACATAATACTACAAACTACATTATTACACAATGTAGGAAACAGAAAAGATTAACATATCCTAAAATTTAATACATATTAATGTTTCCCTATGTTCAGTCTCTTTAACACATCCAGTTTAATTTCCATTTTATGTTAACTTGTCTTTTCTTCTCATTCAAGATTTTCACTGGCACAAACATTACTCAACATAAGACAAGCAGTAAGACTGAAATCTGGGAAATAGTACTGTAATCAGAAATATGAACTGAAGGTTAGAGCTGGAACTT
This sequence comes from Tenodera sinensis, assembly GCA_030765045.1. NCBI lineage: Eukaryota > Metazoa > Arthropoda > Insecta > Mantodea > Mantidae > Tenodera > Tenodera sinensis. Next base: position 199,642,045 of record CM060961.1, read on the forward strand.
AAAAATTCAATGCCACAATGCCATTCTGGCAGTTTGTCACAATAGCTCAGTGGTAGAGCAGCTGCCCAGTAAGCGGAAGGTCTGTGGTTCAAATCCCAGTTGTGGCATTGAATTTTTAAGTTCCAGTTCTACCTCTCAAACTTTGCCCACACACGGCTTGTGTGTTTAAAAACACCAACAGTAAGTTTGTTGGCATAAATAAATAATAATGAACTGAAGGTTTAGCTTAGCATGTACATACTGGGTAAAGCAACAAACCTTCAAACCTTCTAAACAAGTGTTTGTGCTAGGTATCCACATTATTTGTGGCAAGCTTTTTGACTTTGTGACAATGGTCTGCCAGCTGCTTATGTTCTGAAAAGATATCGCAGGTCAATATGTGGTCAGCCCTTTGTTACTGTGAGGGAGAACGCAATAGGTTGTATATGTACACTAATTAAAATTTACCTATATTATTTATATTGCATAGTGGATCATAAAAATTATTACAGTCAAGTTTATAATGATAAAAAGTCTTTTCTTCTTCCATTTAAGTTTGAGGCCAAGGGCCTGTTATGGGCTCAAAACTGGATTTCCCAACCATTGTTTCCTAGGGCAACCCAGACAACGTTTTCCTCTAGGGTGGTAAGCACAGCTTTAGGTGGTGCAACCTGCTTTTACAGAAGAGGTCCTGGGGACCGAGAATTGGTGATGTAACCATAACATTTAATGTAGAGGAAATGCTACATTCATGGGAACCCCACAAATATATCCTTCTGGGCCAATAACCATTTGGCAAATTTTAATATTGCTTTCAAGACTCAAAAGTTCAACACTTGGTTCATAATTTATATCAAATGGATGTATTGTATGATATGGAAATTAATATTCATAAATCAAAAGTAATGGTATTTTGTGAAAAATACTCAGTCCCGAGTAAAATTTGCATATCAAATGAACTACTCAAAAGAGTAAATGAATTTTCATATCTAGGATATAAAGAATCCTTTGTGGATGAAGTAGATATACCAGATAAAATTCTTAAGTACGCCAGAACCATGGGGATAATAAATAACACAATGAAACCCTCAAAAATACAGAGGCATACAAGACTACAGCTCTACAAAACTTTAGCAAGATCAGTCTTGTGTTATGGTAGTGAGGCATGGATATAGAGATGAAAAGATGATATCAACAAATGATAAAAGGTAAAAATATTAAAATGAAAAAGGCGTTGACTTATATGGAATGCAGAGTTATTGGGGTTCTACTGTATACGTAATTACCAACAAATGAAATATTACCCCTACCAATTGTATATAAATAAAATATCAATGTTCAAATGCCTTAACATGGAATAAACCAACTGGCGTTACTGAGTAAAATCAGATTTTAAATTTGCAAATACAGTTAAACTTCACTTATATAGGATTTACTTCTCACAGATAACACTAAACTTAAATAGGCACCAAACTTTGTCTATTAATATTTGGCTCAATTATACACCTTTGGTTATGAATTTTTCATTAATACATCACATTTATCTAGTTCCCATGGACAAAATATATTTACATACTCATTTAGATGTTACGTTAAGATATCTTAAACATGGTTTCTGTATACTGTATCCTGTCAGTGCAAAACCGTTACTGTGGGCCAAGTATAAATATTTTTGGAATGCATTATTGTTGAACACATTTACAACACAGTTGGGCAAGGTCATTCTTCCCCAAGTTGGATCTGATGATACTAATGACGACAGTGATGAACAAGTAGGCCTTATTAATTAAAGTGTTCCCAGTGTACAAGAGGGAATTCAAGTCTAGAAATTACACAATTTCTAGCATTCCATACCTTAAATCATATCATTTTTGTGATTAATGCACATAACTGACAAGTGTATGGACAAAACAAAGCAAAGAAAAATTGACTATTTCTGTTAAACCAGTATAAAGTACCAGTACTCTGCATCATTTTTGCTTTTAGTGTGAAATAAGAATAACTACTAGTAGGCATATAAGTACAATACTTATTCTAAAGTAAGAACAAATTAGAAACTAAAAACTTCACTTATTTTATTGTTTTGGTGCTAACCCTGGGGTTTCAAGCTGTGTCCAGCTCATTCTCAAAGCCATATAAACAAACTCGTTGCCAAGCTACAATCTTTTATTTTTTCTGAAAAACAATTACTCTTATTCAATTTTTATTTACCAATCTCTGAAAACAAAAATTTATAAATACAATCTATAGATGGTAATTCGAAGTTCATGACACGGTTCCTGTTTTTTAAAATAAAATTTTTTTCCCAAACCATTAAATCTGTTGGATTACTTAATTGTTTTAATAATTTAACTTCTGGATTAATTTCATGATTAAATGACCAAAAATGATCTGCCACAGCTGATTTATCAGTTTGTTTATATTTAATATTTCTAAAATGTTCTTTCATTCTGGTTTCTAGATGACGTTTAGTTTTACCAATATAAACTTTATCACAATCTAAACAGCTAAATTGATAAATGCCAGATTTTTTATAATTTGGTATTTTATCTTTTTTTGAAAAATTAAGTAAATTTTGTATATTAAATTTATTTTGAGGGACCAAATTTATTCCATATTCTTTAAAAATCCTTGTAAATTTTTTATTAGCCCATGGATGGTAAGTAAACTTTTTAAAAATACAATTATCTTTTATTTTTTTAAGGGTTGAAACTTCTTTGACAGCTTTTTGATACTTAAATTCCTCTATCCTTTTATGTATAAAATCTGTATTAAAACCATTAGTTACTGCAGTGTTAATAATGTGTTTATATTCTATGTCAAATTCATCTTTATTAAGGGGTATATTTATTAACCTATAAATTAAACTATTAAAAACAGCAAATTTATGTGCAAAAGGATTAAAACTTTTATATTTTATGTAATTATCAGTATGAGTATATTTTCTGTAAATACCAAATTTCAATTTATTGTTATGTGTTTTAATTTTTAAGTCCAGAAATGAAAGGAATCCATTATTCTCAGTTTCCAAAGTGAATTGTATACAATCCTTTTGCACATAAATTTGCTGTTTTTAATAGTTTAATTTATAGGTTAATAAATATACCCCTTAATAAAGATCAATTTGACATAGAATATAAACACATTATTAACACTGCAGTAATTAATGGTTTTAATACAGATTTTATACATAAAAGGATAGAGGAATTTAAGTATCAAAAAGCTGTCAAAGAAGTTTCAACCCTTAAAAAAATAAAAGATAATTGTATTTTTAAAAAGTTTACTTACCATCCATGGGCTAATAAAAAATTTACAAGGATTTTTAAAGAATATGGAATAAATTTGGTCCCTCAAAATAAATTTAATATACAAAATTTACTTAATTTTTCAAAAAAAGATAAAATACCAAATTATAAAAAATCTGGCATTTATCAATTTAGCTGTTTAGATTGTGATAAAGTTTATATTGGTAAAACTAAACGTCATCTAGAAACCAGAATGAAAGAACATTTTAGAAATATTAAATATAAACAAACTGATAAATCAGCTGTGGCAGATCATTTTTGGTCATTTAATCATGAAATTAATCCAGAAGTTAAATTATTAAAACAATTAAGTAATCCAATAGATTTAATGGTTTGGGAAAAAAATTTTATTTTAAAAAACAGGAACTGTGTCATGAACTTCGAATTACCATCTATAGATTGTATTTATAAATTTTTGTTTTCAGAGATTGGTAAATAAAAATTGAATAAGAGTAATTGTTTTTCAGAAAAAATAAAAGATTGTAGCTTGGCAACGAGTTTGTTTATATGGCTTTGAGAATTGAGCTGGACACAGCTTGAAACCCCAGGGTTAGCACCAAAACAATAAGATAAGTGAAGTTTTTAGTTTCTAATTTGTTCTTACTTTAGAATCTTGTTGCTTCACTGTTAATAGCTTCAATTTTTCCTTATTTAACAATACTTATTATTTATGTGTTTCTTCCATTTGTTTGTTTTCTTATATTAAATAATATTAAGTACTGGGTGAGCAATGGTCTATGCATAAGCGACATCGGCCATCAGCTCTGGCCACTATGTCAGCAGTGGTGGAGAGTATATTTCCCCTCCATTGCATGAAGCTTCAGTGTGAGTTGAAATCTTGTGCAAGTAGCACATGTTTGTTAGACGATGCAGTACATTTATTGAATGAAAGCATATCAAGTGAAATGGGGCAATACAAGTATTCTATTTCCCAGAAAGTATTCATATATGATTCATAGGTGCTTACAGAATCAGTGTGTGCTGTACGGAGAGTATTAGCCCTATGATTTTTCTAAGAAATGATAACAGTGAGAGGTACGTGTAAAACATTTTGCGTACTTTTTATGATCAACTAACTGAAATACCCAGTGTTGCCATGGTTTGACGATTTGTCCCTAAAACTTTCAGAGTTAGGTTGCACTTGCCCAATAGCCTTATGCTTCTCTGGAAACATTTAAGAAATATTACTTAATACACTTAAAGAAATATTACTTAACACACTTAAATATTTAATTAAAACTCTTAGGATGCTATAAGGAATAAAAAATAAATAAATATATTGTGAATGCTATGCAAAAGTACTATTGAACAACCAGAAATACCAAAGGAAGAAATGCGAGTAGACAAAACTGTATGGATGTAATACGTTGCATTTATATTTTGATATAATTAAATATATATTTATATATATATTTATATTTTAGATATCTTGTCTTAATGTTATCTAATACTAGTAATAGTGAAAGAGAACACATTTTCAACTTTACAGATACATTTTATTAGCAACACTACATTATTTATATTTTATGTATAATTACCTGTTTAAGAAAATACAGGATGTGAGAGTGTATGCAAATATCAGAACATACTTATCAGAGCTAGGAATGTTACTAAACACAAATATAATACAATGGATGCAAATAATAAAACACAGACATAAATAACTCTAGCAACCCAAAATGAGCCAATTTGCCAAAAAACACATACAAATTTTTGAGGATTAGCTTTAGATAACAATTTGAAATGGAAGAATAAACATGTAGAAAAGATTAAGCACCAGAATTAATAAGGGTACATACAATGTGCTAAATTACTAAGGGGTCTCCGTCTAGGGGATATGTGAATGGCGACCACAAGGTACCCAAGCTGAGCAGAACATTACTTCCACTTACTGGTGTTTTGCTCCTCATTGTAACTTTTCTATCTGACCTTACCTTGTTCATCTCTTGTTCTCTTCCGACCCCGATGCTATTAGGGTTCCCGAGGGCTAGGGAGTCTTTATTTTTCCAGTCTCTCCATTTCTCTATAAAATCTTGACCCCTAACATGCTGACCTGTCATGGCATGTAATACATACTCTGATTGGTAATCAGAGGATATGGTCGGTGAATTTATTTTGATAATTCTCCCGGTCAGGTCGGTGAGACCCGTAAACCAACGACAGGTGTGGTCCTCCAGACATTCTTGGGGTTGTGAGAGAGTGATGTGACCGCCTAAACATAAAAATATGGTGCTCTCTTAAAAGCGGTTACTATACTGCTATTGCTCTATGAGTGAAAAATATTGTAGAGCAAGAGGATTAATGACTTCATTGTCAGAAATCCAGCATTAGCTAACAACATATTTTGATAATGTACAAAAGTGTATGAATTGTTTTTAGTAGAGTGAGAAAAGAAATACACATGAATGTGATAGTAAAAGAAAGTGAGCAGAGAAAGCCGTGTGAATGTAATAGGTTGCATTTCTATTTCAAACATATAAAAAATTATATGAATTGTATGTAGAAGTGGGAGTAGAGAAAGAAATATTGTGTTTCCTAAAAGAGAACTGAGTAGAGAAAACTGTGAATATAATACATTGTATTTCTACTTCAACAATATAGAAAAGTATATCAATTGTTTGTAGAAGACTGAGAAGAGAAATACATGCGAATGTGTTACATAAAAGGAAAATGAGTTAAGAAAACCATGTGAATGTAAGATGTTGTGTTTTTACTTCAGTCATAAAGAAAATTGAATGAATTGTATGTTGCAGAGTGAGCACAGAAGAACATGTAAATGTGTTAATTAAAAGAAGAATGGGGAAAACCATGTGAATGTAATACAATGTGTTTCTATTTTAAATATATAGAAAATTATATGTATTGTTTGTAGAAGTGGGAGAAGAGAAAGAAATGCAGTTGTGTATCATAAAAGAAAAGTGAGTAGAGAAAACCATGTGAATATATGTTGCATAATAAAATGGAGAGTATAAAAGCCTCTGTGAAAAAACATTTAGATTTGGTAATTTTCATCACATTTGGATGAATGGTATAGTAGTCCATAAGGAACAAACATTTATTTTTATATATATAAAAGATTAACTAAGAGAAAACATGTTTTCATGACCTTTAAGCAGAGTGTAACGAGCAATTTCCTAAGCAACTATCAGAAATGCTTGAACAATTAAGGGAGGCATCTCCTTGCTTAGTATACTACATGAGTAATTTACTTTTCTTTTTAAGTGTTTATGATACGCATGTTAGAAATAACTTATGCGACAAACTGCGATGTTTACTGCAGACTTCTTATCACCCATACTGACGACAGGGTAGCCAGCTTTGCCAGCTGACCATATGCTGCAAAACTGGTTGTGTGAAGGATTGTTCACCCCTTAGTTTGAGTAACAATTTAAAAAACAGTTTCAGTTCCACAAGAATACTGTATTTCATTGCATAATTCTTACACCTTTTATGTTCTTTTTTTTTTTTAAGTAAAAACATAGTATGATCATTATGTGAAGAATATTGAAGACTGGACATGTTAACTTCCAATGCCTACTGTACAATTACATGAGTAAGAATGAGTGTGAGCATATTCAAGCCTGACCACATTACACTATTCTCAGTTGAATAGAAAGGATGGGGGAAGAGGAAACAAAAGTATAGTGTGAGGCCAAAACTGGAATACAAACATCTACTGTAATAAAAAATAAATAAATAATGATGACATTGTATTTATTCAACCAAAAATCATCTTTTACTTACAAAACCATTTATGGTATCTACCACTGAAATGCATGTACTTTAACTGGAACCGATATTATCGTATTGCTGACTATGAAACACAACAACCATTTTAGTGCAACTTTTCAATAATGTACCATGTCCGTATTAGTTATTAGGACCATGAACAGCTTATAGATTCCAGTTGCACATTTATTTTGCACCAATCTCTTACAAGTTTCTCACTCCCTTTTTGCAGCTAGATTACCATTCTATTCTGTGAATGCAATCACTCTTAGTTAAAACACGCTATGTAATTTCTGCATTTCCCCATACTGGCATTTAACAAAATAAGCACTTGTTAGAATACCTATAGAAACAAATAGCTGTATACAACTGAAGAATAAATTGATTACTGACTTGGTGCATGCTAATCACATGTAAAACAGTTTGCACTCCACGCTGCTCCATTTGCTTACCACTCTGCTAATTCTCATGTTTTAGATGCTTGAACCAATCAAATTCAGTGATAAGCTAGCCACCATCTCGGCAAGCTGATGGCATCAATATATTGCATCAGTGTATCTTGAAAGACATCACTGACTTCAGGAACAGAAGTGATGCCTCAGCATTAAGCATTGGAATATTATTAAACAAATTAGAATTTTATGGCATAAAGAACAGAGCATTAGACTGATTTCAAAACTATCTCCAAGACCATAAACAGAGGGTAATTCTGTAGGTACGGTTCAGTCAAACTGGAATAGAATAAAAATGGGCATTCTTTAAGGGAGCATGTTAGGCCCCCTGCTCTATATATTGTATGCAAACTATCTCCCAGACTCCATAAACTGTAAAACAGTAATGTACGCAGCTGATACATCTATTTTACTATAAAGCATAAACAATGAAGACTTGCAACACAATGCAACAGAAATCCTAACATATTTAAAGAAATGGTTTAGCAGTAATGCATTAAAACTGAACACCTAAGTACTTGAGAAAAACCACAAGAAAAAAAATTTATCAATAAATCAGACAGATCTACGAAAATATTAGGAGTACATGTGAGCAAACAACTAAAATGGAATGATCACATTCATTACATTAACAAAAAATTAAACAATACTTGCTTTAATATGTATTGCATAGCTCAAATTAGCAACTTGGAAATTAGAAAGGATGCTATAAATTGCTATGTAATTTCAACAGCAGAAAAATAGTCTATTTTAGTTACTTCCACTCTATAATGCCATATGGGATCATATTGCGGGGCAACTCAGTGGGGTGGGAAACCATCTTTAAATACCAGAAAAAGTACTACGCATAATGCCATAGTTGGGATCAAAAGAATCATGTAGGAAGCTATCTTTGAAAACAGTGTTGTTGTAATTAATTTAATTTAAAAGGTGAGTTAATTAATAACACTGAACAACACTTACAACAGTTATTGTCCGGTTGATAATGGAGGAAAGTTAACCTTCGAAACGCGTCCCGGAAAAATATGTTGTAAGTGTTGTTCAGTGTTATTAATTAACTCACCTTTTAAATTAAATGTAGGAAGCTATTAAAAATCATAAAATATTAACGTTACCAGCACAATATCTATATGAACTAAATAAATATATTCATGCAAACTTTGATCAATTCTATGGCTCACGATATCAACAGTCATGAAATCAGAACAAAAAGCAGTTTAAAACCACCTATGTGTAGGTTAATATTATATGAAAAAAGTCCACTTTATGCAGGAATCACAACTTATAACAACCAGCCCAAATCAAAACTATAAACGATCAAGGATTATTTAATAAGAAACTGAAGAACCTACTATGAAATAAGGCCTACTATTCAGAAGCTGAGTACATGGGTGACATATAAGCCTATATTCAATTAAGTAAACAGTAGTATGTAAATATATGTAGTTATCAGTATATTGTACTCTCTCTTATATAGAATGTCTGAAAATATTTTATTGTAATTTAATTTGTTGTCCTAGTAACCCTAAGTTAATTGTATTTTTTAAATTAATTTATTTCAACATGACGAGTTACCTGTTTGCAGAGCTTTTGCTCGACTGAATTATAAGCATTTTGTGACAATAACAATCTTATTTTATGGTGCATATCTACCTTCTACCCTCTCTGGTGTATCTAATAGGACTAACGGTAGTCAAGGTTGCAATAGCAGCACCCTGTTTGCAGAGCTTTTGCTCGACTGAATTATAAGCATTTTGTGACAATAACAATCTTATTTTATGGTGCATATGTACCTTCTAACCTCTCTGGTGTATCTAACAGGACTAACGGTAGTCAAGGTTGCAATAGCAGCACCCTGTTTGCAGAGCTTTTGCTCGACTGAATTATAAGCATTTTGTGACAATAACAATTTTATTTTATGGTGCATATGTACCTTCTAACCTCTCTGGTGTATCTAACAGGACTAACGGTAGTCAAGGTTGCAATAGCAGCACATTATTTTTCAGTATTTCTCGCTAGTGAGCACCTAGAATATGTTGTATTGTTGTTGTTTTCTAGTGCCTTGCATCTGGCAATGAAGCCATTAGCATTCGTGCTTTCCAATACTTTTGAACTGTACTTTCTTCTGATCTTAATGCTTCACAGGTCTTCAAGTGGTCTTCATTCATTTCTGCTGGATCGTTACACAGGACACATATTGGTGAAGCTGAGATATCTATTCTGTAGAGATGACTTGCTAAGCAGTCGTGATGTGTCAGTAGCCGGAAGGCTGCAACCGCTGTTTTCCTTGGTCTCTGGGGGATTATATCTGGGTTGGAAAGTAGTGTAATCCAATTTTTATCTTTGGCATTTGTTTCTATTTCTTGTAGGTATGAATATTAATGCAGCAATTATGCAGTGAAATGCTTAAGTTCCTAATTTTTTGTCTGTAAATTAAGGTGAGACCATTATGCAGTGGTGATGACTATGCAATGAAATACAGTATTTATTTGTACAGTTTCATATTTTCTCCCTTTGAAAATGTATAGCTGAGGTATTGTATACCTGTTTATCTGCTTAAAATGAGTTAAGGAAATAATTGGTGTTTGTGACTGCAGAGGGCATGTATGGTATGGTTGCCAGAAAATTTTAACCCTTAATAAATCTTTATAAAGTACATGTCACATGACAGGAAGTGTTAGGTTTGTTGGAACAATGTATAATTTACTAATGGCCTGCTATGCACATGACAATGCATTTTTCAGGGAGACTACAAATCACATGGTTTATCAACAACAAACTGCAGAGTAGAAGGTTTAACCACTTCCAAACTGTACTCAAGACCACTGAAGAATGGAAACCGCTGTGTTGTTGTGTGCGAAGGGTTCTATGAATGGCAGACAACAAAGGGAAAAGGGAACAAACAACCCTATTTTATTTACATGCCACAGAAAGATGGAGTAAGTATATGTATATTAAATAATTTGATGTGTAAAAGTCTTATCCACTATCCAGTTCAGTAAGAGGCTGGTGCCAGGTAGTTGCAACTGTAAATGGATAAGCAAACGGTTTAGGAGGTTTTTTTTTTTGAGAAGTGATATAGAATTCAGAGTACAAAATGGCAGATGCACTACCATTATTAAAAGTATATTTAAAATAAATGTGGTATGCCTACAATAATAAAATAGTATATTATTATTTATTTATGCCAACAAACTTACTGTTGGTGTTTTTAAACACACAAGCCGTGTGTGGGCAAAGTTTAAGAGGTAGAACTGGAACTTAAAAATTCAATGCCACAACTGGGATTTGAACCACAGGGGTAATTGTTTCTGATGTGAGACTGCCTTTGTGGTTTACCAGGAGAAATATGAACTGGCTTGAGAATTTAATGTCATTCTGGCAGTTTGTCACAATAGCTCAGTGGTAGAGCGTCCGCCCGGCAAGCGGAAGGTCTGTGGTTCAAATCCCAGTTGTGGCATTGAATTTTTAAGTTCCAGTTCTACCTCTTAAAATAGTATATATCAAGGAAATTCTGCTTTATAAGGCTACACAAAAAAACTAAAAATCTTCTGTTTTAGGAACTTTTGCAATTTCATGTCCCCTTAAATAAGGTATACCCCGTGCATTTTGTCATGCATGTTTTATTCAGAGTTTTGTAACCATTTTTGAGGGAACAGAAAGAATGTTATCTTGCAATCTTGAAAACTGCTAGACTTAAATGACTCTTCATAGTTACATCTTACTCCTTCCTAAATGACACATAAATTACTAGAGCTTGACATTTGCCAGTGTCTTATTTTCCTTTATTTAGAGTCCTAGGCTTTGTATTGAGACAGAATATTAGAAGACCCCAAAAGAAAATCGTTTATGTGAATATTTGTTAAAAGTGTAATTTGTTTTTTGATGTTGGTATGTGTTGGTCAAATGACGAAAACGTGTTAATAATGTTCATTGTTACGAACAACTAAGTTTGCCCAAAGACGTCATAAATCTTTCCATATTTGATTTTAATATATATGTATAAATATTAGAATTATATGTGTTCCATAATAAAAGTAGGGGAGGATGGTTAGGGATTGCTTCCCTAACAAGAAAGAACTATTTGATGGACGCATACGCGGATGTATATGAAAAAGGCGGTGTCACGTGAGGACGCCATAATCTGCCCACTCGCATGTGTGTAATCAAGGCATGAGGACGTATTGGTGTAACGTGCGAACATAGAACTTTCACCAGACTTTCATCAAGCATTAGTTCCACTAAATGAAAAAGCGGAAACGTTTTAAATCATTTAGAATGGTGCTAAGAGGAATTATTTAATGTAAAATATCGAAAAAGTGTTAATAAAATAATACATTGTGGTGAAGAAACATTGTGTGATTTTTCATTCCATCCATTAGCACGCCCTGAGATCACAAAGATCTCAATAGCTCAAAGACCCAACGAAGCATAATTACAAAAACTGCACCAGTATATATAGATATGTTTCATATTTACAGGAGTAAAATATACTAATTTGATAGTGCCTATTGCCTATTTTCATAGTGGGTGCCTTTTCATAGCTTTAAGGGGCTCATTTTTTCCAATGAGTGTTTTTATCAAGGTTTTTGCCTACCATAATTTCATTATTTTTCGTATTGATGGTTATTTATTAATGTGATAACCTTTGTGTTGCAATAAAAATTTTGCTTTCTTAGCCAATGAGCCGTTGTTCATAACATGCCTGAGAAATGTACAATGCTGCCATTCATCTCCAACAATGCAAAACAAAATAGATGGCTTTATTATGTAAAGTCACATTTTATTTATTGATTGGTTTAGTTTCTTGCTACTGGAGTGTTAAGTACAGTATTAACATTTGTCATGCTGAAATCAAATTCATTGCGTTCACAGCAGAGTAACTATTGCAATTACACCACCTAAAATAATTAAATTATCTGAAATGGTAGTCCTAAGCAGGAAATATTATGAGTGCACTAAAGTTGACATATTAAAAATTAAAAATACATAGTAACTGAAAGGAGCAAACTTCTAGACAATGTCTACAGTTGACATTCAATTAAGAAAATAGTGGAGTTTAGTAAAGTTGATATATTGTGTATGAGATATGGCTATTTTATATTTCTATACTGTTCTATCATGTCAAATGTGTGTTATGCCTACTTCAATGCTCATCATTACTGATAGTGCCCATATTAAGGTTTTTAGTGCCTATTCACCAACCTCTACTAATTATATATTTTAATTTGAATGACAACAGATCCACATTGAAGACTGCAACACATGGTCAACCGATTGGGAGGAAGATGAGGGCTGGAAGGGTCCTAAGCTGCTTAATATGGCAGGGCTCTTTGACACTTGGAAGTCATCTGCGGTAAGATCTAGTTTGATTTAAGATTTAATGATAGGTTAGTAACCATGAAGCATATGTTATGAAAGTCACAGCTAGGTCTGAGTTTCTGTGTACCTCATGTGCAGGGTGAAGTATACTACAGCTACTCTGTGATAACGATGGAATCCACTGAAACCTTGTCGTGGCTCCATCATCGAACACCAGCTATTCTAGAGACAGAAGAACAAATAGCTGTAAGTATGCTAAAATAATAATATTCATCCATGGATTTGCAATACAGAAATGGGCTGCTACATACATACTTTGTACATTGGTGTTTGGTTGAAGATAAAAAAGACTAATTTCAGTTCATTGTGTGTATTAAATTGTACCAAATTTTAACTTAAAGCAAAAAGAGTATTGGATGTCCTACTTTTACATAACTTTCTCTAGCTATTCCTTGACAAACTGTTATTATGAAAAGTGGTAATGTTGCCATATACGGGCTTATGGACCACGTAATGCAGGGCATCAACACATGTGAAATGAAAGTAGCCACCAGTTGTAGTAAATACGTTGCAGGACATTGGAATTCAGTAGTGGCAATGTGTATCACATCAAAAATATGATTTGAAGCTTTCCTGGCAACGAACATATTCAAGATGCTCTCGGGCTTCGAGCCAGGTGTAGTGATGAAAAGACATCGACGTTTCGGGAGTGTACATCTCTCCCATCTTCAGGATGAATGACTAGCAAGAGTGAAGGGACCAGTACTGACAACCAGTACGTACCGAGTAGAAAACACCCAGTCTAGTGTGGAGGTGGTTCACCACTCCGTTGGAATCTGTGTTTTCTGAGTCGATCGATTTCCAATTTTAAGGCTGGTTTCCAAGATGGACTAAACTGCAATCCAGCATCCCGGTTTAGTGTACTCTTCTCGGAGGAGATGGCCAGAGCCTCCTTAACCCTCCGTTCCCATAAACCGCTACATTTTGCCACAATGGTCGTTTCTTTGAAGTTATCTCTGTGGTCTTTTTCAAAGCAGTGCTCCGCCAGCCCTGACTTTTCAGGCTGCATTAATCGTATGGACCGTTCGTGCTCCTTGACTCTGGTGGAAATGGTCCTGCCGGTTTGCCCTATGCACGGCGTCCCGCATTCACAGGGGATACGGTATACCCCTGGAACATTAAGGTGCAGTTTGTCCTTTACCGGCCTGACTAGGTGTTGGATCTTCAAAGGCGGCTTGTGGATGGTTCTGATGTTGTGTTTTGCGAGAATTCTACTAATTCTGCCGGAAAGATTGCCAGTGTATGGGATGCAGGCAGTGGCGGTCGGCTGGTCTGGTGTTTGCTGCATTTGTGGTTTTCCTCTCTTGGCCTTGGAGATTGAGGCTTCAATATCCTCTACGGAGTAACCGTTTTGGCGGAATGTGTGCCTCAGGTGCTGCAGCTCTTGTTTTAGGTGGCTGGGATTGGAGATCGACAGAGCTCTGTGGAACAGAGTGTTGAGAACTCCGACCCGTTGTGACTTATGATGGAAACTGCGAGCATTCAAATAGAGGTCAGTATGTGTTGGTTTGCGGTATACTGCATGCCCCAGAGTACCGTTGTTGTTTCTGGAGACCAGGATGTCCAGAAATGGCAGATTTCCATCCTCCACTTCCATGGTGAACTGAATTTGGGGTCGGAGGCTGTTGAGGTGTGTGAGAAAGGTCGGCAAAGTGTCTTGTCCATGTGGCCATATAACGAATGTGTCGTCAACATACCGGTAGAAATGAGATGGCTTAAGTGGAGCTGTGGCCAGTATTTCGTGTTCCAGGTGTTCCATGTAGAAATTTGCTATTACTGGTGATAGCGGAGAGCCCATTGCCACACCATCTACCTGTTCATAGAATCTGCCACCAAACAGGAAGAAAGTGGACGTTAGGGTGTGCCGGTAGAGCTTGATGATGTCGGCCGGAAAGTGTTCCTTCAGAAGCTGGATGGTTTCTTGTAGCGGTACCCTTGTAAAAAGAGATACCACGTCGAAGCTGACGAGAAGATCAGAAGGGCCAGTAGTGATGTTGTCCAAGGACTGTATGAACTGAGGGGAGTTCGTCACGTGGTGTGGGCAATCCCCTACCAGAGGTTGCAACAGATGCGCTAAGTGGCGTGCCAGCAGGTATGTAGGGCTGCCCGTGGCGTCAACAATGGGGCGTAAAGGGACGTCCATTTTGTGGATCTTGGGGAGCCCATACATTCTAGGAGCCCTGGATCCCGACGGTGATATAAAGTGCTTGGTTTCTGGAGAAAGACTGGATCTTCTAATTAGTTGAGTGGTCCGTCGCTCAATGGAGGTGGTAGGATCCTTCCCGAGGACTCTGTAGGCTGGATCGTCTAAGAGCTGCTCCATTTTCTCTGTGTACTAGACTGTGAGGAGGACCACAGTAGCATTCCCCTTATCCGCCGGTAAGACGATCAAGTTCTCGTCATTCCGCAGTCTCTTAAGCGCAAAGCTTTTGTCTCGGTTGATATTCAACTTAGGAAGCGAGGTTCGCGTGATGGCAGCGGCCACCGCCGTGCGTATTTCTTCTGCACTATCAACCGTGAGCTCCTGTATAGCGGATTCCACCCCGCTGACAATATCAGCCACTGGAAGAATTCTGGGTGTTGGCGCAAAGTTTAGGCCTTTGGACAGCACAGAGGTAGTGGCTTCGTCTAAATCCAAGTTTGTGAGGTTGACTATGATCCGGTTGGACGGTAGAGAAGGCACGGCCTCCTTGGAATGCACCGAGTCGAACTTCCTTGTCTGTTTCTTGGTACTCCAGAGAAGCGTGGCGTGACCTTGTGATAAGGTAGAGAGGTCCACCCTATCCCAATCCGTTGGTGAGAGTCTCGAAGATAACTGCCAGTAGGAATCCAGCAGTCGGCGGTCAATCGAGTCGAGAGTGTAACGTGTGTTGTGAATGCGCTCTCTAACCAGCGCAGAGCTGGCGCGTCTTAGGATCTTGTGGGTAGACGCATTCTTAATTGGATAGCGTAGTCTAGCAAACCTAGGCGTAGCATGCTCATCTCTGCACCTTAGGAGAAATGCCAGGGAGCTCAGCAGTTTCCCTTTCTTCTCTCGAAGATCTTGAAAATTCTTGATTTTCTGGTAGGTTTCCTTCCCGTAAAGGAACGTAAAATATGATTTGAAGCTTTCCTGGTGACGAACATATTCAAGATGCTCTTGGGCTTCGAGCCAGGTGTAGTGATGAAAAGACATCGACGTTTCGGGAGTGTACATCTCTCCCATCTTCAGGATGAATGACTAGCAAGAGTGAAGGGACCAGTACTGACAACCAGTACGTACCGAGTAGAAAACACCCAGTCTAGTGTGGAGGTGGTTCACCGCTCCGTTGGAATCTGTTTTCTGATTGGTAATCAGAGGATATGGTCGGTGAATTTATTTTGATAAGTCTCCCGGTCAGGTCGGTGAGACCTGTAAACCAACGACAGGTGTGGTCCTCCAGACATTCTGGGGGTTGTGAGAGAGCGATGTGACCGCCAAAACATAAAAATATGGTGCTCTCTAAAAAGCGGTTACTATTACTGCTATTGCTGTCTTGTGTGAAAAATATTGGAGAGCAAGATGACTTCATTGTCAGAAATCCAGCATTAGGTAACAACACTTTCCGTGAAGTAAAATTTTCCATCTCTTAAGGTTTATGAATTTTCTAAAACCATTTAGAGTAAAGAGGATTTCACATGCTATTCCCAAAAAATACAAAATAAACATTTTGTCTGTTAAATAAAATTTAAACATATAGTATTTTAATCAGAATTGTTAGGGCCATTTTTGAGAAAATTTAAAATTCCAAAAATCTTCCATGTAAAGGGTAATGTGGGTTGCAGGGTTGTTTTAAAACTCCTCATGTCACATTCTTGGAAGATTCTCAACTTATTGGTATTTATTGAAATGTTTGTTATTGAGCTATGCTGTTGAGA
Source organism: Tenodera sinensis (assembly GCA_030765045.1). NCBI lineage: Eukaryota > Metazoa > Arthropoda > Insecta > Mantodea > Mantidae > Tenodera > Tenodera sinensis. The sequence continues at coordinate 199,658,789 of CM060961.1, forward strand.
AACATACCCATTATTCCATCCCCCCAAACACACATCTGTGTGCATGCGCACACACACACAGAGCTTTTCTAAAAAGGCTCTATACCAGATGCAAAATGAAATACACTGTGAGAAACTTTTAACTCTGGACATCTGTGTTATAGAATTTGGTAATTTGATTAAACCAATGGATATTTGTATGGCTTACATTGAATAAAGAAAACAATAAAGCATTTCCTTTGAACAAATACTGACTGCAGTGTTGTCAAAATCCAATGAACATTTATGCCTACTAGTCACTGTATGTTTTAGACCATCTTCATCCTTTAACAAAGACTTGGTAGAGCTGCAGCCAGATTTGAACCAAGCTAGTCTCCAATGTCAAAATTCTGGAAGTAATATTCAAAGCTTTTACTACAAACCTGAGAATATTTTGCTAAAAACTCTGTTTACGAGTTGAAATATTTAAAATATGCTGTTAATTTTATAGTTACAGCAAGATTTCTTTTAAAGGAGGAACAATCAAGTGCAATAGAAGAATACGGTCATTGAAACCCAGGGCAACTTGCTCTGTAGCATCTTTCCACTGCATGAGAAAACCGTGAGTCACCGGGAAAATTGCACCATTAGAGGTCCTCTAAAGTCTTTACCTTACTGTAGATGTAGGAAATGTCAACCTTTTGCCCTTAAAGAGGTAGCACATACCGTAAAAATGTTCTCGCCACTGATCTAAACTCAGCAACAGGAATCCTTTTTCTAATCCGCGTATACTACAGGAATTTAGTGATAATTTCATGCAAGAAATCACAAGGATTTCTGCTGAACTTAGGCAAGAGAGCAACAATGTTTCTATGTGAAATGTGTCTATTTGAGAGCATAGGGTCAACATTTCCAGCATCTACTGTAAGGTATGGATTTTAGTGTACCTCTGATGGCACTATTTTCTCAGTGACTTTCAATTCTCTCGTGCAGTTGAGACACCCTGCAGAGCAGTTGTCATAGGTTTTAAGACCCTATATTTCCTTGCTTATGGTGAACAGAAAAATCAGTGTCAACTGCCTAATTTGAAAAGCACATAAATCATGACACGTTTGCTTCCAAATCAGATTTAAAATTAATAGTGGAGAAAGCACTATAGTTAAGAAAATAGAACTATATATTTTGAATTATATTTGCATACAAACCCAGACAATTTTTTGCAGTAGTATTACCTGCCAAATGTGAAGGTCTTTCAAGAAAATAAATGGAAAGAGTTTAACAGCTGGTTCATAATAAATGAACGGAAAATTCAAACAACAAAGTTAAAAAACATGTAGTATAATGTGAGCATCATAATTAATGGGAAGGTTTCCTAAGTCCCAGGAATCAGAAAGTGATGATGTGGTCAACATTCTCGTTCAGGGCACATTAAATCATATTGTGCTTGTCATATTCATCACTGTAGAAATTACTCAAGGTGGCTGTGACATGCAACAGTTCCTAGAGCTTCCTCTACTTGCATGCTGGGAAAATGAAACCAGAAGAAATCCCAGCAAACGTGTGCTGTAACAATAGATCCTGACTTCCTCAAACCCATTAAGCATTGGTTCTTCTGGTGAAATCTCCTCTACGGTTTGTTGGTTATTGCCTCAAAAACATAGCAAAAACTACAAAGAACATAAAAGAAACTTAGAAATTAACTAAGAACAGCAAATAACTTTAATGTATAAAAGAGTGATGCTTGGTACGACTAGAAAAATCAGAACTAAAAATCTGATGTGTTGCACTCACATGACTTTCTTTACTCTTGTACTAACTACTCTTATTCCCCTATCTTCTTCATGTTAGTTGAGATAAACATTTTTATAAACTATCTTATTGGTAATCTTCTTGTAGGTGCAAGGCGAGTATGGGAATATCAATCAACTGATTGGTTTGTTTTAAGATAATATTTTGATATTCTTTTGTTAGCTTTCTGTATAGTTTAATTGAATTCCTATTTGTTAAAAGTAGAAACCAGAAAATGCATGCAAAAAGCAGCTTTTTCCTGCTTTAAAACTGATTTCCACAAGTCAGAAATACTATTGAAATAATGAGATGCAGGAATGGCAAAGGAACTTAAGCACTAGCAAACCTTCATAAATGTTCATTTTTGAAATGGTAAAATCAGACTGAAAAGCCTCAGCTGAGATTTGAACTACAGATTTTCTGGTTTCTGTCCAGTTGCTCTAACCAACTGAGCTATCATGTCAGAGGCTGACAGGACATTAACTCCCAACATCTTGCATTTTTTCCAGTAACTAAAGAAAATCTCATTCATTTTGAGATAAAATACCCCACTGACTAAGTTCTGCTCTTCATAGTTTAACCTACTATTAGGTTAACTAATTAACAGTAAATGTTCATTTGCTTTCTTGATGGAAGGTGAATTAGTTTGACCATTCCATTAGTATGTACCCTAAATGAAGACTATTAGAATGAGCTCTGTAATAACTTGATGTGTGTGTTGTTGACAGGGATGGCTTGATTCAGAAAGTATTTCGCCCAGTGAGGCATGTGCACTGCTCCAACCAGTCAAGATGTTGTCTTGGCATCCAGTCTCAACAATGGTGAATAATTCTCGCAATAAAGATCCACAGTGCAACAAACCAGTTTCTCTAGAGTTAGTATATGTCATTTAACATTACTATATTTTGGACATACTTATCTACAGTGTTTGTAAGGTACTACCCAAAGCATCTAGCAGGGTGCAGTTGATGTAATTCAGCCTTTTTTGATGGTTGGTCAGGGGAGGAGTGGAATGCATTGTGTGCTGAGTTTGGAAGGGGTAGGGGAAATTATGACCAGTAAGATAGTTCCATTTACCCCTACCCTTACCCTACCACTCCTTGCTTGCCAACATTGTCCACCCCTCAGGCTATTTATGTCATAGGAAGGCATTTTATTTAATATTATTCTCAAAGCAGTATCAGGATCGGGTAGTATCTTATGAACACTGCTTATCAACTTTCTGAAACTTTCCTCATCCAGCAAATTGTAATAATTTTGTGACATGAAATTCTGAATGCATAAAATGTTCAATGTAGTAATTGTACAGTCACATGTAAAATAAATGGAAATTTCATTTTATAAGAACTCTGAAGACCTGATGGTACTGCTTGTTTCTGTTACACATGCAAAAATTCTTCCTGGTGTAATAAACACATAGAAGGGTTATACTGAAAGTTGTGGGCAACAATTTTCAAAAATCTTAAATTTTATGTGGTGTGGTACCGGCAGGGCATACACACCCTTGTGTCTTGCTGGGAGAATACCATAGAACTGGAAGGAAATTATATGATAAAATTAGGATTGTATAAGATTATTCTTTCTTGTGTGTAATTTCCATTGTTTAGAATAATTGTTGAGGAAAAAATGTGGTGCATTACTTGCTGGGTGAACCTCGTAATAGTGAAATAAATCTGAAGCTAAATTAATAAAGTTTCTAAACAGGCCTATAAAATTACGGTTTGGGGAAGGTGTTTATTACAAAGAAAAGAGATAATGTAATGAATTTAAAATACCACCATATGATTCTATTCACAGATTTTATTTCCAGTAGATGGCAATAATGTAACACTCAGTAACCCATTAGCAGTAGGCTTAAATACATCACATTAACAAATTGTACACAAAATGTAAGCAATATAATCACTTATAAAACATGTTCTGCATGTGAATTTAATTAAAAAAATGTATGTCAAATGCTAGTTACTACCTTCTACAGAAATTACATATTTGAACACAGACTTTGTTATATTCAGGAGTAGAGACAATATTTAACTATTAATATCATAGATAAGCTTTAATTGTTACTAACAAAGAGCTTAAATGACAAGTAAACATTACCATAACAGAGGATTTCACACTGATCTCCTGGTTGCTTAGTATAACACTTTATATCTTACTTATTAACAAAGAACTGGATGAATTTCCATTTTAGATGTTATTGGTTATATAATTGAATAGGAAACATTAGTACATTAAGAAAATTTCCACATGCAATTCACCGATCTGGAAGCCTGTGCCAGCTTACATGGCACCTACAGCTACATTGTGAATATTCTTCCCCCATGTCTGCACTTTTGCTGTATTATCACTTTCTTACTCTGACTAAACATATCTAGAATGAACATTCAATTTGGGAAAGCATCTTCATTTGCAAACATAAAAAAGGAAGTCTGATGACTTGCATTCATATGACTTTTTCAACTCTTCAACATACTATTCCTGCAAAAGCTTATTCTCCTATCTACTTCATGTTAATCCAGATGAACTTTCAATTGTCATTTACACATTTTGCTGTGGGATACGTAGATAAAGTGACAGATTTTTAAAGAGCATGTTGCTATGTGATGGCTTAGACATTCCATGCTTTTACAATTGCCAGCTCACAGAACAATGTCACGAAGATTCAAATTTTTATTGCATTTTAAGGTTTTCATTTGACTCCCCCTCGTACATTATATTTTCCTTGAAAATATCTTAAAGATATAGCATTTTAATCAGTCATTTTTGAGGCAGTCAAAATTTTCCGTTTAAAGCAGGCGTGTTCAACCTTTTTTTGAAAAAGGGCCACTGTCATTAAGGTGAGTTGGTTTGGTCCACAAGATTCAAGTTTTTTACTGTATTAAATAGAATAAAAATTCTAAGATAAACCAATTACTTCAAAAAATAACTAATACTGAGCTATAGTGAGATATTTTTATTAAAACATTTGTCATATGTGAGTTAAGTTATTTTAAGTGATTTTCAAATAAAGTGTATTTACAGTTTATAGTGAATATCACATTTTTAAATGGAATACATACTTGTAAAAAATCATAGAATTAATTACACATATTCTTCAAACCTCTCCCCAACACTAACTACAATGTGAGTGAGCAACTGCAAACTAACTTCACATTTCTACAAAATGTAATGATAATGAAACATCTGCCACACACTTGCCTTGGAAAGTAGTAACATTACTGTGTGGTCTACAATGCATGGAGACAGACTTCATGTCATAATGTTTTTAAAGAGAACAACCTGTTTACTATAATTTTTCTATATGTATATAAAGTAATATTATATATTGTAAATAAAAATAATATTATAATATATTATAATATTATAACTTACAAATATCACTGTGGCCCGAATACATGACATAGCAAATATCACTGTGGACCACATACAATGGGATTGAGGGGCCCTGGTTGGACACACCTGATGTAAGCATAGTTTGCAGTGGGGGAATTTGTTTGAAAATCTTTGTCACACATCCTTGAATGAAGACTTAGCTTCACGCAGGCATACCCACATATGCACAAACCTTTTCTAAAAATGCAACTTTTGGATTCAGGAAGTTTTGAAAACCATATTTCCAGTGAAATCTGGATATAAAATTTTTGGGTGGAATTCAGTACTTTCTTTACTTACTAAAATATCATATCATTAATTAGCTGTTAATGTACTTGCATAAGCTTCTGACATTGTCAAAGGTGAAATATATACAACAGATACAAAGAGCATAAAATGAAAATGCATATAATATTTACAAGTCTTCATATTTTAGCAAACACTTTGTCTCTAATGTGAGACTGCCTTTGTGGTTTACCAGGAGAAATACGAACTGGTTTGAGAATTTAATGCCATTCTGGCAGTTTGTCACAATAGCTCAATGGTTAGAGCAGCCGCCTGGTAAGCGGAAGGTCTGTGGTTCAAATCCCAGTTGTGGCATTGAATTTTTAAGTTCCAGTTCTACCTCTTAAACACTTTTCTGTTAAAAAGCACCTTGATTTACTTTGAATTTGCTTTATTCCATTTACTAACTGGATTGTTATCGGTAGTTTATTACATAAAGGTATGCTATAAAAAAAGTAGTAGAATGGTTAATTTTGAATTATCAATAAAACTTCATCCTATCAAACAGATGCCAATACAACTACACTCTCAGCACACTTCAGAAATCAGCAAGATTTGCACTTGAAAATGATGATATTGTTGTCATAATGTTGCATAAAATTCAGAATGATTATTATTCATAGGCATAGCTCCTGTTCTCATTTCATTTAATGTACCCTCATTCAATTATGGACATGATTGCAAACGTCTGATATATCCTTGTTATGACATATAATACGAACTTGTTTTTAAAGAAAAATTATGGCATAAATCTTCTGTCCTTTCAGCAAACCAAAGGTGGCAAACAAAAGTCAGCAGTTTATGTCAGCATGGCTGAAAAAAGGCAGTTCTCCTGTGAAGCGTGAACCTAAAGAAGAGTCCACTGACGCAGATGCTTCTGTTACAAAAAAAATCAAGAAAGAGGAGAACCCAAAGTGAAAATAGTAATCTTGCTCATTTATACAGCATTTAAGTTATAAAAAAACTATATTTATCAATCAACTGTTTCTTGTTAGTGTTCTACAAGGTTGATAATATTAGCAACTTAATGTTTCCTCCTCAGCAGAATTAAACTCAAGTTTCCTTATTTCTAGAAAGATTGCTTTCCTTGACATGTGATTGTGATACTCATTGAAGTACCTCAAAAGACAGTTCCTGGAGATGCCTACAATTTTCTGTATCAAGGCAAGTTTGTATAAATTGTGGTTTAATAAAAGGTTATAGCAATGATTTGGAAAGTTAATAAAACACTGTCAGACAGTCCCCTCAGCTGGAAATGTATCTTTAAGTATCTTTAATTATTATGTCACAAGTTGTGGAAAAATCTAATAAATGCAAACAAAACTGACAGATAAGGCATTTTATTACAGAAAAATATTACAAATATACACTTTGGTAAATGTTTTAAAAACACTATAAGGACCAGCTTCACCAATATGTCAAACATATTCTTTAACATAACTTTAAGTGATACACAACAAAGTAAAACTATTATTTTTTATCCAGAGTTACTAAAAATAATTATGCCAAAAGTTTAACATTATGTTAAAACTTGCATTTCAGCACACTTTTACAGCAAACTGTTAGTTAACATCTTGTTAAGGTTAAAGGCAACTGAGAACAGTGCTTATGTGGCAGTGGTGACTGAAACTACATGGCTTCTGAAGCACTCCAATGCATTTTGTCAATGCATCACAGCACACTGTGCCAGGAGCAGATAACTTAAGTTCATGCTCAATTCCCAATGATTTTCCTGATTGAAAACTAACACATCAGACTAGAGTCACACTGTTAACTGAAATATCTGTATACAGAGGAACGTATGTTTTATAATTAAAAAAAAGCATTAATTACAGAACTTGTTACTAAGTACAGAGGAATTATTGAGTGCAAAAACACTGACTGGCTTACACTTAAGAATAAGGTTGCAGACTATGAGAAAATCCACGAGTAATTTAATTGAAATGCGGACATGTTTCTTCCACATCCTGCAAGAGATGAAGCAATTTTATGGTGACGTAAAATGGAGCACCAAAAATGCCAAATACAAAGAGCGTTTAGAATGGTTTAAACCTGGTGGTTGAACAGTACATTAAAACTGAAGTGGGTGAAACTAAATTATCAGTGATTATAGATCAAGCAGACTCCAACAAAAATAATTTTCTTTGGAAACTCCAACACTATTTGGAAACATTAAATGGAAAGTGTCAGTACGATAAAATCTTAAGGGAATTAACACTAGTAGTATAGGAGAAAGTACCATGTCTTCTGTTGGTAGTATTCTAGTTTCCCATATTTTATATAAAAACATGCTTATGGCCACTTTGGACAGTTTGAATATATCAAATGCATGGCCTCTCTTCTGTTAAAATTCTAAATACAGCACATTCACATTAAAAGCTGAGTTTGCAGCAGCCATTTTTGCAATTTCTAATATTTGTTAAATGCCTCAAAACAAGGGTATGTTGCTGTTAACATAGAATTTAACGTAGTGTTAAATTAAACTTGTCCGATGAAGCAGAAGTTGCATTAACTCTGTGTTAAATGAATTTACAATATAGTAAAATTTAGTGTTGGTTTGTGAAGCCAGCCTAAAATAAACTATTTTACCCAACTTCAGTACATGTATGATTTAACTTACAGAACATATTTTGGAAGTACTTTTCTCATTTGAGTTGTCTGACTTAGCCTGCAGATGTCTCCTGTTTGGTGTAATGTACTTGGTTCATGATATCTTGAAGTTTTCTCCTTGATAGGGTAGACCAGTGCTGTCCATTATGTCCTCAGGTACATTTAACTCATGCCTTTAGGTATTAAACATACTTCATGGGTGTGAACTGGGAAGATATTTGGAAGGAAATAGTTTTGCCTTGAAAGTTGAATTAATATTAGAAACTGTCAAAGTAAAAAATTACTTATGAAGGGGGCCAGAAAAATATATCGCGGGTGCCATACTGCTCATGTGTACAGCGTTGGGATAGAGAATTTGCATACAGGAAAAAAATATAATTTAAATTTTGAGCTACCAAGGGACAACGACCTTATCTACAGGATAGGTCAGGCAAATGCTGATTGTAGCAAGTGACTGAAACATATTCCACATATTCTCCGAGCTAAATTTAAAGTTAATTTGAGGTGTTTCCAATTGGCAGTACAAAGGATACATTGTAAAATTATGATTCCTTTCTAAGAACTGTAACCTTCTGAATTTCTGTTGAATTTACCATATATCAATGTTGTTGTTGTTGTTGTTGTTGTTGTTGTTTTCTAGTGCCTTGCATCTGGCAATGAAGCCATTAGCATTCGTGCTTTCCAATACTTTTGAACTGTAGTTTCTTCTGATCTTAATGCTTCACAGGTCTTCAAGTGGTATTCGTTCATTTCTGCTGGATCGTTACACAGGAGGTGAGGCTGAGATACCCATTCTGTAGAGATGACCCAATGTTTAACTGTCACATATTTTGGTTTTCCCCCCTTTTCCTTTTTATCTTTTTTTTAGGCATCTGGCAGATATTAGCAATGTTCCTTCTTCCTTTCCTTTCTGAGAATTTTGCAGTATAAAATTCATTAAAGGAGCAAGAAAAAATCCAGTTTAATACTGTTTTCAACATAGTAATTAAAGAAAGAGAAAAAGCTATCAGAATATTCATTTTTGTTTAACCAATAATATGCTCCTTACATTTGTATGTTCTGGAACTAATCCAGGATCTATTCCATGCCATACAAATTAATAAATAACACTTTCTACTACTATTGTTACCAAACTATGATTACAAACTAGTTTATACTGCATACTTCAATAATCTACCAACCAGATACATTTCTTTTTAACTCTAAATAAGGACTCCTAAATTAATAATCTGAGATTGTTTCAATTACTGGTATTTTTCCAATCTTCAACCATTTCTTTTGAAATACATTTTTTAAAAGATATCCATATCTTTATATTCTAATAAAATGTAGATTGCATCTTCCTTATCCCTCCTGCGATCTTCACTTCGGGTACTTAGGGTTTTGTGTGGGGTGGCAATTGCACTGTAATGTTGAGGCTGTATCACTCATTGGTCTGGTCCAAACTAGACTACAGCTGTTTGAGGGAATTTTGAGTCACCTTTTTACACTCACCTTTACTTAAATTGCTTTAAAAACAGGAAACGTTTTCAAGACCTCTTGGTCCCATCATCAGCCGTTGGGTGACTGACACTATCTTGTTCCCCCTCTCTGTACTATTGTCCTGCTGCCATCTGGTGTTAGGGGCGCAGAGCTTTAACACTTCATTTAAAGCTGGGATTTCGAAGTTAATCACTTTATTGTTGTTTTTTATTATGTAAATTTTTTCCCAAATGTGCAGTTCTACTGGTGAATTTAGAGATTTTAACAATTTGATATTGAGGTCAATGTTGTGGTTTTTATTCCAAAAGTGGTGTGCCACAGCAGACTTTTCCGTTTGTTTTAATTTTATGTTCCTCTGATGTTCCTTTAGTTTGATATCCAAATTTCTTTTTGTTTTTCCTATATAGCATTTTTTGCAACTATTGCATTTGATTTGGTAAATTTTCCAACTGTCACCTAATTCCTAGAGTCCTGTCAAAATACCCTTTGTTTCTAGATATTACCCATAAAACTTATTAAGTTGGTACCAATGTCATCTAGCCAATTCTTGGAATGAATACAATTTTCTCACACATTTAGGCAATCTTTCAAAAAGTGTTCCTGTGGTAAATGATAAATTCAAAAACCAATATTTTGGCACTCTTTTCCATTATCAACCATAACACAGTCACTTTGCCTAATTCTAAGGGATAACCAAGAATAACGAGATTAACAAAGTTAAAATACATGTATTATGTGATCATTCTCAATTAACAGGAAGCTTTTCTGGGTTGCAGGAATGAGAAAAAAGACGATCAAGTTTTAACTTTGTTTTTTTTTCCTGGACATGGCATATTAGATGCATATAGTGCATATTAGACTATTCACTGTAGAAATTATTTGAAGCAGCATGAATCAGCCGGCAGCACCATGGCCAAGCGGTTAGACTGTTCACCTGTCACCTAGGCAGCTTGGATTCAATCCCAGAGGTCTCCGTGTGGTATTCATAGTGGACGAAACAGTGTCTGGGTGGGTTTTCTTCAGGTTCTCCAGTTTCCCCCACCACTCATTCCACCAGCTGCTCCATCATCACCTTTTCATGTAGGCATCTGACTAGGCACTGGCTTGTAAGTCGCAGGGGCTGTAACTCCACCATAAGGGGAGGGTAATAAAATGAAGAAGATGAATTAGCCACTAGAGTTCTCTCTAGTTGCAAGCAGGAAAATAAAACCAATGATTGCAAAAACTGATAGAAATTAACAAAGAGTCACAAACAACTTTAATGTGTGCTATTAATAAAGGAATGAAGCTTGGTACTGCTAGAGGAATCAGAAATAGTTACATATCTGCAGTTAGAAAATGTTTAACCTATGGATCTCTTGACATTAGCTAACCTTCATTATGTTCGCTGAATTGGAAGCAGATGAAAAAATATAATTGGTCAGTACAAATAATGCTCCAATTCACAAAACTGACTTTCTGCTTTGCTGTCGATACAGTGATTGATATGCATTTCTGTTCTTGTTTTAATTCTTGTGTTATAAACATATCCTTAACATGGCTTCTTCTCCTAACAACATATGTGATGGCACTCCACCGGCTGTCAGTCATATACCTATTAGAGACATGAGTATTAAAAAACACATCAGTAAATCAGAATTTGCTATGAACTTTTGTTATGATATGCAAAAATTGTTATTGTTTACTCACTAATTAAACAGCAACTTACCCAATCTTACCATAAATAAGGTTACAAACTTTTGGCACAGGCTGTACAACCGGTTTTGAAGGTCGCAGCCAGCCCTTATGGGGGTAAGTTAAGAGAATGTCATTGTGAGTGGAGCTGTTAAGAGAAAGTATGTTTCCATGTATTGTAATGATGGAGTGGGTGATTATGAAAATTAAGTAGCAGTGATAGCGCTTCATAAGGTGGGTAAATCAGCTTCTGAAATTTTTATTACCCTTATGAAGTTTAAAATAAGCAGAATGTTTGTGTGTCAGACTATTAACAGATTCCTAGAAAGTGGGACTGTTGAAGATCACCAGAGTCCAGGCTGTCCATGCAGTATTTGGGACAAGCATGAGAACTAAAGCAGTGAAATCCTGTGCGAAAGCAGTCTGTGCTGGCTCAAGAGCTGAACATTCCAAAAAATGTCAATATCTTGCCTGTTAATTGATGACCTAGGGTTGAAAGCTTACCAGAAAAGTACAGGTCACCTTCTAACCCAATGTGTGAAAGAGCTGAGGGTGATAAAATCAAAACGCCTTCTTCAGTGTCACACAATGGCAATAGATGAAAAGATGTTCACCATTGAAGAGGCTTTCAACCATCAAAATGATTGGGTTTACGCTAAATCATCTTGAGAAGGTTGTGAGAAGGTTCAAAAGATTCAAAGAGGCCACTGTCTTGCCTCAATGACGGTTTGGTGGTAAGTGGGATATGGTAGCACCACCAAACACCATTTCTGTGAAAAAGGGGTGAAAAGCTCTGCCAGAGTGTACCAAAACATTGTGCAGCCCTGACCTCAACTCCTTGGACTACAAGTTGTGGTCTGTGCTTGAGGGCATGGTCTATAAGAACAGACATCCCAGTATCCACAGCTTGAAGCACTCCCTGGTAAGGTGGCAGCGGCAGATTTTCCAATGCAGACTGAGTGATGCATGGCCACAGACACTTAAGGCCAGTGTGAAGGCCAAAGGTGGCCATTTTGAAATAAGATTGGTGCTCTGTGTTTGCAATACATCTAAGTGACCAGTCTTAAAAGGACATTAAATTAGTTTAAAACTCTGCAAATAGCTCAGGTTCAACGTTGTAACAGTATTTATGGTAAGACTAGATAGTTTGCCAGAAAATTCCTGGCATTCTAAATGCATGATTAATGAACACTATTGGATAGACTGATAATTTTGGATTTTTAGCAACCTAGATTCTTTACTGAACTGAATTTTGTAGGAAATGATCTTTCAGAACATAATTTGTGCATCTATTGTTCTTTTCAGAACATTTCCAGTTTTAAAAACTGTTCTATTTAGTGTTGTGTTCTTTTTCACCCATGAAGAGGTGAAATGTTTAGATTCTTTTGAGAGCCTTGTGTTAAATACTTTTTTCTTCTTTACTTTTGTCATTTGTATAGCCTCCTTTAACTTCAATGGTCACAATGGCACCTATGACTAGAGAAACAACTTATGTCATTTTACTCTCTTAACTGCAGGGTTTTTAACACTAGTGGTTTTCCATTAACTTTTACATTAAACACACAGCATGTTTAACAAATATAATATTCATTATAATTATAATACAAGATAAGTGAAGTTTTGTTACACTTATTTAGTTTCTTTAGTTTTCACAACTATTTATTTTCTGGACACATAGCATACATACAATGTAATACGTTTTACAGGCCTTCGATGTAGTCACCAGCATTGCATACGTGTCCCAGCGATGTGGTAGTTGTCAAATGCCATCGGCACTGCCTAATCTCTGGATGGTACATAGAGACCGATCAACTGCACTCAGAATGTCGCTCACTGTTCTGAATTTCTTCCCATGCAGTGGTTCCTTCAGCTTACGAATTAGGTGAAGTCGCAGGGACTTATGTCTGGAGAGCATAGAGGGTGGTAGAGCACCTCCCAACCCCAGTAATGGAACAAATCAGATACTGCTCCTGCTACATGCACTCTCACATTGTTATGCAGAATGTTGGGTGGATTATCCATAAAGTGTCATCGGGTTCTTCTAAACGCTGCTCGCAGAAACAAACAATAGTGATCTGCATTAATGGTCTGCCTTGGGGGAACAACATGCTTTAAGATAACACCATCCCAATCGTAGGCTAGGATTAGCATTGTTTTCACATTGATTGCAATCTGCCAAACTGTTATTTTTCAAAGTGACCCATGATGCCATTTGGAACAACTGATATTTCAACTGTGGTTATAACATTTCGCCCAGGTCTCAATCAACAGTGATATGTTGTAAGAAGGGCTCCTTCCCTCTCATAGCATTCCAAGTGTGTACGAACAGCTTCATATTGTAGAAATTTCTGCATCTCCGATAACTCATGTGGAACCCATCAAGCAGCAATTTTTCACATTCTAGGTGGATCTTAAGGATTCGATGCACAGATGAAAAGTACCAATCCAATATCTGTGGCTAACTCTTGAATAGTGCAGTTTTGATCCACTTCCACTAATGTGGATACTGTCTGCACGTCATACTCACTAACCAGTGGATGACCAGATCTAGGCATAGGTACGTGACACATTTTTGCATCCTTCTTTAAAGGCTTGTACCCACCTTGCCACTGTTCAGTATGGCAATGCATCTGGACCACAAGCCTCTCGCAATCCATTGTGCATTTCTACCTCTGGCACATTAATTTTCAACCAGATTTTTTGCTCCTGCTTTGAAAATATTGTACTATGTTATACTGTGAAGACTATATCTAATATGATGACCTTCAGCTCGTTATTGGGCAAGGAGATGAGGGGGGGAAAGACAAGGCCATATGCTCAGGAGAGGAGGCACCTAAACTACACATGCAATAAACAGAATTGCCAACCCTAGTGTTATGTGGATTCCATAATATAGTTGCCAAAACTAAAGAAACAACACTTTTATTTATATTGGTTCACCATCAATAGCTTCAGATTTTTAATTTTACACACAGAGGATAGGGAATGATTCTGGATAAAGAAAAATACCCTGCCTAACCAAAAATCCAACACAAGACTTCCAATTACAAAATCAATTATTTAACAAAGGTTTGTTTTTCCAACACAAAACTATGGCAATCATTATTTGAAACGCTTATCACAGTGTTCAACACTTGAGTGGTATCAATAAAGATATGTGTTACCTTCACATTCACAAAATAATTGCACCATAAAAAAGAAATGTTAAGTATTGGAAAACTCAAATCAATAGCACAGAATATCTCAGAAATGGTTAAACCACACACAAATTATATTTTAATGAGACCTATATTTTCATGTAGTAGTTTCTGGTTTCCAATCTGCAAAATCCATTCCAAATGAAGAGGACTTTCTAAGCTATTCACAAAAAGCTTAAGATGCAGATGTTATTTATTACCAAACGTCTTAAACATGTGGCATTTTAATCAAAATCATTACGAGCCATTTTTGATACAGTATGAAATAATACTTGTAAACAGCTGATTGCAGTTGGAAGTTTTCTTAAAAAATTTCATGTTGCATTCTTGGAAAAAGCTGAACTTAAGTATCATGATTTTATGAATGACAATGCATGTAAGATCTGCAATACTGACAAGATTTTAAATGGAGAACACCTACTGGAATGCTGAGAATTGGGGAAAGTTGTACCACATGATGGATCAAAAACCTGCACATTAGATCAAGAACAGTATCAAGTTTGGTCTTTCTCTCTCTACCGCGTCCCCTTTTTTCTAAACTTTTTTTACTTAGAAACTCCAAAACAAGTATTTCTAGTGAAATCTCAAAATACAATTTTTGGATGGAATACAACTATTCCTCCTACTATACGTAGGTGCTACAGAAAGTAAACATGAGATTAACTGAGGATTGGTTATGTTTACACTACACTGTGTTTGTTCCAATCCATGTCACTTTTTGAAGTGAGCCTACGGTTAGCTCATGGTTCCAACTTACGGCATGGTTCCAACTAACAATACATGGTTGCGGTATTTCTAAGAGCATCAGCAGCTGAATTGGTGACGGTGCCGTGGCCGAGCAGTTAGCGCGCTTGCCTACCACCCGGGTTCGATCCCAGGGACCCGCATGTGGTATTCGTGGTGGACAAAGCGGCGTCAGGTCGGGTTTTCTCCGGGTGCTCCAGTTTCCCCGCCACCTCATTCCACCGGTGCTCCATCTTCATTCCATGTGTCATCAGTGTCACCGCCTGCGGTACCGTAGTAGTAAAAGTGGGCATTAAACACAACAACAACAACAGCTGAATTGGTGCTTGGTCTCACATAACCTTGCTATAGTATTTTTGACTTGGAGCTGCTTCCTAGCGACTGTTTGCAGAATGTATAACACTGTACCATGAGGGTGTTCAAACCTATCTGCATAATATGGAAACAAAACTGATCTTTGAGTATGATGCAGCATATCACTACAGGTAGGGGGCAATATGAACCTGACAATACAGTACATGCCTGCATGCTGGAATGCTATTTTTAAACCAGAATATCGAATGAAGGGATTATCAGTAGGTCACAAACCATCACTACATTGATGGTTTTCTGGACAGGTGCTTCCAAAAGATATCCTGAAGAATCCTTATGAATAAACATTAAAGGGTAACCATGATTATTTAGGTACTTTTTATGGTATGATGTATGTAAATGACACATACAAATACAAAATGTTGGAAATATTCAGTATTCCTAGGTGTCTTACTGTGCATTTTATTCAGTACATACTATTAAATTGGAAGGCATGGGATAAGATGATTTCATCTCATTGGAGCCTCAATTTTAAGATCCTATGAGAAAGAGAGTTCTGGCTAAAGAACTCTTTAATTCCTATGATAAGAATAAGGGATAGCACAAAAGACTTCTAAAGGACAAGGGGCAAGGTCTTTGAGCCTTTACACATTCTCAAACTTACTACCACTACTATGGTGATATTCCAATTCCCTGCTATAAAATATGCTGGGATTGTTCAGAGTACAAACTATTGTATCACCTTAAGAAAAAAAATGTATATGGGTAGTGCACATTCCTTGCTAATCACAATGAAAGAAGAGCATTCCTGACAGCAAAACAAAAATTAATAAAACTTTTTTGCAGAAAATACAGTGAAGTTATTTACATATTTATATGTAAAAGCTGACATGTTTGTTACTCTAAATTCACTTTCTACATAGAAGTTACTGCTACATGTTATGGAGACTGTCTCCATCCTCAGGCTAGATTTCCTCTTGTGATGGACAAAATTCTCGTGGGAAAACACTTCTGGTATTTATGAAATTGGATATAAAGACTGCAGAAATGTATACATGGTGAAGACAAAGAGGAATATTGATACAAAGTTTAGAGCCGTGAAAAGCATGAATAATAAACAAATGGAAATCAGCAGTTGCAGAGCATTTTTGGTCCATAAATCATCAGCTGAATGACAATCTAAGCTTTTATTGACCCTTAGAAAACCAGTAGACCTCTCTGTCTGGAAAAATTTATTCACATACAAAAATACAGTTCATTAAACTTTGATGTTCCATTTGAAAAGGGTCTCATTGTGCAGTAAGTCCACCCAAAATGCCACGTACAAGTCACAGGAGAAAGCACAGCAGTGAATCTAAGCCAGGAGTTAGCAAAGTGGTCATCGCAATTGCACAAATTGTGGATCAGAAAGCTGCAGCGGCAGTGTAAAGGAACTTCTCTAACCTATGTTTTATTTTGTGCATGCTTAATACAGATACACAGACTGACATTTATTTTTCATTAATGCACTCTTTATTTCATCGGGAGCATTACAGTTTACGGTTTCACATACATCTAACATTAATTCATAAGTACTGACACACAATAGAGCATGCAGGTTTTCATCTGT
The DNA here is from genome assembly GCA_030765045.1 of Tenodera sinensis. Lineage (NCBI taxonomy): Eukaryota > Metazoa > Arthropoda > Insecta > Mantodea > Mantidae > Tenodera > Tenodera sinensis. Next base: position 199,675,823 of record CM060961.1, read on the forward strand.
CAATTGCGATCTGCTTTTAAATTTGAGAATCTTCAGTTTAGAACAAAATTGCTCACATGTATAAGCTCACACATGGCACTAATATGTACAGCAAATGAATGGAGAGAGGGAAATGCTGTGATATCAAGTTCTCCATATAAAAGTAAACCAGCTTGTTTTGTAACTTTGGTTTTACACAATGACCTTTAATGTTTTATAAATTTAGTGTAGATACGTTGTACTCCACTTCTCTAGAATATTTGTTTCATTGAATATTTGAACTTTGTTACATTTACGGCGAAAGATTGGTTTTATAATAATATTTTAAAATACCTTAAGATTTTCTTCTTGTGACTTGGTTGTAGTCTCTGTGACAATGTTCGTAATGTCGTTTAATGTTTGACTTGTAAACACCAATCAAAACTTTCAAACACAACAGACATTTCACATTTCAGCAGAAATAGTTCTTCCCACTCCTCTTGGAATAGGAAGTGCCTTTGCATTTTCATGATTTCAAAAGAGCCATGTCTATCGATGTGATGTGAACTGTTTATTTTCATTTGAATATGTGTTGAGTGAAGGAGAGAGGGTTGAAACAGGGCATCGTATTGCTTGCCTCTGGGGGTGATATGTCATATCCAGCTGGTACAGATTTGGCAACCCCTAGTCTAAGCCAATGATGGACCCAACAGTCTCTGAAACATGTTCTAGCAAGTTCTGGTATAGAAAGTGAGGCTATAAACACGTCAATTTTTGGATGTCAATGACAAAGATTAATGTTCCTTTCAATGCACAGGTGACCCTAATTATTATCAGTAATTTGCAGTATTCGAGATGGAAGTTAAAACATATCTATTCTCACCATATGTTCTGTCAATTGAGGGGTTTACTCTTCCTTGCATCCTGCTGAGTAATTGCTTCTGTACTCATTTAAATATATTTACTTACTGGCACTACAACTTAAATCATCATTCATTTCATATCTGAGCTTCTATAAAATTATTATTGAATATTTTTGTTTCACTCTTTCCTCTCCCTTGTTTCTGCTAAGTACCTCTCATATTTATCCAATCAGCTTAATTGATACAAACAATGGAGTTGTGTATCTGAAAAACAGAACGTTCTGTGTTTTACACAGAGAACACTTGTATTTATTCACTAAAAGCCTTAAAGTTTTGCTTTGTATGATTTTACATTGAAATGTTATTTATGCCCAAATTAAAAATCTGTTACAGTTACCTTAGAACACACACACACACACACACACACCCACACCCACACCCACACCCCCGCCCCCGCCCCCGCGCGCGCACACGCACACGCACACGCACACACACACACACACACACACACACACACACACACACACACACACACACTTAATCTATCAAAGACTTATTAAGATTATGAAACAAATAAGTAAATAAATAACTACAGAAAAAACAAAACTACATAGTAATGTAAAATTTACCACAAAAAGATAATTTCGGCCCAACACTTCTTGCTTCACTTACCACTTTTCTTTCTTAAAACATTTTTGTTGTTGCTATTATTGTGCAGCAGCATTTACTATTTTAAACTGTCATTATTTTGGCAACAAACTTTTAATTAATATTCATCTTTTGTTGTTTCTCAACAGCACCTGCCTGTTGTGCGAGGGGTCCCGGGTTCGATTTCCGGCAGGGGAGTAGGAATTTTTCTCCAGCCAGGATTATTTCTCATCCTTCCTTGAGTCTGGAAGTATAATGGCAGCGCCGTGGCTGAGTGGTTAGACCGCTTGCCTTTTTAAGTTCCAGTTCTACCTCTTAAAGCCCTTGCACTTTGAAATCTTCTAAAAATCCATGCAATGACATTCGTCTTTGAGGTGACACATTGTTGTGTTTTGCAGGTCAACGATTACAAATGTGGTGGTGTGAGGTAACTGACACAACATGTGGTGGCCGCAACAATACAAACAATAAATTTTAAGAGGTAGAACTGGAACTTAAAAATTCAATGCAAAAATTAAAAATTCAATTCAAAGTTCCAGTTCTACCTCTTAAACTTTGCCCACACACGGCTTGTGTGTTTAAAAACACCAACAGTAAGTTTGTTGGCATAAATAAATAATAATACAAACAATGTTTGAGAGACAGAATCAGGATTGAAGAAATTCAATGCCATAGCCGTGATTTGACCTACAAATCTTTCACTTCACACGCGACTGGTCTAACCACTAACATGCCAACTTGCCAGTATGACAAATTCTCTAACTGATTTCTATTTTTTCCTTTGATATCTCTAGGAGATCTCACATCTGAGAATTTGGTTATTAGATAAGGAAGCCCCTTAAGTGATATTATTTTGAATCCAATCCTTGGTTTAAATCCCAGCTAAGGCATTGAATTTTTGTCCTGATTCTACTTCGCAAACCATGCCCACACGTGGCTAGTGTGTTTAAAACCATCAGTGAGTTGATTGGATTTAAAACTGTCGTGTGCTTACTTATGCATTCAATGGAAAGAAAATATCTCTGTATTGCACTCACACGACTTTCTCTACTATTCTTACAAATGCTTACTTCCCCGTCTACTTCATGTAAATCAAAATAAACATTTATAGATATTATCCCATTGCTAATTTTCTTATAGATGCAAGGGTAATATGGGAATATAGTAGGCTTTAAGCGAGTCAAATCTTTTAAGGGTACAGCTGATTGCTATTTGACAGCTTGGTTCTCTTTGCATGACCAAGAGATATAAAAATGAATAGCATTCTTATTTGAGAAAACTATGTTTTAAGATGGTTTGGACACATAAATAGGATAGATGAGAGGAGGAAACCGAAACAGGTATGGGAGGTCAGAGGGAAAGAAAGAAGAGGGAGTGGGTGACCAAGAATAGAATGGAGCGATTATACGGACAAAATAGTGAATAAGAAAGGAAAGACTTTGAGGAAAGCTAAACAACTAGCTAGGGTTAGGACAAAATATAGGAAATGGATCATGACCGGCTGAGGAAACCCAATGCTCAAAAGGGCATAAGGGAGAGGAAAAGAAGAAGAGGAAACTTTAAATACTGGAAAGTTCAAACAAAAACCAAGGAATATCTCGGAAATGGTTCACTCTACAAAAAACAAAAAAATGTATTTGACATAAATTATATGTTGTAATGCAATCTACATTTTCTGCGTGACAAAATTTTGTCTACCTCTTACAGTTTACTAGTTATGCGAGTCACCCAGAATGAAGAGGACTTACAACAGTCCCAAACAGGGTCCTTTAATAATAATCATTAGCCATTTTTTAGAAAATCAAAAATTTTAAAACATGTTCTATGTAAAGGGTAGTTTGGGAGGAGCGATTTTCTTGAAAATCTTCATGTCACATCCTTGAAGGATGTTGAACTTAAATACCAAGTTTAGCATTTAACTGACTTTTTGTTTTTGAGTTATGCTGTTCACAGACACACAAGGCCTTTTTCTAAAAAAATTTTTTCTGGATTCAGGGAATGTTGAAAAATGTTTTCCTGGTGAAAACTCAGTATTGCATTTTTAGTGGTATACAATAGTTCCCCTACTTACTAAAGAAATATCATTGGCATTGGCCAGTTACAAAAAACTAATGTCCCAAAAAGCAAAAGACAACTTTCACCTTTGCTATCGATAAGGTCATCTATGTGCACTCCTGTTCTCGTTTCCTGGGGCATTGTTGCATGCTGTTTTACTGCCCATTCTTGTCTCCATTCTTAGGTTATTGTGAAGCAACCTTAATTCTTTTCTGTGTTAACCAAACATTGTTTCATGATATTCTCCTCATCTAGCTTCCATGACCAGTACAAGTAATACTGTGGCAGCACCTGCATATCAAAGGAGGCTCAAGGTTGGCTACCTCACATAACTAATTTGCTAAAAAAAAATGGCATCTAAAAACACACATTGATTCCACACAGTTCTAGAAGCTTCAAATGCAGGGCTTATTACGAGAAACTTCATGAAACATTGAGTTCCAGCTCGGCTGTATAGGCGAACTGGCACGAGTAGTTTAAAAGTCAGTTTTAGTGTTAGTTGTGAGTAGTTAATTGTCAGAAAGAGCTGTATACAGTTGAGCAGTGGTGTATCAAGGTTACCATAGAACAGAACAAATGTGAGTTGCAAAGTCACAAGTTGTGGATTTGGATTAAGTTTCAGAGTAAAAGAGTGGAGTTTAAGGGCCTGTTGACAGCTAGGTCATTTGGGCCCAAACTTAAAATTTAAAATCTATAACACTCACAAACTTAGCTGGCTAAAAGTTAAGGCTAAAACAGACAGCTAAAAGTGTAAACAGGTAAAAACTACCAAACGGCAAATGAGTGCACTAACTTTAAAACCTGAAACACCCATGCACTAAAATGGGTAAAAGGTAAAAGCTAAAGCAGAACATTAAAATACTAAACAGTTAAAATATTAAAAGGTAAAATATAACAGGGTTAAAATATTAGAAATGAAATCTTAAAAAGTTAAAGCCCCAAAAAACTAAAAAACAAGTTAGACTCGCTTAGCAAAACCAACCTGGGCAACAAACTGCAGAGCCTTGGCTACAGTCACTGGATTGTTGCCCAAAATTGAGGCTAGTGCACACTCCAGACCAATGGAATGACACTCACAAGCGCATTGTGAACAATCTTGTAGCACATGTGCCACAGAGAGTCGAACATCGCATGTCGGACAGATAGGTGCCAGGTCACCACGTAGAAGATGGCTGTGAATGACTCACGTGTGACCTATCCTCAAGCGGGTGAGAATAACTTCAGTTTTAGAGGAAATAAAATTACATACAAATAACTCGCTTGTCATTTGTCACAATACTCTCTCCATTAGCTTGTTTTTGTACCTATCTTCTTATTTCCATCTTCCAACCTCATTAGCCAAAGATCTAGGTAAGTCTAAGACAAGTCTACACAATAATCTATTTATCAGATTTAGTGCTTTCATTTTTGATTGGGCCCCCAAATTTCTATTCCATGGATTTCTATTCCAATGTTGAATTATATACTCTTTCTAGCCATTTCACTTGCATATTTGGTATTTTGTTTAAGAAATTAAGTTTTTGAGAGGTAGAACTGGAACTTAAAAATTCAATGCCACAACTGGGATTTGAACCACAGATTAAATAACCTTCTACCTCTCAAACTTTGCCCACACACAGCTTGTGTGTTTAAAAACACCAACAGTAAGTTTGTTGGCATAAATAAATAATAATTACCATCTGAAGGTTATTTAATCCTGGGATATAAAGTACTTACAATAGTAAGTCACCATTGGGGTAATTTGTCTCTGATGTGAGACTACCTTTGTGGTTTACCAGGAGAAATACAAACTGGTTTGAGAATTTAATGCCATTCTGGCAGTTTGTCACAATAGCTCAGTGGTTAGAGCAGCCGCCCGGTAAGCGGAAGGTCTGTGGTTCAAATCCCAGTTGTGGCATTGAATTTTTAAGTTCCAGTTCTACCTCTCAAACTTTGCCCACACACGGCTTGTGTGTTTAAAAACACCAACAGTAAGTTTGCTGGCATAAATAAATAATTAAGTTTTTATTTATGGACCCCTTTTAACAACTATGGTTCTCAGCATCCTATTACATATTTCGTTTACACAACATCTAATTGCACTCACAACTATTTTTGCTTCTGCAAATGCTTTCTGGTTTTGAAGCAAGTTTTATTAATAGACAGCCTAACTTTTACATACTCAATTCTCTTGACTATCTCAATTTCTGTGCCTCTCCACCATCACTTTTGCTGTTGTTTTCTCTAATACATAACACATACATAGCATGTATACAGAAGTTCAGGTTACAAGCGATACAAATCGGAAGTAGCAGGTAGGGTAAGGGGATGGTGCAGATGAGACAGGAACGGGTCACATCATTGTCAGGTTTAGCCACGAAAGTTTATGTTTCAGTTCTTTTTTTAAATTTACAACAAATCTATTATCAAACAAAATGACTGAGTGTACAAGCAGTTCTATATGTAACACTGGAAACAAATGCTTCATTTATTTTTACCATTTTCACTAAACTTTCAATTGGTTTTCATCTGCTAAAGCACAACATGGGAACTGCATACGGAGCACATGATGCCACATCTCTATTATGTTATGTTTCGTATTTGTCTTGGTGAGAACCGAATAGTTGGAGGTTAAAGTGTGACAAAGGGTGTTAACTGATGATTATTCTTTCACATTAGTGTGTTGTATTATTAGTGAAAATGGAACCTACGTCACCAGAGCATTATAATGTAAAAAGAGTTTATAAAGCCTGCCACATCGTTGCAACAGTACATGCCCAAACACATAATACCAAGTACATCCGGGTTGTATTGCTCATAGCCTGAATTTCTGTAGAGAGGAAGTGTTACATTATACCTAAAATTTAATATTGAGATCAAAAATACATATTCTGAAGCCCCCTAAATAAATAAGATATTTTTTCTAAAACGGTACATATGGATATGTGTAAGTATAACACAGTTCATAAACAAAAATTTGGATGTATACCAAAACTTAGTAATTATATAAGATAGTGCTGCCAAACGAAAAACTGAGCGTACTCGCAAACCTAATAAGGTGGTTAAGGACAGGTGTGGGAAATAATATGCTCAGTAAGAGAATTCGGATATCAGCAGCATTTTCCCATTAGAATAAGCATCAATATTTCACAGGTATGTTTCTTTTGTTAACGCAAATATTTAGACTGATATATAATTGCATATTTTATCCTCTAAAAGAAGATTCAATATTTTACTGTTGTCTTTGCATACAGATATAAATAATATGCGCTCATCATTCCAGGCACAACCAATCTTCTTTGTACACATAATCATACCACACTCTCCATGTGGTTGCGTTAAGTGGCAACGTCGCTTCTCCCTCACTGCAGACTGTCAATCCTTTCTTGATTGGTGCCGACATTAAGTTCAGCATCTTTCAAAGGTGTAAAGTGAAGATTCTCAAGGAAATTATGCCTCCACACCTAACTACTCTTTAAATGGAAAACATTCTGATATTTTTTATTTTCTCAAAAAATGGCTCTAACTATTTTGATTAAAATACTATGTCATTATTATTTATTTATGCCAACAAACTTACTGTTAGTGTTTTTAAACACACAAGCCGTGTGTGATAAAAAGTACTTACAATAGTAAGTCACCATTGGGGTAATTTGTCTCTGATGTGAGACTGCCTTTGTGGTTTACCAGGAGAAATACGAACTGGTTTGAGAATTTAATGCCATTCTGGTAGTTTGTCACAATAGCTCAGTGGTTAGAGCGTCCGCCCGGTAAGCGGAAGGTCTGTGGTTCAAATCCCAGTTGTGGCATTGAATTTTTAAGTTCCAGTTCTACCTCTCATACTGTCATATTTAAAATATTCATATGACAAATAAAATTTATAATTTGAATTTTTTAGGAATAACCAGTAAACTATATTCTGAAGGAATTTTGATTAATTGATAAACAAGAAATAGACAAACACTTAATTCAATATACTGCAGTTAAACCACAATAGTGACAGGAAGGATTTCAAATAAAAATTAAAATGAACAAGTAATGTGTAATTTACTGAACTATATAACAAAGTTTCTCTACTCATTTATTTGCATTCAATAGTGACATTTGCATATTTATTAGAATGGTTAGATAATTATCTAAATTATGTTGATTAAAATGAAATACATAGAAAAATAAGCTTTCATAGAGATCATTAATCTAAATTGTTAGTGCCATAACTGTCATGAAGTCTTACATATCAGACATTTTTTCATTTGTAGATTTCCTTTGCCATCATAATCTTGGATTTAGTTTTTTTTATCTTAAGACCCCATTTTCTATAGAATGTAAATATAACTTTTGATGCATGTTTTAATTGCACGCTCATTAGACAATCTGTTACTACATCTGCATAAAGTAAAGCTGCTATCTCTACCATTTATGGTTGACAAATATGTACTGTTGGTATGCTACACACTTTAGTTCCCACTTAGAAAATAGGCTATATAACATTTTAATTACTTGCTGCAATGGAAGGACTATAATAGGATGCAAATATGAAAAATTTAAGTATGATTTTGATAACTTTTATATGTTCAAAAATTTCATATGAGTACATATTTAATAAGAAGTATAAAAAGTTTTATTTAATATAATTCTTGTACATAAAATGTGTATCATGAAAAACTGCATAATTTTATATTGCAAAAATAAAGAAGCACAAGTTCACACACTGCCAAACTTTACCTTGTTTTAATTGGTATTACTTCTCCAGAAAAAAGTTTTTAAAACATTACCAACATGTATAGTCAAGTGCACAAGAACATATAAGATGCACTTGGTTTCCCAGTGTTTTCTTTATTTAACATTGGCAGCAGTTTATCATCAGTGTTCTGCACCTACCGTGAGTGAACCAATCTGTTATTGGTTTGAATTCAAGTCTAACACAGTCAATAGCCTATGAACAAAGGTTACACCTGGATGAGTGTGGAAAATTTCACCTGAGTGGCTGGATGGTATGCTTTGCAATGACATTTCACAACAGCCCCTGGATGGGTCTGTCTCAGATTGGTTTGATATCAAAAGTCTGATACTAAAACATTAACATATGAAGATAGGTTGGCTCCACGCTTAGGGGTGAAGAAAAACAGAGGAGTAAGACAAACACTAATGTACGTATGTAATGCTCAGTGCTTGACAATTATATCATTAGTCTTCTTGCTTCTCAATATTTGCAGTGAGGTTCTAGAACACTGATAGTGCCTCACATGTTAGGTATAAAATAAATTTGAGTTTTTATTCATATACACTCCTTAACTGCTATGATTCTCAGCATCCCATTCTATATTGGGTGTGAAACACTGCTTAATGTCACTCAGGGACCTATTTACCAAGTTTAAAGGTTCTTTTATGTGCCATAAATCAACTCCACAGACCACCAGCTTTACTTCCCTTCCAAAGGAAGTCATGCTAAGCATATTTACGCCCAAAAAATCCATTCCGTCAACTGTATATGAACCCATGCTCTTGGGAACCAGAGACTATACTAGTTTCATCGAGAAAATTGGTCCTTATGTAAACAGAAACAAAAGTACAAATGTGACACAAGTATACATTCATTGGGTAATACCACATAATACAAGGTACATCAGTTACCAAGTACTTCACTCAGTATTCACAAAAACTACTAGATCTTCTCTGTATTACATAAAAGTGGTATGTTTAATGTGTTATTATAGAATGTAGAACTGCAGCAAAATAAATCTAAAGTAATGATTGCACTTAATCAGAAAATGAGCGAAGAACATGTGCAGACTGCCTTCTGCTGGTCAGCTGTGGAAGTGGGAAGCTAAGACAGTTAGTGAACCATCATAAGAGTTTGTATAACATCACAGAGGGAAGCCCTAACGAGTTGTGAGAAAGTTATAATTCTGAATGTGTTTCATAAACTGTGAGAGAAATATCCCACTTAGGCTATCAAGGATGCTGTTAACCGGACAGCAGAGTTTACAGGTGTGTCTCCGTTAAGTATAAATTCCATGTGCAGTGAAAGATTAAAATCAGGCAGCTAACCACACTTGGAGGATCAAGGAAATGCAAAAAGCCACTTCTAGAAGTTGAGTGTGATGAATTTGTTAGTAGTGCAGTGTGTCGAAAACTTCACTTCTTCCTCAGGTGGAAGAGGTGGGTAAGGGGTGGGAACTGGGTGTAAAAGAGGCAGTTTAGCATTTCCATGTACTTGACTATACACTGCACAAAGAGATGCAGATAGACAGAGAAAGTGGGAGAGAAATAGATCGAGCGAAAGAAAGAAAAAGAGGGAATGAGAGACACAGAGTACAATTATTATTTATTTATGCCAACAAACTTAGTGTTGGTGTTTTTAAACACACAAGCCGTGTGTGGGGAAAGTTTGAGAGGTAGAACCGGAACTTAAAAATTCAATGCCACAACTGGGATTTGAACCACAGACCTTCCGCTTACCGGGTGGATGCTCTACCACTGAGCTATTGTGACAAATTGCCAGAATGGCATTAAATTCTCAAACCAGTTCGTACAATATTTGCAGTTAATGCAATAATGTGAGGAAAGCTGTCTGTCCTTGAATTTAATGAAACAACTTTCAAACTTGTAAAGAAAATGCCTCAAGCACCATACATACCATGCAGCTGAAGATGTGGGCAATGGCCCACAAAATCTCCTAAAATGTAGTAAGTGAGGCAAGAAGTGCACCCTTACTGTGGATCTCTCTATAATGACTTATGTGCTTTTTGCAGTTCAATAAGGATGTATAACATGCTTTTCAGTTCATTAAAATAAAATAAAAACCGCCCTTTTTATACCAAATTTTGCTTATACATTGACTGACCACTATATTTACATTTTCAAGCCACACTTAATCACATTATCTACATATCTGTTTGGCAATCATACAAATAGCAAATAAAGAGAGCGGTATTAAGTTGATTGGATTTGCGATCAATAAACCAGAGCAAACTTAGTCAGCACCACATACCACCATCCCAGGATCTGTAGTATCGCACTCTTCAGGATTACTTGTATCCATTTTTGGCTCTGCCTCAGCCTGTGGCAAAAAGATAAACAAATTTAATAAGAATGATTATTATTGTGACAAAATGGCAAAAATCCAGTCTAGTTACTTTTCTATCACTTTACTGCCCTCTAAAATTTTACCACAAATACACTGTTTTCTTCTCATAGCTAACACAGTCCACAATCTTCCTTGTTACCACAACTCACAACTGTTCTTCTCATAACCTTGCTCTGCCTTTTCAGAGTCTTTCTTCACTTTCTCGGTCCCTTGTACTCTTAACTACAGCATTACAGTCACTTGTGATAACTCATATCTGCTGGAATGACACACACGTGCATAGCAGTCTCACACACGCTGACCCAAATTATTCCCATAGTTCTACTCTCGAACACACTCTTTCACTAAAACTAAACGAACTAAACCTAACTTCTGCTGTCTCGTGTCCTTTTATACTGGGGATGACGTCACACAACTTTCAGGAAACTCTCCATGCACACGTGTCACAATGACTCAGCTAAAGCCTGGCGAATGTTCTCGATTCCTTTCAATACTTTCAATACAAGGGCCTGTCAACAGCTAGGTCATTAGGACCCGAAGTCAAAGGATAAAAACACAGAAACTCATCACCCGTGAAGCCTCATAGTTAAAACGTTAAAATGTGCAAGCTAAAACTGTTAAAACCTAAAAACTAATCGGTAAAGCTAATAGTGTTTAAATGCTAAAAAGTTAAAAAGTAAATTTTAAAATAGGGGACATAATCACACCCTAAAAATTTAAAAACTTTAAAAACTCCAAAGCCAAAGCCAATTTAGGTGACAAACTGCAGCACTGCACTTATGGCTACTGGGTCATTGCCCAAAACTTACTGCAGAGTAAAACTCAGGCCAAGAAACTGGCACTCATGAGTGTATCATGGACAATCAGGGGCACATGCTACAGAGAGTTGAATGTAGCACATGGTAGCATATGTGGCTCATATGTGACCAATTCTCAAGCAGGTTAAGATGACCTTTGCCTACCTGGAGTCCCTGCAAAATGTCAATCAGGGTTGCACAGTGTCCTTGATCGTCTGTAGTGCTGCGAGACAGGAGCTGTAAGATGAGTGTCTGAATTTTAACAATGAATGTGGAGGTACCAAGAAATTGTTGCAGGTCCTGAATAGCACTCAAGTGTTGGAGCAGATGATGAAACTTCCAGGACCTCAACAGGAGATAAAACTAAGAAATAAAATATGGCAAACAGCTTGTGGTAAAAATTGAACTGGTGTCAGGAAGGCAGAACCTGTGAGCATCACAGTTGTAAGCGAAAGCACTATCTATATGATGCATTGTGAGACTACATGTTTCATGTTATAGTGTGTTAGTACTAATATAATAACAGAAGGCTATATACTTTAGTACAACAAATCTTCAGGTATGATTCCTTAGCGACAACAAACTCTTGTAGAGAAGTGAGATGGTAGTTCATAGACAGATTCCCTGCTGCAATAGAACATATTTTCCAGGCTTGTAGGTTGTGGTCCAGTCGATGAATAAGCATCTGACGTTTCACCCATGACTCTGTTGGGCATCTTCAGAGAAGGTGACTCCTGGCTGGTTAGCAATTATAGTAAATCTGGCCTAAGAAAGTCACTAACCTCAATATCACTAATGTTAAAAAAAAAAAAAAAAAAAAAAAAAAAAAAAAAAAAAAAAAAAAAAAGAAGAAGAAGAAGAAGTAAAACAGCAGTAACATTAAAAAATGGACCTATTTAGTTTTCTTCCTCAGAGAGCTTCAGTCAGGAACCAATCAGAGCATTCTCTGCAGTCACGTGCTTACAGCCACCACAAATGTTTGTGTACTTCAAGCAGCTTTCTTACTTTGGCAGCAATATAGTTGTTACACAGTCTACAAGCCTCGAAACTACATTCTATTGGATCAATGCCGGCCATGAAAGCCTAAGCATATAGATTCCCCATTATTTGTGCACCTCACAGAGAAATGGTTTGTAATCTTGTAAATAGATTAAGGGTGAAATTTAATTGCCATGTTCTTCTACAGAAAAAACTCCTACATAGAAAAAAGTAAGAACGAAATCCAAAGAAACTTCTGATAAAGCTTGCACAGGAATCAGTAATTTTGCTAACCTCAGCTTGGAATGCCGCTAAACTTTTAAACTTAAAACTCTATATCACAACTGAAACACAAATAATTAAATTGACTAAAGAGTGGATGGTTTTTCAACAAGTGAGCTTAATCATATTAATTCAAGATCAGTTATGTTTATACTATATCTCACTTATTTTTTAAAATTAGGATTGTTTCAGGAACCTTTATTCCATGAATCCAAATGTAGGCTCTGTAGTTCTATTGTATGGATAGTGGATCTCTGGCTCTGAAATTTCTCAAGGCCTCGTGGCATGGTGTTGGCAATTCTTTAGAGGGAATTTAAATTAGGGTATTTTACAAATCTACAGATCACATCGCTACTCTGTAAATTTACATGGACAGTATAAATGATCACAGAATAGTAAAATATGGGGACAATTATTATACCGTTTACCTACTGCAAAAACACTTGCCCAAACACCAAAGCAATTGAAACCACATGGTCCTTGTAAAACGGAGTTGACAACACGATGCTAAATTTGGAAGCCACGCCTAGCAGTGAGACCACTGATTGGTGCTAGCAGAAACTTTTTAACATCCAGTGCATTACTCGCTTCCCATATTGCCAACAGTAACAGCTATTGCCCATGACGGATGTAAAAATAATATTCAAACAAAATAGTGGTGCAACAAAGATACTGCATCAAAATAAAACCAAAACCTGTATTTCAATGTTTTAAACTTAATATACATCATATACTTTCATTCTTAAAATGATTTTGTGGATCCATTTTCCAAAACTCATTAATATACGTTGGCAATGTTAACCTTCCCCCTCCAACTCATCACAGCTATGAAATGTCAGGGCTGGAGATCCACTGGCCGTACAATAGTTGACCCAAACCTTGCCTTTCTCACAAAAAATTTTAGTTTTATAACCAAGAATTGTTACACCTCCTACCTAGATTGTTCCTATTATTGTTAATTTAAACTCTGTAATTATGATTACTATTTTCAATACTGTCACAGTGGCTGCACATAGAGAGATATTAAATGTTAAATACCTCACATCACTGCCTATGTAATTACCAACCTGCAAGATAACAATGTGGTGGCTCAGAAAAAATCCTGTTGTGTCCATTTCTAGAAGCTTTCAAAGTGCAGGGGCTTTGTTTGCAGCAAGGGCTGACAAACTTAGTATTTTCCCAGAAAAGTGTACAGTAATTTTGAGACTAGATAAGCAGGCTGGCTTGTGCAGTGGAGTTAGTTAATTATCCGAGTTGTGAACAACTGTGAGTTGCAAAGTTATGATACAGCAGAACAGTTGTGAATTGTGATTCTGTATGTGCAACGGTAGTTTCTGTGATAGTGTTAACACTTTGCTAAGTTTTAGAAAAAATAAAATGAAAAGCAACCAGACAGTCATTTGTTACAAATTTGTTGTATATTTGTTATGTATTAACAACTACTGTCTCTTACCTTCTTTTTATTTCTTATATGCTGTATATTCCTCTCCTTTTTTTTGCAATCCGTATACTCCTGCTGATACAGAGCTGCTACTTGGACACCTAGCATTTCTGTTATCATGTAAGGCTTCAACCATCCCACCAGAGGAGTATACCCTGACATGTAGTGAGTTCTTGAGTGATAAAACAGAAGTCCATCTAACCTGGGACCATCTTTTGAAAACATATTCTCATCAGCCATCACCTCTGTCATTGTATCTTTTGTGCATTTGTAGTGTGGTAACTTTTTAAAGGCATATGCATTTTCCTTGCAACTTATTCCCCGCTTATGCACATCCTGCAGTTGTGTCCTCAACCAGTAGAATCGGAACTCAGTCTGTTAGAACAAACACTGGTATAAATGGTAATTGTTATTTTACGCCAACCAACTTGCTGATGGTTTTAAACACACAAGCTGAGTGTGGTCAACATTTGACAGGTAGAAACAGAACTGAAAAATTCAATGCCAATCAAATCAAATGGTGCTTTAATGTCATGCTGACAAGCTGCCATGGTAGCTTAGTGTTTAGAGCAGCAGTGCATAATGCGAAGATCCGTGTTTCAAATTCCAGCTATGGCATTGAATTTTTCAGTGCTGTTTCTACCTCTTAAACTACTATAAATGTTTGGTCAGCATCAACAAAAAATCTCCATTTACTGTTATTTACTTTTATATAGCTTTTATAGACTATTCTAATCAACGCTTATTTTCATTTTAATTTAAAAGGTGAGTCAATTAATAACACTAAACAACACTTACATTATAATTTTCCAGAACATGTTTCGGAGGTTAACTTTCCTCCATTATCAACCGGACAATAACTGGGTTTCCATGGTATTTCATGGTGCGGATGGCGATGCTTCTTCTGATGTTTCTTCTGGTAATGGTTCAAGGAACTTGCTGAAAATATCTTTCTGAGGAATGTCGAAATTAAATACTCTGTTTCTATTTTTTAAAATGATTTGTTCCCATGTGGACAGTTCTTGTTTTCCAGTTATGTGTTTGAAAAGTTTCGGTTCTAGCTTTATGTCATGATTTTTTGTCCAAAAGTGAAAGGCAACTGCTGATTTTTCTAACCATGGAAACCCAGTTATTGTCCGGTTGATAATGGAGGAAAGTTAACCTCTGAAATGCGTTCCGGAAAATTATAATGTAAGTGTTGTTTAGTGTTATTAATTGACTCACCTTTTAAATTAAATTGATTATAACAACACTGTTTTCAAACTTCTATGAAAGGAAGATAGCTTATTTTCATATTTAATAAATACCCTAAATGCAACAACCGTTCGCAGGCCACGACTTACCACCTGGCTGCAGTGTTCCCCATCTCTGCCCATTGCAGCCATCATGAGTGGTGTGCAGAACTGGAGGGTGGGACATGGTCAGTGCTAAGAGCCCTCCTGGCTGATTATGTGACCTTCACGACCTGGGTTGCTACTTCTTTATCAAGAAGTTCCTCAAATGGCCCCTCAGGGACCTAACGAGGCTGAGTGCACTCCATGCCAGACCTCCCAGCAAGGGAAAAATCCCTACCCTGGTACCAGGGATTGAACCCGGGTCCTCTGCACAAGAGACAGGCATGCTACCACTGTGCTTTGGAGGCAGTCATTTTTATATCTACTTCATGTTAATTGAGATAAACCTTTATAAACGTATTATTATTTATTTATGCCAACAAACTTACTGTCAGTGTTTTTAAACACACAAGCCGTGTGTGGGCAAAGTTTGAGAGGTAGAACTGGAACTTACTAGGAGAAATACGAACTGGTTTGAGAATTTAATGCCATTCTGGCAGTTTGTCGCAATAGCTCAATGGTTAGAGCAGCCACCTGGTAAGCGGAAGGTCTGTGGTTCAAATCCCAGTTGTGGCATTTAATTTTTAAGTTCCAGTTATACCTCTCAAACTTTATAAACGTAGTTTAACTATACAGGAGAACAAAGAAATGATTTTGAAACATGTTTAACTGTTAAAACAGTATATGCTGGCCTTGTACTTTTTCTTAAACCTTTTGACTGCATTGGCCATCACATTGACACCCCAGGCTACTTGGTAAAATCATGCAGGATCATCTAGAATTCATTCTGGATGGTCCTGAATTAAGGCTTGTTAGACCTGAAGGGAAACTTTGTATGCACTCTCAATTGAAAGAACATGTTCTGCCATCTGTTAGGATTATGAAGAAACAGTTTCAAAGAGCTTGTGGCATTTGCAGCTAGAAATACAAAGGCTTGCATTTCATTCCAAGAGATAGAAAGCATTTTAAATTTACAGAACATCCCAACACGAAGGGATCCCCAAGTGGAAGGACAAGGTATTGAAACATTTGAAATTATAATAATAGATATCTTGGAAATAGCTGAGGCTATATGAAAAGTTATTGGAAATAAATTGGATGTTTTAAAAGGCATTCTTTCGTGTAGTAAGTTTTCCTCCATTTCTTACGGTTTACTCATAACAGAAAATTACTTCTGAATGTAGAAAACTTCACAGGCTATTCTCAGAAAATTCAAGACATACATTTTAACCAATTCAACAGAACTTTTTATTATTATTTATTTATGCCAACAAACTTACTGTTGGTGTTTTTATACACACAAGCCGTGTGTGGGCAAAGTTTAACTGTCATTCTGGCAGTTTGTCACAATAGCTCAGTGGTAGAGCGTCCGCCCGGCAAGCGGAAGGTCTGTGGTTCAAATCCCAGTTGTGGCATTGAATTTTTAAGTTCCGGTTCTACCTCTTAGAACTTTTTATACTTAAACTTTCAAATTGTTCAAAAGGATTGAACTGTTGAATTGGTAAAAAGGATCAGCAATACAGTATTGTCTGCTAAGGATAAACTCTTGTCTTTTGACGTAAGTGCTTTATTTCCTGGCATCCCTAGAGAAAAACCTTTGATATTTTTGAAAACATGGTTAAGTTCTATAGAATTAAATGAATTAATAAATGATTTTGTGAAGCTTATAAATCTTAGCTTGGATCAAAATTTTTTCAGTTTTAATGGCAATTTCTTTCAACAAACCTCTGGCTTAGCTATGGATAGTCAACTTTCACCATTTCTTGCTTCATGAGCTTTCTGAAGTACACATCACTAAAGCATTCACTTTAATTTTTAAAACCTGGTATAGAAATGTGGATGACATTTTTGCCACTGTGCCTGAGAAACTGATCAATGATGCTTTAAAACTTTTGAATTTACAAAATAAAGCCATAAAATTCAGTTTATAACTGAAAACAATGGTTGTCTTCCATTCCTGTATTTAAAGATCATGAGACATAAAAATGAACTGAATTTTGGCATTCACAGAAAGTTAACACATACTGATAATTGCATAAAAAATAAAAGCTTTATTCCTCCTTCACATAAATTTGCGCAATATTTCCAATATTTTTGAATGACACGCTTCTCAGAGAGAAGTGCAATGCAGGATTTCAGGTGATCTTCATCCATGTCAGTATGATCATCACACAGGGGGCATGGTGGAGAAGTCAGGATACCAAGTCGATACAGGTGACTCGCCAAGCAGTTATGGTTTGTCAGGAGTCTGAAGGCTGCACTGATGCGACAGTTCACACTAATATTTCTCGTGTCAGCTTGTGTCTATTGAATGTGTGTAAATTTCCTACTATGTGAGTGTTGTGGTTATATTTGTAAACATCATTTCAGAATCTGAAGCTATTCAGCAATGAAACATGACCAACACTGATTGTAAGAAAAGTTACGATCGACAACAAAAGAGAAACAATGGTTGCTGGCTATGTAACTAGGCAGAGTAAATACCACATCCTATACACTACTAATCAAAATATTGTCTAGTGTAGAAGTATATTTAAGTGATTGTGCATAATGAGCTACATATCAACAATCTGTAATTGAGGATTGGATTGCCGAAAGATATTCCAAGAAGCATTAAGCAAGAGAATTTACTACACACGATTGTACATAAAAAGTTGATTAATATTTTACAAGAAACGCTGAGAAAGCATAAGAAATCGAGACACTATCAATGCCTTCTAGACCACGGTCTACAAGCCTGGAAGAGATAAACTTAGCTAATAGTCAGGACACCACCATGAAAGCCTAAGTGTATACATATTATATTGAGTTTAGCATATGCAAGAATTACAAAGAAAGATATTCACCAATGTTAAACCAAATAGCTTCGGAAATTTACCGTGATCATATGTGTGAAGAGTGAAACGATTGTTGTAATATTGTTACTTCATTGCAATAAAGTTAATTTCGGTAGAAACTTGAATAGTGATTGATAATATATAAGCCTGTGTCCTCTTTTATCCACAAACCCATCAATGACCCAGAGATAAAGAGTCCCGTTGACCCACTTATAAAAACCTTTTTTTTCTTGTTTGCTAATACTTTTTTTCTGTTCACTCCTATCCCCTGTGCTATTGAGCCTTACTTCTAGGCTCAATAGTAGGTGAGGCGAAGTCTTCTTGGTGAAGTTGTGTAATGCAACTGAAGCTTCACCAAGAAGACTTTGCCCACGCCACTGATGATGTCCACTATAGTTATGGATGAAATGTCTGGATATAGTTACTCCAGCAGACCACGGCAAATCTGCCCAGAAGTATCTTCTATAATTATGCATTTTGATTTATTAAGAGAAGATCACAATAAATGGCACATTCTTGTGCCTTGCCCTTACTATTACCTTGTCTAACATAATATTTGGGTTTGGAATTGCTAGGACGTTGTTGTTAGATTTCTGACAATGAAGTCATTAATCCTCTTGCTCTCCAATATTTTTCACTGATGGATAGGTCGCTAGAAGTGACCAGGCATATTTGAAGATTGTCTTGGTCCATTTCCTTTTGGAGATCACATAGAGGGCAGAGTGGTGAAGAATATATCCCAATTCCATTCAAATATTTTGCCAGACAATCATGCCTCATTATCAACCTGAAAGTTGCAACTGCCATTTTTCGAGGATACTCAGGAATTACTGTTTGAATGTTTGGTAGTTCCCATCTTTTATTGCTCTGTAAACAAAGCAGTTACTTTTACTTCTATATAGCTCTTCAATACTGCGTGGTAATGACAAAGCTGATTTTCTTGCAAAAATGGGTACCAGCAGTGTACAGAAATTTATAGTTAATCTACCATTTTATGCAGCTAAAAGATTAATTAACTCTGAATTCAAAAAAGTCATTGTAAAATATTACTATGAAAAATCAAAAAATAAAAGATGGGAATTGCTGGGATGCGATTAAAGACATCCTGCTGCATTGAAATTAACTGCATAGAAAACTATAGTCTTTTAAAATGAGTCATAAATAACAATTCCATTTATAGAGAAAGATAGTCATAGTTCAAATAACATATTATGCTCATTATAGTGAGATATGGTTTTTTGTGGTAAAGGCCATAAAGCATTCTAAAAAGATTTATGTTAAACAATGCACATGATCCCAAATTAAAGAAAGTGTTTTACAAATGATGTACTTAATTACCTCACAATACATGAATGATTGCCTGCCCCAGGAAAGGACATCAAGAACATAATAGGTACGGTCTTTGGGACTCCAAATGCAGTCTAACTTTGTACAACCCCTTTCAGACGCTTGGCTACCTCCAGGAAGAAGAGATTTAAATGATGCTGTCATGATACCAGCTTTTGTAAATGACATGGTTCTATCCTATAAACAGAGAACAACAGTAATCAAAACACTTATAACAATGGTGGTAACCAGTCACTAGTCTTTGCATTGATACCAATTCTTTACTTTAGTAAGCAAATAAAAAAGGTTGTTAAAGAAGGTTATTACTGCAATTAATTCATTACAACTATGTAGTATACTTTAACCGTTAAAGGTGATACAACGAAAGCTTGCCAACGAGAACTGCGCAAAACTTTGATACCTCTTGTTTAAAGCTGGGTTTCCTCATTTCACCTAGAAAGAGTTCACCAAGGCAATCCAATCTACCCCAAACGTTTCACCTGTGTGATGCAAGGTATATTCCGAATAATAAAGTACAGCAAATAATTTGGAATAAACTTGGATGGAAGCAGAATAACAAATCTCAGATATGCCAACAATGTTCTAGTCACTAAACCTCTGATAGAACTACAAAAAATGTTATACCAACTATGTGAAAATAGTAAACCTGCATGTCTCTTGTTAATGTTGTTGTTGTCTAACATACCAGTAACACCAACATCAATTGATGGAATACCCCTCACATACGTAAACCAGTATACATGCCTGGGACAACTAATATTCTTTCAGGAAATACAAAAGGAGAATCTCTCTGACCTGGAAGGCATTTTGCGGTCTTAAGTTCATATTCTTAGATAAAACGCTAAATAGACAAAATAAATTCTATGTTTTGGAAATCTGTGACTACCCTGTATTACTCTATGGGTGTCAGACATGGTTGCTAACACGTCAAAAAAAAAAAAAAATTCAAATATATCAACAGAAGATGCAACATAAACTTCTGGGGGTATCTCTGAAAGACAGAATCTCTACTGTGAAATTAAACCTGTTAACACAGACCAAAGACACAATTAACCACAAGATTAAAATGGAAATGGGGAGGCCATATGGCGATTAGAACACCACAGGTGGACCTACAAAGCTACTATGTGGAACTCCCATATAGGAAAATGATTACAAGGAAGACCGAGACACAGATGAACAGACCTCTTTAAGGAGCACAGTGGTCACGAGTAGAGAGAAGAAGTGACTGGAAATCCTTAAACACACACCTGTGTAGAGACTAAAAATAGTGAATAGTGGACAATAAGCATGTACAACACCTAACGTGGAGTAGCTCACCACGTTAGGAGAAATGAGCTTCCCCTATTGATATGACGGCTTTGCCCTTCATGGGATATTTTAGCCCATTTTCATACCTCACTTGATTGAAGGCACATTGCATTTCCACTCCCTGCATTGTACCAGCTCGTCCAATGTCTACTTTCCGTTTACTCACTTACTGCGATATCCACATCTTAAGATGTTGCTAATAGGGCCCGTAGTAAGGATAGTGTTGCCCTGCAACAGGCATAACACAACGGAACAGTGCGGTATGGTATGTTACATTTACGAAAATGTTGTTGTTGTTGTTTTCTAGTGCCTTGCATCTGGCAATGAAGCCATTAGCATTCGTGCTTTCCAATACTTTTGAACTGTAGTTTCTTCTGATCTTAATGCTTCACAGGTCTTCAAGTGGTCTTCATTCATTTCTGCTGGATCGTTACACAGAACACATATTGGTGAGGCTGAGATACCTATTCTGTAGAGATGACTTGCTAAGCAGTCGTGATTTGTCAATAGTCGGAAGGCTGCAACCGCTGTTTTCCTTGGCCTCTGGGGGATTATATCTGGGTTGGAAAGTAGTGTAATCCATATTTTTTATCTTTGGCATTTGTTTCTATTTCTTGTAGGTATGAATGAGAAAATTTTTTAATGATCAAGCGTTTTATTGAGGAATATGAGAAATTGAATTTAGACTTTTGTTTTATTGTTGTGCCTTTCTTTGCAAGTGAGTCTGCAACTTCGTTCCCCATGACTCCACAGTGTGCTGGAATCCATTGGAGATGAACAGTCTTATTAACTTTTTGGAGTTGTGTTAACATTTTGTAGCATTCTCTAATTTTTGTTGACTTCTTTGTAGTATTTGAACATATTCCCTGAATTGCAGCTTTAGAATCTGAAATAATTACTGCCTTGTTAAATTTATTTAAGGGAAGATTTAATAATTGTCGGAGAGCAATGTGTATAGCCTCTATTTCTCCATCATAATTTGTTGTGTCTCTGCCAACAGAATGATAAAAGGAAAAATGTGAGCACGTAACTCCAGCTCCAGTAAGGTTTTCCTTGGAGGATCCATCAGTATATATGTGCAGCCATTCTTCTGTGGGATACCTAGTATTGATTGTTTCCAGAGCTAGAAGTTTTTGTATTTCTTTTGGTGTTTCTGATTTACTTATTTCCTCTATTAATTCCAAATTGAAGGTAGGTTGCAATAATTCCAATGGATTTTCTCTTATAAGTAGATTTTCTCTGGTGTTAGGAATGTTCAATTTGGATTTAATCTGTGTTACCTTTTCTAGGAAACTACTATGAGTTTTAAGGATTGAAGGGGGAAGGTTCTCTTCTGTCCATTTAGAGTTTGGCAGTCGTAACATTTTCTCGTGTTGGAGCAATGCTTGTTCTTCTATTTTTGTTGTTATTGATGGGGTCCGTGTTAAGGCAAGCATGGCATCAATAGGTGTGGATTTAACTGCTCCAGTGATTAGGCGAAGAGCCTGATTTTGTATTTGTTCAAGTTTATTGATGTTAGCATTTGCTGCTGTTATTAAAGCTTTAGAACAGTACAAGAGGTTTGGTTTAACATACATTTTGTATGTTGTGTTAAGGACTCTCCTTGTGCAGCCCCATTTAGCACCAGCTAACCTTTTCAGGATTTGCAGTTTCTTTTCAACCTTTTCTGAGATGTTTGTTATATGTTTTTTCCAACTTAGCTTTCTGTCGAAAGTGATGCGTAAGTATTTGGCATCATCAACTGCTTTGAGTGGTTTACCATTATAATTTATGTTAATGTTAACTGGTTTGTATTTTAGTGTAAATAATTCACAATTTGTTTTTTCCACATTGATAGTCATGAGGTTTTTGGAGCTCCATTCATGTACTTTGTTTAGGGCTGTTTCTATTCTGTCTTTAATTAATTCAGGTTTTTTTGGAGGGCCTGAAGTCCAAAGGACTACATCGTCAGCAAATAAAGCAATTTTGGTTTCTAAAGTTTTTATTATTGATGGAAGGTCATTTATATATATGTTAAAGAGTGTTGTGCTCAGAACAGCACCTTGTGGAAGTCCTCGGTGTGTTTGTTTATATTTGGAAATGTATGTATTATATTTTGTGGCACAAAAACTTTGTGAAATAAACTGAGTTATCCATTTAAGCATGTTACTTTTCACACCTATTGATTGCAACTTCTCAATTAATTTGTTTCTCCAGACTGAGTCATATGCTGATTTAAAATCAATGAATACTGCTAAGGTATCCTCCTTTCTATTGAAAGCTTCCTTGATGTCTTGGCTTAGTAGGAGTACATTTTCACTTGTACTATGATTCTGTCTGAAGCCGGTCTGTGAACTATTAATTAAGTTGTAATATTCTAGGAACCAGTTAAGTCTAGATGCCACCATTCTTTCCATCACTTTTGCAATAACACTGGTCAAAGATATTGGTCTGAAACTATTAATATTGTTTGAAGGTTTGTTTTTCATTAAAATCGGGATGATAATGGGTTTTTTCCAGTCGGAAGGTACAGTCATTCTCCAACACGTGTTATACAGCTTAAGTAGGATTTCTTTTCCTTTCCTGCCAAGGTGTTTAATAAACTCTGGGTGGATCTTGTCAGGTCCTGGAGATTTTTTGTTCTGTAATTGTTCTATTGCTAAATCCAGTTCTGTTTCGTTAAAATCCTGAATAAAAATATCATTTCGTATACCTTTTGGCTTATTAGTTTCTCTGATAATTTTTTGGATAGCCTTATCTTGTTTTTTATACGCTTGGGGTATTCTTTGTGACTGAGCATAAAACTTGTTAAGGGATTCTGCTATTTCCCTATCTGTAGTTAAGCTTTTGTTATTATGTTTTAATGGTTCAGTTGTATTTTTTGATAATTTTGTTTTATTAAGGAATTTGTATATTATATTTCCATCTTTCCTATAGTCCATATGTTCTACAAAATTTGTGAAACTGGCCCTCTTTGCTGTAATTAATTCTTTCTTAAAAATGGCTACTTTTCTTCTCCAGTTTTGTACATCTTCTGGACACTTGGTTCTTTCGGCTTTGACTCTTGCTATATTTCTTTCGTGTTTTAACTTAGATAAAGATGGAGACCAAAAGTAGCTATATTTCTTTAACTTTCCTTTGGGGATATGTGTTTTGGCTGCTGTCAATAATATTTCACAAATTTTTTTATTCATTTCATCTGTTGACTTGAACTCTGATTCTAACAGTATATTACACTTCCCTTCTATCTCATTTTGGAAACTGGACCAATCTGCTTTTTTAAAATTCCAAGAAGTTTTAATTTTTGGTTTGTTACTTTTATTTATTAGACCTCTTATGGAGTTTATGGTGATTCTGTGGCCTGAACCTGGGTCTTCTATTATTTCTCTTTTTGTATTGTCAATTATGTCAGATGACACCATCAGAAGATCAGGATTTGTACCTGAACCATTATAATGAAGGTAAGTGGGTGGATCATTTGGATTAAATATTAATTCCATTGTTGATGAGTTTAATAGGTCTTCTCTGACTCTTCCTGCTGAATTTATATCTCTGTAGCCCCACCTAGGGGAGTGTGCATTAAAATCACCTATTAAAATACTTTTGGGTTTTATGGGAATAGAATTTAGATCTAGTGTATTGTCTGGAGGATTGTAGATACTGTAAATTTTATAGTGGTAGTTACTTTTCCATACTTCAATTTTAACTATTTCTGATTTATCTTGTTCTTCCATTGTTTTTTGGATTTGGATAGTAGCTTTCATATTTCTTTTAATTCCTGTAATAATACCACTTGCTATTTGACGAGCCTTTGGAAGTATATGTGTAGTGTACTGATCCATTTCAAAGTATATTTCCTGTTCTTCTGATATATTGGCTTCTTGTGCTGTGAAGACATCTATATCTTGGTCTTTTAATATTTTCATTAGCTCTTGTTTTTTAGGCTGGGACATGCCTCCTGCATTCCATTGTAAAATTCTTAAAGTATTGGAATTGTTGTGATGAAATTTGCCTAAAGATGTCCTCACCCGGAGATCCGATTGGGGGACAGTTTTAACTCCGGAATGTTTATCTTTAGGACTCATATTCATGTATGTGGCTTTCATGTAACTGTTTTCTTAACGGGCACCAGTTTTACAATGTGGCAGTTACATCACCCGACTTAAACCTCCATTTTGCAAGGGGGACCACACCTATCGTTGGTCAATGGGTCCATCGGACCTAGCCGGGAGGACTAAATAGGTGGTATTTAGATCCACCGACCTTCCCCTCATGTGCCTCTGAGGGACGCTGTTGTGCTGTGATAGGCCAACACATATGTAAATGACATTTCCTCCATTTTAGATGAAACAGTTATACCGCTGTGATTCTGTCACATTTACGAAAATAACCTTTGCACAACCTGCAGATTGGCAAGCTTTCATTGCACTAGTTCTACTAGATATAAACCATACAAATAATTTGACAATCTTGATAAATATCTAAACATCCCATAAATTGTCATTCACTCCCAGCTGAATCCAGGTATAAAAGGTTTTGGCAAATCTATGTCCCCATGTGCATTCTATATTTTGTAAGCACATCTACCCATGTAGAGATGTCACGGCTGTCCTATGTCATAGGATTATTTGCAAATTTAGAAGATTCCCTATTGATTTATTTTTACTTTCTGTGCTATGAATAGTAAGTAGGGGAAGTATTGCATTCCACCCAAAAATTTGATATGGAGATTTTACTGGAAATATGCTTTTTGAGATCAAAGAAAAAGGTCTGCATATGTTTGTGTCTCCGTGAACAGCATAGTTAAAAAATGAAGTGTTAGTTAAATGCCAAACTCTGTGTTTAAGTTCAGCATCCTCCAAGGATGCAACATGAAGATTTTCAAGAAAATCACCCCTGACTTAATAAAAATTGCTCTGAAGATTTTGATTAAAGTATCATATATTTAAGATATTCTTATGACAAATAAAATGCATATCCTAAATTTTCTGGGAATGTCCTCGGAAGTCCTTTTCATTCCGGATGATTTTTGCAATATTGCTGAGCTATAAGAGATAGGCAAAATCTTACTGCACAAAAAATATAGATCTCGTTAAACTACAGAATTTATGTCAAATACATTTCCTTCTTTTTTGTGTGGAGTGAAGTATTTCAGAGATATTTCTTGCTATTTGTCAAATTGTTATTGTTGCTGCTATTGTTAGGACTATTATCTGCATCACCATAATAATCTATTACTAGTATTATTATTGTATACTGTACCTCATATGTTAGACCATAAGCAAACATCTGTATTACTTGGAAACCTATTTAGTAAATAATTGTTACTATGATTACATATCTTATATATTTAAACAGGCAATTCTTGTATATATATTCTGTGCAACTTGGAAACGGCTCTAATAATTTCAATCAAATTTTGTATTCAGATAGGGTTTTGCTTATTGAGTTTATATAGTAGTAATTCCTGAAAAAAATGTGATTTTACGCGTAACAGTCACAATTACTCTAAACCTTATTTTGGCCATAATTTCTCTGCTAATGGGCCAATTTCAACAAACAAGCCAGGATATTAAAGGTCTCGTCACGGAAATGGCTCCAACAATTAAGATGAAAATTTATATTTAGTTAACATGATGCAGATGAAATTTTGCTTTTCAAGTAAAGCCATTCGGTAGGCCCCTTTCCCTGGTTAAAGTAGATGAGCTCAGCTCCATGTATATGAACTATACATTGCATTATATTTTGGGTGGTGTCCCAGCAATCTTGACATACCTCATAGCATTCTCGATTCATTGCACTAAATGTAAAATAAAAAATATAATGCTTATAGACATCGACAAAATAGCAGAAGAACAAGAATACATTTAACCATTAAGGATAATCAGAAAGAAAAAAGGTTTGGTTGAACCCAAGTTAAACAAGCGGCAAAAATCTAACTTAACCATTATATCTCAGAATTAATGATTATTATGACTATAAAGACTCAAATTCAAATACAATTATGGTACCAGACATGCCCCGTCGCCCCAAAAAAAGAAGAAAATTACCTTTGCCCCAGGATTTACTGAGAACTCAATATTAACTAACGAGAGAGAAAAAAGTTCCGAATAAGTTGCGTGGTGCTTTGCTTGTCCGCATCCTTGGCACTCATTGCCAACTGCCGCTATCATAGAAAGGTGCAGATGAAATCATACAACATTTTTAAAACTACTTTTAAAGGCTTTATACTTACCAACTTTACAAAAGGAGATGCTAAAACTGGCCACCATTGTTGTCCATACATTTTTGGCATCTATCCATCACTCCCATACTTCAACTTGAAAAATGCTGGCAATTTCTTGGTAAATATTTTAATTCTTTCAGGATGTATAGGTATGTCTTGTACACTTTATATTTTAAATTACCCCAGAGATAGAAATTGCAGGGGTTAGGTTGGGGGACCAAGGGACCCACAAATCTCTACTAATAATTCCACCCTGAAACACTTTCTATTGGTGTCATCATAAGATTGGCCATATGAACTATTGTACAGTCTTATTGAAAAAAGGCAAAATCATCCTCCTTGTCTATTTATTCTCTAAAAACAAGGAGCAAAATTGTATTCATGTATGTACGACCGCCAACTGTTGATTAAAAAAAAAAAACTAGCCCTATAACTCAGAACCCAATACTGTTCACGCAGTACCCCTTCATGATGAAAAAATTGGTGTAAGGTGTTCCAATAATTGATTTCTATTTTATGTTAATTTTTGAAGAGCCAAGCACATGAATTATAATAGTTAAATAACTGCTCATGTGTGAAACTTGCTTCATCTGTGTGGTGCTGGGTATTTAATATGATTATTACTTTGCGTTGTGCTATGAGATTCTTTTCTTTCTCTCAGGGCGTGGTACTGGGTGAAATGAATGAACACTGAATGAATTTACACTTTTTTTTCGTCCCATATTACACTTGTTATAATTAAATTGACTTTTGTTGCACCTATTTGTATTTTCTTGACAGTCTTTTCACTTTATTAAGTCCTTTAGACCCACGTCTATGCACGTTACAAAAACGTGTCTTCACTTTTCAAACTCAGAGACGCTACTAACAAAAATTGGCGCCTCTTTACATAATGCTCTTGTGTATTCATGCGTGTATGTGCTCATTTTTGCCGCAAATTACACTTTTAGATTCTCCTACGCTAAATAGTTCCTGTAATGTTAGGGAAGCGATATTTATCTACTCTCCCTTCACTTTTAACATTAAATATATATATATTTATATATATGGTTCTTATATTCATATTAAATTTAAACATGAAACTTAACATTTATGACGTTCTTAAACAATTCTATTTTTCGTAACAATTGAAAAAATAGCAATACGTTTTCATTACTCAACTTATCCTTACTAACATAAAAAATAAATTACATTTGCAATAAATATTTATATAAATGATTTCCTTTTGGGGTCTCACCATATATTCTGTCTCATGTGAAGATGACATGGGATGCAAACTGTAAAAATCATTTTCAATTTTGCCCAAATAGAGAGTCCAGCAGAATGGACAGTAGGACATAAAAAGAGCTTTGAAATGAATTGACAAATTTATTGAAACATACACTGAAAACACAGAAGGATATATGCCATTTCATCACAAAATACAGCATTACTCGGTTTTGAATATCACACCTCATCCGACACCATCATGTTTCCCATCTCTGAGTCGGCTTGTAAGAGTTCAAGGAAGTGTAAGGGTAAGTTTTGTCTGGCAACTTTATCTTCTTCCCTTAGTTCCAGTATGACCTCCAATTAGTATCGATGGAAGTGCAGGTCATCGTGGATGATGTGCCTCAGTGAATGATCTGACGTTCCTAGTGCCAAGGCATGTCTCACAGCAGAATGCCTAAGACTTTGGGTGAGTACTTCACGGGCCTCCTCTACTCGCTCTGGGATCCTGGGTTTTTCTTCTTTGCACAAGATGCAGTAGTGTTGCACCCACCGTACACTTGCCCACTGATCTGGGACTTTATGATGTAACCCAAACCCAAAAGGGTGACAAAAGAGTGGTTCTTCTGTGAAGGGAAACTCATTTTTTAAACATGCCTCTACGGTGAATGCGCAATGCTCTGAACTCCAAGGATCATAATTACAAATAGCAGTCCTTCAATACACCATGCAAATTAATTGTTCACGTGCACAAACAGTTATGTGGTACTATGTGACTCAAATCAGGCTATTTATTCTGCCAGACCCTGTACCATTGACAAAATTGCAGTTGCAAAGGTAATCTTCAGGCTTCATTTCATTGACCTTTTCAAAGTAAAACGTTTGCTACAGCATTTCCTGTAGAATTCATTCCATAGTGCTATGACTTAGGTGTGATTGTCAAGTGATGGCATGAGTTCTTGCTGCAGGGTTGTTCTCCACCCCCTACAACACATCATCTTTGTTCTCAGGAGTTTGTACAGAACATTGCTGTCCTCAACCTTCTGTTTGTGTATCCAATGAGCTCCCATTCAGTTTCGGAAATGTTCCTGGCACACCCTTACAGCCACATGATCTTACACCATACACCAAAAGGACATGTCATCTCATCCCACTGTGAAGTGTTTCATGTTGTAAATAAACTAAAGCTTGGCTGAGAATACCTAGTATGCAGCATGGGTTCTGGAAAACAATAATGCACAATTCTAAGGAAGCCTAACACTGACCTCAGGAAGTAAATATAGAATAAACTGAAGCTTTTGTGTTTTGTTTGTTTCTTTCATGTGTTCTGTTTTTGTTCCTTGGAGTAAGATTATGTACTTTATTAAGAAGTGTTTGTGTTCCATATTTTTCTTGCATTCTGTTTTTGTTCCTTGGGCTAACATTATGTATCTTATTAAAATGCAAAAGGAATAGCAAGAAAAGTATAAACCTTTGAAAATTCAAACCAATAACAAAGAATATCTCAGAAATGATCACTAAAAATTTTATTTGAGATTATGTGTAGTGATGAGATTTGCATCTTTTTTTTTTTAAGTAAGATTTAATCTGTTATAGTTTAGCAATTATACAGAAGTTATCCAATAAGAAGAAAACTTCACAGGTTACTTTAATTAAATTCATTAGAGCCATCTTTTGAAAAAATAAAAAAATAGCAAAATTTTTTTCCATGTAAAGGGTAATTGAGCTGGGGGATTTTTCTGAAAATCATGCTGCATCCTGTATACATACTCACTCTCTCTAACAACACACAACACAACAACACACCACACACACATACACACACCAGACCTTTCTCCAAAAATGCTTGTTTTGGGAATTAAGAGGCCTCAAAACTTGTATTTCCAGTGACATCTTGATATCAAACTTTTGGGTAGTGTAGAATACTTTACTGACTACATATAGGTAAGTATTAGAGAAAGTAAAAATGTAATAGAAAAATACTGGAATTTCAGAGTGAGAAAATATTATTGGGACTGTAATGATGAACAGCAATGAAGACAAAATGAAAAATGTGCTATTTCATTACATTCTACTCCAATTACATTTATAATTTGCTGGACAGCAATAGAACTACTTACTTTACGAGCTACAACTATTGCTCTATGTCCTTCTGGACAAGGAACCATATACCACTCTTGTTCAAGGTCCTCAGGAACGTCTACGAGCCACTCTGACAACATCAGCTTACCCACGTACATTCGAGGAATTTTTGGAGCCTGGAAATAGTAAGAGACTTCTGTAAAGCTTTTTCTTTCCCCTCCAATTTGTCAATTAGATGGAGTTTCAGTAATATGCTTATATTATGTTCCAAGCATAAACAATAATTTTAAAATGTATCTATATAAGAATCTTCTATTAAGGTTCCAGCTAGCTGCTAACTAGGTTAATCTAATTTTTGGTAATGAGCTAACAAGGTGTTATTGCTTAGTGCCTAACTGTCATGTCAGGATTAGTTAGGGTTCTATTTTGGAGTTAACCATTACAAATGTTTGACAACAGTTGACATCAATTCAAAGAATGAAATGTTGACTAAATATTTGTAAGAGAAGGCGAAGCAAATTAATTAGACTTTAGAATAACAATTTCAAGGATTGGGATTTCAAAAAGTATTTCAAGATTGTCAAATATTGCACTGATTGCTTCGTTTTCTTTCACATTTCTGTTGGGTAATATGTTCATCGGTAATCTCACATATAATAAATTAATCTAATTTTCTTCTATTTTTCACAGAACACTGCAGTAAAACATAACCCCATGGCACAACATCCCATTCGGACCAAGGGCTACCACCCAACTGTTGCGTCCCCCACCTCTGCCCACCACAGGTGCCAAGAATGAGGTGCAGTACTGGAGGTGGGATGTGGTCAGTGCCCCCGGTTCCTACTGCCTGGTTATTCGGCCTTCTCAACCAGGACGTTGTAGTAATGCTGGCTTAAATACAAACCAACACAACTGATATTAATCCTATATAACCCAATACACTAAAAATCCCCAACATTTCCACATGTGAAACATATTAATGGAAAAATTCTATTTAACACATATTTCCAGTTTGCTTATTTCTGTTTAGCAGGGCTTTTGTTTTCAATTTAATCATTATTTAATAATTGTTATTCTTTTAATGCCAACAAACTTAATTTAACATTATGTCACTTAATTTAATGTCATAGTGGCAAGTTGCCATGGTAGCTCAGTTGTTAAAGCAGCCGTGTGTGAAGCGGAAGGTCCATGGTTCAAATCCCAGCTATGGCATTGAATTTTTCAGTTCCAATTCTACCTCTCAAATTATTTAATAAATTTATTATGATTAGTATTTTTATAGTTTGTGGTGTAATATTCAGAATTAGCATCCTAAGCTAATGACAATAATACCCCAAGTCACCTCTTTTGAGAACATAGCAAAAAAGAAAAAAATTGTTAAAAAAAGACCACCAAGTTCAACACAACAGAAGGGAAGATATCCTTAAAAAAAATTTGAGTATCACCCATGTTTCACAATTCAAAAAGATTTTCAGAAAACAAAACATGGAATTGGCTTCAATCAACAAATGCACTATAAAAAACACACTTAGGTCTCTCACTAAAGAAAGCACCACTTCAAATAGAAAATCTGGTGTCTATAAAATAGAATACAATAAGTGCAAACAATTTATATAGGGAAACCTAAGAGGCACCTGAAAACAAGGGTAAAAGAACATTTCAGGGATGTAAAACACAATTTAAGATTTGAAACTTTCACAGCAGTAATTATTAGAGCTTCTCAAGTTACCAGCCATGTAATATCTATAAAATTGTTTGAGCTTTCAGCCATACTAAACTCCATGGCCATCATCAGGAAATGAATAATTAATAAGTAAATGGCTATCTCAACTCAAACAAATTGCCATTTATTTCTTACGCAGTTCCCAATGAAGGCCATGAGTTTGAGAGTGACCGTTCTAGGTCACCTCAAAAACCTTTTAGGCCCCTTGCACAAGACAAAATTAAAACAAAATAGCAGAGTTATTAACTCCATTTCAGAAGCTGAACAAATGAATGTGAATGAAAATTTCCTCAGAAGATGCCATAGATGTATTGATGCAGATGGACAGCATTTCCAACATCTCCTGTGATAAGGCATGTTTATTCTGATGATAATGTGATTTGATTTGACGCCCATAGTTGTGTGACCAGGAGACAGGCTGTGTGACTGCCAGCCAAGTCGTGCAGTACGTGTCCGCAAGATAGGTCATGCGAATGCTGGTTAAGTTTTGTAGTAAACCTACTATAGATAGCATTGGAGCAAACTGGTTTTGTGGCTCTCAGCCAGCCAGTGGTGCTGCTTGCTATATGTGCTGAGTGGGTGACAGCAAGTTTGCAGTAATATACTACAGTTTCTTACAAGTTAATTTTAACAAAGAAACAAAAAGTAAACAGTTAAAAATAAAAGTACCTACATATATCAAGACAGATGTTGTAAGTGTCTCCCTTTGTTGTTCAAGCATTTCTGTCACTACTTAGGAAATTGGCCATTGCACACTGCAGTTCCCTCTGAGAATGGTAGCAATTTCTTGATGAATGTTATTTTTAAATTCCTCTAAAGTGTGTGCATTTGTTTTGCTTTCTCTTTTAATCCCCCTAGAGACATAAATTGCAGGGGATTAAATCGGGAGATGTATGAATCATAAATGAATACTTCTTTGGGATCACAATAATGGTACCTGAAAAGAACCATTTCACTAACACACACTGTACTGTTCAAGTAAGAATGTATTATGTTTGCAAGAGTTCAACTCACATTGAAGACCCACACTTCACCACTGGCTGGCTGAGAATCATGAAACCTGTTCTGCTCTATGCTGATCACCCATAGTACCTCTCTTCATATTTATGGTTTAAACTGTGACTTTCTGTGTTCTTTATTTCACATAACAAACCTAATAAAATAATTGCAATTGATGAGTAAATCTGAATCTGGATATGAATAGAGTTAAGTGTTAAAAAGCGTGTTTAATTCTATGAAAACCAAAGCATATACCTATAACAGAATGTCAGAAAAAAGCAGTTACACATATTTTATGACAGAATCCAAAAATGGAGGAAAGAATACAATTTTCTTTCAGAACTTGACATGGATTTTAGGAAATGAAAAAAAATTTTGACAATGTGTTTGTTACAAAAACATTAATAGTACATAAATATCTAAAAGAAAAGATGGGAAAATTATATGTAGGTTTTGTTAACTTACAGAGAGCACTTGACCAATGTGTAGAGGTTACTGTGATAAAAATTGCTGCAGATAAGAGATAATAACCAGAGATGTAAACCAAACGAAAGGGTTAAGGCAAAGCTGTAAGTTAAGTCCAGTCCTTTTTAATTTATTCATTGATAAATTGCAAAATATAGACAAAAGTTGTTGTTCCAAGATCTCCTCCCCAACATTTTGGCCAATTTATGTTTGTGCTGTTTAAACAGAAGAGCTGCCAGCATGAGCATTCTGGCATAAGCCAGAATGAGAAAGTGGCTAGAGATTGAAATTAGTACCACAAAGTGTAGCCCAGGGTTGAGGTTCTTAAGTTGTAAAGCACAGCCAAGGGATGTTTTTTAAAAGTAGAGAGTGAAGGAAGTGCAGAACAACAATAGAGCATAGCCTTAGGATAAGCAAAGATAAATTTTAATGATCTAGAATTATGAGGAAAAACCTCCAAGTAATGGATAATGCAGTATGACCTCGTTAGCACAAACTAGCAGTTAATGCAAAAAAAATATTGGCCCCAGCAGGAACACATTACTTCTAATGGGAAGTTTTATCGGTTAACACAAATTTTGGTTAAGGCGAATTAGAACTCATTTTGAGTCCCTAGTGTAATTAAATTTCATTGTAACACAATCTTCTGATGTTACAGTATTTTTAGATGCTTTTCTGAAATGTGAGACAGAATATTAGAAGACCCCAAAAGAAAATCATTTATGTGAATATTTGTTAAGAGTGTAATTTGTTTTTTGATGTTGGTATGAGATGGTTAAATGACGAAAACGTGTTAATAATGTTCATTGTTACGAACAACTAAGTTTGTTTAAAGACGTCATAAATATTTCCATATTTAATTTTAATA
Source organism: Tenodera sinensis (assembly GCA_030765045.1). Taxonomy (NCBI): domain Eukaryota; kingdom Metazoa; phylum Arthropoda; class Insecta; order Mantodea; family Mantidae; genus Tenodera; species Tenodera sinensis. Next base: position 199,710,294 of record CM060961.1, read on the forward strand.
TATATGTATAAATATTAGAATTATATGTGTTCAAAAATAAAAGTGAAATCAGGATAGCTAAAGATCGCTTCCCTAACAATACGGGAACTATTTGATGGGCGCATACGCGGATGTATACGAGAAAGGTAGTATCACGTGAGATGACGCCGGACTCCTTTTACTAGCGTCTACGTGTCCAAGGTGATAGGACGTATTTTGGTAGTGTGTGAACATTGTAGAACGTTTACCAGACTTTCATCCAAGCTTTTGTTCCACTTTTTGAAAAAGTGGAAAGACTTAAATAATTTAAAACGGTGCTAAGAGGATTTATTTAAATGTAAAATAGAGAAAAAGTGTTAATAAAATAATACATTGGTGAAGAAACATCGTGTGATTTTTCATTCCATCCGTTACCACGCCCTGAGGAAAATAAGAGCCTCATCGCTCAAACGTGAAACAACGCTTCAATAAAAACTGCACCAAATGGCTTGCCCAACGTGGAACACGAATTTTGGATGGAATGGAAATCTACGGGAAATGAACTTAAGCGAAATACCAAGTAACGCCATATCTTCGCGCCAAAAAGAAAGAAGACGCCATTAGACCATTGTTTGAAATCGACTACATCAGAACACCGATGAACGGATAATCAACGCGGGAAAACGCCAGAGATCGTCTAGCAAAGCCAACCGCCCAGGAGACGCACGTAACTGGATAAATCAACGAGAAAAAAGTAGGACCAAAAATGTTTTACTTTTACATCCAGTTTATTTTTATGTTACTGCGAAGCGGCAAAATAATAGGACTTTTAAGCCAAAGTGAACTGAATAAAGAAACTAGAATGTCGCAAAAAGAGAGAGATCTAGTAACAGGAGATGGGGAAGGGGCAGATAGGCCTAGTTATCAGATAGGAACAGAAAGTGAGGAAGAGCTAGCAATAGGAAAAGACCAAAGGTTACTAATGATAATGTTTGAAAGACTAGAACAAAAACTAGAACAAAATAAAAAAGAGATAGGTCAGAAAATGGAGGGAGTGAGACAGGACATAGAACAAAGTTTAGGTCAGAGTATAGGCCAGAAACTAGAACAGAATAAGGAAGAGATGTCAGAAAATGGAGGAAGTGAGAAAGGACTTAGAACAGAAAATAGAATTAGGAAGACAGGAATGTAAAGAAAATATGAAAGTAATGGAAACTAATTTAAAATTAGTACATAAAAACTTAAGTGAGACAAAGGAAGCCTTAGAAGCTAGGATAGAAATCATAGGAGATAGGATGGGAAAAATACAATCGGAAATGAGAGAAAATAAGATTGTATTAGAAGAAGAAATTGCTAGATGTAGAGATGAAATAACAGAATGTAATGCAAGTGTAGACTGTAAGATTACAAATGTAAAAGCAGAAATAACTGAGGAATTAAGGAAAGAGATTGAGGTAGTAAAGAAAGGCATTATTAATGAAACTGTAGAACAAATTGTCATTCCTAAAATTAAGACTATGGCTGATGTGGTACATTCACAACAAGATGCTATGAATGATATGAAACAAAGTCACTTAGAAATAAAGAATGATTTAAAATCAATTTGTGAAGAAATGAAAAAAGGAAAAGAAAGTTTGGCTAATGTAAATGATGATGTGAATGCACTACAAAGGCAAGATGATTTAGATGTAAGTAATGTACAAGATGAGACTTATTTGAATAAGGTACAAAATGTTGACTCACCATACGGAGAAAGAGGTTCACAATTAAACAATGACACAACACACAACACATGCTACACCAACAGCATACTACACGAAATCATACCACCTACATTTGACGAGGAGAAGGGAGACGATCCAAAACTCTTTGTTAAAGAGATGGAAGAGTATTTTAAAGTGAAAAGGATACCAAATGAGCTTAGGATGATAGTTAAGAAGAGCTTAAAAAATAAGGCATTCGAATGGCTTAGGTTAATACTAGCTGGTCATGAATCGTATAGCTCATTCAGAAATCTATTCCTATCAAGGTATTGGGGCCCAGCTAAGCAGAACCAGACAAGGGTAGAATTAGCGACAGGAAGATATGATCCGACCAAAGGGTTATCGCTAGTCAATTATTTTATGAAAGTAGCCAACAAAGGGAAGCTATTAGACCCTAACCTGTCGGAAGCAGAGTTAACTACCAGCATAACAAGACATTTCCCAGACACAGTGAGAACAGGGTTAATTGTTGCGAGGCCAGTAGATTTTGCAGACATGATAGAATTACTGACAGCCTTCGAAACACAAAATGGTCAGCCTAATGAGCATAGACATAGGAACGGTCACCCAAACTCACCTATCTTAAACAGGAGCACGGCTATGAACAACCAGAATGAGGGAGAAGATAGAAATACTAGGAGCACCCATGACAGGGGGAGAGGGGCACACCATTTCCCACAACCACACAATTGTGGTGAAAGGATGGAGAACACAAGACAGCAGTACCACGACACAATACCAAGGGGTGAATCGAGACACCAAACATATACATATGATCGTGGGAGACCAGGAGACCGTACCCATCAAGTGAACCACATACGATTCTGTAGGGAATACTTAAACAGCCAAAGGTCGTCATACAATAGGGGTTCACGCCAAAGGGGCAGAAACCAATGGAACACCAGCAACATAAGACAACAGGAACAGGATGGAAATGTGCCAAATAGGGCAGATGTTGCACAGAATACAGAAACAACAACCACCACCAACACTCAGGGAAACTACCACGACTAAGTTCGTCCCAATCGAGTAGATGACCAACACAAAATCTAAGCAATTTACAATTGACATCGACGCCATGATGGCTACACAAAGAGAAAATGGAACTACTGTATACTGGAGTGCTGGTCATAACAAAACAGCTGGGTGACAATACGTATGAGCTACAGAATACAAATAGCAAGTTGGTAGGAAGATATCATAAAAATAAATTAAAACCATACAAAGAAAGGACCAAATAGTCTTTGCCAACAAACATGCAAGGCAGGAATAGTAGAGATGATGGAAAAATAATAATTTTTAATGGGTTACTTATAGAAGATTATGTTCAGATTGGAAAATACAACAAGAAAGAAAATCAACATAGTCATTGGCTATATTGACCACCAAGAGCATTGTCAACAAAGACAGATGAGGACACTGATTGTCATTAAAGAAGTGAATAGCGACGGAAAATAATGTGTTTTTGACACAAGGATGTCAGGGACAAAACAATAAAAAGGAATCAATTGTGATGACAAAGATAAAATATTTGTGACACAAAGGTGTCGAGGGTGAATTGAGAAGAAAAATAATACAATTGCAGAATAATTGTAAGCATAGAAGTTTTCTCTTATAGAGATAAGAGATAAACAGGTGACAATTAGTGAAGTAAGAAAAACCATAGTCAGAAAAGCAATGCCCATGAATTAAGATGGATATAGCCAATGCTAAGCTTGAAGAAATGTCGAACTAAACAATAGTGAATAAGAACCCAATTACATAATGGTACTATTAGTAACATCAGAGTTTAAGAACCGACTCAACAACCTGCCTATACATAATAAGCTTGCAAGACAAAGAAGACAAAGAACTGAATAAAACTGCCAAAAATATGATCATAATCATTAGCTCAAGATTTGTATCCTGTTTTTCTCTCCTCATAACAAGGAACATAAGTCAAAAGTCACACAATAAACCATGATACACTTAAATTATATTTGTGTCAATGTCAAATGTATAATAACTGAATATGTGCTGTATAATAACTGAATATGTGTTATATAATATCTGAACATGTGTTGTATAATAACTGAATATGTTTAAGAGGTAGAACCGGAACTTAAAAATTCAATGCCACAACCGGGATTTGAACCACAGACCTTCCGCTTGCCGGGCGGACGCTCTACCACTGAGCTATTGTGACAAACTGCCAGAATGGCATTAAATTCTCAAGCCAGTTCGTATTTTTCCTGGTAAACCACAAAGGCAGTCTCACATCAGAGACAATTACCCCAATGGTGACTTACTATTGCAAGTACTTTATATCCCAGGATTAAATAACCTTCACATGGTAATTATTATTTATTTATGCCAACAAACTTACTGTTGGTGTTTTTAAACACACAAGCCGTGTGTGGGCAAAGTTTAAGAACCGGAACTTAAAAATTCAATGCCACAACCGGGATTTGAACCACAACCAGTCTCTGATGTGAGACTGCCTTTGTGGTTTACCAGGAAAAATACGAACTGGCTTGAGAATTTAATGCCATTCTGGCAGTTTGTCACAATAGCTCAGTGGTAGAGCGTCCGCCCGGCAAGCGGAAGGTCTGTGGTTCAAATCCCGGTTGTGGCATTGAATTTTTAAGTTCCGGTTCTACCTCTTAAACTTTGCCCACACACGGCTTGTGTGTTTAAAAACACCAACAGTAAGTTTGTTGGCATAAATAAATAATAATTACCATGTGAAGGTTATTTAATCCTGGGATATAAAGTACTTGCAATAGTAAGTCACCATTGGGGTAATTGTCTCTGATGTGAGACTGCCTTTGTGGTTTACCAGGAAAAATACGAACTGGCTTGAGAATTTAATGCCATTCTGGCAGTTTGTCACAATAGCTCAGTGGTAGAGCGTCCGCCCGGCAAGCGGAAGGTCTGTGGTTCAAATCCCGGTTGTGGCATTGAATTTTTAAGTTCCGGTTCTACCTCTTAAACTTTGCCCACACACGGCTTGTGTGTTTAAAAACACCAACAGTAAGTTTGTTGGCATAAATAAATAATAACTGAATATGTGTTATATAATATCTGAACATGTGTTGTATAATAACTGAATGTGTTGTATAATAACTGAATAAGTGAAATTTATAAAGACATGCTGTGTCATGCCAAAACAAAAGACAAAAACACACAGCGAAGAAGACTGAAAAAAAAAAAGAAAGTATTGTACAAAGTGATTGTATCAGAGGAATAGGGAGAAATGTTGTATTGTGTTTCAAGATTGTAAATATAGGTGACAACTTGAAAAACAAAACAAGGGGCATGTGAGACAGAATATTAGAAGACCCCAAAAGAAAATAGTTTATGTGAATATTTGTTAAGAGTGTAATTTGTTTTTTGATGTTGGTATGAGATGGTTAAATGACGAAAACGTGTTAATAATGTTCATTGTTACGAACAACTAAGTTTGTTTAAAGACGTCATAAATATTTCCATATTTAATCTTAATATATATATGTATAAATATTAGAATTATATGTGTTCAAAAATAAAAGCGAAATCAGGACAGCTACAGATTGCTTCCCTAACAATATGGGAACTATTTGATGGGCGCATACGTGGATGTATACGAAAAAGGTAGTATCACGTGAGATGACGCCGGACTCCTTTTACTAGCGTCTACGTGTCCAAGGTGATAGGACATATTTTGGTAGTGTGTGAACATTGTAGAACGTTTACCAGACTTTCATCCAAGCTTTTGTTCCACTTTTTGAAAAAGTGGAAAGACTTAAATAATTTAAAACGGTGCTAAGAGGATTTATTTAAATGTAAAATAGAGAAAAAGTGTTAATAAAATAATACATTGTGGTGAAGAAACATCGTGTGATTTTTCATTCCATCCGTTACCACGCCCTAAGGAAAATAAGAGCCTCATCGCTCAAACGTGAAACAACGCTTCAATAAAAACTGCACCAAATGAATGCAAGAAATGTGACTACTGAACTAACTACCCACTATTGACTCATTTCTAATGTATTGTGACATTGGGTCATTCAACAATAACCGGGCAAGAGGAGGCCAAGTGACCTTCCATATGGCGAGCGACTATGCATGTCAATGACCAAGGAGGTCTGGGGCTACAGGACAACTAGTGACTGTGTATGTGATCGAACAGCATGATAACATCGTAGTGTCCGGCAAGCTCTAGAAGCTTCTTTGCTGAGTCATACACATGTGTGCAAGGAAAGCACTCATAGGAGGTTAGTTGTGTACAGTTATAGTTACAAGAGTGAATCGGCCCGCCTGTCAGCAAGTATGTATGTGTTGTCGAGTGATTGTATCATAATAGTAAAGATATAAGAGACAGTGAAACTGGAGAAACACATTGGAAGACTGAGAAAGATTATTGGAAGAACTGTGAATTGTAATAGTAGAGAAGTTTATAAGCTGTGTTAGCAATGAGAAGGTAACTGTGCATTTGTAGTAAGATTTAGAGGAAAATAAGTGTTAGAAAAAGTAAATGGATTTCGCATTTTGCCGATTTTGTTACAGTATTGTAGGTCAGCAGCTGCAATTATCACCCCAACAATCATCACGTACAGTACATTTAAATAAATTCAATAACATGTGCATTAACATTTGAATCACCAGTTTGAAGAAGGGAATAAGCACCAAAATTTGAAAAATGAGTTTCTGTTAAAAATCACATCTATGCGCCTAGAGGCATGTGTCAGGAGAAAGAAGGAAATGAAAACCAAATAACAATGATGTTATAAGCCCGAGTAATATTCGTTAGTTTGAACAAGGGAAGAACTCCCGGATTCATTTCCTTCTCCAGCCTAATCTCTCCGCCCAAAGATGGCACCAAACACTAAGAGTCTGAGGCACAGTTTCACAGCTGTTACAATAATGAGAAGTGTATTACTGCACCATTCTTGTGAGAAACACCCATAAGTGGGGCTGTTCAAAAATGTCTAGTTCCAGTGATGAAGAATGTGCAAATGTCGGAAATTTAAACAGAAAGAAGGGAGTTAAAAACACACATCTGTATAAAAATGAAGTTCGGAAAAGAGGTCGACTTCTTGGCAAGGAATACGTTAGTACTACAACAGGAAAAACTGTCCCAGCCAAATCTAATTCAGGGCTACATTGTTCGTGCTAAGAGAAATGTACTTGTAAGTTTTCAACAGAAGCGAAGAAGTCATTTTTAGATATGGTTTATTCTGGATGGCCAAAAAATGAGCAGGACACATTTCTGATGGGATTGATACAACGTTATGATGTAGCCAGGAGGCACTCCAAGACTGAAACACCAAGACGCAGAGACAGCAGTTTCACATATTTTGTACTAGTGGACAATGAGAGAGTAAAGGTATGCAAAATAGCTTTATCAATCCTTTATGCAGTAAAAAATAAAGCTCTCTTTAGGCTATAATCACTCATTTCTGCTGGAAAATCATATATAGATTTGCGCAGGAAGCATCATAATCATGCAAGAACCCTGCCCCAAGAAATAATTAACAAGATCGATGAACATATTCGGCTATTTGCACTTAAGGAATCATATTATTGCTATAAAACAGTCAAGTATCTGAGCACAGATCTTAATGTTAAAATAATGCATGAACTATTCTGTGATGACAAGCATTCTGACCTTGCTAATATTGTTAAGTACGATTTCTATCGTCAATATCATAATGAAAATTATCGATACAAATTTGGAAGGCCCCAGGTTCATGTTTGCTCAACTTGTGAGGAACCTGAAATGAAAATCAGGTCCCCCCTCTTAAACGAAAATGCTAAATGCAAGGCAGTGGCAGAAAAAAATGATACACTTACACCGAGTTCAAAAGTTTTACAGGAAACAACAGATAAGCCAATGTAAGGAAAATGGTACAGTGGGAGCGATTGTATTTGACTTCATGCAAAACCTCCCACTTCCAAAAAAGCCAGTTCAAGACATGTTCTACTTAAGAAGACTTTGGATGTACAGATTTTGGGTGCATGACATAAAAACAAATTCCGAGTTCTACACCTACCATAAAGGAAAGGCAAAGTGAGGACCAAATGTTCTCCCCTACCTGTTCGAAAAATTCCCTAAGAGAACAGACCAATTCTCTACCTAGGCTGTGCAATGCAACACCCAGACAAAAGCTGATCTTCCTCTTTGGCCATGAATCCTCACTCTACCTCTACATTCACCTCCATTTCCACCAATTCTTGCTTCCATAACAACACACTATGTAACTGAACATCTAAGCAATCTCAGTTCCCCGCACACAATGATAACTGACCCGAGAAGTAAATTATTTATCAGTGTGACTAGTGTTGCAACCTTTCTTTACGTTTCCGTAGTAATAGCATTCCCCTCTTACTCTTTACCCCCCTTGCTTGACACTTGTCATGTATCTTCTTTTAAAAATCAGACTGTAGGCATATAGTGCAACATCATTTCCATTTACCAGGGCCTTTTATGATATGCCCATCATCTTTGTGAAATGTCTGGTTTCCGGAAAAGCTTACGACATCTTACATGGCCTCTAGAAGCCGGCAGATAGTGAAAGGATTTATTACAACCTTCAACGGATCAGGAATAGAAAATAGTCATCACCTACATCACTGCCCAATGTGGCATCTGTGATGCATTTTTCTGGCACCCTTCATAAGCAAATGTTGTTGTTGTTGTTGTTTTCAAGTGCCTTGCATCTGGCAATGAAGCCATTAGCATTCGTGCTTTCCAATACTTTTGAACTGTAGTTTCTTCTGATCTTAATGCTTCACAGGTCTTTAAGTGGTCTTCATTCATTTCTGCTGGATCGTTACACAGGACACATATTGGTGAGGCTGAGATACCTATTCTGTAGAGATGACTTGCTAAGCAGTCGTGATTTGTCAGTAGTCGGAAGGCTGCAACCGCTGTTTTCCTTGGTCTCTGGGGGATTATATCTGGGTTGGAAAGTAGTGTAATCCATTTTTTATCTTTGGCATTTGTTTCTATTTCTTGTAGGTATGAATGAGAAAATTTTTTAACGATCAAGCGTTTTATTGAGGAATATCAGAAATTGAATTTAGACTTTTGTTTTATTGTTGTGCCTTTCTTTGCAAGTGAGTCTGCAGCTTCATTCCCCATGACTCCACAGTGTGCTGGAATCCATTGGAGGGGCGGCGCCGTGGCCGAGCGGTTAGCGCGCTCGCCTACCACCTAGGCGGCCCGGGTTCGATCCCAGGGACCCGCATGTGGTATTCGTGGTGGACGAAGCGGCGTCAGGGCGGGTTTTCTCCGGGTACTCCGGTTTCCCCCGCCATCTCATTCCACCGGTGCTCCATCTTCATGTATCATCAGTGTCACCGCCTGCGGTGCCGTAGTAGTAAAAGCGGGCGTTAAACACTACAACAACAACGAATCCATTGGAGCTGAACAGTCTTATTAACTTTTTGGAGTTGTGTTAACATTTTGTAGCATTCTCTAATTTTTGTTGACTTCTTTGTAGTATTTGAACATATTCCCTGAATTGCAGCTTTAGAATCTGAAAGAATTACTGCCTTGTTAAATTTATTTAAGGGAAGATTTAATAATTGTTGGAGAGCAATGTATATAGCCTCTATTTCTCCATCATAATTTGTTGTGTCTCTGCCAACAGAATGATAAAAGGAAAAATGTGAACACGTAACTCCAGCTCCAGTAAGGTTTTCCTTGGAGGATCCATCAGTATATATGTGCAGCCATTTTTCTGTGGGATACCTAGTATTGATTGTTTCCAGAGCTAGAAGTTTTTGTATTTCTTTTGGTGTGTCTGATTTACTGATTTCCTCTATTAATTCCAAATTGAAGGTAGGTTGCAATAATTCCAATGGATTTTCTCTTATAAGTACATTTTCTCTGGTGTTAGGAATGTTCAATTTGGATTTAATCTGTGTTACCTTTTCTAGGAAACTATTATGAGTTTTAAGGATTGAAGCGGGGAGGTTCTCTTCTGTCCATTTAGAGTTTGGCAGTCGTAACATTTTCTCGTGTTGGAGCAATGCTTGTTCTTCTATTTTTGTTGTTATTGATGGGGTCCGTGTTAAGGCAAGCATGGCATCAATAGGTGTGGATTTAACTGCACATAGCTCCATAGCAAATGTAACATTAAGGTTTAGTCTATTTATGCATAAATAAATATTTCTTCTTCTTCTTACTAAGGCACTACAACTTTACAAAAGTTTTGGCTTTCTCAACAATTTGTTTCCAGACTTCTATTTTGTATGCAAACAGGCCAATTTTTTAATTTTTATATGTTTAATGTCATCAAGTACATCATCCAACCATCTACTTTTGGGACGGCCCCTTAATCTTGATTTCATTGGGGCCCATTTACATATTCTTTTAACCATCCTAACACCCAGGGTCCAATTAATGTGTCCAAACCATCCTAATCTTAAAGCTTTTATGTGGCTAATGATATTTTCATTTTTGATTAACTCATTTAATTTGTTATTATAATGTATTCTCCATGTGTTATTTTATTTCACTGCTCCAAATATAGTACATAATATCCTTCCTTCGAATACCATTAGCTTTTGTTTATTTGTTTCGTCAAGGACCCAGGTTTCACAGGCATGTTACAATAGGTCTGATGATGGATTTGTATGATCTTATTTTTGCTGACTTGGATACTAACTTACTCCTAAATAAAAATTTGTTAGTATTGTTGTTGTTGTTAGCTAATGCTGGATTTCTGACAATGAAGTCATTAATCCTCTTGCTCTCCAATATTTTTCACTGATGGATGGGGCACTAGAAGTGGCCGGGCATATTTAAAGGTGGTCTCGATCCATTTCCTCTTGCAGATCACATAGAGGACAGAGTGGTGAAGAATATATCCCAATTCTGTTTAAATGTTTTGCCAGACAATCATGTCCTGTAATCAACCTGAAGGTTGCAACTGCTGTTTTTCGAGGATACTCAGGAATTACTGTTTGAATGTTTGGTAGTTCCCATCTTTTATTCTTTGATTTTTCATAGTAATATTTTGCAATAATTTTTTTGAATTCAGAGTTGACTAATCTTTTAGCTGCATAAAATGGTAGATTAACTAAAGATTTTTGTACACCACTGGTACCCTTTTTTTGCAAGAAAATCAGCTTTCTCATTACCACTCAGTCCACAGTGAGCCGGTATCCATTGGAAGACTAGGTGTTTTTGAAGTGCTGTTAGATGGGTAAGGATTTTCCAACATTCTATAATTGTTTGGTTTTTTGGTGGCAACTTGGAAGTAATTGCTATAATTGCTGCCCTGGAATCTGAAAGAATAACTGCTTGCTGAAAATGTGAAATTCTGTACAAAAGATTTTGTAGGGCCATTCGAATTGCTTCAATTTCTCCATCAAAGTTTGTAGTTCCATAACTTAAAGATTTGTAATATGAAAAGAGGTGACATCTGACTCCAGCACCTGCTCCATCTTGATTTGATATCAATGATCCATCAGTATAAATATGGAGCCATTCATGTTCTGGAAATCTAGTATGGATTGTCTCTAATGCCAATAATTTTAGAACACTAGTTGGAGTATCACTTTTCTTAACTTCTTCTGTCAGGTGTAAATAATATGTGATGTCTAATGTTTGTGTCGGATTGACTTTAGATATGAAGTTTTCCTTTGAATTAGGAAGGTATACATTCTTCTTGATGTCTTGAATTTTGGAAAGAAAGCTCTCCTGAGTCTTTAGTGTATGTGTAAAATTTCTCTTGTGCCATGTATTGAATGGGAGTCTGATCAACTTTTCGTGTTGAATAAGAGCCGCTTTTTCTATTTCATATTCAATGGGGTATTGGTTGGTTAGTATTTCCATAGCTGGTATTGGTGTGGTTTTGATAGCACCTGTAATTAATCTCAGACTTTGGTTTTGAAAGATTTGAATCTTTTTTTGTGTTTGCTGTTACAAGAACTTCGCTGCAGTAAGTAAATAATGGCTTTATATATACATTGCATGTTGCGTTAAGAGTTGCTCTGGAACATCCCCACTTCATTCCTGTTAGACGTTTTAACAGTGAAAGGCACCTCTCTGCTCTTTGTATTACATTTTCTATTTGTTTGGTCCATGTAAGTTTGGTATCAAATGTAACTCCTAAATACTATGCTTCCTTTGTTTCTGGTAATTGTTGACCCTCAAAATTTAGTTTTATTTTTAGTGGCTTTTTTCTTAGTGAAAAGATTTGGTAGTTTGATTTTGTTGTATTAACAGTCATTAAATTTTCTTTCGTCCACCTTTGTAATTTGGTTAAGGATTGTTGCATGGTTTTTTCTAGTTCTGTACTTTTGCTTTTTGGTTTTGAAGTCCACATTACTAAGTCATCAGCAAATAGTGCACACTTCACACCTGATTCTTGTATTTGTTGTGGCAGATCGTTAATAAATATATTAAAAAGTGTTGTGCTGAGCACTGCGCCTTGTGGTAAGCCACGGTGTACTTGTTTGTATTTAGATATGTTTCTTCCATATCTGGTTGCAATAAAGCGTTGTGTTAGGAAATGACATAGCCATGAAAACATTGGACCTTGTATCCCTATTTTTTTTACTTTCTTTAGTAGTTTTGTTCTGCATATAGAATCATATGCACTTTGAAAATCAATAAAAACTGATAAATTATCTGCTTTTCTATTGAAGGAGTCTTTGATTTCTTGACTGAGAAGTAAGACTTGTTCATTTGTAGAGTGGAACTCTCTAAATCCAGCTTGACATGGGGAAATTAAATTTTTTGATTCTAGAAACCAATTTAACCTGTTTGACACCATTCTTTCCATCACTTTTGCTATTATGCTAGTAAGAGCTATTGGTCGATAATTTTTTATTTCTGACGCTGTTTTGTCTTTCTTCAAGAGTGGGACAATTATTGCCTTTCGCCATTCAGCAGGTACAGTGGTTTTCCAGGATAGATTGTAGAGTTTCAGTAGTTGTTGTTTTGCTGTTTTTCCAAGGTTTTTTATGAACTCTGGATGTATGTGATCTGGTCCAGGAGACTTTTTGTTTTTTAGATTATTTATTGCAATGTTCAGTTCTTGCATATTAAAATTTTGAAAAAAGATATTGCACTGAGTGTTAGGATCACATTCTCTTTCTTGTTTCAAATCTTTCTTAAATTCTTTACGTTCCTTTTTATAATTTCTTGTTACTTTATGTGAATTAGCATAATATTTATTGAATGTTTCGGCTATGACTGCATCATTTACTAACATTTTATTGTTGTGTATGATAGGTGTGCTGTTGTTTTCTTCCCTGTCCTTGACATTTTTTATGAACTTATGAGCTTTGTTACCATCTGTCCTATAATCCATTTTTTCTAAGAAATTATTAAAGTGATTCCTTTTAGCAGTATTAATTTCTTTTTTTAGTGAGGCACATTTCTTTCGCCATATATTTGTGTATCCAATATGTTTTTTGTTTGTTCAGCTGTATTTCTAGCTATATCCCTTTGCTTTTTCAGTTCTTCTAGCTGGGGGTTCCAAAAGGGTTTGAAATTTTTAATTCTTCCACGAGGAATATGTTTTTCTGCGGTTTCTAGGATGACTTTACAGAAATTTTTGTTCATATGATCTGGTTGGTCATGCAGCTGTGAGCTTGTTTGTTCTTTAAATTTATGTTCTAATTCAGTTTTATATTTGTTCCAATCTGCTTTTTTGAAGTTCCAATACAGATTCGTAAGACCTTGACTGTTATTTGTATTCTCTAGTTTTATATCAGCAATTACTGCTCTGTGACAAGAACTTGGATCTTCTATAACTTGCTTTTTAATTTTTGAAACAATATCTGTTGTAGCTAACAAGAGGTCTGGGTTACTGCCTGCTCCAGAGTAATGTATGAAGGTTGTGGGATCTTCTTTACTATAAATCAGTTCAAAAGTTGTGGTATTCAAAAATTCTTCCACTATCTTCCCTGTAGAATCCACTTTTTCATAACCTCAGCTTTTGGAATGGGCATTGAAATCCCCAATTACGATTGTTTTATTTAATTGGTCAATAAGTGAGAGATCTGGTTCATTCCTGGGAGGATTGTAAATACTGTAGAAATGTAGATGTGTTTTGTTATCCCAAAAATTTAGCTTTATTAATTCACTTTTATCTGTGTTATCCATTTCTTTAACAATTTCAAAAGAGGATTTAATATCCTTTTTGACTCCAACTAATATTCCACTACTTATCTGTCTATTTTTGGGTAATAAGTGTAGTAAAAATCCAGTAAAATTGAAGTATTTAAGTTGGTCATTTGTTAGATTTGCCTCTTGTATGACAAAGATATCTATTTTATAGTCAAATAAAATTTTATTCAGTTCTACTCTTTTTGTTTGTGAGAGAACACCCGCATTCCTTTGTAGAAGTCTGCTGCTATTGCTCTCCTCACTCTTAATTATGTATTTTCTATTATTATATCTTTAGTCTTTTCTTTCTTTGCAGTGCACTTTAAATGTTTAGTTTTATCTATATTTATCATCAAGCCATATCACTTAGACAGTTCTACCGGTTTTTTAATGTTTCAATCAGGATAGCTTTACTTCTCATTGTTAATAAAACATTGTCGGCATGTGCCAAACATTGTTTGGATCTTATGCTTATATTTCCTGTGACATCCAATTGTGAGATTATTGAGTCGGTTATTATGCTAAACAAGGTAACAGAAAGAGGATCCCCTTGTTTAACTCCTATTTCAATTTTAATACTATCACTTACTTTGTTACCAATTTTAACTTTTGCAGTTGGATTTGTCAAGATAAATAAATATTTAGCTTGTTTAAATAATTGAATGTGATTCAAATACTGCCTTACGATGCAGAATTAAGTATAGAATACTGAACTCTCAAACTCTTATCTTGGAATAAAAATAATACTGTTAATTTTGGAGCTGTACTTATGCTGTTGCAAGAATCCTCCCCAAAAAGAAAAGATAAACATGTGAAAGAGAAAGTGGGAGGAATTAAAACTTTATTTGAATTACTCTTAACACTAGAATTCATAGTTGCTGCCATGAGTACGATGTGTTCACTGTGCCTGAGCTCTGCTCACATTGGAACCTAACTAACAAAGGGCGTTCTATGACATAATTTAAACTACGCCTGCATAAAAGACATTAAAAGTCTTGTTGCCATCTTCGACACCACTATCATCTGAGAGCTCAAGACAAAGTCTGTGAGTAGCACAATAGCCCTATTTTGGTTATCCTATACAATAGCAGCTTCAGCTCATTTAATCCATGGCTTAGCTTCTTTATTGTGTTTAATAGCTGCTACGAATGGATGACATGGACGTTGCCAACAACTGTGAAATCCACAGAAGCATGTAAACATTGCCACCACAGGAAACATGAATTGTGGAAAAATGTATGTGCTAGTTACTTTCTCCACTGGTAAGTACGGGAAGTATTGTATTCCACCCAAAAATTTGATGTCAAGATTTCACCAGAAATGTATGTTTTGAGACCCCCTGAATCCAAAAAAAGCATGTTTAGAGTGAGTGAATGAGTGAGTAGGGTTTTAGGGCCCGTCGACAGCTAGGCCATTAGAGCCCAGCATGTTTAGAAAAAGGTCCGTGAGTGTGTCTGTGGACAGCATAACTCAAAAACGAAAAGTCAGTTAAAAACCAAAGTTGGTATTTAAGTTTAATGTCTTTCAAGGATGTGACACGAAGATTTTGAAGAAAATAGCCCTACCCTAAACTACCCTTTACATGGAAAATTTTTTGAAAATTTTGATTTTCTTGAAAATGGCTCTAACGATTTTGATTAAAATGTCATATGTTTGAGATATTTTTATGACAAATGAAATGCATATCTTGAATCTTCTGGCTATAGCTCCTGTAGTCATATTTACTCTGGACGACTTTTGCATAACTGGTAAACCGTTAGAGATAGACCAAATCATACTATACAAAAAATTTAGATCTTGCTAAAATACACAATTTATATCTAAATAAATTTTCTTGTAAGGGTGAACCATTTTGGAGATATTCCTTGTTATGTGTGTAAGTTTCAGAAAACTTAGAACTTTCGTGAAATGGATCATTGTTGTTCATTTTTTTATATGTTAAGTGTGCAAAGACAACAGAATCTCAAAGCTTTAAAACATTTGACTATCACACAAAGCCTACTGTATTCTAACATTCCCCTTGCCCCTACAAGGAAATAAGCAATAAGATACTTTGTACAAATGTTTATCTTAACTAACACGAAGAAGATATAGGAATAAGAGTTTGTAAGAATGGTTAGCACAAGAGTACAGAAAGTCATGTGAGTGGAACACATAAGATTTTTTTATTATTATTACTTCATAACCGTTGATATTAGTTCTCTTGCATACAGGACTAGATTTTGTCAAATTATGTCTATTTCTTATTATTATTATAATTATTGATGCTGTAGTTATGAGTTATTACTTTGTAATCATTTGAAGTGACAATTGTTTTGCACATAGCGCTACATTTTGTCAAATTATGGTTATTTCTTCTTCTTCTTATTATTATTATTATTACTTCATAGTCAGTTGAAGTGAAATTAGTTCTCTTGCATGCACGGCTACATGTTTCCAAATTATGGCACTGCATCGGCACATAAAATTTTTCATGTGGATAAGCCAAGTAATTAATTTTTTAAGAGCTGTTCATAGTCCTCAGGTCCAAAATGTATTGAAATTTCATTAGCAGTGAAAACATCTTTATGCATTTGAGTATCGTCACTTTCCTGACACCGTGTTGGTATTTTCAGCACAGTCATGTTTCTTTGGTAGGCAATGTTCCTGCCACATAGGCCACACCCTCACCCTCTATAGCAGATAACAGTATCAAGTACAATGATTGAAACAGCTACTCTACTAGATAATCCCTATTTTTACAAAAAAAAAAAAAACGTTCTCAAGTGTGCGCTAAACAGTAACTTCTAGAGCAGTTTGCCAATAGGCGTATGTAACAATATTAACTACTTTATACCAAGCCCTTAGTAGTAGAATGGATGCTACAATTATGACAAAATGTTCCATTTCTATTAGTGAATAAATTACAATAAAGCAGGATTTAATTGAGTTCAGATTTAAATAAGAAGCAGTACTCTTAATGCCTAGCTCAACCATTTCATATTTTAACTTACTTATGGCATAGAGGCCAACATACTTGAACATCTCTTGAACAATGTCCTTATGCACCAAGGATTGCCTTTATATGAAGCAACTGCTAACCCACCTGTTACCCAAGTAAGATTTAACTAGAGTTGATACAAATGGTTTACCTTGTAGGTTGAACAATCCATGGCATCACTATCATCACTTTCTTCCACGGTTGCTGCCAAACCACGACTGGCATCAAAGAGCTCGCTTCTTTTTCTGTAACAGACAAAAAACAAGCAGTATAGAACTAGTGTACTGAAAATGTTAATACTTGTGTGTTGTCCATTAAAAAAAAATAAACCTACTTTTTCTGTTCTTCCAATAACATTCTCCTTCTTTCTTCTTGGTCTGATTTTTTATTGTGGGCCTTGTACAGAGCAAATCGAGGATGTTTACGTACAGGATCATTTGGAACTGTAGAAACCTCAAGCTCTGCCTCAAATATTTCCGTCAGCTCTTCCATTTTAATTTTAATTTAACTAACCTATTTGTGTAAACTTATATTATTATTATTATTTCAATTTTGCATCTGATTTTAGTAGATCAGCGCAAATTTAGCTTCTGCAGCTGTTTATTTGGTTTTCATGTTCCTATGTCTAATCGTACCATTAATTAGCTGCACAATCTACAAGCTAAATTACTTGCTTAGGTTATAATACTTCTCGTCCATCAAAAACTGTCGTCTGGTTATCGGAATTCAAATGTCAGTGCAATACAGTGAAAGCAGCATAATTTCTCCTGTAGACTAGTTACAAAGTAAGCAACAGATGATTGAAACATCTTATCAAACAACTTGCAAAAAATAAAATTTACGGTGAACTAAAATGATCTGTATAAATAAATAGATACGAACTATGTTATTTTATTGAGCATTTTTCCGTTTATTTCCAGCAAAATCTCCCAAATGTAATGAAGAGAAAAGCTAACAGTTGGTATCATTGCGCAAGAAATCAGCTGTTCTTAATGTCGCGTCAACCCGAAAGGTTTTGCTCTGTGGTTTTGCTATAGGTCTGTTGCAGCAAGTGGTTCTGAACGCGTTCCAAACTAATACCAACATTTTCGTACGCACATGCAAAATTGAGCGCTCTCAGAACTAGTTTTCGGAATTTTGTACGGTTGGAACATTACTTGGAACATCATTAATCTGTGATTGTGAATAACCTGAGCACGCGTTGTAGGCTGTACGTTTTTTGCATGTCCAGAATTTGCAGTTCCTACTTCTGTGCAAGAACCGATTTCGTCATGTTGCAACCTTGCTGTATATGGGACTGCGCATGTTCGGATAGTTCCGAGCCGAGGTTCCGAACGAATAATCCACAGGTATCACACAGCCAGCACACAGGTATTAATCTGTGATCAGAACTGATGGTTGGAACCACAGGATATACACACTGAAATACATCTTCAGCGTGAATCTGACAACTGAAAATTTGTAAATAGCTTTTACATCGTACTAGATCATAGTGCAGTAATGAATGACAAATTCTTTAAAATATGAAATTGTTGTTGCTTGATATTTAGTGTAATAAAGCACGATTAATTAGTGTACAAAAGTTAACAAAACAATTTTTGTGGGAATTTCTGGTGTAGTATAGTAGGATAGGAATACTGAATATGTTACGTCATTTTTTCACTCAATTGCATGCATCTAAGCCCTTTTATGAATATTATATTAGTAAAAGCTCGCTTTGCTCCTTCGCTTAATTCTTAGTGGACTGCAATATACGAAACCATAGTTTTCGTAAACTGCTTATGTAGAGCCTAACCATACCTCTTATCTAACGCGGTTTCTGAATATATTAGTAAAAAACGATAGTTTTCTTAAACTGCCTGTATAGAGCTAGAACTAGTTAAACCTCGGTAACCTCCACGAAAAGAAAGGCCAAATCTGACCGAAGGTTTTCCTAGTACTAAACTTACACCACTTTGTGATATTTAAATTTTGTGAGAATAGGGACACGAAATAAAATACTGGTGCCTATTTTCTAATAATTACAATTAACTTGGTTGCATAAATGCATATTTGTTAGATTCTATTTTATAAACTATGTTTTCAGTGTTAAATGCAAAGTTATGCAATTCAGTGTGCTTGTTGACAATAATATAAACTCGTACATTGTGCTTTTCTGTTGCTCAGATATAAAAGAATGACTTCATCTGGTTCATTGGCTGATGATGATGAACTTACTTTGCCGAGGGCTTCTATCAACAAAATGATAAAGGAGATTCTCCCAAATATAAGAGTTGCTAATGAGTCACGGGAACTAATTTTAAACTGCTGCACAGAGTTCATACACCTCCTCTCTTCAGAAGCCAATGAGATCTGCAATCTTCAGCAAAAGAAGACAATAAATGCTGAGCATGTTCTGCTGGGTATGTGGTTGCATGATCCTTTAGAAATAAGTATGTTGCTGGCTACAGCCCCTAGGCAGAAATTGAGTGCATTTAAAACTTATTTTACTTCAAAATATATTATGATGTTCACAGTTTGTATATACAAATCTACATGTATAAAAGGCTGGAGGCTAATATTTTGTATTTGCTAGAACATTTTACATCGATTTTCATGCACTTCTAACACTATATTGCATAGATATTAAGAATACACCTTTAGAAACAATAATTGATGCCCATATAATGCTATTTGCATGTATATCTGCATGTAAAATAGACTTAACAAAGGCAAGATGCAGAAAGTTAAGGAATGGAAGCTAATGGTGCAACACACTTCACACTAGGCATTATAGAAGCATTTTTCTCCAGCTCATCCTTTCCTATTCCTGTCAAGCTGTTGCCAACATTGACTCTTGAAATATTACCATATGGTAGTGCAAGAAATATCTGAAATGGGAAGTTTCATACATAAAACAATATAGTTTCCTGGTTTTCATATGTTGGTAATACCACTTTGGCCTTCTCCTACCTTCCTCTTGCCCCTACTATGTGCATTCCATTTGTACATAACGCTTGCCTGTGCTATCTAATCAGGTTTGCAAAAAACATTATTTGCACGTTTCTAACAGTAAACAATGCAGTATGATGATCTTAAAACAATATTAATGTACTCATATTATTTATGCAGGTACCCAACATTTGCTAGTGGAAGTATTTGTGATGAAAATTGTGTTTTGGCAAATGCGCAGTATTAACTAATCTGTACATTAGGCAAGAAAGTAGGTCTGTGTCTGATTTGTTGCTGTTTTTATCAAACCTTTTATTGAAATGTCATCAATTCCTTTTTATTCCTCTAGGGAACATAAGGCTGACACAAAGCTTCTCCACCTTGCTCTATTGATAGCAAGTGCTTTTACTTCATTCCGTACAACTTAACTGTTATTTGAATGTTGTTGTTGTTACCTAATGCTGGATTTCTGACAATGAAGTCATTAATCCTCTTGCTCTCCAATATTTTTCACTGATGATATTGAAGAGAGCAATAGCAGTAATAGTAACCGCTTTTTAGAGAGCACCATATTTTTATGTTTTGGTGGTCACATCGCTCTCTCACAACCCCCAGAATGTAAATTTCTGTTATGTGTGTTATATTTCAGCACTAGACAAATTGGGGTTTGGAGACTACCGTACAGAAGCAGAATTGGTATTACAAGATTGCAAGGCAGTAGCAGCCAAACGACGAAGACAAAGTACAAGACTTGAGAATCTCGGAATCCCAGAAGAAGAACTTCTTCGACAGCAACAAGAACTATTTGCTAAGGTGAAATTTTCCATCTATTTGTTGTACTTGATCTCTGTATAAACTTTCTTTTATATATATTTTCCTAGCTTTTAACATAAAATCATATAAGAACATGCTTGCAATATGTTTCTCCGTGTTCAGTTTAATCTTTATGATACACTATCATACCTGTACTGAAATACTTTTATCAATCAGGGCTGGTAAATGAAGCATAGTCTGAGAATTTCTCTTCTCCTTGTGAAACAGTCTCATGAGTAGGACATGAAAAAGGTGTGTTTATAATTTGGTCAAAGGTGGTATTATTTTTTACCAAAAGCCGTGTTATTTTTAATGTAATTTTACTGTCGAATTAAAGAATGAAATAAAGGCAAGCCATTATTAATATATTTTACATATGTTTTTGTTAATAAACATAAATACAAATGTCAGTTACATGTTGATGCATTGCAACAAAATTAGTAAAATGGCAAAAATGAAGCACAGCATTGATCTAAATGTTGTGTTGGCTAATACTGGAGTTCTGACAATGAAGTCATTAATCCTCTTGCTGTCCAATATTTTTCACTGATGGATGGGGTGCTAGAAGTGACCGGGCATATTTGAAGGTGATCTTGGTCCATTTCCTCTAGCAGATCACATAGAGGACAGAGTGGTGAAGAATATATCCAAACGTTTTGCCAGACAACTATGTTCCATAATCAACCTGAAGGTTGTAACTGCCATTTTTCGAGGATAATCAGAAATTACTGTTTGAATGCTTGGTAGTTCCCATCTTTTATATTTTGATTTTTCATAGTAATATTTTGCAATAATCTTTTTGAATTCAGGGTTGACTAATCTTTTAGCTGCATAAAATGGTAGATTAACTATAGATTTCTGTACACTGCTGGTACCCTTTTTTGCAAGAAAATCGGCTTTGTCATTACCACTCAGTCTAGAGTGAGCTCATATCCATTGGAAGACTAGGTGTTTTTGAAGTGCTGTTAGATGGCTAAGCATTTTCCAACATTCTATAATTGTTTGGTTTTTTGGTGACAACTTGGAAGTAATTGCTATAATTGTCGCCCTGGAATCTGAGAGAAAAAATGAAGGGCTGAATACCAACAAAGTCAGTAAGTATTAATCACTCTAAATTATTCAACCTTCAAAGGAAAAAATAGCCATTGTAGACAAATTTTCTTCTTTCAAGTTCGTCCTTTGGTCAGTCAGTAAATTGTTATAGGAGGAAAGAAACCTTTCAGAGTCAACGTTCGAACATGGTCTCCATATTGCATTCAGACATTTTCTGCAAACACAGGATGTGATAGATTCACCGTGCAAAGGGCTTCCACTATATCTGTAGTACTCTGTGACATCTGCTTAAAAAGGGTTTCTTTTAGCTCACCAAAAACCTGAAACTAAGTCCTGAATCCACACGCCCTTTAGATCAAGAATATTTTCAAGTTTTTTAAGTACACCAGGGTTCATATCTGTAACAGCTATTATCCTTGGATCCAAAATGCTAAACTCCTCAAATACAGATCTGCTTGGATCTGCTGCCATTAAAGAGTTCAACTGCACTGAAACTTGACATGCCATTTTTGTAATTGCTAATTTAACACTAGCTGACCTAGTAGCAGTCATTTTATTGAATAATTTCATTGTACCATAAAAAAAATTCCCGTCTTATATTTTTAAAGCTTTTGCTTAATCTTTGAAGCTCCCCATACAAAATATGAGCCAGAGGACAGCTTGAACCTTCTAGTTTGGTGAGAATTCACTATGTTCATTCCATGTTCTTTAATTAACACAGCCTGGTATTTGATTGTGTCTATTTCATGTTCACTAAGGGAGCAAAAATATGCAACACCAGTAGTTCTTCAGTATTGGCAAAAGCAACACTAAGGGGGAAGAATTTGACAAGGTAGAAAACATTTTCAAACCACGAATTGCGTTGGGTAATAATCATTGGCATAGGGTGCAAGGGACAGCCTTTTCCTTTATTTTCTGCCAAAAACTGAGCAAACAAATGCTTCCTTTCTTTAGTGTGCAGGAACATACTCTTTGTTTTTGCCACTTCATTATTTAGTTCCTGTAAATAAATTGCTAGTAATGTTCAGTTTATGTGCCCAACACTGAATATGCTGCAGTTTTTCACCACACACCAGTTTTAAACCATCAGCACACTTGGTCATGTATTTTGCAGTCTGTCACCACCACATTCTTCAGATTTTCGTAGCTCACATTATACACTTTAAGACTTTCAAGAATGGCCTGAATGCACTGTGTTGCATTTGCACTGTCCAAAAAATGAACACCACTACAAAAAGCTCAGGTTTGAAAGATGTAAAAATTCTGAACAGTACAACAAATACACATCTCCCCATTTCATCGGTAGTTTCATCACAGAAACTGTTGATATCTTTCCCCTCCAATTTTCCTTTTACATCTTGTAGCCGTGAATTTGCCAAGTCCCCTACATATTTTTCATGAAGAGTTTGGGCATGTAAATTTTTGCACCTGTAGAGAAGAATGAAAGAGAATTAGGAATGAAATCATATGTTAAAGAGTTTAGGGACAGAGTGTTAAATATAATTTTCCAGAACATGGGGGATACTTTACCCATTGGAGTGTCCTTGGACTTAGATTTTTCATGTTTAAAACCCTATAGGTCGTGAGGCAAGACAAGAACAACTCCCCTACCTGCGCAATCATGTATGTAATTCATGAAAGGTAATGCAGGTAAACAGGATACTAACGTTATCTTGAGTGGTAGACACCGACACGGTATGGAGGAACTTGTTGGTAACCCTGTATAAAGCACAGTTTAAGGAAACAGCAACTTAAACCACAGGATGATACGCATAAGAAGTAATAAGACAGTTATGATGAGAAATAATCATATTAGCAAAAATCCTCTTTTCAATTTCATTCTGCTGAAGCAAAGTTTACTCACATCAAATTTTGAATTCCTTGTAAAATACATTCATGTGTCAAAGTACATCCTGGTTGCATACACATGGTTTTGTTCTACTGCTTTCCTATTTCGCAAATGCAAAATATACCTGAGAACCAAGAACTCATGTCACTTTTGTTTTTTTCCATGATGAAATGAATTGGAAATAGCTATTTTCAAGTTGGAAATACATTTTGCTGTTGACCAGTGTAATTGGTCAGCTGCAAACAAATGATGTTCCAATGTGCAAAATTAACTTTCCACTTTGCTTGACATGGTTGTTGATATGCATTCCTGTTATTGTGAACCAGCTTTAAAGCTCCAGGGGTTGTGTACCATCAATGTTAAAAAAAATAAAAGGAATTACTGTAATATCAACAGGAAGACAGCCTATAGGACAGCCAAGCACAAGATGGAGAGACTAATCATGATAGCTTTTGATGCAGAACAGAACAAACCTTTTAAGTTTATATGGTAGAAGAAGCAGCATAGGAATTCTAGGAAGATGTTCCACATATGATGGTACTGATTAACTGAAAGTATGTTTCCTTAAGCCAGCTTTAAAATGATGCTTTGAGAGCACACATGCATGAAGAAAATAGCAGTATTTACTTTTTTAACCCTCTGTTGAAGTATTTAAAAGCTCACTGACCCTCCTTGTTGAGTTATTTTAACTACACATGAATTACTATATTCTTAACCTTCCTCTTTGTATATGAGTTGTTTTGCCAACTTCTAGGCATCGACAATGCTATGTCACCTGGAGTGAAATCTTAACCTTCCTCTTTGTATACGAGTTGTTTTGTAAACTCCTATGTGTCATTAATGCTACGTCATCTGCAAGGAGAGCAGTGATTACCACCGGTGGAAATGTTCCGACATCTGCAGCGAAAGGGTTAAGCAGTGGTTAATTCCCATCGCTAATTTCGGTCATCTGAAGGGTATGATCTTCAAGACATGTATCTCCATTATCAATTATATTCTTTGTTGGTGGTTTCCTACATATAATTTTCACCGAAAAAGTCATAAACGTAATACAGCTATCTTTTCTCACAAACTTTTAAGTGCTGTATTTAAAAAATACAAATTAATATGACTCACTAAACAGTTTTCCTTTTAAGTTGCTTTGTTGCACTAGTGCAAAGATAGATTAAGAATTTTAAAAAAAGTTTTATACAAGAGTGTTTTGATTAGCATAACTGACATTTTGCATAATTTGCAGGCTCGAGAAGAACAGGCTGCAGCAGAGCAACAACAATGGCAACAACTGCAAGCTGCCGCACAGTTGGTAAACATGCAACAGAGCAGTCAAGATGAAGACCAAGAAGATTACTCTTAAGTGTACTTTTGCAAATAAAATCATTTGTATATACATTTCTTCTAATTCCTTTGCAAGCATTTTAATTTATCCTCTACACTCTTTTCCTAAAATGTGCATTTTTCTAGAATTATGACTTTGTAACAGACCTTTATAACCTAACAACCAGCTAGTCACAGTAGTGTTACAAAGTCCCACATAGTATGAAAATAATTGCATCTGTAAGCACAACAATAGTATAAAATAATATATCATGGTCTTGTTTCATAAAAGTGAGTTTTATAGAATTGTATGACACTTGGACGTTTTTGTTTCACAAAACTTTTTGATCAACAGACATTTATCAAATCTCACATTCCTGCCACTTAACTTCAGGTTTATCCATGGTAGAAAGTTTCAGCAAATTGATACTGGAAAAATTTCAATGTTGTTACAAACCAGACAATGTTTAATGATGGTTGTATTGAAGAGATTTAACAGTAATACTAACCCCTTTTTAGAGAGCACATATTTTTATGTTTTGGCAGCCACATCACTCTCTCACAACCGCCAGAATAGAACCCCAAGCTAGAAGAACTGAAAAAACAAAAAACATATTGGATACACAAATATGGTGAAAGAAATGTGCCTCACTAAAAAAAAAAAAAAGAAATTAATACAGCTAAAAAGAATCACTTTAATAATTTCTTAGAAAAAATGGATTATAGGACAGGTGGTAACAAAGCCCATAAGTTCATAAAAATGTCAAGGACAGGAAAGAAAAAAATAGCCGAACTATCATACACAACAATAAAATATTAAATGATGCAGTCACAGCCGAAGCATTCAATAAATATTATGCTAATTCACATAAAGTAACAAGAGATAATAAAAAGGAATCTAAACAATTTATGTAAAAAACAAAAGGTCTCCTGGACCAGATCACATACATCCAGAGTTCATAAAGAACCTTGGAAAAACAAAACAGTAAAACGACTACTAAAACTCAACAATCTATCCTGGAAAACCAGTGTACCTGCCGAATGGCGGAAAGCAATATTGTCCCACTCTTGAAGAAAGATAAAACAGCATCAGAAATAAAAAATTATAGACCAATAGGTCTTAACTATACCTTGTCTCACCCTTAGATGACAGTATGGAGTTAAATGGGACATATCTGTATCTAGCACATACAAGTTGCCATTAGCCTTGTCCTTTTCTACCCTCGCACTGTTGCCAGGTTTCTAATAGCGTGGTGTAAATATTGAGTTTAATTTAAAAGGTGAGTCAATAACACTGAACAACACTTACAACATAGTTTTCCGGGACGCATTTCGAAGGTTAACTTTCCTCCATTATCAACCTGACAACTGGGTTTCCATGGTGTTTCATGGTGCGGATGGTGATGCTTCTTCTGGTAACGGTTCAACGAACTTACTGAAAATGTCTTTCTGAGGAATGTCGAAATTAAATCCTCGGTTTCTATTTTTTAAAATGAAAATTTGTTCCCATGTGGAGAGTTCTTGTTTTCCGGTTATGTGTTTAAGAAGTTTCGGTTCTAGGTTTATGTCATGATTTTTTGTCCAAAAGTGAAATGCAACTGCTGATTTTTCTAATTGTTTACTCTTAATGTTCCTAACGTGTTCCTTGGATCTAATTTCTAAATTTCTTTAGGTTTTTCCTATGTATATTTCATTACAATCACTGCATTCAATTTGGTATATGCCAGATTTTTTGTTAGGTGGAATAGCATCTTTGATGTTTGAAAGTAGTAGGTTTCTTATGGAGTAATGGTTTACTGGTGCTAGCTGAATGTTTTATTCCTTGAACACTTTTTTAAATTTATCAAAGGCCCATGGATGATATGTGAATTTTTTGAATGTCATTTTTGTTTTTGCTGCAGTGAGAGTTGTAGTTTCTTTTAATAATTTTTTCTTTTCTGCTCGTTTTACCTTTTTATCTACTAATTCTTTGGGGAAGCCTTTTTTTGTGCAGTTTCAATTATTTTGTAATATTCTGTTTTACATTCTTCTGCTGAAAGAGGGATGTTCACCAATCTATTACAACAACACTGTTTTCAAACTTCTATGAAAGGAAGATAAATATTGAGTTGTTATAAATTTCAGGTTTGAACACATTAACATATTATTATTATTCTGTCCTCTATGTGATCTGCAAGAGGAAATGGATCGAGACCACCTTCAAATATGCCCGGCCACTTCTAATGCCCCATCCATCAGTGAAAAATGTTGGAGAGCAAGAGGATTAATGACTTCATTATCAGAAATCCAGCATTAGCTAACAACAACAACAACATTATCCTATGCAGAATTTTTTTCTCTATCGGTTATATCCTTTTTAGAGTCATTATACATTTCTATAGGCCCATATTTCTTCAGAAAGTGTTTTTTTTCTATAGAAGTCCGATATTTGCTGTTTCTATGCTCATCACGCACTAACAAACTAACTGCTAGAATACGTCTATTTTTTTCCTTAGCTAGAGTAAACTATAGTGCTACTACCTGCCTACTTTGAATTTCTATGTTTACTCAGTTAAGTGTTACAATTTTTTAAATTAAATGTTTTCGGAAAATTTTATATCTGTGCACTGCAAAAGTTACGCAGTTTACATCAGGGGCCAAGCGAGAACACATGTTGAGGAGTGTTGGAGAAATTTTTAGAATAAACCAAAAGGCGGTGGCCTTTTTGTTTCTCTGAGTAAGGCAAACAAAAGGTATTCATCTACTCAGCGTATTCTCGCACCAAGCCTGACACAGAAGATAGTACTGTATGCCCACGACAAGAAGGCTAGAGGGGAATGAAGGGCAGAGGGGGCTTGAACTGTGCATCTACTCCGGTAGCAGATCTGTTTACTAGGAAATGAGTGTATGAGAGTGCATATTTCTAGCTATAGGTGAGTTATGTGACAACATTGTGTATTTTAAACAAGCCTAGCATCCTTGTCATTCTCGGAAACTAGGCATAAACACCGTGCGGGAAGCACAAAATGATTACGCTACACATTCCTAAGACTTGCCTTCTTGTCCTGGGCACACAGTATAAGGAGCAGCACTAACATTAGTTCGAAAGAAGTTGTTTGTGGAATCTGTGAGCTGTTATTGTACTGTTTATTTAATATTTTCCATAAATATTTGTAGTTATGGAGAGGGAAGCTAAGAAGAGACATATATTGGTAAATTAAGAAGTAAGGAATGCCAAATAATTATGAATGTGTTAGATTTTTTTCAAGTAAAATGAATGTTAGTAAAGCAGTAAAAGAAACAGCTAAGGCTATCGGGCAGTAGTGTATAGGATTAAAAAGGAACTAATGAAAGGACCTCTAAGCACGCCATCGAAAAAGAAAGCAAAAAGGGTGGGAAAACAAAAAATGCTAGGTTAACGCAATATGATGGAATAGTGCAAAACGGAGTATGGCAAATTATTCATTCTTTACTGTTTGCAAATACTCCACTCACACTGAATATGATTTTGTCATGGGTCAACAGTGATGAGACCCTACCAAATTTCTCAAGGGCCACTCTTAGTCGGTTCTTACATGATTTGGGGTTTGAATATGAAAGAAGGGGTAACAAGTGCATATTAATAGAGACGATATCATCAGATAACAACATAAATATCTGAAAGACATAAAGGTTTAGGAACCAGGGGAAATCAATTGTTTATACAGACAAGTCATTTGTGAATTTAGGCCATTCAGTAACAAAGGCGTGGAGGGATACCAAAGTTAAAAGTGTCCGTCAAGCAGCAATTGAAGGACTAACTACAGGATTCCGGCCACCTCAGGGTCGCGCGCAGAGAAAGATTTGTAACTAGTACATTTTGCAACACTGCACTCCATTTAACGTGTACTGTCTTCTAAGGGTGAGATGCACTATAGCATAATAGCACAATTGATGGAAAGAATGGTGTCAAACAGGTTAAATTGGTTTCTAGAATCACAAAATTTAATTTATCCATGTCAAGCTGGATTCAGAGAGCTCTACTCTCCAAATGAACAACTCTTACTTCTCAGTCAAGAAATCAAAGACTCCTTCAATAGAAAAGAAGATAATGTATCAGTTTTTATTGATTTCCAAAGTGCATATGATTCTACATGCAGAACAAAACTAGCAAAGAAAGTAAAAAAAAAAAAAAAATAGGGATACAAGGTCCGGTGTTTTCATGGCTATGCCATTTCCATTGCTACCAGATATGGAAGGAATATACCGAAATATAAACAAGCACACCGTGGCTTACCACAAGGCGCAGTGCTCAGCACTACACTTCTTAATATATTTATTAATGACCTGCCACAACAAATACAAGAATCAGGTGTAAAGTGTGCACTATTTGCTGACGACTTAGTAATGTGGACTTCAAAACCAAAAAGTACAGAATTAGCAAAAAGCATGCAATAATCCTTAACTAACCTACAAAAGTGGACCAAAGAAGATTTAATGACTGTTAATACAACAAATCAAACTACCAAATCTTTTCACTAAGAAAAAAAAAACACTAAAAATAAAACTAAATTTTGAAGGTCAACAATTACCAGAAACAAAGGAAGTAAGATATTTGGAAGTTATACCAAACTTACATGGACCAAACAACTATAAAATGTAATATAAAGAGCAGAAAGGTGCCTTTCACTGTTAAAACTTCTAACAGGAATGAAGTGAGCAGTGTTTTCAACCTGTGGGTCGCGACCCCAGGGGGGGTTGCAGAGGTCAAGAGAACTCAGTAAAAAAGTCAACAAATTTTAAAAAGGTAGATACGAGGTGCATCCAGAAAGTAAGTCCTGGTAGATGTCATGACACCAAAATATTTGCCTTTTACGTAATGAGTAGAGAACATAGAGAAAATTTTGTTTCCATTTTTTTGGCTTCTTCAAGCATGTATATTGAAAAGTTATTGTCACATGTGTGTTTTAGTTTATGGTGACTACATGCTGTATTGCAAAGCTTTTCAGATAATTTCTTACAACGTAGTTATTCTAAGCACTAACAAATTACTTTGTAAACAAAGTCTAATGTACATTTTTAGCACAGTTCCTATAGTGTGTATAGTTGTATATATAGACTTGTACCTGCGCCGTGGCATAGTGGGTGTCATGCCTTGATACCCTGCCACGGAATGTGGTCCAGGTTCAATCCCACCCCTGGAGGTGCAGATTTTAGGTCCCGGGTATAGGATCGGTGCCCACTCAGCATTGTGAGGAAATTTAGGAGCTTGCAATAGGTAAGCGGCCCTGATCATGAAAGCCAACTTGCCGGCTGGGGGTGTCGAGATGATGACCACATCTCCTCCCCATTATCAGTTGGATGATCACCCACCTCTACCTTGCATATGCGGGCATGAGGCCAGCAGTCGGGTTGGCAGGTCCTGGTCCAATATGAACTGTAGTGACACAGGTTTATGTAAACTTGTATAGTTGTGAAAATGGCTAGGCAGAAAAGCATTTTAAGCTACTTATAAAGCTTGAAAGGTCTCTAAGTCATTTCTGCTTAAACAGCACACAAATATTTAAACTAATTGTTCTCAACTTTTATTCACTCAAAATGAAATAAAACCCATAAATTAGGTGCTAAAAGGCTGAAATTTTTATTTTACATTGCATAAAGTATGAAAAAAGAGAGGAAATAACACATGGGATTTAGGATTAACTTAGTACATTTTGAGGTAAAAAATAAAATGTGTAGTAATTGGAAAAAATTTTGAAATGTTTTCTATGCACTTCATATTTCTTTTTTAACTTTCCTTACAATTAAGATATTATACAACCCATGCGTTAAGTTTTTTTTCTAAATAAGTTTCTGGTTTTGTGAAAAGAATTATAACTTTTCTTAAAAAAGTGGAATTTATTTCATTTTGAAATTTGCAAATTTTTTTAAAGAAAATTTTCAGTAATTAAAAACTAATTGACATATGAAAATGAAACTGCCAAATGGTTTCACATAGTGTCCAACATATGTGTACAGAAAATGAAGCATGTAGCTTTAAAATTGTGCAAAATGGTGCTTATGACCACACTTAATACTTCCTGTATATTGTTTTAAATTTTGTTTATTTTAATTATTGTTTGTACTTATGAGATCAAAGATGTTCAATGATCATTAACTTTCCTTTACTATAACACCACTACATTGTTTTCAAAAACAACCATATAGTACCAATCTGATGTGTTATCCACCATCACTTACTTACACGAAAGCTTGTTTTGCTATTTACTGTTAATCATGGTATACTTACCAACTTCCTGAAACTGTAAAACATTTCCTCAGCTCATCCATTTTACAATGACATGAAATTTAGAAATGCATAAAATATTCCATGCAGTTGATATACAGATATTTTATGTAAAGTAAATGGGAATTGTATAAGGATCCTTGAAGACCTGATAAAACTACTTCTGTAATGATGTTTAAATTCTTCCTGGTACCACAATAAACAATTTGACAAAGTTGATATTTGTGTATGGCAAATAAAATTTAATTGAATTAAAAATTAAAGTAAAGAACACTACTTCTTAAGCTATGCACAACATTATCTCTAGTTTACAACTTCATAACTTGAAGTAAATAAAAAGTGGGAGACACACTCTGCGGCCATAAAATGCAATTAAGATAAAAATTTACATGAGGCAATTAACTTTACAATTCACATTCCATTACTCAACATTTGAGTCATTTACTATTGGTTACTAGAGATCACCAGCGGTGCAATCAAATTTTAAATCCATATGCTATTCACTTTGTTGCACCCTTTGTTGAGGAGAAACATAATCATGATGAAGGATAGATACACAGGTAAGCTCTATCATAACACTATACAACAATTAGCAGTATCTGTAATATTTTCTGCAACACTTTGAATCTGCCCACAAAGCAATGCTTCCTTTACCACTGTGAAAAGTTTTCTGCTCCTGTACATTTTATAAGCAATGAGTAGAAGTTGGCAAATATATCATAAGTGGTGGCAGAAATGGTTTCGATGGGTATTTTATAGCAGGTATATGGAAAGCTGATATACACCTGCCTTGATATTCCTTATGCTCTGCTTCAATTCAGGATAAGCGAAAGAATAGCAATTGGTGTGCTGCATAAAGAGCAACAGTAAATATCTGTGAAATGGCTAATACTACAAAAATCTAACACAATTTGCAGATTGTATGAGGGTTACCCAGAAAATGGTGCATCCATTTTTTTCTCAGCCGATAAACAATGTTACGAATTTGAAATTTCAGGTAGGCATTACTTGAAGTTTTCAGAGTACACACACAAATTTTCCATTTCCTCCGACAGGTAGCATAGCTGCAGCAATGTTTCAAAATGGTGTCTGTAAGTGATGTATGTCAAGCAGCATGTTGTCATTGAATTTCTCATTGTGGAGAACATTTGCAAACATTTGTGTGAAGTCCATGGAGCACCTGCAGTTCACTGAACTATGGTTAGTTGCTGGGCACAGAGGGTGAGGCCATTAGAAGGTAGCTGCTCTGCCAGTAAGGTCATGATCACTGTGTTTTGGGTGTTCTGGGTGTCATGCTCATTCATATGATGCCAAAAGGCACCACTGTTAATTCTGAGGCATATTTCAACACATTAACCAAACTCAAGGAGCACTTTCAGTGATTACAGTGCCAGAATAACCCAGGTGATTGATTGATTCAACATGATAAAACTCAGCCTCACACAAGCTTGAGGACTTTCACTAAATAAGGTTGGACAGTGTTACTCCATCCACTCTACAGCCCTGACCTAGCTCCCTCAGACTTTCACTTGTTTGGGCCATTAAGGGATGCCATTTGTGGAAGAAATTTTGAGGATGACAAAGAGGGATTTGCACAGTGAAAAAATAGCTTCATAACCAGAACAATATGTGGTACCGACAGGGCATACACACCCTTGTATCTCACTGGGGGATGGCCAAAGAACTGGAAGGAGGTTACTTGGAAAAATTATGATTGTAGAAGCAGCATCATTCTTTCTTCTTTACCTGATTACCCTCCCCTTATGTAGGACTTACAAGCCAGTGCTTAAGGTCAGACGTCTGTTGGGGAGCACAGGAACCTATGGATCGGACAGAGTGAAGACCTAGAAGTGGGTGGTCAGCCAAGCACCAGGTATGATAGTGTGGAAGAGGATGATATGAAATGCAGGTGAAATGGATGATTGAAAAGGTGATAATGGAGCAATTGGTGGAATGAGTGGAGGGGAAACTGGAGGGCCAGAGAAAACCCACCCTGACGCTGCTTCGTCCACCATGAATACCACATGCAGGTCCCTGGGATTGAATCCAGGATACCTAGGTGGTAGGTAAACGCTCTAACCACTCAGCCACAGCACCACCCATCATTCTTTCTTATGTATAGTTTTCATTGTGTGGAATACATAATTGAAGAAAAAATGTGGTGCATTATATTCTGGGAGACCTTCGTAACAAGCTCTAAATTTTTCTTGAAATGAATTATGTCACTTATGATTTCCTAGTTATATAAAATTCTACAAGAATGAATTAAAATGTTGGAAATACTAACATGACAAATGAAAATGTACATGTTAAATTTTCCTTGAATGTCCTCTGAGGGCCTCTCCAAAGTAGTTGGAGGCATTTTTTACTTTCTCTACTGGTAAGTAGGGGAAGTATTGTATTCCACCCAAAAATTCGATGTCGAGATTTCATCGGAAATATATGTTTTGAGGCCCCCTGAATTTAAAAAAAGCATTTTTAGAAAAAGGTCCGTGTGTGTGTGTCTGTCAGTCTGTGGACAGCATAACTCAAAAACGAAAAGTCAGTTAAAAGCCAAACTTCGTATTTAAGTTTAATGTCTTTCAAGGATGCGACACGAAGATTTTGAAGAAAATAACCCCACCCTAAACTACCCTTTACAT
Organism: Tenodera sinensis; assembly: GCA_030765045.1. Lineage (NCBI taxonomy): Eukaryota > Metazoa > Arthropoda > Insecta > Mantodea > Mantidae > Tenodera > Tenodera sinensis. Next base: position 199,743,932 of record CM060961.1, read on the forward strand.
GGAAGATTTTTCGAAAATTTTGATTTTCTTAAAAATGGCTCTAACGATTTTGATTAAAATGTCATATGTTTGAGATATTTTGATGACAAATGAAATGTATATCTTGAATTTTCTGGCTATAGACCCTGTAGTCGTATTTACTTTGGACGACTTTTGCATAACTGGTAAACCGTTAGAGATAGACCAAATTATACTATACAAAAAATGTACTGATCTTGCTAAAATACACAATTTATCTCTCAATAAATTTTCTTGTAGGGTGAACCATTTTGGAGATATTCCTTGTTATGTGTGTGAGTTTCAGAAAACTTAGAACTTTAGCGAAATGCAACAACGTTGTTCATTTTTTTATGTTAATCGTGCAAAGAGAACGGAATCTCAAAGGTCAAAAAGATTTGACTGTTGCACAAAGCCTTCTGTATTCTAATATTCCCCTTGCACCTACAAGGACATAAGCAGTAAGATAATTTGTACGAATGTTTATCTTAACTAACATGGAGATATAGGAATAAGAGTTTGTTAGAATGGTTAGTACAAGAGTAGAGAAAGTCATGTGAGTGCAACACATCAGATTTTTAGTAAATAAAACCATAACATTTTTAGATGTGAAAGGTAGTTTTGGGTTGGGAAACTTTTCTTGAAAATATCTTAACTTGGCATCCTTATATGGCATCTGACACTAGTAATGAAGTTTGCTGGTTATATACCTCTCTCTCTTTCTTTTTATGTTTTGGGTAGTATGCAATATTTACTTTACTGCTCGCCAATGGAAAGAAAGTCCCTGACAGAATTTGCTGTTCTTATTTGTTTGAAAGCAATGAAACAAGGACAGTGAGTGTGTGTGACAGAGATAGTATACTACACAAAGAGTAAAGCTATTCAAAAAACTGTACTAGTATCATAAAGAAGAAGGGTGAGGTAGGGTGTTAGACCTGTGTCTAATAGGCAATTTCCCTCACACCCCATTCCCTGGGGACTTTCTTTGCTGTCGTAAACTGTACCCACAATAGAAGAAGGGTCAGAGGGATGGTTTAAGATAGATATGATACATAGGATTTTTTTAGAGAAGTACTGAGGTTACCAAAATGTTCAATAAGAGGAGTGAGTTTTGGTAGAACTAGGAAGTGTAGGAAAGAAAGTATACATAGTGGAGGAAATTTTGAAACGTTGGTTCAGATGTTTAAATAATAGGACAGCAGTATAATAAAAGATTATATGAAGTATCAAAAAATGGAATGGGGAGGTGTTGAAGCTGCTAGAGAAGATTGGAACGGGGGATGCTTGGTGACGGGGAAAACAGTTTTAGTGGATTTTGGAAAGACTGAGAGTAGAAGATATAAAGATGTAGAAGATCTGGGCAAGTTTTGAGAACAGGTGTGCCTTAAACCTGTGTAAACAGATAAAAGAAATTGGGAATGGCAGAAATATGTAAATGGTATTAATCATTCTGGAAGAAGGTCTGTGTGGACGCACACTAGGGCATTATTCCTAAAAGGATTAAGAAAGAACTTTGTGGAAAGATGTATTTTATGTAGGAAATAAGATGATACTTTAAAACACTAAAAAGTGTAGAGATAGTGTCTAAGATGGAAAATGATAAATTATCACATAATGCAGGAGTACTGAGCTAGCAGCAAGAGTGCAGATATTTGCCAAGAATGCTCCTGTGAGTAAAGGAAAAAGGATCCAAAGGACATGGCCAGCAAAGAACTGCAGATGAAGTGATAGTAGAGCTGGGTGAAATAAAGGAAGAGAACTAGCTAAATAAGAAGAGGAAATACTTAAAAATATAGAAATGATAAAAGCAGAGTTACAAAACATTAAAAAAATGGAAAAATGGGAGTACAGAAATAGGAAATATAACTTGGTGTTTGTCGGAATAGAAGAAAGCACAGCTTCGATCTAAAGCAAGGGTTAAAGGAAGTTCTGGAGAAGAAGCTACAAATGACCATAAGTAACTATGAAATACGTGAAGCATTTAGATTTTGGAAGAAGAAACATTCTAGCAAAATTTATAAGCACACATACAACTTACAACATACTGAAATAGACAAAAAAACTGAAAGGAATAAATATCTTTCTCTACAAAGACATAATTTGACCAATGGCAGCAAATGAAGCAATTAATGGAGCAGAGAAGATGAGCAAAAAGTGAGAGGAAACAGGCATATATCCGATGTATAAAATTACAGACAGATGAACAAATTGCAGAGGAAAAGAATGAACTAACACACTTGCGGAAATTCAAGAAGTGACAAATCAGGAAACACAGAAAATTAATTAGTCAGACATATTGTATTTCGAAGAATCACTGAGATGGGAAAGGCATATTACTTTAAGGATGGATTCAAGAGAGGAAAAAAGAGGGGAAATTAGCAGGCGACAAAGTGGCAGAGAAGAAGAAAATAAAAAAGAAGCTATGATTGGCTACAGCAGCTTGACTGAGAAAGAAGATGGCGGTGGGAAAACACAAAATTTAGTAGACAATCAGGAAACAGTGAGTGGCCCCATAAGTGAAAATGTTAGTGCAAATTACTCAAATAACAAAGGGGCAATTTCAAAGTTGAGTGGAAATAAACAGAGAAAAGGGGATGCGGGGTATGACCAGGTGGAACCGGGGGATAGAGAAACAGGCATTACATCTCTGGGTAGATCGGAACGAGAGAAGGGCAAGCAGAAAAGGCAGGCATGTATTTGGAAAGATAGTAATTCACATAAGTGAGTATTAGATAGTGAAATGTATTAATACATGGGAAACTGAAGAAAGGAAGGAAAATGGTGACAAGGAAGAACAAGTGATTAAGTTAACTGTGTTCAGTGTGGTAGGAGGGACAGAAATTAAAGTCTAGGGATAAAGTCAAGTAGGTATCATAAAAAGTGAAAGTTAAGTGAGGAAAGGAAGTGGAAGTGACAAATAGATAAGAAGAAAATGAATCAGTGACAAATAGATAAGAAGAAAATGAATCAGTGAGATGTAAGAAATTATTAGCAAATGATCATGAACATAAGAAAAAAACAAGGAAGAAAATAAATTTTAGAATGGAATGGGTTAATTTAAAATAATAATGAGCTTAGGGAAATGGTAAAAATTAACAGAAAAGACAATATTTTAATAAGGTTAATAACAGTAGTTAAAGAATAAACAGCACATGTCAAAAATTATATGTAGAGAATCTCATAGGGCTGTCCAATGAAAGGTGCTAGAGCCCAAGATGTATATGCTTCAGTATTCAATAAATTCAATTCACTTCCTAAGATGCAGTCCCAGTTAAAATGTTGGCAGAAATGATAAGAAATATTGAGATGGATAAGAGGTAGAACCGGAACTTAAAAATTCAATGCCACAACTGGGATTTGAACCACAGACCTTCCGCTTGCCGGGCGGATGCTCTACCACTGAGCTATTGTGACAAACTGCCAGAATGGCATTAAATTCTCAAGCCAGTTCGTATTTTTCCTGGTAAACCACCAACAGTAAGTTTGTTGGCATAAATAAATAATAATTGAGATGGATTTTTCTAGGCAAAGTAACAGATAAGTGGATGAGAAGTTTAGAGAAGGAAAATAGAGCATGTGACAATGATGAAGTATTGTAGACACTTTTTTTTTTACACAACCTTGGGTTCAAAGTATGAGAGTGTTTTGAAACATTAGTGCTATTTTTTTTAAACATATGGCTTGTTATATTGATTATACTTTCTTAGAATTATAAATAAAACACTTCTACTAAATACTCTTCCCACCAGTGAATATCACTAGATATAGTAAAAATTAGGAGAGAATGATGGTTCAGATTCTAAGTTAAATTATCAAAGATCTCATTTCTGCAGGAAATCGAAATAGTCTTCAAAGAATATGGCCTCTATGTACACACTATGATATGTTTATCATTACGTATGTGATAATTCCAGCACCTTAAACTGTTGGAAGGTTCACAGATTTTTCTAGAAAAACACAGTACCAATACGACAGCCATTTATTTCTACATAATATACAGGAAACAAATAATTACTGTACACTATTTGCAGTATAAAGATAAAAAATTGTTTTAAGATTTAAGTCGATTGATTAATGTGTGTGTATTTATACACAATAAGTTATATCTTTCTATTAATTTATAAAAAAATACATTTGGTTTCTAAATACATATTTTAATGTTACCGCAAATAATAGGAAATCAGCCAATATTTTCCACTCATTGATTTTCTCTCTGAAGGTATCTGTCTTATACGCTCATGTGCCATTCTTTAAGTGCAACGTTATTAAGGAATGCATGTTGTAATATTAATGATAAAAGTATTAAATAATATCTTTCACATGGCACAGAATTTTTGTGGCTATTCTGAAATTTAAAGTCACTTTGAATGGAAAAGCGTTTGAAAATGGAATTCTCTTTACTGCTGCTTACATATGATCACTATAATGAATTTTCTAACAACTATTTTGTACAAAATCAATTACTATACCAGTCAATTTATCGCATTACTTTCCATCTGCCATAACTGTACTTGCAAGGTTTGATTCCCTTATATCATTTCAACTCTGACTAGCTAGAGCATCATCACTTTCACATCATGCAGTTGCAAGTTTCAAGCTTTAATGTAAAATAAGTACTACTAAGGACATATATCTTTAGCATTGTTTACTTGCAGCCAACCCTGTTGTGTGTGATGAATAAAGGCTAGAATGTAAATGTTGTAACAGTGCCACTAAAGCAGCACTATTCCTTAATGTCCTGAGTAGTACTTAATATTCCAGCTTTCAAAACAACATGTTTCTAAAAGACATGAACTTGATACAACAGAGAATATTACAATAATGAAACATGTGACACAAACAAATTCTATGTGAAACCTGCAGAGCAATAACAAAGTTCACTAAAATGTTTCACAAATTTGAATCTCTAGTAGTTCTTGTTTTTTGTCACTGAAACTCTTCACTTCCATGGATGAATGGCATATTTATTTCAAATATTAGTTTCTACAAATCTGTTCTCTGGCAGATCATAAGACAGTTACAAAATGCTGATAGGAAATAAGGAAAAGAAGAATAAGTGAGGGAGATTACATAAGAAAAGCAAATGAAAACAGGAGCATAAGAGTAAGGAAAAAAAAGGGGGGGGGGGAAGGAAAACAAAAGGAGGGGAGCTAAGAGATTGGGAGATAACTGGATCTCTTGAGAAGATAGAAGGCCCGGGTGACAGGTAAAAGAAAGGTCAAAAGGGAAAGAGATGGCAGAGGCTCTTACTTGCACTTAGATTTAAGAGAAAATAAGTATGTAAACTATGCATATGGAAAAGCAATGTACATAGAAATCTATCTAAGATCTTAAAATACTGTTTTTTTGTTTCATTTCTATACGTCCCTTTAACGTCTGTAGTCGTATCAGGGGCTTTGATTGAGAAACCACTGATGATGTTCTTGTTGGCCGAACTATAGGTATCCTTATGGACAATACATTCATTCTTTAAGACTGTTTGTGGGATAGGCAATGATTCTGGTTAAAGAACAATTCCCTGTCACAGCCAAGAATCAAACTCAGCACGTCTGGGTTGAGAAGCCTGAAGCAATTCCCAATTGCTTTGCATTATGTATCCAATGACTTTCTTACATATTGCTTGCCTTTTTGCTTTTAAATATTGTTTTCACTGAATTCTTCTTTGTCTTTAATAATTTTCCTTCTTTTCATGTGTTGACTAATCTGTTGGCACAAAGTCTTTGTATAGAGCTGTGGCAGTAATTTTAGGTCACACCCTGAATTCACCATTTTCTGTTATATTTAATTTCATTATATAATAATTTAAGAATTGTTAAGAAAGAATGTTAAATTATATATATGTTAGGTAAAACAGCTCTCATTTATATTTAAGTATGCTATGAATAAACAGCATGGCAATGTCCAGATATTACAGCTTCTGTGGTTCAAACAAATGATGAACCCAGACTGTTACAAAAATTTTTCACCTAACGACGGAAAAACAACGCTTAGCAACAGGGATTAAATTATAGAGATGGAGAATTAATATAGCTAAAGAATATATGTAATAAAAGAACGAGAGCTTTTCTACCTAATTCAGTTGAAGAAGACCAATTATTGTATAGGAGCATTATTAATAAAATATTATTGAAGTGAATAAAAATGATCTACGAGAGAAAGTCGGGTCATTTCCAAGCAACTTCCCTGCACCCGCAAGTCTCATTGGATATAGCCGACTAGGCTAGCCGAGCGAAGAAAAAGGAAGAGATTAATGCGACCGCTGCAGTGTTATAGTGTGTTAGTGCTGTTGCAATGCCAAAAAGTCTATATACTTCATTTATGACTCCTATGTGACAAGCACTTGTAGAGAAGCAAAACAATTTATATTAAGACACTGCTGTTCATGTGCCTCACAGATAAATGGTTCATAATGGAAATAGATTTAGGGAAATAGGATTTATTCTTGATAAGAAACTGAAAGTAAATCACTTTGTTCTTACAGAGGAAAATTCTTGACATCAGAGAAAGGTTAAAATGAAGTCCAAAGAAATCTTTCAGAAAGCTTGCACAGGAATTTCACAAAACTTTATTAGATAACTTAGTTCAGGATTTGCAACTTTGTGACAATATAAGTAGAGTTAATTTCTGCAATTGGGTGTTGGATAATCTTAATGATAACTCTATTGACCCATGTTATGGATGAAACATGATTTTATTTAGAAGGCCATGAAGCATTAATGAGTATAGAAACTGATTATCCGGGCTTGTGGGCCGTGGTCCAGTCAGGAAACTCCTTTCAGACGTTTCGTCCGAAGCTGCGTCGAACATCCTCAGTGGCGTTGCCTTAACACTCTCTTAGTCTCGGCGATGACTGACACGGAGCCTTTTGGCTTCACAGGCTTTATACGTTTGGCACGGGTGGGCGGAGCTAGTTCCTGGTTTCTCCGGTCTTGGCTTATTGGTACGGCTGCTGCGGGGGCTGGGTTGCTGCTTCTATTGTCTATGCTTGATGTTGAGGCTGTTGGCGCCAAAAGGCTCCGTGTCAGTCATTGCCGAGACTAAGATAGTGTTAAGGCAACGCCACTGAGCATGTTCGACGCAGCTTCGGACGAAACATCTGGAAGGAGTTTCCTGACTGGACCATGGCCCACAAGCCCGGATAATCAGTTTCTATATAATGACACCGGCCGTGAAAGCTTACGCAGTTTGAGCATTAATGAGTGCTAATGCAAATCTTTTTAAATGGTGTGAGATATGTGTGGCATCACAAGAACATAATTTCAAACTCTACTATAATGAAAGTTATTGTAGCTATAATTTGCATAAGAAATCTATGTACTTGAATTTAAGGAGCTATGAATATCCACCTCTGTTGGCAAACACTGTGCCAAAATTTCCATAAGGCCAGCCTCTCTATAAACTAAGGCTCTGTAGAACGTAATTTTATTAACAATTAAGTTTATTTAACAGCACTAGCAACATCAAGAATCATATGAATCTTACTGATGCACTGCAAATTATTGTCTCTGAGGCTGCATTTTAACATGCACAATGCATTGAAAGCTTGTTTAATGCTCTACCCTGACATTATTTTATAAAGGATATGTGATGCAAACACTCCATTTGTCTTGTAACGTGTTTAACTGGTATTTGATACATTAATGGGATCTTAAATAAGGAAATAATGAAGCTATTAACAGTGAAGCAACAGAATCTAAAATAAGAACAAATTAGAAACTAAAAGCTTCACTTTTCTTAGTAATATTGCAAGATGTTTCACAGCTGACATGTTTCAAGTTGTCTCTAACTTATTTTCAAAGCTATACAAACAAGTTACCATAGTTAATGATAGTCATTTTAAAACACAGAATATAAACATATTATAAACACAACGGTAATTAATGGTTTTAATACAAATTTTATACATAAAAAGATAGAAAAATTTAAGTATCAAATTGAGGTTTTTACCCTAAAAAAAAAAAATAGTTGTATTTTTAAAAAGTTAACTTACCATCTGTGGGACAATAACAAATTTACAAAAAATTTTGAAGAATATGGAATAAATTTGGTCCCTCAAAATAAATTTAATAAACAAAATTTACTAAATTTTTCTAAAAAGGATAAAATTTCAAATTATAAAAAATCTGGCATTTATCAATTTAGCTGTTTGGATTGTGATAGGGTTTATATTGGTAAAACTAAACATAATTTAGAAACCAGAATAAAAGGGCATTTTAGAAACATTAAATATAAACAAACTGATAAATCACCTATGGCAGATCATTTTTAGTCATTTAATCATGAAATTAATCCAGAGGTTAAATTATTAAAACAATTAAATGGACCTATAGATTTAATGGTTTGGGAAAAGATATTTATTTTAAAAAACAAGAACCGTGTTATGAATTTTCAAAATACCTCCAATAGATTGTATTTATAGGTTTTTGTTTTCAGAGAATGGTGACAGAGTTTTAAAATGAGCATCAGTAACTATGGCAACTTGTTTGTATAGCTTTGAAAATAAGTTGGAAGCAACTTGAAACATGTCAGCTGTGAAACATCTTGTAATATTACTAAGATAAGTGAAGCTTTTAATTTCTAATTTGTTCTTATTTTAGATAACGTATCTTGTCTTTTAACTGTTTTCAAAGTTTTCTACCCTTTACTCTGGATGCATTTCAATCTAAGCTTTATTGTGCTACCTTATCATTTTAATACCAATTCATTATGACTGTAAAATTTACCAAAGAACACAGTCTCATGACAGATATTGATTCAAAAACATACATGGACTTTTTCAATTACAGTAAACTCTCGGTTTAGCAGACCTAACAGGGCCAGAAGTTGTCTGTAAAATTGAAAGTCTGTTAAAGTGCAAAATGAATGAAAATGAAGTAAAACAATTGAAACTGTTTTATTGGTACATACTATTTACTTTACATGATTTACTCTTGGTTAGAAGTCGTTCCCTGTGAAATTGTGGGTTTGAAAAAAGTGTCAATACCCATTTGCTTCCCACTTAATATTGCTTCTTTATGATTAAGGAGCGAAACTGTCTGAAATGTTCATGATAGGTTAGCACTTGTGGGTCTGAAGGTCTTTCCACGTAAGAAATCAAATCATCCATGTGGTCTCTTATTACGGATAATTTAGGTGCACACTTAAAAAATTCATGATCATTAGACTGAAGCTAAGAGTCATGTGAGCTCTTGAGCGCATGATGCACGTGCACAAACTCACGAATGTAGCTGAAGACGTGTGAACTACCTTTCTCAATCAGACAAACAGCAGAATGCCTCAATTTAATCATCACAGATCTTATAAATTTCATTTAAATTTATATTATAACCAATGCCAAATTTAGTTAGTTAAATCCGAAGTCCGTTGAACAGAGGTTCGTTAAACCAAGAGTTTACTGTACTTGCTTAAATAATCTGCAATATTAAGTTCCCTGAAGCTGTCCCATTGTGTTCAGCTGCTTTTCCACAGGAGTATGTTCTGTGAAGAAAGTAGTAATTGTTCCAAGTTTAAATTTGTTGCATTTAAGCACGTTTTCAGCTCTTTTCTTGCATGGTTTCCTAATTAATAGTTTACCATGATTATTTTCTGGAGTTTTAAGTCAGGTTTCATAATGCATTACCTTGGACCGTTTCTTAATAAGCTATTTGATAAACATTAAGATGTTTCTAGAGCTACCTTTGGTCCAATAAACTGGGAAGCTCCGCTTAGTTTTCTCTTCTAGTATATGTGCTCATGTCATAGACCTAAATTTTACAAATTTGAATGTGGTTTTTCATTAAATTTTCTGAGTGATGAATGAGTGAGTGGAGTTTAATGACAGCTACATCATTTGGGCCCATTACATTTTCTGTATTAATGGTACAGTGAAACCTGCCCAAATAAGGTATTGAATATGTTAAGTCGGAATATTGTCTATTTTGGAAAAAATGTTTGAGCTCCAGGGAAATAACATCATTTATATGTAATTTTTCCTGAATAATACAGGAATTGCTCAATATGAAAATAAAAACCATTTGCAACTGTTAAAAACAGAAATATGTAGTATTAAAATTAATTTGTTTTGGGATAAGCTGTACTTCCCAGGAAACTGCAAGGTTTTATACATTTTCTGGGGGACATACTGTAATTCCAAGGCAGCTGCAATGTAGGTAATTAAGATAAATGAGATTTCTTTGTAAATATACATACCTGAACGAAGGCTGTGTCAAGGATTAAAGAAATTGCCAATGTACGTGGTGAAGGAATGCTTAAAACAGAGTGCTATCGAGTGCAAAACAGCAGTTGAAGGTGATATATGTAAGGAGCTCTGCTCAAAGTAAAGTGTGAAAGGACTATGTGTGTATAGAGTTGGGATGTATGTGTTAGGGCAAGGACAAACAGACTTAAATGTATGGTGTAAAATTTCTTAATTTCTGTTGTGATGAATGATTGAAATACTGTATGTAATATATGCAGTGGATATAAAACTACATGTATACTTTTTAATAAAATCATGATATTGGAACTAATAGCATGATGTTTGCAATTTATTTTAAAACTATGCAAACAAAATGAAAACTAGAATGTCTGAATAATATAGAGTCCTCGCCAAAATAGAAAAAAATTAGGATTAGGTCACTACTGGTTTCATTATACCTATATGGGGGTAATGAGCGCATCACACTCCACACTGTGGACAGCACAGTACTGCCTCAGCACTGAGTTGGATAATAGTCATCTGATCAGTTTCTGCTCACCCCATCTTGTGTTCAACTGTTCATTTGGTATCACACAGAATAAAGAAAAAGGACAGAGAAGTGACAGAACGTAAGTCTTACAGATAAACAGTTGTATACTCTATGAATTTTGAATTTAAACACATTTCAGTGAACTCTGCCCTCTTTCGGCACACAAAAATTTTAGAAACATCTGGTACAAACAAGATCTCTTTGAAAGAGAAGTGTAACATCTATATGTCAGTTGTCATACACTGAAAATATGTAATTTTTCTGGATAATCTTACAACATAACATGTACTCAAACACAACATTCAGTATTAGTATGAGAAAAAGGAAAATCACCTTGCTGCACTATTTGAACAGATGTACACGATAAGTATTACTATTATTTACAATAAAGGAAAATTATATTTTCCTAATTCATCCTTTGAAGATACAGGTTATGCATATGAATCCCTGAAGAGTACATTACTGAGATCACAAAAATAAACACACAGATCATAAGCCAACAGTTGCACAAAGTATTTCTACCTATGTATCATTTTATTCAAACAATCCAATTAAAATTGATACTTATGAATTATAAACAAGATGTTTCTGGTAATTTTCAATTTTTATAGAAATAATTCATTCTAACACTTTTTTAATCACATAAAACCCACTGTTATGAAACTAAGTACATAGCATAACTTAGCCCAAATTATATAACAGGCTATATGCAGGTGTAAAATAAAAATAATTCAAATACTTCAATCATTAACAGACATTTATAAGCATAAGATTTTTGACTATTTTGTGAACTATAAAATTTTGATAGGATTAATATTTAAGAAGGTAGGTAACCAACTTTTCATCACTATTGTGTACTAGTATTATATTACCTTGGGAAATATATGTTTATTCTGAGGATATTAATGAAAGTTGCATGTGCTTGCAACCATCCTACATCGAGGCAAAATGAATGTACATTTTCAAAATCAATTTTCAATGCAAAATATAAAGCAATTAAAAACATGTTGTAACTTTACGAGAATTACAGGAAATTACAGAAAATACAGTCCTTTCTATGGTTTCTATAAACAAAGGTCAATCACTAAACAAACACTTCCAACTTTTGCAAGGAAATAAATAATAAAATTGCACCTTAGTTTTCACTTACATTGATTGTGTGGCTTATCTCATTGCCGAGGTACTGTATGGGTAACATATTTGCTGTGGCAACATACAATTCATGATTACTTGCTATTATATGCAAGTCTCCAATATGTTTGCATCATCTTTTGAATCTGTACTATACATTAAAAGAATTAGCACAACCTTATAAAATAAATATCTCCATAAACTCTTGCTGCTTGTTACTAGCAGAGGAGAAATGTTTAGATGTAACAATATAACTTGATGTCCCAAGATTATCAACATAAGAATAATGAAAGTTAATAGGTCCACCCTTCAAGTTGGTCTGGGTGGCTCAGTTGGTTAGATGCTGGCCTACTGATCCCAAGGTCGCGGGTTCAAATCTGGTCCAGACCGATGGCTTTTAAGTGCGCTTAAAAACGGCAGCTCAATGTCAGTAGATTTATTGGCATGTAAAAGAACCCCTGCAGGACAAAATTCCAGCACACCGGCGACGCTGATGTGATCCTAGCAATTGACAGCTTCGTTAAACAGCAAAAAAATAAAAATCCACCCTTCAAAGCTGTTTTCTTTAGTAACTGTAGTGGTTGTTCATTTATTTAGAGACTTTCTCTTCAAAACATTTGAACATCAAAATGTCATAGGTAGTTGGTAAGCATAGGGCACAGGTAGACAATACAATGAGCCAAAGTGATTTTTTGCCCTCAAATCTATCATCCCAAATTTGATGCTAGGCAGGGAGAGGAAGCTGAAGCAATATTTTAGCATAATCTTGCTCCAAGGGGGATCTTTTGAAAGGTTTCATTCTCTTCAACCATGGCCACAATGTTCCATGCATGGCACTTCACAGAAGTAACCCTGTTCATTCTACTTATGTACAAAACCTTCATTTAGTTTTAAAATTTTTAAAATTAGTTCCCTTGATTGCTAGTATTGCTATATTGGGATATAAATTCATAATGGAAAAAGCAATTAAACTGATATATTAATTACATTTCTTCCTGCCAGCCTTTCCAGATTTTTCTTGTTAGGTCAAAGGACTGCTAGGGCTGAAGTGTAGCCCTCAACCTGGTGGCAACATTGTGCACTTAGGGGTTTACAAATGTGGTGATTTATGTGAAAATCACAACCATCAGCATCACTAAAGTAATGAATACTTTTACTTTAATGTCAAGTCCCATGACAATCTCACTCCTAATCAGAATATTGTACCTCAAACCTTGCCCACATAAGTCCAAACATAAATGGACATCCAGCATAACAATGATTGTTTTAGCTCAGCCATTAAAAGTCAGTCTAAGTGAAAGTGAGTGATCTCTAATAACACTGCTGCATGCAATAATACTGAGTAATTACTCGTGTTTCAGGAACTATGAATAAAGAAGGGAAAAGCATACCTTTTATATATAGAATCAAGACCATTGAGAATCTACAGGGAAACGGGGTAGGGAAAACTCTAGAAAAATCTGATGCGTTGCACACACATGAATTTCTCTACTCTTGTATCAACCATTCCCACAAACTGCTATTCCTTTATCTTCTTCATGTTAGCTAAGATAAACATTTTCAGAAATTATCTTATTGTTTATTTTCTTGTAAGTACAAGGGGAATATGGGAATACAGTAGGCTTTGAACGACAGTCAAATCATTTAAAGCTTTGAGATTCCATTCTAAGTTTTCCAAAATTAATACAAATAACAAGGAATATATGCAAAATGGTTCACTCTACAAAAAAAAGGGTGTTTTAGCAAGATCTACATCTTTTGTTTAGTAAGATTGGGTCTATCTCTTACGGTTTACCAGTTATGCAAAAGTCATCCAGAGTAAACAGGACTACATAGGCTATAGGCAGAAAATTCAAAACATACATTTCGTTTGCCGTAAAAATATATCCAACATATGGCATTTAAATTAATATCATTACAGCCATTTTTGAGAAAATAAAAACTTTCGAACAATTTTCCATGTAATGGGAAGTTTAGGGTGAGGCTATTTTCTTCAAAATCTTCGTATTGCACCCTTGAAAGACATTAAACTTAAATACCATGTCTGGTTTTTAACAGACTTTTCGTTTTTGAGTTATGCTGCCTGCAGCCTGACACAAACACACACCTTTTCCTAAAAATGCTTCTTTTGGATTCAGGGGGCCTCAAAATATATATTTCTGGTGAAATCTCGACATCGAATTTTTGGGTAGATACAATACTTCCTCTGCTTACTATACGTAATAGAAAAAGTAAAAAGCTGACAGATGGGTGAGGAAGGAAGCTACATAGGCTAGAACAGGTGTGGCGAGATTGAAAGGAATACACAAGGGGCAGGAATTTGGAAGAATGTTCAACTACGGAATGAAAGATAATTAATGGCATATGATTCTTGAATGTGAAGAAACCAGAATAACGAGAGAAAAACAGAGAATTCAGAAATGGACCAATCAACTATCAGATATAGTGGGGAAAAAAGTTGCAGAACTTTAAATCAAAGGACATTATTGAGTTTTGGAACATTAAGCTAAAGTAAAGAGCACATGGGTAAGGGAAATTAATAAACAAGGGGATTCAGAACTTAGAAATCTAATCAAAGGTGGAAATTAACTTCATATGTAAAGTAATAACTGCAGTATTGAAGCTGCTAGATCATTTGGTTACATAACAACTCATGAGTATGAGACAAAATTATTAGCAAGTAGCGATTTCTTCTGTATTACCTGAAGATTGTAAAAGAGTATTATAAAAAATTGAATACAGTTGAACCTGATTTATACATATTTCAAGGGAAAGAGGGAAGATTACTTATAACTCAAAATTATTTACAACTGCGATTTTGATAATTCATAAATTCATAATAAAGCAATACAGTGGCCCTACATGTGTACAATTTTACAAACAACAAAGATATGTGTGAAGAAAACATTATTTTAAACTTAACTCTCTTTTAAAGAAATCAGTTAATTTGGCTTGTTTCACTTTTCTTGCATTAAGTACATACATCTCATTTTGCTACAGTTGACTATACGTAGCATAGTATAAACAATTTGTAAGTCTGAGCAATTTTGGTTTTGTGTGTATTAAGTTCCACCTCTTGTATGAATTTTATTTTCTGATCTAGTGTGTACCATTTAGTTTTTCTGTTCTCCATAGCTGATTAAAAGCAACTGAGAACTGAACGACAAAACCACTGTATAACAGTAAACATCATCAGATACCCAAAATGTTTATGTTAATTTCTCGTTTGTTGCTGTGACGCTGTGCCGAAAGCCACCCGCTCAGGTTGGGTCTTTTGTCAACAGAGAAGGAAAATAAGCCTCGAGTTTCTTTTACAATAACGTATGCCATATGCTCATAATTAAGTAAAACTCAGTTGTATTTCACCAAAATTTAATACATATAACTGTGAATTATGTATTAATGCATTATGTATAAATAAGGTTTTATTAATGCATTTCAAAATTACATTTTGCTGGGACCTACATAAATTTACGTATAAATGCAAATTATATTGAACTGGGTTGTGTATAAAGCAGGTTCACTTGAGGAGGGTTTTTTCAAAACTTAATAGACGCACAAAATGCGTTTCTGAGAAAAACAGTGTTTTCTATTAATGGCAATACTAATTGGTTAGCAGAGCAACTATATTAATCATTCAATTCTCCTTCCTGATACTGTGTCATTGAATGTGAAAAGAAACAAATAGCATAGTTTAACTAGTGCACATTTGGGGTTTGAAAATGCAGAGTTTTTTCAAAAACCGATAGTTGCTGATTAACTTTTCTGCATGAGCGAGAAATTAACACATGAAGTTTTGTCATCTATTGTTTTTGTTACTTTTTCTTTATGTATTTATTATTTATTTTCACCATTTTATAATACATAATGTACTATACAACCAACATATTAATGTTTATAAGGATTATTTTATTGGGTATAAACTTAGAAACTAAGTACTGCTACATTCACATTAACAATATATTTTGTTTTATTTATATAACAAACATATTGAATACACACAAAGAAATTTTAAACAATATGAATAAGTAAGCTTTCACCTTTATTAGTGCTTGTGCAGTCTGTACATGGCTCTTAGGTTTTTTTTTCCACATCTGCCTCTGTCTTATTCTTCATCAGTCCCATTTTGCAGGTTAGGCATGTGTCAGTGTGCGGTGTATGGAATGAAAAATTGAAGAAGTTGTAAAATATGTTTTTATATTTTGACAATCAGCAGACTGGTAGATTTCTTAATCTTCTTTTGTTGCATAAGTTGGTCCACATTTTTCTGATATTAAGTTCTGGAGGTAAATATCCTCCTTTATTTTGGTCTTCCATAGCGACTTTCTCTACATCTGTACTTCTTAATGTCTTGCTTTATAGCAGCAGTATGCCCTTCTGTAATATTCCCGTTCTGTCACCTCTGGTTTCCTTTGGCACATTCCCAGATAAGTGAAATTTTCTAGCCAGGAGAGTTAATCTATCTTTTGACATCCCTGTGATTCCTTGGAAGCTTGCAGTACATACTGACAATACTTGGCCATCATTAGTTCTCACACTGTATTTAATGCTAACAGTCTGCTTTCTATTTGCAGCCTCTTTATTCACCACTCTGCGATTAGATGTAATACTCATATATTTCATAAGGAATTTATCTTGATTTATTTTGTTGAGTATGCAATTAGGTGTTGGTGAAATCCACTTGTATCATTATAAGTCAAATCAGCTGCATCAGTTCTTATGCCCTTTACTTTTAGGATTTCATGGAGTGCACTCGAGACCATGTGAACATGTAATTGCTGGAGTATGAGGTTTCCTTGACTTGCATTTTGATTTCCTTTGCTTGTTTTTGCAATTCCTACCTCACACGCATTCTACGACTGATACAGTTTCACAATCTGAGCTCCTGTCCATTGTGCATGGTACAGTGCAGTGTCTCAACTAAGAATAAAAATGCCATGTAAGTATAACAAAGCTTGCAGAAGCACCTGCCTGCTGTGCAAGGGGTACCGGGTTCGATTCCTGGCAGGGGAGTAGGAATTTTTCTCCAGTCAAGATTATTCCTCATCCTTCCCTGAGTCTGGAAGTACGAATGAAAGTGTGAATGTGTGCAAATTCAACGTATAAAACCCCCAAAGACATAAAAAACCCACTGTTAAATGAGTAACACCATTGCCAATAGGCAAGGCCACCGATATGACCTCTGCAGTTAAAGGCGGGCGGGATGTAAATGGAACAAAAAAAAAAAGCTTGCAGAAATGAATGTGAAATCCAAGCACACAACCTGAGTTTGCAATTATTGTCAACGATGCAGCAATATACAAAACTTGTAGAAATGATTGAGAATTCCAAGAATCGCAACAGTGAGATGGCAGTCAATGCCAACATGCGTTTCATAGAATTGAGGTTGCTACACTCTGGATCATAAAATTGCATCTATCAACCATTGCTTTAACTCGGCAAGTGCATCTGTTGAGTTTTGAAAAAACTGCAAATATTCCCTACCTTCTACACAGGACATGAATCGAATTTTGCAAAATCTGATTTCACAGAACAATGCAGAAGGTGAAAATTATGCTGTTACTATATATAACTCAATTTCATAAAATTTTGCATCTATCAAGTTTTGAAAAAAATGCTCCTCAATTGTATACTATGAAGTTTACAAATTAGTTCATATAGAGAATCAATGTGTTCATTATTCCAAATTTTCAATGCAGTTTATCCCATACTGTGCAAAAGTATGCCAGCTGTATAAGATTATACATTTACAATATTGTTAAGCTTCGCACCAAACCTCCTGGATATGACATACACAGGCTTTCAGTGTTGCCTTGCCAGAAATAGCTTCGTCTCACTTAGTAATTAGTCGATTGACATTCGGATATCAATGGTTTGTTACAAGCTTAAAATTTATATTAGATATAAACAGAATGATCGTGCATGTACAAAAAACAGTATAATTTTAGCTTAAGCCATTCAGTGTTTATACAAAATTATATTTATGTGTGTTCTGTCAGAACAGCAACAGACTTTGAGCTGTTAACAAAGGTGTGAATAACCTTTGTGAATAAGTGTAGTGTTAGGCTTCCCACTTTCTCCTAATACACCCTAATTATTCTGACCATGGGACAGAGCAGGTAGATAATGAGCAGTTCTGTGAATTCGTGGAAGCTTGTAACATGTCACTCAGTAAAGCAAGTGATTGTGTTAGTGATAGAAGAGGAAAAAAACGGTGCTTTATGTACTCAAGTACAAGTTGTTTATAGGAACTCAAGTGATGGAGAAAGGTGCAAACTTGATTTTAAAAAGTGCCAAGAGTTAATTGCTGCAGCAATCCATTTTTATTGCCATTTTATTTAGTTTAACTCATTAGCCAAATTGTACTTAAGTTTTGATCTACAGTTCCACTAAATAGCTCTCTGTAAAACACACAGGGAAACACTGTTCTTACGCTGTGCACATGTCTATTTCTTTCACACACAAGCACACAATATGGCAACATTGAAGCGCACTCCTATTAGCTAGTACTATATGCAGGAGATTTTATGCAGATAATAAAATTTCCTTTACTATTGGAATGGTTCTGTCATTCACGTATAAAGAAAATATCTTAGTTTGATACTAGTGCTCCTGGTGACTAGCTACTACAATTATCTGCTCTTTTGTATCCTGTATGCCATATTTCTAATATCATTTCCAGAACACGAATGGCTCCATATTTATACTGATGGATCATTGCTATCAAACCAAGATAGAGCAGGTGCTGGAGTCACATGTCACCTCTTTTCCTATTACAAATCTTTAAGTAATGGAACTACTAACTTTGATGGAGAAATTGAAGCAATTCGAATGGCCCTACAAAATCTTTTGTACAGAATTTCACATTTTCATCAAGCAGTTATTCTCTCAGATTCCAGGGCAGCAATTATAGCAATTAATTCCAAGTTGTCACCAAAAAACCAAACAATTATAGAATGTTGGAAAATCCTTACCCATCTAACCGCACTTCAAAAACACCTAGTCTTCCAAAGGATACCAGCTCACTGTGCACTGAGTGGTAATGAGAAAGCTGATTTTCTTGCTAAAAAGGGTACCAGCGGTGTACAAAAATCTATAGTTAATCTACCATTTTATGCAGCTAAAAGATTAGTCAACTCTGAATTCAAAAAAATTATTGAAAAATATTACTATGAAAAATCAAAGAATAAAAGATGGGAAATACCAAACATTCAAACAGTATGAGAGGTAGAACTGGAACTTAAAAATTCAATGCCACAACTGGGATTTGAACCACAGACCTTCCGCTTACCGGGCGGCTGCTCTACCACTGAGCTATTGTGACAAACTGCCAGAATGGCATTAAATTCTCAAACCAGTTCGTATTTCTCCTGGTAAACCACAAAGGCAGTCTCACATCAGAGACAAATTACCCCAATGGTGACTTTATTGTAAGTACTTTATGTCCCAGGATTAAATAACCTTCAGATGGTAATTATTATTTATTTATGCCAGCAAACTTACTGTTGGTGTTTTTAAACACACAAGCCGTGTGTGGGCAAAGTTTGAGAGGTAGAACTGGAACTTAAAAATTCAATGCCACAACTGGGATTTGAACCACAGACCTTCCGCTTACCGGGCGGCTGCTCTACCACTGAGCTATTGTGACAAACTGCCAGAATGGCATTAAATTCTCAAACCAGTTCGTATTTCTCCTGATTGAATTTCATTCATATATGTTGTTGTTGTTGTTTTCTAGTGCCTTGCATCTGGCAATGAAGCCATTAGCATTCGTGCTTTCCAATACTTTTGAACTGTAGTTTCTTCTGATCTTAATGCTTCACAGGTCTTCAAGTGTTCTTCATTCATTTCTGCTGGATCGTTACACAGGACACATATTGGTGAGGCTGAGATACCTATTCTGTAGAGATGACTTGCCAAGCAGTCATGATTTGTCAATAGTCGGAAGGCTGCAACAGCTGTTTTCCTTGGTCTCTGGGGGATTATATCTGGATTGGAAAGTAGTGTAATCCATTTTTTATCTTTGGCATTTGTTTCTATTTCTTGTAGGTATGAATGACAAAAATTTTTAATGATCAAGCGTTTTATTGAGGAATATGAGAAATTGAATTTAGACTTTTGTTTTATTGTTGTGCCTTTCTTTGCAAGTGAGTCTGCAGCTTCGTTCCCCATGACTCCACAGTGTGCTGGAATCCATTGGAATACATTCATATATTGTCAACCACAACTTCATCATTAATATTTATATATTTTGATAAGAGTATATCTCATGAACTCATCTTACTGGATCTTTTAGAAATTAGAAACATAAGCAAATCTGATCTATTTTTCTTACTGTTAGTACAATTTATAACATTACAAGTCTCCTCTGTCTCTCATATTGTTCTTAACATTTTATGTAATTGCATGTCTTTCTCTCAAAAAACTTAACAATGCTATTTGGCCACTAGTAGCTGGCCACCAGGGTAATTAATCACACCAGCTTCAAGAAAACAGCTAAACTTCATGACTACATAATAAACTGTGGTTTTAAGTTCTGCTTGTAGTCGGAAGCTAGAAGACCTGAAACTTACAAACCTCATTTAGAAAATTATTACTTATACTAGATTGAGGTTTAGGTATGTGCCTTAAGAAAGAAATATATTATTCAGAGCTGTGTTGTGCTACTCAGAACTGGATTCCAAAAACGTACCATTTAAATTTAACATACAATTTAATTAAAAGGAAGATAGTAATAAGTTTACATAACCAACATGCATATCATAACATTTATTTAACCTGAATTTATCTTATCCAAAACCAAGGTGAAACAGCTATCAGCAGGCCTCATTCTAACCCCACCCACAACATATTTCAGTCTGCGAATTAGTAGATATTTAAGGCAGAGGGCAATCTTGACTCACAATAAGCAGCTTCCTCTTTATCAAGCACTCAAAAAAAAGTTTGTTAGTGCTATTCCTAAATTAAATATTTGCTTAGATTTACCCTCAAATGCAGTGCTATAAAACTAGACATTGCAATAAGAAAGTGTAACTTTTCAATTAGATTTAAACTCAGCATGCATCTTGCAGAGCTGATTCTAATTACATTAGCAACATACTAGGTGAACAGAATATATTGTTTCTCTACATGGGAAACTTTTATTCATTGTGGTGTGACTATGTGTAAAGTAATCCAAAATCTTTCTTGCAGTGAATTGCAGCAAGTAGTGTAGTTGGTAGATTGATGGCCTTTCAATATATCACTTACAAAGTTATGCAAATATCTGATTAATACAATTGCTTTATTCCTTTTAAGATATCCTATTTCTTTTAACAGAAGGTCAACATACTGTTATACACAATGCTGATGAAAGTGCCTTGAAAACAAACTAAGGACCAAGCCTATAAATATGACATATTGTTTATCACTAGGGTTTGAACCTTTATGCAGCTATTGCAAAATGAGGCAATCGCAAGTTACCTGCCATATGGGCAGAGTGTGATGTCATTGTGCAAGTACAGTAACAGCACAAATCTTGAATGTGTTCACTAGTTCCACACAGTAAATTGCCTGCTGCACGAAACTGAAAATCTTTACATACTGCTGAACTTGTACAAGAATTTGGGAGTGATATTTTACTGCAAATGGTGACAGCATTGAATGGTAAGTTATGCAACAATGTTATCTACAACATTTCTACGTCGATTGTACCTGGCCTCTTTTGTGCTCAGATCATGTGACAGACTGACCCCTTCCACTTCCTATAGTCCATAGTCTGCAACCTTTCATTCTGTGAATGAAGGTTTGTTCCCTACTAATCATGATGTGTACAAAGGAATGTGTTACAATCAATAATAAATATTTTTGTAGCTGGAGCTGTTAAAAGGTAACATTCCTTAATCTGCAAGCTGTTGATTTTGTTTCAACTCCTTTCTGATGATATCTTTGGTGGGAATACCAGCTAGCTTTAATACCAAAGGGGTATGGAATGTTATGCACCTTTCCCATGAATGTGTAACACATCATGCTCCACATACATGCTATGTGCTCTAATCACAATATTGGCATCAACACGTTTACTTGTTCATTACTTCTTAACCACAAATGTTGGCACATGTGTACATCACTGCTGTCACTTCCAATCTTACAGTTCAACACTTAACCAATTGTGCCTTTGCTATAATATTCACTGGCATTGGTGTGGTCACTGAAGACCCAAGGTGGTTCACTACTACAGCCAACTAACTGGTATTACTATATGCTGTGCTTTGTCTTTATTGTAGTCATGAGGACTGGAGTATTTAAGCAGCTTCCATATGGCTCGTGTTACAGCTGCAGATATTTTCTACAACTCTACCAAATGCAGTTAGTAAGAAAAATAAAATCTCACAGAGATTATGGTATTTATTGAAAATAATCTTTAAAAAACTATGGCAATAAAATTTAATATAAGATACGCATAAAAATGAAATATTTATGTTAATTTAAATCTGCTTTATATCTTGTGCTAATTTTATGCACTGAATGCCTGAAACATCAGGGAGCACTGTCTTAGAAACCACTAATTTATAAAATGTTTCACTAGCATTTTCACACTTGCTACCTGCCTTCACTTATTACCATTTTTCCACACAGGTTTCCAAGGCATCACTCCCATCAGCTTACATATTGATTGTTGATTTCTTGGTGGACTTGAAGTTCCTATTTGGTGCCATTTGTGCCCCTGGAGGTTTTTGGATGAACTGAACGTGGTTATGTCAATTTTCAGGAAGTTGAAGTTCATTAGGAACTCTATACTTTTCACATAAATATTTTCCCAAGCATCAATTTCACTACATTTTTCAGTCAGGTTTAATGAGTATACTTTTTCCTCAATGCCTTGGTTTTGGTTCCAGAAGTGGGCTCCAGTTGCCAACTTGTACAATTGCTCCTTATAGTGCCCAAATTTCTGTTTTACCCACATAAATTGTATTGCAGTTTGAACATTCTATCTTGTAGACGTTTGAATTCTTTTCTATCATTGTGTTTTCTCTGCTGCTTGTACTGCTGAGGCTCTTAACAAAGTATTGTTGTAGTTTGGGTGGTTGTTGTTGGCTAAGATAGTGGCAATATCTTTAAATATTTTTTTAATGTAGGGCAAGCTCAAGGATAAAATATAAATCAGCTTGTTTAGGCAGAGTAGTGATCTGTTTAATGTGCTGCTGTTTTCTTAATTTGTGGTATTCTTTGTTAACCATTTCTTTTCTGAAGCCATTTTCTGTTGCTTGGATTATTTGAGCGACATTAAGATTTTATAACTTTATTCAATTGCTTCATGGTATTGATTCCTTTAAATTAATTTGGATAAATAAACCTATATTCTTTTTAAGAGGTGGAATTAGGACTGAAAAATTCAATCCTATAGCTGGGATTTGAACCATGAATCTACTGCTTCACATGCAGCTGTTCTAACTGCTAAGCTACTCTGGCAAACTTGCACAGCATGACATTAAATTCTCCAACTGATTCGTATTTTTTCCCTCAGTAGCCCACAAGGAAATCTCACATCAGAGATAAATACCCCAAGGGTGACTTACAATTATTATTATAAGTACTTTATGTCCCGAGTTTAAGTAACCTCTAAATGGTAACGCCAGCAATAAGTTTGTTGGCATTAAAAAAAATTGACAGATTATATTAATAAGTTATGGAAAGTCATGTTACAATGCTATCAGGCGGAAAGGCTGCATCATAACTTAAACCAGAAGTTGTTAGCTAATGCTGGATTTCTGACAATGAAGTCATTAATCCTCTTGCTCTCTATAGTAACCGCTTTTTAGAGAGCACCATATTTTTATGTTTTGATGGTTGCATCGCTCTCACACAACCTCCACAATGTCTGGAGAACCATACCTGTTGTTGGTTTACGGGTCTCACTGATCTGACCGGGAGAATTATCAAAATAAATTCACCGACCATATCCAATCAGAGAAAGTATTACATGCCATGACAGGTCAGCATGATGGGGGTTAAGAGTTTATAGAGAAATGTAAAGGTTGGAAAAATAAAGACTCCGAAGCCCTCGGGTACCCTAATAGCATTGGAGTCAGAAGAGAACAAGAGATAATTAAGGGAAGTCATTGCATATGTGCAATTAATAATATGTCCAAAGAAACCAGAAGTAGATATCTGTGAACTACCCAAAATAATTATAAGTACCTTACCCTTATCTTTCGTATACTTAGAGAAATATTTTAGAAAGAGGTGACATTTGAGTACTACATGCTTCACCTTACGATTGTGTAAAAATTCAGATTGGAAGGTAACTCGCATCAGTTGTAGCAAAATTCCCAAAGCAGCTGCATAATGGGAATTATTTTACTACTGGTATTTAGTTCTTCTCATAGCAGATCTTTAATGCAATTTTAGTGATATAATGAAACTAATGCCTGAGTACTTTGAGTTTGAATGAAAGAAAATAAATGCTTTATACACACTTAAGGTAGAAATGAACTACGCATAAAAGTTTTTTATCATACGATAAAAGCAAAAAGTCCTGTGATCAATAGAGCATTCAACAATAACCAAAAGCAAAAAGAAGGGATTTATTTTGCTATAAGTAGGGTTTCAATAATTTAAATTAGTTTTATTCAAACATTTAACAGATGAGACTAAAAATTATGCTAACTTGTGTCTGGATTGAATATTAGTTCATGGCAACATAAGAATTCCCCTAATCGCAGCCCATTGACTCTGACAAAAATTATGATTATTTGTACAAAACAAAAATACTGGCTGGATGTGCACGGGGTCCTGGGTTCGATTCCCGGCTGGGAATTTTTCTTCCAGTAGGATTATTTCCCATCCTCCATAGATTCTGGAAGTATGAATGGGAGTGTAAATATGTGTGTCAATTTAATGTAATTAAAAAAGAAAAGGAAGAACCCTGAATTGATAGATACCCAATATTCAATACCACCACGAAGCGCATAAAAACCATTGCAATTTTCCAAGAGGTTAAAAACCATCAATATGCTGTTAAGGGAATGGAACATTTAAAAAAAGTACTGTACAGAAGTAGGCACTTTAGGAAGAAAGTTGAGATGGCAAAAAATGTAGATGGTGTTAATGTAGGGGTAGGTCGAGAAATTATTTAAAAGCTTTTCTATCCATTTACATCTTAATTATTCAAGATGTGAATGGTTTGGTTCTGTCTGGCATAATGCTGTCCTCTGTACTTCTGATAACACCTAGCATGGGGATTTGAAAATTTAATCTTTTGTTCATTCTGGTGATAAAGATGTTTTCCAAGCACTTAGTTCTAATGGTTTCTTGATCAGTTTCAACAATTGTAGGATGGGTCGCTGTTCTATCATATACTTTAATAAGACTTGCCTCATCACTCCACATCTGAATTAGGATACTACATAAATTTTCTTTTGCTGAAATAAAATCTTGCACTAAAATGGTATTATACTTCCTCCTACTTCTCTATAAGTAGAATCAAATCCCAAGAGGGTGAATTATGTAACTCTTCCTCCTGGTGTAAAGGGGATGGAGCATTTCTCATCATAACAAGGTTACAATTCACATTTTATAGCAGTCTGTTGCTGATATGGTGATCAACAGACTAAAGCAAATTATTTTCAAGCAAAGCAATTTTAATGCATACTTGCCAATTTGCTGAAACTGAAAACCATAAAATAAATGTGGTAATTTTATACCAACATGAAATTCATGATATTTAGTGCAGTAAATGTACAAAATTTACATGTAAAATAAATAGAATTGCATTCTAAAAGAATTCTTGAAGGCCTGGTAGTTCTGCACTTTTTTCACAGATGATGAAATTCTTCCATACACCTCAGATAAGTATTAAACAGTAGAAACAACACCACTTCTTAGGCAATATACAAATCCCTGATCCATGTCTTGTTTCATACAATCAAAACCTATTACAAAATGTCAAATTTACATATAACCCGCAAGCATGGAATGCAACTAAGTTAAATAATTTACAAGGGAGAGTCCATGTTCATGTCATCCATTAGTAAATGTTTGGCTCCATTCACAGCCCATTGGATCACACACAGCATTTTGTTATAGCCCATGAAAGGGGAGCATCATGAAGGATAGATGCACAGATAAGCTCTGGCCTATCGTAGTACTGTATATTATTAGCATTGTAAATTCAGCCCGTAGTTCATAAATTAACCAATGTCTTCATTACAATATAGTGCAATAGAAATTGTTTTGTCATACCGATGATGAAAATCTGCAATGCTTTGAATCAGCTCAAAAGAAGTCTTAGAAACTGCATCCATTGCTATGTTTTAAAAGACCTCCACTCCCTAAATTTGACATGCAAACCGTAAAAGTTGACAAGTTAATATCATGAAAATCTCTTATTTTATAATTCTAAAAATGGTGCTTCCAAAATATAATGTGATTATCAAGAAAACATGAGAAAGAATACAAAGGCAGAAGTTAATAAATTCAGTTTTACTTGTATTTAAAACTGGAGAGCATAAACTAAACAATTTAAATACGTTTGATAGATTTTATTTATTTTTTTCCCTATTTTTCTGCTTATAAACATAAAACTCTTTGACATTCATATACAAAAACAGTAAATCTAATTATATAACATACCAGTTACAGAGCTCTGCAAGAACCAAGTCTTATCAGCTAATTTATTGCAAACTCAAGCACTGGAGAAGGGCACACACAGGTATTTCAGTCCATGAATTCTGATTTAATTTAAAAATAATTTTATACATAATACTGGATTAGGCCTGATTTAATTTAATACCACTTGACACCAATCAACATGCAATTTCATTTCTGTTTGCAAAAAAGACCTGCATAAAAATACTTGTACATCATCTGCATATTATTACTTTTACTATTCCTTTAAATTTACATTGATGTAGTCAGTGTGAAGTGCTTACTTACAACATGCAGAAACATCATTCACATGGTAATTATTATTTATTTATGCCTACAAACTTACTGTTTGTTAATTAATCCTGGGACATAAAGTACTTACAATAGTAAGTCACCATTGGGGTAATTGTCTCTGATGTGAGACTACCTTTGTGGTTTACTGGGAAAAATATGAACTGGTTTGAGAATTCAATGTCATTCTGGCAAGTTGTCACAGTAGCTTAATGGTTAGAGCACCCGCCTAGTAGGCGGAGGGTCTGCGGTTCAAATCCCAGCTTGGCATTAAATTTTTAAGTTCCAGTTCTACCTCTCACTCATTCACATATTTATTCACGTTCAACAATCTCTTGCAATGGAAAGAAAAACTTCAGAATCTCAATCTTTCAATCACTTGATTTAGAGACATGCTGGAGGGGAGAGAGGAAGAGAAGTTTGTTGAATAAGTGCTAGCTGTGTGTTTGTAGTATCATATATTCCTCTGGAACATGAAATAAATTTGAAACTGGATAGAACATTTATAAATTTGTTTTGTTTTTCTATGACCCCTACATTTTTAGAAAGTTTTTGCCTATCCTTTATGGTTTCCTAGTTATTCAAAATTCAACTATTCACAAAAAATTTAAGGTACAAATTTTCTCTCTCATATCAATGTCAAACACATATTTAATCAAAATCTATTTCTGAAAAAAAAAAATGTAAAGGGTAATCTGGAGTGGAGGAATTTCTTGTCTTCATATCATTTTTTTGGAAAATGGACTAAAATCTGAATCTGAGAGAGCAAGATTTAAGGTGAAACTCAGAAGGGTTTTTACCACAAAATTTTGCATGCATAAAGTTTGGGTTGTATATTATAAATCAATCTTGAAGTAAAAGTCAATCCTTTTTTTAGAACAGGTCAAGCCACAGTTAAGAAATGGTCAACGCAGAGCTTCGAACATTAGTACAGCCATAATAATTTTAGTCAACACTGTTCGTGGGCAGACATTTTTCAGGAGGGGGGGGGGGGGGGGGGGCATGTTAGAAGTTTGCAATAAAAAATATTTATTCATTATTCTGTTGTCATTGTTGCAGATAATCATATTAATTTGTGCCAAATAAAAATGGTTCTTTACATCAAATCTAAAACAACAGTCTAATAGTCTGTAATTAACTGCACATTAAATTCTTTCATTTCCAAGGGGGACCCCCCCCCCCCCTTCACAACGCCCATGACACTGTTGATTATTAATACTTGATACAAATAAATTAAATTACTTTGTACAGTCTATCATCTTTATTGTTATTAAACACAGAGGTGCAAAAGAGTGTAAAATAGTGAAAAACTAATAAAAATAAAGAAAATTCAGTGGACTAACATGATAACTGAATCTTTTCCTATCTTCTTAAGAAATGCTTAACATATTTCTATAAAAAATCTGAACAATTTATTTCTGTAACTGGCCTCTCCCAAGCATGCACTTGAAAGCAAACAACCATATACTTTTTCGACTAGCTTCTGACCAACTTTTTTTTTCACTTCATTTAAGAGATTAAGGCTGTTGCTTTGTTTCAGAGATTGATTCACATTACCTTTGACAACCCTACGTCTTATAATCTTGGGTTACATACTGCTTGAAGCACAAAATAATGCCATTGTTTACAGCATGCCTTCTTATCTCTTAATTACAAAAATAGTTCAAGATATTGCCATGCTGACATTCAGTTATTCCACATCAAACCTAATATCTTCACCAACTTTTGAGAAGTAGTTCAAATAATTGTCAATGCCAGAGAAATAGCTGAAGGCTATTGTTTGCATTTATCTAATTATAAACAATAAGTTTCATATTGTCAGATTCTTCAAATTAGATACATGATTGCACAACTCCATCACAAATGTTGAGTGAAACATGGTATACATAATAAAAATTAAATTACTATACCATAAAGATCTGAGTACAGGTCCAAGCTGATTTTATGAATTTTTTATACTTTTGAATCTGGGGTTGTGTTATATTTGAGACATAAAAACATTATTATTAGTGGCAGTAGTATTGATATTTTTAACTATGAGATTTAATGATGGAAAGTGAATCAACTTTTAACACTCCATTGCTCCACTAATCAAATTATTTGCAGTCCATGTTTTGAGACCTATTGTCTCCATTTTTGTTGCTGGTTGACTAATTGGTGATTCCCCAATTTCCTTCTTCGTAACTGTAATGTATCTGGTGTGGGGTTGGTGAATTTAGAGATTAAACTATCATCTGCTCGAATTTCATAATTTGATGTTTGAAATTTAATGTATAACTTTTTTCCCACAAGTCTAGTTATATTGGGTTACGGAGAAATAAACATTTACTGGAATATTGGTGTTGTTCTGCCAGGACATGAGGTGCTTAAGTCCTTCCAGCAGGACATATACCTATTATGTTCTATCTTTAAACATCAAATTAGCTGTACATGGAATATGACAAAACAATAGCAGCAACTTGAATATAGAATGAGTCACATTATCTGTACCCAATCTTTACTTAATAAATAATTAAAACTGGAACATTTTCAAGAACATTCATAATCACTAGAGCCTGGATTTGTATGCACTAAAAACATGTAAAATATGCATGAAGGCATGCACTAAAAATGACAAAAATATGCATTAAAAATAAAAGAATATGCACTTATCAAAGCCATTATTTTAATTCACTATATACACGTTTCATTCCTTTGCAAAATGATGAATCACAGTACATTACCAAGAGTTTCTCTGTAGTCAGGGGTTAAGGATTTTCTATTATTCACAGAATTGGCTTTTGAAAATGACCATTTCATGACCACGGTCATCACTGGGCAATACTTATACAGTTAGTGACCACTTGGAACATTCCTCTGACAAAAATGGTTTGATTCTACTTACATATGACTTGTTAACCAATTTAATTTTCTTCAATACTGGGTTTGAGTCCAATATCATATTGTGTTTAGTTTTAACTTATTTTTGCAGTTTTCTCAGGGACAGCATTTAGAGAAGGAAGATATTTGTGCAGGGATGCACCATGAGTTCCTAGACTGTTAATAGGGTCTGAAAGTGACAATTAATGTGGGATACCAGACATACAGTTTCACATTCGAATGCGCACATTACTTACAAACCTATGCAGTGCAACTTTGGTGACTTGAAATAGTAAGGTTATTGTAGTGCCAAGGTATGTCCAATGCACAGATTCATTAAATTTTTTGGTTTGTTCAGAAATATCAGTTAATTGATCATACATACGGTAAATAAATGCTGAAACATTCATATATCCTTGAATATGCACTAACGCTCAAACTATGCAGTTTTGAAAAATCCAGGCCCTTGTCATCAGGAGTTATTGGTTTAAATTTTAAAATACTTATTCTTTTCTCAGATGGTAATCCAAACTTTTTATACTGTAAAGAGAATGCAATCTCAAAGGCATCATATAGCCACAGTTCTTAAAAGCTTTGACTACTGTTTAAACCTGTGTTTCCCATATTCCTATTATGTCCACAAGGAAATATTAATATAACCATTTCTACAAATGTTTACCTCAATTGACATTAGTAGATTGAAGAATAAACTTTTGTTAGTACAGTTTGTTGAATGGAGAGAGAAAATCATGTACATGTATCATGTTTAATGGTAGCAAAACAGAAAAATGTAGGGTAATTCAGAAAGAAGCATCTTTCAGATTTTAATTCAAGAAATCATAAAATACATTTCACATGTTGCTGGACACAGGAAGTTTGAATTTGCATTTAGTGGCATAAAGCATTGCTGATTTTTTTTACAGAAATTGGAATGTATATACAGTGTTTTCTATGAACATGGTCAAGTATAAAAAGCAACTTCTGCTGTGGATTCAACAAACAGTCTGCTTGTCATTACACAATTAGCAAGAGGCACAAGTTGTTAACACATGCTGTTATGCAGCAGAGCCATAAAAGCATTGAAATAGAAAATTTATTCAGGGTGTTTAACATAATTAATACAGTACAGGTTCCCACCAGAATATCAAAAAACTTGGAGTCACTTATTGATGTGTTAGCTACAAATATGAACTATGATCAGCCAGCGCATGTAATGGAAATGGGTATCTCGGATCACAAGGCACAAATTCTAAAAGTATTAAGTCAGTCATTGAACAAAAGTAGAACAAAAATCAGTAAAAGGCATTTTAATGAAGAAAATCAAAAGCAATTTAAATATCTATTAAGTAAAGAAAATTGGCATGTCGTTTATGAAGAAAGGGATGTACATGCAACATTTTATAAGCTAATAGAAACAGTCCATCACAATTTTAATATAGCATTTCCACTGAAACAGGTTAGTATAAAGAACAAAAACCAAAAAGGGTGGGTGACCAAAGGTATAAAAGTGTCCTCAGAGAGTCAAGTTCCTATCAATGTTGGAAAAAAGGGGAAAGGTGTTAAGGGAAAACTTAAGTTATATAAATAAGTATAAAAAAAGTATACAGGAAAGTTATCAGGGTTGCGAAAAAACTGGAAAATTATAAATATATTCAAAGAGCAACGAACCAAAGTAAGGTAATCTGGGAAGTAATAAATAAGCAAACTGGGAAAAGAAATTTGTGCATAAACCAATTTGAATTGATGCATGAAGGTCAAAAACTCAAAGATCCAGTTAAAATAGCTGAATTGTTTAATACATATTTTGTTGAGGGTCCAAATAAACTAGTAAGAGATAAATATGACATAGGGGCTAGTAAAACAAGAGAAAGCAGTAAGGTTCAGAGATGCATGAATTCAGTATTCATTAAACCTATAAATGAGCAGGAACTGATAAGGACAGCAAAATGGCTGAAAAGCAAGCTCTCAGCAGGTCTAGATGAGATTCCTGATCTAGTAATCAAGTGTTGCGTAGAGGAAATAGCAATACCATTATTGAATATTTATAACACCTCTTTTGAGACAGGAGTTTTCCCAGATAAATTAAAAACAGCTAAAGTTAGGACCCTTCATAAAAAGGGATCCCAAGATGTGTTACAAAATTACAGACCAATTTCTATGCTATCAGCATTCTCCAAGATTTTGGAGAAGCTGATGTTCAATAGAATTAATAATTTTTTAGAGAAAAATAAAATTCTCACAGATACGCAAGATGATTTTAGGCGAGAAAAATCCACTGAATCTGCAGTTTGCTCCCTAGTTGAAAAAATTATTGCTGCTATTGAAAGGAAAGGGAAATCAATAGGTTTGTTCCTTGATCTAACGAAGGCATATGATGTCATTGATCATGATATACTACTGAGAAAGTTAGAGGAGTGTGGTATTAGAGGAATAGCCAATGCATGGTTTAAATCTTACCTATCGAATTGATCACCACAGGGATCTATATTGGGGCCACTTTTTTTCTTACTTTATGTAAATGATCTCCCATTATGTGTCCAGGAGGCTGAAGTGGTGTTATTTGCCGATGATACAAACCTGCTGCTAAAAGCCAATAATGACAGAGATCTTCAGGAAAAAGTAAACGGGGATATAAGGAAATTGACATATTGGTTTGAGGTAAATAGACTGCTATTAAACACAAAAAACTGTTGCTATGAGCTTTCATTCGAATCGTCATACAAATGTGCTAAAACCGCAAATAGAACTGGACAATGAAATCATAAAATATGAAGATCAAACTAAATTTCTGGGGATAATTATTATAGAAGATCTTAAATGGGGGACACATATAAATATGTTAACCAAGAAACTAAGTGTGGGCCGTTACATATTGAGTACATTGAAAAGGGTAACGAGTGTGCAAGTTCTTAGAAGTGCTTACTTTGCATACATTTATAGTCATATAAGGTATGGAATAATGTTCTGGGAGGCATCAACAGAATCTGAAAAAGTTTTTCGGTTGCAAAAGCGGGCCGTAATAATGACCAGCGAATCAAGTAGATCTCCATGCAGGGAACTGTTCAAACAGTTAAGGATTATGACTGCAGCAAGTATGTATATATTAGGAGTTATCCATCACATCAGACGAATAAGGCATCAGCTACCAGATAACCAAGAGATTCATTATCATAGTACAAGGCAGAAAGAAAATCCACATGTGCAATATTGCAGAATGAATCTAGCCAAAAACAGTGTAGGTAAATCATAATGGAATAAAACTGTACAATAGGCTACCACTTGATATAAAAAACATTGAAAATGTAAATCTGTTTAAGAAAAAACTCAAATTGCACCTATTAGAGAATACATTTTATTCGGTTATGGAATATGTAAATAGATAACTTTGGGAAGTCTGACTAATTAAGGCTGTATGGGTATGGTGTGTGTGTGTGTGTGTGTGTGTGACCTTTTATTTTATTGTTATATTCCTATTGTAACTTATAGATGATTCCATATCATGTATACATGATCTGAAGGATGAAATAAATGAATATGAATATAGTCGATCCAGTCCTAGAACCAGACTTATATAAATCAAACATTTCATATTCTGCATTAACCTCTTGAGCGATGGCCATTTAAACGTCCGCGAGCCGAGAACTGCTAGCATTTAAATTGTTAAATGCGCTTCGTATATACACAGCTGTATTTTGTGTAAATATTAAGTTATTTTAATGAAACAAAAACTGGTATAAAACTCGTTATTTGCAGTATAAATGTACGTCATCAGCAAAGTTGAGTTGTATTTACAAAACGTTGAAATGGCACAATTTTGTTTCACTGTGGTGAAAAGTCAACTTTGCTCTGTCGAACGCATCTAATATTAGTTCTCGGAAAGATACAGTAAAGAAACACCCATTGTATGTGTGGCTTATGTGTCAGCATACTGTGTAATAAATCGCTACTGCACGCGTGGTCTCTTGAGTCATGAGAATAGATCAACATTACAACTTTTGCTTACACGAGTTTCGTAACTGAGTAGAGTCCGTGTCTTTCTTTGTTGAAATACATACGTATTCTTTCCTGCTTGTAGCTGAAGGGAGAAGTGGTATAAAAAGGTGTTTTTGCACCAACTGGATATAACCATATACAATTGTTTGGGGATTTGGACAGCTCTCTAAATCCACACAGGACAATGACCGACCTTGACTACCGACTATAAATAACTCGCAGCCTAATTGAACCATACCACGTTGGGAGTTGAAAATCCAAAACCCCTGCACCCCTCAGACTTCAAGGAAAACATTATCCTAAAAGGATACCACCAACAGCAAAGAAGTCCCGGCCATTTCGAAAGTGTTTCATGTGCCGCAAGAAGGGAATTCGCGAATGTGGAGATGTACGTACCCTTGTGTGTTTATCTCTGTTTTGAGGTAAATCACTGCAGAACGAACATATTAAGGTAAGCCAATAAAGTATATAGACCTTACTAAAATGTTTCATAAAGGGAAAATTATAATAAGTTGAGTTGGATAAGGGATAAATTAGGGTTAAACGCTTAAACGCACAGGACGCCCATATCGCTCATCCGCCATTTTAAATGGAAGTGATTTCACGTCGATATCCCTCAAGAGGTTAAGGAGAGGCATCAGTGAAATTTTGTCAAAAATTATGAAGAAACCAATTTTTCATTTTTACTTTTTTCACTTCAAATTATGCCAGTGCCTTGCACTTTCAGAAACTACTGTCACTTACACCATTATCACCATTTAAAAGGCTGTTACACCATGATTTACATGCCCATATGCGGCTGGGTGTAGCTCCTGAAATGCATTCCATTACCCCATTGCAGCAAAATCGCATACAGTTTGGAATCTAAAATAAGAACAAATTAGAATCTTGTTGCTTCACTGTTAATAGCTTCAATTTTTACTTAATTTACAGTTTGGAAGTTTAAATCATGCGGTCAGATTTAGTGCTGATGGGTGTAAACAGAGATGTCTTGTGGGATTTTCTGCAAACACTTACCCTGGTAAAACAGTGCTAAAGTATGGCAAAATGTTTGTCTGTGTACACGTGTTAGCCATTTTATACAAGAATACTTGTGTGTGAAAAGAAATTGGAAATTGCAGTGACTTCAGCTATTATTACATTCAATATGGGTTGTGAGGGTACTCTCTATGATCACAGCTAATAAGGTAAGTCCAGTCAATAAAAGAATTATATTTGGCGTCAATTAAGAAGGGGATTGACAGATGTTAAGCAGGTGGTGGAAAAGCATAAATGAACGGCAGGGGATGGATGCGTCTTAGCAGTGGTCATAGCAACAAAAAGGACCAATTAGAGCTACGGCGTTTCCATAGAAATGCTGCACACAAGGACCCTGTTGCCGATATATAGCACACAATAACACGTGATTAGCGTGTGGCTGATGAGGAACCCAGCAGTAACATAAACTGCTTTTGCTATGTTATGCTATCGGTGCATATAAACAAATAGTGCTGCAGCCCAAGCTTGCAATGCAATGCTTGCATCAGTTAAGAGATTACCTGTGTGTTGAGAAGTTTGTTTGGATTATTCTATAGAGGGTTATTTGCCTTGTGTTTACGTGTGTCTGAGTCTGTGTTGCATATTCTATCCTTTGAAAGTAGATTCAATATTGTACTGTTGTCTTTGCATACCAATTTAAATAATATGTGCTCAACATTCCAGGTACAATCCAATCTTCTTCGTACACATAATCATACTGCGCTCTCCACGTGGTCGCAATAAGCAACAATGTCATTTCTCCCTCACTGTGGACCGTCAATCTCTTTCTTGGTTGGTGCTGACATTAGTAATGTTAGGGATGAGGGAAGATCAAAGCAGAGTGCACTAAGTACATTAAATACATTCAAATCAACAAAACAACAATTAAGAGCAGCAAAACTTAAAGAACAAGCTAAACAGCTGAAGGACGTTCATATGGTCCAGGAGAGTTCTAAAACACTATCTATATTGTGTCAAACACTTAAAACTTGAGTAATTTTTCTTTGGTTTCTATTTTTTTTAAACATTTTTTCACAGTTTTTAATCTTCAATCTTCTAGTGCAATTCTAATAGGTTTATTTGAAGTTTTGCATATATATTCTTAGACAGTTGCTTAAAAAATCTTGGTATTTTAAGTGCTCTAGATGGAGCAGTTTATCTGTTATTGAATTTTGATTTTGAAAATTATTAATAACCTGAAGAAAAATGGCCATCAATGTAATCAATTATTTTCTCCAAAACTGTTTGACAGAGTCAAATAAGAATACCAGGTTTTGTAGACATAATCAAAAGTATCCTATAGCTACGGTTTACTTTATTTATAACGATTGGACCTCGTCTTTCTGAATTGGATCAACTGCTGGAATCTGGCAGGCGGTCGGCAGAGGTAGTCTCTTATTGTAAAGGAAAAATGACTGCAGAGCAACATCCTTTCGAGCCTGTCTGGAACACTTTGGAGGATTAGGTGATTGAATCAACAGCATACCTCAAATACTTGGCTGTAGAAGAGAAAAGGACTAGAAGAAAAAAAGGAGCATTTATCGTCTAAAAGGAAAGAAATTCAAGGAATTTCTGTGGATTTCTGTGATATCAAAAATGTCTAATGCTAATATTTCTTGAACTGTAACCATACAGCCAGAAAATATTTGACTGTAGAAGAAAAAAGGACTATCGTATAAAAGGAAAACAATTCATGGAGCACATCATTTTTTTTTCGATCATGGTCACATAATAGATGAGTCTCATCCTTTCCTACATCTACATTTCCAATTAACAGCTTTAGCGACTTTGTGAAGATGCCTGCTTAACTGAGTTATTGGGCATTTAAAAGACAGTGTTTTCCAATAATTTTCAGTGGCTAAATAATATATGGAAAGCTAGTAGTGTAAGTTTAACTATATATATAAATATAAAATTTTCATGATTGGTGGAACGTATGCTTTTCAGTTTAAAAGACAAAGTTTGTTCCCCAGAATGCTAGCTTAGCGAGTGACACACCATAATCAGTGACTCCTAGGAGAAATGAATTAATGTTACTGTTTTATCTTTAATTTTATGGTGTTTCTCATCCTTTCCTACATCTTCTGATTAACAGCTTTACCGATGTTGTAAAGATGTCCATTTAAAAGACAGTTTGTTACCCAGAATGCTAGCTTAACAAGTGAAGCACCATAATCAGTGACTCCTAGGAGAAATGAATTAATGTTACTGTTTTATCTTTAATTTTATGGTGTTTCTCATCCTTTCCTAATCTTCTGATTAGCAGCTTTAGCGATGTTGTAAAGATGTCCGTTTAACTGAGAGGTATTGGGCATTTAAAAGACAGTGTTTTCCAATAATTTTCAATGGCTAAATATTATATGGAAAGATAGTAATGTAAGCTTAACTGTTTTATATATAATAAGATTTCATGATTGGTGGAACATATGTTTTTCAGTTTAAAAGACAGTTTGTTACTCAGAATTCTAGCTTAACAAGTGACACACCATAATCAGTGACTCAATGTTACTGTTTTATCTTTAATTTTATGGTGTTTCTCATCCTTTCCTACATCTTCTGATTAGCAGCTTTACCGATGTTGTAAAGATGTTCGTTTAACTGAGATATTGGGCATTTAAAAGACAGTGTTTTCCAATAATTTTCAATGGCTAAATAATATATGGAAAGCTAGTAATGTAAGCTTAACTATTTTATATATAATACGATTTCATGATTGGTGGAACATATGTTTTTCAATTTAAAAGACAAAGTTTGTTACCCAGAATGCTAGCTTAACAAGTGAGACACCATAATCAGTGACTCCTAGGAGAAGTGAATTAATGTTACTGTTTTATCTTTAATTTTATGGTGTTTCTCATCCTTTCCTACATCTTCTGATTAGCAGCTTTACCGATGTTGTAAAGATGTTCGTTTAACTGAGGTATTGGGCATTTAAAAGACAGTGTTTTCCAATAATTTTCAATGGCTAAATAATATATGGAAAGCTAGTAATGTAAGCTTAACTATTTTATATATAATACGATTTCATGATTGGTGGAACATATGTTTTTCAATTTAAAAGACAAAGTTTGTTACCCAGAATGCTAGCTTAACAAGTGAGACACCATAATCAGTGACTCCCATGTAGTCTCCACTCTTTTGGAACAGCCATAAGATCGTGTCTGTTTTCTTTCTAGTCATTTTGCATATGTTCACTAAGAATGCACTAGACAACTTTTTTTTTTTAGGGTTCCCCAGGGCTAGGGAGTCTTTATTTTTCCAACCTCTCCATTTCTCTATAAATTCTTAACCCCTAACATGCTGACCTGTCATGGCATGTAATACGTCCTCTGATTGGTGATCAGAGGATATGGTCGGTGAATTTATTTTGATAACTCTCCCGGTCAGGTCGGTGAGACCCGTAAACCAACGACAGGTGTGGTCCTCCAGACATTCTGGGGGTTGTGAGAGAGCAATGTAACCGCCAAAACATAAAAATATGGTGCTCTCTAAAAAGTGGTTACTATTACTGCTATTGCTCTCTTCAATATCAGTGAAAAATATTGGAGAGCAAGAGGATTAATGACTTCATTGTCAGAAATCCAGCATTAGCTAACAACAACTTTATTTATAACATTGTTTTATATGAAGCATTTCTTATACTACACTAAAACTGCAGCAAAAACCTAATGAATATTTTGTTTTGTCAAAACTATCTTACATAGAAAAGTGAAATTTGATGGACCTGGTAGATATGCATACAGATTTTCACACCATTGTGACAAAATTGTGGATTTTAGACATTTTCACAGATGCCTCCCCTTAACCTCATGTTGGTGTCAGATGTGGGGCACAAACAGATCATGATTATGTACATGCAGAAGGGAGATGAATGACTCCACACACAATGAAACAGGAGGTACTATGTCCTCTAGGCTTACTAATTTATATTAAACAAAAGTTTTGAACTATGTTTCTTGGACACTAACAGATAATTAAGCACACTTACTGTACTTGTTATGTTGTGCATTGATTTCCAGCATATTGTGGACTAGTTAACATTTCCATGTGTTTACTTCAGGTTGGGTTCTAAGAATGAAGTAATTATAGGAACCAGCTTAATTACTTTTAGCAAGAAATAGATTACTGTTTTAATGTAACAGTGTGCTCTTGTTAAAGCCTCAATGTCCATAAAATTTAAAACTTTCCTGAATCCAGTGACAGTCAGAATGTATTGATATTTTTTAGGTTATTTAATATGAAAAACTGAAATTTATTCCTTTTTGAATAACCCCATATATTCCACTTGCAATATACAAAGTGATATAATATTGTTATATCACTTTGCATGTGTTAAGTGGAATAATTTGTGCTCCAAAAACCAGCAAAGTAAGTGGGAGTTGAAAAACCGATGATATTGAAGGTGATTGTCCTCAAAATGTGTCCGGATAAAAATTAAGTTAAGTGAAACTAAAAGTGTCTATAGATCGACTCAAATACTTCTACAAAATAACCCCATATATTAATTAAGGAAAATGAAGCTATTAACAGTGAAGCAACAAGATTCTAAAGTAAGAACAAATTAGAAACTAAAAACTTCACTTATCTTAGTAATGTTTGAAAAAATAGCTTGCAAACATTACTAAAATAAGTGAAGTTTTTAGTTTCTAATTTGTTCTTACTTTAGAACCCCATATATGTTCATTATGAAAATTCTTCTCTCACACCAATACACTATATGATGGGAGTAGGAGAAAATTTTACATTGTAATACATGAAATACAATTAGTTATAAATAAAGCAACATTCTTTTTCTACTCCCTGACATTGGAAGTTGATATTAGGGCTTGTTGACATGTTTACAGTTCACTTATACTTGGATCTTTATGGTAATCATAAATATTAAATATAACATTGATTTATACATTTGGCAGTAAAAGAGCACTTTAAAAAGTGTTGCAATACTTTTGGTACTCTTTCTACAAGGTTTGAAACCATTTGCACTTCAAAAATATTTTACATATGCAAGCATACATACAAGGTAACACTTTTACATTACAGTTTCAGGAACCACTAAACACAGGATGATCTTGTGCAACAATTCATGCCATGGTTTGGTTTAATATTACCCTTTTCTTTAAACTCCTGCTACTGTATTTAAAAAATAGGAGATGTAGTAAAAAGGGCAGAAAACCTACAATGGAAATGGGATGGACACACACATCATGCATGGATCAACAGAAATGGGCACATCACATCTCAATGAGCGACCTGCGTGAAGGCTGAAGAAAGGTGGGATGCCAAAGGATCAGATGGGCAGAATTTTACAAGGATAGGACACAAAGATTTTCAAGACACCCCTTCCATTTACATTTAAAATTTTTTTGAAAATTCTGATCTTATGAAAAATGACATGATTTTGATTAAAATATACATTTAACACTGGGAACACACGAGTGTTTATTTTACATGCATTTTAGGCACATTATATATGCACAGCTTGGCTTAATCAAGGATCTAATGGAACTGCACACATGCTCAGCGCATGAAAGTAAAGTTAGTGTAAACATGCTCTTAGCAGTAGGTCTGGGTCCATCAGATGGTTAGATGCTGGCCTACTAATCCCAGGGTCATGGGTTCAAATCCAGCCCTGACCAATGGTTTTTAAGTGTGCTTAAAAATGATAGCTGCATGTCAGTAGGTTTACTGGCATGTAAAAAAACTCCTGGGAGACAAAATTCTACCATACCAGCGAT
Organism: Tenodera sinensis; assembly: GCA_030765045.1. NCBI lineage: Eukaryota > Metazoa > Arthropoda > Insecta > Mantodea > Mantidae > Tenodera > Tenodera sinensis. The sequence continues at coordinate 199,784,310 of CM060961.1, forward strand.
GCTGATGTGATTCTGGGAATTGACAGTGCTGTTAAAACAAAAAAATAAAGAGGTAAATAATAATGCATCTTAGCAGGGAGCAGAACTGAAATGCTAGAATGTACCTCATCTAGGAGTATGCACACTCAACTCACTAGCATAACAATTGAAGAAGCAGAACACTTCACATAATCAGGGCGTTTATTTCGTGTTCTGCTTCTCCAAGTGTCTCTCCAATTGCAACAATAGATAACATTAATCAGTGAGACTAACTTGTCCTATATTAATGGGATAAGGTTATGATGTATACTATAAAAAACGCATGCACACAAAAGAAAAGAAATACAGTTTCATAGAATAAAGTTGCAATGATACTATTTCCAGCATTTACTACAGAAAATGAACCAAAACAGAAGGTAATAGGCAAGTATTACTCAGGACACAGAGCATTGTGTTAGTTTACTTTCAGCCAATGAAGAATATACACACACTCTGCATTATTAGTGTAGAGGGTACACATGTACACACGATATGAGCATTGCCAATTCATGTGCATATGTAAATGTACTGAATATGCGCACTTCATAGCTTCTGAGTGTTCATATTTTATTTTGAACCGGAACTTTACTAACACCTACATAATAAGAGAGAGCATCCTTATATCGATTGTCATATCTATTAACATTAACACTATCTTCAAAATGAACATCTTGAAGTCCTGTGAGTGACAGTATGTCTCCAAAAACTATACCTATCCATCCCACTCACATACAAAATTGTGTAACACTTTTGGAAAAAAAAAAAGGTTCATTAAATGAAGAAGCTGACATTCAAAAAAATGTTAAAACTTGTCACTATCATCATGGAGTCAAGGATACAATGAGTCAAAATTATCATGCAAATGCTTCTTGTTCATTAGATGCACCCACCATCACCTTCCTTTTTTCCTTCTCTTTAATACAAGACAGGCAAGACACACTAGAGCAACAACCACATCAGATTCCATCTTTGAGAACTGATGGACGATAGAATGCGAGCATCTCAGCTACGTGTTTAGATTCAAAATGCATGCGAATATTATGTGCGAAAAACGGATGTAAAGATTATGCTCATGTGTCCTCAGGGTAAGATATTTTCATGACAAATGAAATAATCTTAAATTTTCTGGGGAATGTCCTAAGAATTCCTCCTCATTCTGGGTGGCTTTTTGCATAACTGACCCACAACAGATAGACAAAATCTTGTTAAACAAAAAGTGTAAAACCCACTAAAACACAATTTATGTCAAATACATTAATTTTTAATTTGTGGAGTGAACTATTTCCAGGATATTCCTTGTTATCTGTCTGAATTTTCCAATTCTAACACTTTTCTCAAATGGGAAGTTTGCAAAGAGGATTTCAAAGGCATCACACAGCGGCCAGCTGTGCTTTTAAAAGATTTAACTATCTCTTATAGGCTAATGTATTCCCATTTTAACCATAAGACAATTTCTGTAAATATTTGTCTCGATTAACAAGAAGTACAGGAATGAGTGTTTGTAAGAATAGTTCGTACAAGAGTGCAATACGTCATATTTTTAAAAAATTAAAACCTGCAGTATATTTTTAATAAATATTGCTCACTGATCTATAAAACACTTAATGAGGAAGATAATAAAAACAATTCACAGATCATTTAAGTATTCTAAAGTACAAATTGAAATATAAAAGCTGTATAGAGTCTGTATACCATAGCCTTTTTTCTTGCATGGCATGCAAGCATGTCTGGTAACATCACAGCAACTCCACCAGCAGCAAAAGCTGAGCTCCTATACAATCAATCCTTTCTAGACACACTTGGATTTCAAAATTTAAAAGTAAAACCCTATTATTATTTGGATTAAATCTTTACACCAGTGGTGCACAAGGATAGTTGCACCCTGACCTGCAGCCGTTGAAGAGCAAATCTTGCTACCTTATGTTGCTACCCCAATCTCAACTACATCTGCTGCCCTGTAAACCCCACATCCCATCATTACAGTGGTTAAGTCCTGATATTCGTGATGGACAATGTGGCGTCTGGGTAGGTTTTCTCCAGGTTCTCATGCCACTCATTCCAACTACTCCATCATCACCTTTCCATTCATCCATTTCGCCTACATTTCATATCCTCTTCCTCTATCTCGTACTTGGTGCTGGGCTGACCACCCGCTTCCAGGTCTTTACTCTGTCCGGTCCATAGATTCCTGCTTTCCCTGACAGGCGTCTGACCCTAGGCACTGGCTTGCAAGTCCTAAGGGGTGTAAGTCCTACATAACAGGAGGGTAATCAGGTAAAGAAGTAGTCCTGATAAGGGCAGGTACATGTATGACACACCTTGGGTTGTCCTCAAGGTCAAGTGAGCGAATAAGAGAGTAGAGGTTAAGGGACAATCGACAGCTAGGTCATTTGGGCCCAATTAAGGTCCATAATGATGTTTGGTGAAACTCAACATATGACTTTAAAACAGATTTAAGTCATATAAGTATTAATGAAGGTTGGTGAAACTGAACATTTGCACAGTGTGATCCAATGTGAAACATGCTACCTCTCATTATCTTGCCATCATGTGACATAGCACATTCAGATTTTCTCACACAATTACCAAATTTACATTTGAGTAGGTGTTAAAAACATAATGTATTGATAGTTTATTACCATGAGTTGGAATTTTAAACACTAAACATCAGCAGGGTCTAGTGCCGGCTGATGTTGGGAACAAGTCATCTTCGAAACACGTTCAGATACTTTTGAACTTAGTGACGTTAAGTGTTTCAAATTTCAACTCATTCTTTATAAATAACCCATTTCTTTTTTCTGACCTATATGCAACTCAAACCAGTATGACAAACAGTGTGGCATAAGATCATCCCAAAGTTTAATGTTGGGTGTTTGCTCCTTATTTACCAAGTCATTAAGTTCAAAATATGGAGGAAAAAAAAAAAAAAAAAAAAAAAAAAAAAAAAAAAAAAAAAAGAAGAGGACTTGGTTGTATGTAGAACAATAAAACGGCTTAAGTACTGAATCAAACTGTAACATAGATGAACATATATAACACTTATGTACAGATTATGGATCAGTGATAAAGTAAAATTAAAATGTAATCTTCAGGGAATGTGATAGGACAGCTGAAAGAATGCTGCCCTTTACAAAGTGCAATATCAACATAATGCCTGTCAGGCTCAACACATTACACTTATAGTACTGTCTTAAATGTTCTGTGGATGAGAACCTTTTTGGTTGTGTAACCTCTGAAGATTATTCTAAAACCAAATTTTGAACCTCACAGCACTTAAGTTTCTCTGTGGTGATTCAGCACGCATTATATCAGTTTTAAAATAGCTTTCCTACAGCTGCCTGTTTTGCAGCATCCATTCATTCCTGCATACACACATGCGAGCACACATGTATAACAACATATAAATATTTTCCCCCAATAAAAATATTACTCCATCTATTTTCCCCCAACTGAACACTTTCGACAATGCTTTAAAACCTCTACCTGAGCACATCACAAGGGATCTTCAACAAATGCACAATATTTCATGCAGATGCTTTCACCTTTTATTGAGTTTTCTTTTTCTTGCTACCTTTTTAGGCTCTAGCCACCATTCATCATCTTCAGATTCTTGTGTTTCATCCTCCTCCTCAGAACTTGCACCATCTTTGCACTTGCTGAAACACAAACACTCTCATAACATTGCAATAACAATGAGGAAATAATAGTGCCATGACTAATATATTCAGAGTACAAAAAAGGGTAATTAGAACAAGATGAATCTATATGTAAATCAGGGTGCTAGGGGTATCAGTGTAGATTTTGTGTGATGGTAGATTCAAACGTGGTGAACAAAGATGTCCAACAGTATTATCTATCATGAAAGTTAAGGGAGACAATAAACATTATTGAACACATTAGCTGCACCATCTGGCAACAGAGTAGGATTGACGGGGTAAATGTTTTGTTTACTAATGTGACTACTGCTGTCATGCAGGCATTCACACCTAAGACGAGTGAAAGTCTAAACCGGGACAGCCCTAGAAAACTGATTTTGCATATGTCTGTATTTGTTATCAGCTTCAAGTAACAAAAGGTAGCATTCTTTCAAGTTTTCTCTGCAGTATTCACAAAACATGAGCAGGAAGTTTTTAGTGTGAACATTCCTGAACTTCTGCTTTGCATGCTTGCCAAGTCCATGAATTTAATCCAATGGAATCCAATTGCAATCCAATTATTTAATATCATTTTAATGCTAAACGACTCATCTTAGGAACAAATGGAAAAGACACAAATAACTCATTTAAAGCTCTACCTCTCTGTGCTAATTGGAATAAACAATAAAGGAGTGGTGACATATTGACAATCATTCAGCCAATTTTATTTTTTATTTTTGCAGCCATGCACTATAGAGGAAAATGGTAGAGGGAGTTATGTTTCATCTATCAAGATGATGAAACTTCATTTAAGCGCAAGGTGAAACATCTGCTATTGCAACATTGTTTTTACTCAGTTGAAGAGTTTGTAAATCCTTTTCCGTGAACCCCTTCTGGGTGTGCAATTTATTATACTTGTTAAAATACTTAAGAAATGATGTTAATATTTTGTATATTTTGATATATCCAATATCGTGTATTTGATCTAAGGATGAATAAATTTGATTGATGTCTGTGCACTAATACTTTTTTTTTTTTTTTTTTTTTTTACGTTAATGTCCTCCAACATTGTCATATCGGACGAATGAATGAAATGAAATGGGTGAAATGATGCTCAAATGAGCCCGAGGTCCATGGAGGTTTAAGTTACCCGACATTCGTCTTTTCAGGGTAGGGAAAACCTCGGAAAAAAACCTTACCCGGATAACTTACCCTAAGCGAGATTCGAACTCGCAACCTCTTGAACGTGAGGCAGAAACGCTAACCATCACGCTACCGAGGCGGGCTGTGTGCTAATACCCTAACATCTTGTATGCATATACATAACTGTAAAGAATTGGATAATGTATAGCATTGACTAAAACCCAATTTTCATCACAAATACTTATGTTAGGGAATGTTGGATGCTTTGATAAATAACATCAGTACATGTTTAAGAGGAGGAATCAGGTCTGAAAAATTCAATGCCATAGCTGGGATTTGAACCACGGATCTTCAGCTTGTCGAGTGGCTGCTCTAACCACTAAGCTACCATGCAGAAACTTGCCAGCATGACGTTAAATTCCCCAACTGATTCGTACTTTCCCGGTAGACCTCAAGGGAATCTCACATAAGAGATAAATACCCCAAGGGCGACTTACAATTTTAAGTATCTTATGTTCCATGTTTAAGTAATCTTCAGATGGTAATAATTATTTATTTATGCAATGTTTGTCCGCACATGGCTTTTGTGTTTAAAAACACCAGCAGTAAGTTTGTTGGCATAAATAATAATTAACATCAGTACATATTTATTGTTTTAAGATTATATTGCCTCCTGAAATTCTTAAAAACATGTAAATAAGCTTTTTTTCAAACCTTGTTAGGAAGCAGACGATCTATAGCGATGGCACATAGAAGGGACATAAGCAAGGTAGGGGAAGGGGTATTGCCAACATATGAAACATGCAGGATGGTGTGAACAAAGGAAATAAGATCTATGTATTTCTACAACATGGTGTGCAATGGTGTAACCACAACCTGCTGAGCTTCCCATAAGCTTTTTGGGACAGGGAAGATAATAGTCGGTGACTGCTGGAGAGCTTATGACACTCTGGATCATGAGGGTTTTGTTCACCTCAAAGTTAACCATTTGCTGGACTTTGTGTCAACCGGGAGGAGCGGCTACACACAGATGGAAAACCTGAGGAAAATGAGTGTACTGGACATTCCTGTGCACACAAATACAATTGAGAGCACACAGAAAACTGTAAAGTATTCCCTGCTTTGGCCGAACGAAGGACCATTTTGAAGGCTACTTAGCAGAACACATTTTTTAAAATACATGCATCGAAGGAGGGAGTGAATGCATTGCTTCATAAAGGCAGCAGCTGACCCGTGTCCATCACCACAGTAAAAGGTACAACTATATCCTATTCTCCACAGAACCCTGTCATCCTGCTCATTTGTACATACCCTATTATTGTGTCATTGCGTCGTTTATGTTTAAAATGTTTTCTGCACAATACCAAGTGCTTCTGTGTTGAGTGCCAATGTTGGCAACATCCGGACAGGAGAGGGAAGGGATGCAATAGAAAGGAAAGCTCCCATGATGTCTTGAGTGAAATGCATATGCATAATTTTGTCACTTTCTGCACCTTGCCTCAATGAAGTGTGTTTACAGATCTTTACATAAATAGAATATATATTTTCTTCTTTCTTGGCACTTTGAAAACAGTGCTGTAATAATCAATTTAAACCAAGAAGGTGAGTCGATTAATGACACTACACAACACTTACTTATTATTTATCAGAACATGTTTCGGAGGCTTTCCTCCATTGTCAACCGGACATTGACTGGTTCTCTCTGGTACGGATGGCGATGTTTCCTCTGAGGTGGTGGTGGTTCAAGGACGTTGCTGAAGATATTCTTCTCAGGATGTGGGGTACCAACTGAAACTCCTCAAACATGTAACAGGAAAACAAGAGCTATCCACGTGGGAAAAAAATCATTTTGAGAAAGAGAAACAGAGTATTCAATTTTGACATCCCCAAAAAGGATATCTTCAGTAAGTTCCTTGAACCACCACCAGAGGAGACATCAGAAGAAACATCACCATCCACACCAGGGAGAACCAGTCGATGTCTGGTTGATAATGGAGGAAAGTCAGCCTCCGAAACATGTTCCAGTAAATAATAAGTGTTGTGTAGTGTTATTAATCAACTCACCTTTTTGGTTAAAAATAGAATACATATTACAGAGCTTTTGAATCGGTTCTTCACGGCTGCACAGCCTTTTGCCTGAGTAAGTTTGAAGTTGCCGCAGCTGCGTCTGTAGCAACAAAAATTCCCCGCAAAAGGATGCTCCTGCTTGCCACCACTATGCTGCCCCCACTTCTCCCCATAGACACGTATTCAGTTAGTGATTGTTCGTCACCATGTACAGGCGACTGACCTTGGTGCAGCGTATTTTTATTGGTAAAACTTATTATAAATATGAATCTGCATGTCATGTTCGCATAGAGTATATTCAGAAGTTCCCTGGTGAAGTCCCTCCGTCCAGACGTGGAATTCACAACATTGTGAACAAATTCGAAAGCACTGGTTCTGTGGCAAACAAAAAACCCAAGCGTAAACATACAGTTTTAACAGAAGAAAAACTTGAAATAGGTGCAAGTCTTGAATGTACACCTACAAAATCACTCCCAAAATTAGCACAACAGGTGGGGGTTTAAGTGACTTCTGCACACAGCAACAAAATTATTAAAACTGAAACCTTATAAGTGTACACATGTCCAGTGCTTAAAACAAGGCGATCCCATAGCGCAAATGCGTTATTGTGAATGGTTTCTTTCATCAGTGAATGATGGTTTAATCGATCCACAGCTTCTGTTCTTTTCAGATGAGGCATGGTTTCATCTAAATGGTCATGTGAACACTCATAACAGTCGGTATTGGGCATCTCAAAATCCACATCGCGTTCAGGAAATCCCTCATTATCATCAGAAAGTTGGAGTTTGGTGTGCTGTTAGTGCTATATTGCTCGCAAAAGTTAAAAGCATGTGAACGCTGGCCAATGCTCAAGCGGAGCGCTGTTGCCATGCGTAGTGCGTGTACCAGCAGAGGTTCTGCATATAAGGCGCATGAGATTCGTGTACCACATTTGGCAGCGCTGGTGGGAGGGGCAAGCGTAGGATTCGCTGGAGTCTGCTGTACAGCCCACCTCCATATGCCTTTAACTTTTGCGAAGATTATAGACGCATAATTGGTCCAATATTTTAGGACCAGACTGTAAATAGAGGTACCAAAATGACATTTTGACCTCATTTTTTCATGAACTGACAGAAGAGAAATCATATGGCTGGTTTCAACAAGATTCTGATACAGTCGAGGACTCCATGGATAAAATTAGGGAAGTGTTTGAAGATAGAGTGATTACTGCTGGTGTATGGCCCTCTCGCTCCCCTGATCTAACAGTGTGTGATTTTTACTTGTGGGGTAACCTGAAAGACAAAGTTTACAAGAAAAATCCTCACACATTGGAAGAACTAAAACAAAACAGAAATGAAATCAGAGACATTACAGTGGCCCAACTAAATTGTGTGAATCAGAATGTGTGTTTCCCGATATAATGCCTGTATAATGGAGGAGGGACGACATTTCCAGCATTTTCTATAAGGTAAGAGTTTTACATGTTTGATGTGCGGCTTGTTAGTAGTGGCAAACCCAGCCCCACAACTTCAAACTTGCATAGGCAAAAGGCCGTGCAGCGGTGAAGAACCGATTCAAAAGCCCTGTGTCAACTATTGTTCCTATAGGTGTATTCCTAATACTTGTGCAATAAAACAGCGCAATACAGTGTTAAGAGTGCGAGAAAATTAACTTTAAGTGTTTCAGTCAATAGGCTAAATTACCCAAAGAACTTTTTAAAAAATTTTAAAATATTGACAATACCTGTAGATATATACACACTCATGAAATTTTATTAAATGCCAATATAGACAATTTTGATAAAAGCTCTGAAATTCATATTCACTACACCAGGAAAAGCTCACACCTGCATGTTACCTTTCACTGAAAAAGGCTATATGTGCTCAGCATCAAGTACATTAATATACAAATTTATAACAAACTCCCCTGTGAGATAAAACGTATTACATCACTTTGAAAATTTACAGGACCCTAAAATTGTATTTGCTGAACAAATATTATTCCATAGAGAAGTACATGCATGATATAAGGGTGTAAATTTTGTTATAATTAAAAAAGAATATTTTACATGTATATATCTGTAGATTGCATGTAGTAGAAAAAAGAAAAAGGATTAAGGCTGGTTCACAACCATCCAGCAACAGTAACCACAACAGCAATGAATGTTTTGGTTTACAACAGTCTTGCAACCAGAATGGCAAAACACACTATCGATCAGCTAATTGATAGAAAGTGGAGTACAATAATGCACATTGGGAATTCATTTGTTTCTAACTGACCAATAATACAGCGTGTCCGCAAAGTTATGGTGCAGATTTGACCAGTTACAGAAAAGCAACGAAACAATATAGAAAACTGAAACCTTTACCAAATGAAAGGAAAACTCTTAAGTTTGCTTCCTGTTCAGAACATTTCAATGTGGCTTGCTTAGGGTTGTTACTCAATATAGGCACATGAATGTTCATAAGCAGACATCCTTACATTATGACGAACACACAGAATGTGGCCTTCTCTCTCAACAGGAGTCCTTGTTGACCTTATTAACCATCTGTATAGCAAAATTAAATTGTTTGGGTCTCTGATAGACTGTAACAATTGCAGTAAAGTGGAGACGTTTCTTTGAAACTTCATTAGACCTCTCCCGAATAGCTTCCTATAGTTCATGGCTAGCCAAACATCTTTGGTGCAGTTTCTTCAGCTGCTTATCCCTCCGGTTAAAATGGTGGTTACATACATGCGACGATATTGAAATTCAGCAAGCCACAGGACACACCGAAATTAAATTTCCTTTCCATTGCCCACATCCTGTATAAGATGACGTGATTTGCTTCATTGCTATGTTGTGCCATTACTTGCTTGCACACAACAGTGAAAATCATGCTACATATATTCTTTGAGATAATTTTTAATGTAGCACATATTTTATCCTTTGGCTTGCTTTCGTTTAGCCATTATAAAAGTCAATACCCGGTCTGGGTCACTCAGTTGTTTAGACTCTGGCCTACTGATCCCAGGGCCAGGGGTTCAAATCGGGCCCAGACTGATGGTTTTTAAGTGTGCTTAAAAAGACAGCTCCATGTCAGTAGATTTACTGGCATGTAAAAGAACAAAATTCTGGCATACCGACGACGCTGATGTGACCCTGGCAATTGACAGTGTCGTTAAACAACAAAATAAAAGTTCATAACTGCACCATGACTTTACAGACACACTGTATCTTTTTCTAGCTTGCAACTAAAGAGATTTCTAATGGCTATTTCATGACATGGCCACCTTAAATAATTTCTATAGTGAGAAGTCTAATACGCACAATATGAATCTAACATGCCGTGCTCGGTAACAGGAATGCAAAGTTAAAACTTGGCCAAGTCTTCTTTTCCATTCCAGGACTTGGGAAAGCTTTCTGTCAGCTGTGAACACTTCGAGTAATTCTGGTTATTATTACCTTTGCCAGTGGTTGTGAACCAGGTCTTTAATCTGAAACTTATAATGTGAAATTATATTGATACATCTAATAACATGTACTCCTGTGGACAAAAAAATGAGTCATGTCTGGAACATATACATACATGCATACGTGCTTACATACATACACACATACATGCCAGATAGAAAGACAGTCAGACATACCTACTTGTTGAAAACTGCAAGCTATTTGGTATTCGTGGAGTTGTTCTCTGTTGTTAAAGTAGCCTGGCATTCCAGACATGACTCATTTATTTATGTCCATAGGAATACAAGATGTAACCAGACTAGAAATAAATTAAACTGAATTGATTAGATTAGATTGCGTTACTTGCCCAATTAAATTTGAGCCAAATATCTGATGCCTTACGTTCAACTGACTTTCTCTACTTTTCTACAAACCTTCTTACAAAAGCTTATTCTTCTATACACTTCTAAATTAAGATCTACTTTCATGACACATTTGTTGTGGATAGATGCAGTGCTCTAAAGTAATGGTCTGATTTCTAAAGACCAAGTCACTGTGTCATGGTTTTGAAATTCATTATTATTCTTACAACACTGCACATACATTCACTAACACTTCATTACAACTACTATACTGACTGTTTACTGTTAGGGGAATGAAGGGGAGAGGAGAGACATTCCATGTAGTGTAACTCAAGTTTTGTAAACTCCTGCAAAAACATTGTTCTGCTGGTTGCGTGCCAACTTACCTCCAACGTTATCGTGCTATGTTTACGCACTGCTAATTTCTATTAGTTTCAGTTGTAAAATAGTGCAAGTCACTAGTTTTATGTTGGAAGGAATGAAAAAAGTAGTGCAGAAGTAGATAAACCCCTGCCTAGGAATGCTGTGAAGTCTCCTACGATATTGTGGTTGCAGAACAGAGGGGTTCAGAGTGACAGTTCTATGCACAAAACAGAACTTTATAGAATGATTGAAACAAACAAACCTAAAGAGGTTCTTAAAGTGGACACACTTTTGATTTTATTGGGCCACATTGTCGTTTGCTTGTCCCCATACATGTGTGATCTCAATCCCCTAGAACTAGCTTGGGCCAAGGTAAAATGAATACTTAAATGTAACAGGTGACTTGTCCTTGCAGAAATTGCACGATATAATGCTTATCACTTAAGAATGAAACAAACTGGCAGTGTTTTGAAAAATATGGAAAAGGTAGAAAATGATCAGTGGGAGACAACGGAGTAGTTGAAAACATTGTTACGTTTTATTAGCTAACCATAGTGCATGAACTGAAAACATATAAGTTCCACTATTTTGAGGACTTCTTTGCTTTAATCTAGTGTGAATGCACATTCCAAGGTTGGCACTACTATTGTAAGCATGACTAGAAGCATAATTCCAGCTCCAGATATTGCTGGTACCTGGAATTATTTACTGATATACTGGCTGGCTGCATTCCTGCCAGGGACCATGAGCTGGTGAACAAATTGCATGCCATTATCACCATCACAGGAATGTCATTCAAAATTCCAAAGTGAAATGCCTGTCTTTAAGAAGTCAACATTTTCGAAGTACTACTACCATCATTATTCGTCAAAATGTTTTCCTTACAATATTTTCTGATTTTAGGAATGCACTTTCAGAGAGAAATGCTGAACCCTTAAGCACAAAAGATGGCCACATTTCAATGTAAAGATATTCAAGTGACACCCATAACCTAGAGTTCCCTGAATTAAGAAAAGTGAAAATAAGTTGAAAATGTTAAAGCTGATTTTAAAAAGGAAAAATAAAACCTGATTCTATCCCTTTGAAATACCTTAACATAAGTAACTTTTGATTTATTACCATCCTGTAAAAAAGCATTTTTTGTTAAAAAAGGGACCCTCCAAGTATTATGAATGGACTTAAAAAGCATGCAATGTATTCAATTCTATAGATTCACCTTTGATTGCATTTTCTTTTTCTTGATGGCTTTTCAGCTTCTTCCTGTGTTACATATTGATGACTTGAATGTGCTTGCTCCTCAGGAAAAGGTAGTCTTATTGGAGCAAAAGGATTTCTTATTCCCTGATTTCTGAAACACAGACCAATATTTCAGTATTCATAATATACAATGATGATAATCTCAACTCACTCACTGCACGCACGCATATTATATAATTTTCCTTCATAGTTTATTCCCTGTTGACATTAACAGAAAAGTTCACTTAAGCACCAAACACTGTGTAACTGGTAACCTCTGCTCAGCAATTATTAGGACATGAAGTTATTATCACTTGAGCAAGAAGACTTGTTAATACTAGGTAATGGTTTTGGGTTTGAAAGCACAGCCAGGACATCTCTGGTTTTCTTTTGAGGAAGTGTCCTTAAACTTAAAATGATAGGGCCTAAAAATATTAGAAGTATGGAAAGTACATTTTACAGTATGAGTGTGTGATGTTTTTCTTGTATGTTCTCTTCTGAATTTGTCTGTAATGTTTATTGTGCGCTTCTATTTCCTTTTCTGAAAACTGGGCTATAGTTATTATTAATTATTTCTGATCTTTGTGCCAACAACTTATGCACATTAGCTGGAAAATAGTACCATGTATAGAGTTGAATGCACTGTACCCTAATTTTTCAGTGTATTCTGTCCACAGCACATCCACTAATTTGTTCCTAAGATTATGCAGAAAATCCACTAAAATCCTTATTAAGTCCAAACCTATACACAGAAATTTTTGAATCATTCCTTGTTGCTTTGATTCATTCTTCACAGTTCATAACTTTTGGAGACACTTCATAAATGTAATATTTCTGAGCAGAGCAAGTCTCTCTGAGGGCATTGCACCTGTTTCCATCAATGATAGTCATGACCAGATTGTGGTGTACATTAACATTCATCCCATTTACTGTAACAGATGTTGATTTAAGCTCCTGTACTCGTTCAGTATTTTGCATTTCTATTTTGATTTATTCTCGTGTTTCTTTTTCCATTATAAATTTAATAGTTTGACAATATCTTGTACATGATGTCTTGAGACTTTGCCATATACTTAGCTTAAAACCTGAGTTAGAAAATAGTTGAAGGAAAACTAGACATACAAAAAAACAAGTGCTCATCATTTTAACTGTAAATGTTTTGCAATAGTTTCTATTTGTACTTATTATGGCCAGAACTGCCACTACACCTCATTTATAAATTAATATCTGTGGCTGGAATTTATGTTTGTTGATAAGCTGGTGACAACATGGCTGATTGGGTCTAAATGATGCGTTCTATTGTGTGGTTCAAAAGTACTTGAAACTTTATTTCACCATAGGACATGCTATCCATAATTGGAAAACACATTCTCTTTGCAGATTGAATCTGACAGTACAGAGATAAATGCTGCAATTATCCTCTGGCACTGAGTTAGCTTTACTGATAATATTTAAGTGCATGCCAATGAAGAAAGTTTCATCATACTTCGTTTGTGTAAGAGATGAACCTTGTTTCATGTCTTGTTTTTTATTTTTGTTCCTCTTCTTACTGAAGCACTAAACAACTCTTTGACTGGATCAGCTTAATCTCTCTTTCCAAACCATTGAAAGCTACTCTCCATTGCCTGTAAATTTTGTTGGGCTTTTAGATTCCAATAACTGTGTTACTTTTCTCCTTTCGTTTCTAATGCTGCTTTACTCAAATTCTGCAGTTGGCTTTCCACATTTACTTTGTAAAACTGGAATCTTGTGGTGCCCTGGCTTTGCTCTCGAATAAGCTATCACAAAATACTAGTCAAACTAATTACTACTGTTATCCATAAATCTAATTTGCTATCTATTGCAATTTGACCAGCGGACCTTTACACTCAAATAGAACACATGTAAAGTGTTATTAACACTAACATGCAGAGCTTCTGAAAGATTTTCAATGCCATTTTTCTTTAGAATGCAATTAAAATGAGCATCCTTTTTATGCTAGGTGATTTGTGCCAGACATCAACTTCTCTCCAAAACAGTCATGCTCCCGCAACTCAAAAAATTAATAACTCAAATTGGAGTAAACTTATCACTGAAACCTCATGCATGAATATTCTCGAGACATGTAGTAATAATGCATAAACATTCAAGCAATAGCATTTTATAAAAATTTGTCTGAACTCTCTTTAAGTAAAGAAAACTGAAAATTTAAAACCAAAACATGGAGTACTACGTAGAAGAACTCACAAGTAAATTTTGTCATAATACATGGGTGAGGATACTACAAGTTTAAAGTGTAACTCATAGCTAGAACACATAAAAAATATTGCCACAGTTAATGATTCTCTGCAACAAACTGATGCTTGCTAATGCTGTTGCACAGTGGTTCTGACCCACTAACAAGGTACAGCTATTTATGGTACAATATAAACAAGATGCCTCACTCAAATTTACAAAGAAAAGCACCACAAGCTTTAGGATGTGTATAATACATCAGACCATCATATTCCTACTTTAAACAGTGAATTTTTTTATTCTGGCTGTCTAGATTGGAAAATTGCATGCTGGGCAGTGGCATTTTGTGAGCTCTAATTTGACAGAGGCTTATTGCCTTAATGGTAAAAATATTATATAAGCCACTCATAATAAAGAGAACCATTTATTATCTTATTAAAAACTGCCATACTGTGTATCATACAAAACTGTCATTATTGAAGTTGTCTTTTCAAAAGTTACTAAAAGCTTATTCAAACAGCAACTATGCTCTTGTATGCTTCTACTCAGCAAGTGTGTAACTTTTCCCTAAAGCCTTCTATGTTGGTAATGCATTCTTTCTCTATTGAAACTAGGTTGCTAAGGCACTGAGTCTTTCTTGTCACAAAAAAGATAATTAAATGTTGTCATTTTCAAACAGTCTTTTTTCTTGGAAGTTTGAAAAGAGTGTAGTAAAAATCAATTTAAACAAAAAAGGTGAATCGATTAATAACACTACAGAACACTTACTTCTAATTTATCTAGGGAAAAAAAAAAGTTGTTTACGGTGCTGTCAATTGCCCGGATCACACCAGCATCGCCGGTGTGCTGGAATTTTGTCCCGCAGGAGTTCTTTTACATGTCTGAGGATTAATGACTTCATTGTCAGAAATCCAGCATTAGCTGACAACAAATCTACTGACATGGAGTGTCGGTTTTAAGCACACTTAAAAACCATAGGTCTGGGAAAGATTTGAACCCGCGACCTTGGGATCAGTAGGTCAGTGCCTACCAACTGAGCCACCTAGATCGGCTTTAAAATTTATCAGAGCATGTTTCGGTAAATTATAAGTAAGTGTTGTATAGTGTTATTAATCTACTCACCTTTTTGGTTTAAACATCGTTTGTCACTAGCATTACCTTTCCATTCCTCACTTACAAGCCAAAACGAAAGGTAATTTCTGCTTCTTTTCTGTCATACTTACTCTGATGGAGGGTGGTACTCCCCCATAGCTTCATTCGCCCTTGCTGATGACAAGAATGTCATATTCATGCAGTCCATGGCCAATGGATCAGGGTCAGATGTTGATATTTCTATGTTACAGGAACTCGCCTGTATGTAAACAAACACATAGATACATGTTTATGTATTCTTCAGGTCTTTTCTCACTGAATTTGTTTTCCTTCTACAATTTTTTTTGTAATAAGGTAATTAAAATGCAGTAAAATATAATAAAAAGAATAATTGTTTGGAAATTGCCATCCATACATCTAGACACACTTGAAAGACCTGATAAGTGCATTACCATCAAAAAGTATAAATTGTTAGCACTTATGTACATACATATAAATTCAATCTATCCTACTTAATGTTAATATGCTTATCACTTCAACAAATACTTTGGATACATAGCTCTCAGTTTCCAAATAATTCTTAAAATATACCTTTTTTATTTATTTTCAGTTCAAAGATACATTTTTAAGGAAGCCAAAATTTCACAACTTTTTTTCTTTCTTAGTTTCATGTTTAGGTTTTGACATATCTTGATGTTTTGAAGGTATATGATAACACAATTTTTAAAATAATTTCTCATATTTCCTCATATTGTTTTAGTTTAATTGCAATAATTCATGCAAATGCATAAGTATACCAGAAACAAATATGCCTAAAAGCTTGACATTTTTACAGACTATATCTAGTTGCATAGTCATTAACAAGGAGTTCAATACTTGTGTTCACATGAGTTGCTCACCCCATTCTTTTGCCAACTATTCTAACAGCAGCTGAATTTTCTATTTATTTTAGGTAAATCAAAATAAAAGTTTGCACAAATGATTTCACTGTACATTTTGTTGTAGGTACAAGGGCAATACAGGAGGCTGAAGAAATCAAATAGCTATATGTTCAATTTGAAATTCCATACTCCTTCCATGACCACAAGAAAGAAATGAATGGCCACTTAGAACTTAACAAAGCACTGAAACGTATGAAAAATCAAATCAATAAAAATAAAAACTTGAAAATGGTAAAACCAATTTATTTTAACAAAATTTACATTTTTACTTTATCACACACATAGTATGTTGACAAGGCATTGTATTCCACCAAAAGATTTGGTACCACGATATCAGAAATACATGGTTTGAGGTCTCTTGAGTTTGGATTTAAAAAAGCAATTTTAGAAAAAGGTCCATGCATGTTTGTATGAGCAGCATAGCTCAAAACCGAAAATTTGGATAAATACCAAAGTTAGTATTTATTTATGCCAACAAACTTACTGTTGGTGTTTTTAAACACACAAGCCGTGTGTGGGCAAAGTTTGAGAGGTAGAACTGGAACTTAAAAATTCAATGCCACAACTGGGATTTGAACCACAGACCTTCCGCTTACCGGGCGGCTGCTCTACCACTGAGCTATTGTGACAAACTGCCAGAATGGCATTAAATTCTCAAACCAGTTCGTATTTCTCCTGGTAAACCACAAAGGCAGTCTCACATCAGAGACAAATTACCCCAATGGTGACTTACTATTGTAAGTACTTTATATCCCAGGATTAAATAACCTTCAGATGGTAATTATTATTTATTTATGCCAACAAACTTACTATTGGTGTTTTTAAACACACAAGCCGTGTGTGGGCAAAGTTTGAGAGGTAGAAGGTTATTTAATCCTGGGATATAAAGTACTTACAATAGTAAGTCACCATTGGGGTAATTTGTCTCTGATGTGACACTGCCTTTGTGGTTTACCAGGAGAATTATGAACTGGTTTGAGAATTTAATGCCGTTCTGGCAGTTTGTCACAATAGCTCAGTGGTAGAGCAGCCGCCCGGTAAGCGGAAGGTCTGTGGTTCAAATCCCAGCTGTGGCATTGAATTTTTAAGTTCCAGTTCTACCTCTCAAACCAAAGTTGGTATTTAAGTTCAGTATCTTCTATGGGTGCAACACAAAGATTTTCATGAAAATATCCCCCCTCCCCACTAGTAACTACCCTTTATATGAAGCATTCACCAAAATGTTTGATTTTCTCAAAAATGGCCCAAATGATTTTTATTAAAATACTGTATATTAAAGAAATTTAGATGACAAAATGTATATCCTGAGTTTTCTGAGAATAGTCTGTAAAGCCAAGTTCATTTGGAAGGAATTTTATATTATTTGTATAACTGGTAAACGCTAAGAGACAGACAAAAATGTACTACACAAAAATATAGTCTCTTTCTCTTTAAAATGTACAATTTATTTCAAATAATCTTTTTTGGGCGCCATTAGCCATTTCCAAGATATTCATTACACTGGTTAACAAAATTTAAGTTTTTTATGTTAAAAGAAATACAATGGATTATTCTTTCGGATCTTTTCGTGCTGATTTCAAATCTTTTTACAGAACTTTTCCATGATCCACAGTTTTTGAGAATTGCATGAAAAACATTTCTGGTAATTATACATTTTAATATGTGTAATACCTTAGCTAAAATACCTTTTATGTACCTAAAATAAATGTGAAGTAGATTTTCGACTAGAGAAACATCTCTCTTGAATTTCCAATGGTAGTCTGCCAACATATTTGGAGCCCATTTTTCCTGGTACAGTAAAACCTGCCTTTAACGGACCCCTTGTTAAACGCAAATGTCTTAAACGGAATTATTTCATGGTCCCATGAATTTAGGGGTGAGAAACATGCTAAATTCCTTTTATTAAATGGAAACTATCTTACATGGACAACGGAAATTGAAGTAAGCCTTCTAACAGAAAATTTTCAGTTCCAGAATGGAGAGTTTAGAAAATTTTCCGACACCCAGTGAAAGTCTGAATTGTCTAAGTATGTGATGTCTAAGTTGAAACATAATCACATTGCTGCTACCTGACCAATCTGGGGGGAGGGGGATCCGAATACTGAGAAACCTGTCAGTGTCATCCTTCACTGCATAATTAACAATAAGCATGGCTGATTGTCTTTTATTGTAGTCTCTTTCCTTTCCAATTCCTGTTCTAAAGACTTGCTGACAACATAGAATGCAGAGCTCTTAATAGTACAACCCAAGCTTAGTCAAAGGTGATGGTTTAGTTCAGTTGTAGTCACCATGACTTCAAAAACAAGAATTGTACTAGATCTTAATAAGAGAGTGAAAGAGATTTATGCTAGTAAACATGATAAATTGAGTGTAAAGCAGATCATGAAGGTGTTCAAGTAGGCAAAACTCCAAGTTTACGAGATTCTAAACAAGAAAATGGATTCAGCAATGGTGTGAAAATTCTGCCAATGGAAAAATAAACAGAGAATTTAAGAAAACTAAAACCAAGACATTAATGAACTAGTGCAGGAGCGGTTAGTGTTAGTACAAAATGTCGTCGCAAATTGAGGCTTATGTTACAGGGATATGCTAAAAAGAAATTGCAGCAGTTCACCATAACTATGGCAAAATGACTGATATGTTTGGTGTGATTTCTCAGGCCCAGTGTTGTGGAAAGTCGAGCAGCTAAGCAGCAATGTGTCCAGAAAACTCTTTGACCACTTGAAAAAATACATAAATGGTTCATGCACCTAGCTATTTTTTGTTCATTATATATTTTGGTGTGTATTACATATATGTATTGCAGCAGAAATATGTAAATATACACAAGTGAATAAAGTATGTACATTTTTTTTATTTTATTCTGTACAGTTATGCGTGTTCATGGTTTGATTTTGTTAATAGCCTATGCTTACATTTGTTAAATGGAAGTCTGTCTTTAACGGAAACATTCGAGAGTCCCGCTCCATTCCGCTGAAGGCAGGTTTTACCGAAGCAACTTACATTTCAGCAATGTCCCGATGGAAATATTTGCGCTTTCTTAAACAAGCTCTCTATAATGCTCAGACCGTAGTTTTCTATAAAGCTCATGATAATGTTTTCAAAAGAGAATCATGCTACTCATTCTTGAAAACTGCATAGGCTTTCAAACTGTAAATCTTTCATAAGTTCTCCAATTTGAGGGCCAACAAATATTCTCTCGTTTAGTTTCACTTCACTGGTCTTTGGAAATATAGTTTTCAGGAGCAGAAATACACTCTCATCATGACCCATTATTGCTTTCACAAAGTTTTTAATGAAACCTAGTTTGATGCGTAATGGAGGCAATAAGATTTCATCGGCACTTACAAGTGATTGATGAACATTTGTCTATTCTGGATTGAATAACTCTCTTTGGCCAGCTTTCTTTGGCATAATGATTGCTTTTATTTCTACTCTCCTACATCCACAAGAAATATATGTTCACTAAACTCTCCATTATATTAACTACGTGAGCTAAGGAAATGGATGGAAGTTTGTTTCCATTATGTAGCAAGAAACCTTTCAAGCTAGTTTTTGAGGAGTCAATGAAAAAATACCAGTCTTCAGAATTATGTTGAACACCCAGGAACTCCATCAAAGAATCAACATTATTACACAAAAGTAGGTTCTCCGGCTTACAAAATAAATGCTCAAATTCCTTTTGACATTGACAGAATTAACTTACTTTGGTGCCATGTTGTAGAGGTGCTAGCCTTTTAATCTTGAAGCAAGTGCTTCACTTTTAGATAACCTAGGATCATGAAACAAACCATTTAGATCCTCCTGTGTTAGAAAGCACAGTTTGTTTTTGGTAACTCCTTCCACAAAATCTGAGTCACTCAGTTATAATTCACCAGTTCAACAATACTTTCAAAATTTTCTGTCACAATTCTGTAGTCTGGTGGAGTTGGTAGGTGAAGGCCTGGTCCATGTGGCAGTGGTCAAATTGCTGATTTAAGGATGGATATTTAACTGTGTGTTTGGACTTTGAATTTATTCCAGATGTATTTGCCAGCAGAGGTGGCAGTCTGTTATATGATCCTTTGGTTCCCACCATATCATAGGAAGTGCAAAAGGCATATGATGTGACCCTTTTAACCAGTCAAATATTACATATTTGGAATAGATTTCTAGAATCCAAAAACAACAGCCTAAAGTAAATACCTCATTTGTTGACCTAATAAAGTAAAATTATTTCCTTTTACCCAGTACATTTACCACCTTATGCTAACAAATATGAAAACAGTATTTTTAATAAAGTGAAACTTGGATAATTCAAACATTTATAATTAGAGATGGTCATTAATTCGAAGATTTTTCTTGGTCCTTTAAATTTTGTAGCAATGTAAGACAATCACATTATGTAATTCAAATTGTATTTTTTATTTTCCTTAATTTAAAGGTTTTGTTCAGAAATGTGAGTTGAAAATGAATCTAAATGTGCAAATTTAATATAACTTTGTTCATGTGGTTTTTGCAAAATAGAATGTAGTTTGGATGGTGGAATAGCTTTCCTAGCTGCTGGTCTTTATCTTCTATGCCTACTTCACATCCCCTTGTTTAAAACATGTGTGCTTTTAGTTGTCGCTTGAGCTTCCTACTGTTCAGTGTCTTGCAAATCAATGCCATTATGACTTAGTAAATTGTATGTCCAGTACAAGGCTTCAACTTTTGTGGAAAATGTCGCCGTCATTTGAGAAGTTGGAAAGGGTTTGAAATTGCAAAACAATAGGAATATCACCAAAGACTGTCAACTTCTTTGAAGAATAAGGAGAAAATTTTAAGCAGTCTTGAGTGAAAATGGAAAGAGATGAAAAAGAGACAACCGGAACACCCTGATGGATATATGTACCTGTATTTCTAAAATGTCAATCTTAGATGTTAGTTTTGTAACTCAAACTTCTGGATATCTTGAATTTTTTTCTTGTCCCTTCAATTTCGAATTATCCAAGTTCCACTGTATTAGAAAAAAATAGTGGGTGATGGAACATTACCGGCTTTATTTTTGGATTTAGCAGACGTAAATACATAAGGAGCAGAAAGAACATTTCGTTGTTGAACTGTGTTATAATGGTTCAAACTGTTCAATATTTTATCATTCTTTAAAAGTTCTTTAGACATTCAGTTGTTTCTCGCAATTGCATGAAAAGTGTATGAACTTTTAAGGCCAATATATAGCATTCAGTTTTTAAACATTTGACTATCACTATTCCCTTGGTTTCTAAAACGAAATGTATAATCTAGCTATTTCTGCAAAGGTTTATCTCAGCTAAAATTAATTAAACGGAAAAACAAACTTTCATAAGAATAGTATGTATACCCACTAATAACAGAGTAGAGAAAGCACTGTGAATGTAACACATCAGAATTTTTGTGTAGTAAACTGTTGTCCATCTCTTATGATTTAGCAGTTACGTAAAAGCAGTACAGAAAATTAATTCAGAATGAAGGTTTTTTTACAGAAAATTCAAGATACAGGTTTTATTAGTCAAGCAAATATCTTCAACATTTGGCATTTTAATCAAAATTGTTAGAGCTATTTTTGATAAAAAAAAAGAAAACTAACAAGAACTTTTCCATGTAAATGGAAGATAGCAAAACTATATACCAACTTTGGTATTTATCCGATATTTCAAACTTGAATTATGCTGTTGAAGTGAGCATAAATGCTGAATTCAAAGCGTGTACATCCAGTGAAATGCTGATATCCTTTTTTGTGGAATATAGCATTTTCTCTAGGTAAGTACAGTATGGCGAGTGGATCTCCAGCCCTTACGTTTTACATTTGCAATGAATTGGAGGGGGAAGGTTAATGTTTCCAGCGTATAGTAATGAGTTTCAGAAAATGGATTCTCAAAATTATCTTAAGTATGAAACTATATCACGTATGTAAGTCTAAAAAATTGAAATCCAGGTTTCTGGTTTTATTTTCATGCAATATTTTTGTTACATCACCATTTTGTTTGAATATTAGCTGTACATCTGTTATGGGCAGTAACTGTTACTACTGGCAATACTATAAGTAACTAACGCACTGGATGTTAAAACTTTTTGCTAGCACTAATCAGTAATCTCACTGGTAGGTGTGGCTTCGAAATCTAGCACCATGTTGCCAACTCTGTTTTATAAGGACCACGTAACTTCAGTTTCTTTGGTGTTTGTGCAGGAGAAGTTTGTGAGCTATTTTGTGCATGCGTGAATTCTGATGATCGTGTTTGTCTTATCATTATTATAATAATATGGCCACTGATTTGTTGGAATGAAGATAAACAATTGGCTGTTTATAAGATCAAAATTGTGAATTTTGTATTCAGGCTTCCTGAGTGCTTTGAGGAGTGGGACAGTGGTGGATCCCTTCTACCTGTTATCCAGGTGTTCCATAGAGTTTGTGATGCACTGAAAGTGAGAAAAACCATAGTGAAGAGTGTAACCAAGCAAAAGTGCCCAGTTGATTTTAATATGCTATCTGTAGTTCTGCATACTTCGGGAAAACAGGTTATGAGACAGCCCTAAGGATGCAGTTAGGCAGAATCTGCACCATTTACAAGGAAGGAATTTCCTGCTTATGAGTAGCTGCTGTGTTCTCTGAAAGAAATGGCTTGTTCAATGTTGGTTTTTTACGGTAAATGATATAACACTTGTCTCCATATTTTATTCCTCTATTCTAGGGTCATGTTCACATAAATTTACAAAATAGTGATGCAATCTGTAAATGTGTGAAATGTTAAAAACACAGAATGTTTAAAATACTCTGTTTGAAATTCCCTATAAAAACTAACAACCATGCAACTAGCAACCATGTTGCTAGGTCTCAAGAAATGTCAGGTACAGAGATCCAGTCGTATTGTAGTAGAGAAAACATAAATGTAGAAAATATAACAAATGATAGCTTTTCCAGTATTCAGCAGAATATTTATGAGTATGTACACCAGAGTCTATTAAAATTTTAAGCTGCTGTTAGAGAAATCTTTATTTTATGCAGGGAAAAACCAGATCAATGCAAAATTTATAATAATGACCTTCAGCATTGTGAGATACTATGGCTGCACACAACATTCTTCAGCATTGTTACATGTAGAGATAAATATATACTTAGTTTACTATGCTACCCAAGGCTTTTAATGTCCTGAACTATGAACTACTTACCAAATTAGAAAAATTAGGCATTACAGACATTGCATTAAAATGGACAGCCTCATATCTTACTGACAGAAAACAATTTGTATAAATTACACACAATAAAGATGGATCATTAAAACATTATCCATCAATGATAAAAAAATATTAGAATAGGTGTTCCCCAAGGATCAATATTAGGTTCAATCCTGTTTTTACTATTTGTAAATGATTTGAAGGATAATTTGACAATGGGCACTGCATTCCAGTTTGCAGATGATACAAATATAATTGTAAAAGGAGTAAACCAGGAACTGCTTTTGAAGCAAGTAATGAGTGAAGTCCCAAACTGGTTTAATCACAATCAGCTCATTGTAAATACTGATAAAACTGTGGTAATGCATTGCCATATTACACAGAATAAAATGTGTAAAGAATCTATTGTTTATCTTAATAACGCAGAAATTGGAAACGTTAGCACTACATGTTTCCTGGGTATCTCGATACAGGACAACGTACAATGGGATACACATATTAGTATACTAACAAAGAAACACTATCTGCTATACGTTTTGATTATTAGTAAATAATGTACAATTTGAAACAATCAGGAACATTTATTTTGCATATGCCCATTAAATATTGCGATATGGAATTGTATTTTGGGGGAGTTCATCACATTGTAAATCCTTATTTATATATATATCTATGAATTAATCCATTTCACAGAAAAATACTTAATCTCTGGCAACATATTTCCACAATGAAATTCATAGTCATAATACCAGACAGAAGACAGATATACATGTAGCGAGAACAAATACAAAGCTTTTGTAAAATGGACCAATTTATGCAGGTACCAAATTATATAATGCTCTTCCTAGCAGCATAAAGTTACTAAATAATTCCTCTAATTTTAAATCAGCTTTGCTGGCATATTTGCTTGACCACTGTTTTTATTCAGTGGAGGAATTTTATAACCAGGGACATTAGGAAAATGCTTGGATGTTAAAGCAATTATTGAAAAATGATACATACTATATTTTCGTTACTTAGAACTATATATGTATTTCTGTATTTATTGTAATGTTACTGATTTATAAGTAAATTCTGTACCTCTTACTAGTTTTATTAGTTATATTTTATAACTTTAATTGTAAGAGAACTGTATATGTACTCAATGTTTTGACATGTCCTATATCATTGGCACTGCTAGTGTAATAGATGATTTACAGGATCAATAAAGCTACTACTACTATGAACATACTCACCAGTTGCAGTGCTGCCAAAAAATAACGAGAGACATCTTCTGTAGGTTTATCGGCAACGGCCTCAGCAAATGATAAAGCTCTTGGGGTGGAACTTTGTGGAAGTGCTTCCAGGATTTCAGATTCATATTCATGTAACTCAAAATGTCCTCTTTCCCATGCTCGTGTTAACTTTGGTTCCATAAATTCTTTCCATTGTTTCGTCTAAAGAACCAAGGTTCCTGAAATGTGTAGCAGACTGAAAGACTACATGGTAAAACATTTATAGCACATGTGAATTAAACCCAATGTTTCTTTAATGAAATTCAGTCTATTAAATGGTTTTCACTCCAGATATTTTAATGTTTCACAAGTGGTTACCTAGGGCAACTGCTACATACTATCTACTGTTCGATATTGGATACTTCACTGTACAATGAAGCTACTCAGACAGTGATATGAGTTACTTATTTTCACAGCCCAGATGTTTACCATTTGTAATAATCAAAATAGGCAATTAAATAAAGGCATCATACATTTATAAAAGGGCATTATAACTGTTTAATAATAATAATAATAATAATAATAATAATAATAATAATAATAATAATAATAATAATAATAATAATAATAATAATAATAATAATAATAATAATAATAATAATAATTTGTTTACAGAAAAATCATACATTTTTATTGTTGTACATTATCATAAGGTATTGCTGTAAATGTCCTTGTGTTAGACTCTGCTAATGTCAAATACTGATTTTGCTAGATGTGGCAGTAGACATATTTTCTCTTACCACTTGTATTACTGAAAGGGGATTTGTGCTTGTATTTATTGATAAAATGCTTGTTTTTTTGTGATAAATCAGGGAGGAGAGAATACCAGGAGATGACCACAGAGTGGAGCTGTGAAGCTGAAAGTACAGAAGGGGCGTGGCACTTTGTTTGTACTTGTTTTATCCCAATAGCATGGTATTTCATGCTAGTAGTGTACAACAAACACAAGCTACATGTGTACAACAAACTTATTCTGTTTTGACAATAAGTAAAGGTCTGTCTGTGTGTCTGTCTGCGTGTGACCTATTTTCTTCATTACAAGCAGTACCTCAGGCGGTGACACTGTTAATGCATGAAATAAAATGGTATTCGGAAAAGGATTTTTTTTTTTTTTTGTGGTGGGTGGGGGGAGGGGGAAGGAAACATCTGAGGACAAAATCTAAGGTATCTTTCCAACATTTGTCGGTTTTATGCCCTTGTAATTTTAAACCTAATTCATCTATGTAAATATTTATAATTATATGCGGTCATTAATGTGCTTTGCATTATACATAGTAATTAATACATGAATATATTAATAGATCCTTATCATGTATTTTATTGGTACATAAGTTTCTTCCCTGATTGCAAATAAAATATATTGTTTTAATTCAATAGGTTTAATGTTCTTTCAGCATGGATGAGAGTTATTTTTATTTATAAAATACTTACCAAGCACGTCAGTAGAATAACTAAGTCTTAAGTACGTTTTTGAAGTGTGATTTTTTGACGATTAAGTGGAATAAAGGAGTTTTCTTGTGGATGCGGTAACATAATTTGGTTAGCATGTTGACCAGATTTCAATTAATTTATAAGTTCTCTCTAAGCTGTGTGTTTTACTCTGCTAAGGTTCTGTCGTAATATTAAAGGATTCTGATTATACATTTTAAGCAATATTAATCTATTAATAAGCTGCTAAACTCTGGAGTATTTATTGTTGTATTTAATGTAAGCGGACATCTTTCTGAAGTACAGAGGGGGCGTGGTCATTGGCTTCAACTGTCTTACATGGATAGTGAAAGCACGCCATCTCCCGGTATTCTATCCTCCCTGTGATAAACATCTTTTCACAAACCTTGCACAGTGGAACCTGATCCATCGGTTGAAAACATGTGGGCAACAAATTCAATAGCACAATTGAGAAGTTTACTTTTCAATGATTGATTGAATTTAAACATACTCTAAATAATTATGTTTTTTTTTTTTCATGTGCGAGTAACTGACCATCACTATTGTCCATTACAAACCAGAGTTCCCTCTGATGTTAACAAAGGCATATGCTTTTGCTTGTCACAATCCTAAGCATACACAACAAATACAATAAATATTTAGGGATTAAACTTCACCTATCCTTGGTAGCTGTGAATTATTTCAAATAACTAAGACATAATAATCACATACTCTTGCACCACTTAATAAATATATTGCATCATGAAATATTGGATAAGGAAAGGTGTAGAAGTACACACTTGACTGTGTTTCTCATATACTCATTGCTAAAGTTAATAGGTATATACTGGGAGAGCAAAAAACCTCCGAACAGGCTGTGTGGTGTTTTGCCTGTCAGCATCCTTGGCGCTTGTTGCCACCTGCTGCTAACACACAAAGGCACGGATGAAATTATACAAGGTGTTAGGGGTATGAGTGCGCAGACTTCAAAGGCAACTTCCTGGCGTTACACTGAAACATAAGTTCCTGTACCATTTTCCTCTATAGTGCATAGTTTCATAAATAAAAATTAAAACTGGTCATAAGTGTGATGGTTGTGGTTTGTGGGTTTAAGGGCGTTCAACTTCTAGGTCATCTAGGTAACAAATGAATTGGAGATGGGCAAGAACTGTTTTACGCAAAGTGGCATCACGAACTTTCACAACACACCCACATGGGTAGTGGAGAACCCGAGCATTACACAGCAGCAGAATTTTCAGCATAGCTTCTCGATTACCGTTTGGGTCGGCATAATTGAAGATTATCTTATTGGACCACACGTTCTTCCACTGCACTTGACTGGTATAGGGTATTGGCGGTTTTTGAAGTACCAATTGCCTAACCTGTTGGTGGAGGTCCCGTTAGAGATAAGGAGGAAGACGTGGTTCCTTCATGATGGTGCACCACCCCACATCACTCTTGCAGTCCGTCTGCAACTGACGAAAACCTTTCCGAACCACTGGATCGGTCGATTTGGACCTTTTGCCTGCCAGATAGCAGATTTGAATCCCCTAGATTATTTCTGGGGTGATATGAAAAATAAAGTGTATAGGGGTGAAATAGAAAATTCGAACGAGCTGCATCAGCACATTTCCTTAGCAGCCGAGGAAATTAGAAATAACCCAGGGCTCTTTGCCAGAGTGCCTCAGAATTGGCTAAAAAGGTGAGAAGCCTGTGTACCAACCAATGGTCGGCAAATGGAACACTTCCTCTAAACACTTATTTCAGATTTAGAGCCTGGAGACAAGTTCAGATATTTTAAATTAATTGCAATGTTTTTCCATACTTGTTAATGCTAATGAATGTTAGCGAACAAAATAATGGTCAGTTTTTGTTTCTAAAGCTACAAAGTAAATAATGCTTAGTCTGTGAGTGTGGAATTCATTAGACACGAAAAGCAGTATTAACTTTATTTACCTCTATGCTTCTTAAAATATTCCACACATACGCTCACAAATCTTGTCAGAAATGTTAGTGTTGCAAATTTCACTAACTCGAGTTTTTCAGCACTCATAAGCTACTTGTTAAATCATGCTGGAATAACTGTTGGGGAAAATGCTTCGTAAACTTCTGTATCATGTTCTACAAATACATTTATGTTATGTAGATTCCTTTTTTTAGACTGTTAATTAGATACACCTGCTGGCATACAGTACCTTAATTCCAATAAAATAGAATCATACATTTCCCGGTTGCCCAAAACTGCAAACAATTGCACATAAGCATATTGCAATGGAGAGTAAATTCACATTATAAATTATGCTTTACTAAAGATTATTAGCAATTATTAGTACCACATGGTTAAATGCAACACAGAATAACAGTATTAATAATGTAAGACGTGTTTCACACATGAATAACATAACCTTTGGAATGCTGTCATAGTTGCAGTGCCAACCTTTCTCTGCATATACGTCTGGCAGACGTATTATTAAAACTGTATGTGTTCACTACAAGTGCCAGTGTTGGAAGCAAACTAACTTTACTATTTATTGTGAAAATGAATGTCCTGCTCGGTCCCTGCTATTCAGTAAATAAACTTAGTAAGTATAAGTTGTGTTTGATTTGTTAATAACATTGATCTCGCATCACTGTGTCACAGTGATGAACAATGCATGTAGTTCCTATACGAGAAGGCTTATCAAGAACATGCATGTTATATACAGAAGTGGGCAACTTTCACCAGTTTATTTAACTACAGCATACTGATGTTCTTAACGTTAGCAACAAACACTTGGGTATTACCAAGTAGGAGCAATGTTGCTATAAGCTGGGTGCATGCACAGTAAGTAGATTTAGACATACCTTGTATGCCTTTTATTTCAAGTCAATTTATGTCTTTCTTGCCGTTTAGACTGTATTTAAAGTCAGCATTTGTTTCCATCATATTTGTGATTTCCTAAAGGATGCAAAACCGAAACTGATGTCGAAAGTTAGAAAAAATGTTTGCCGGAGATAAAGTAAGGAACAGCCCAACCACATTTAATTAAAACATACGTTCATTAGCTTATCATGGCCTAAGCCTCTCAAATAGAACAGGAAACAACTTTAGCGTTTAAATACATCACATAAAATCTTGAAATTAGGCGGAAATGTAGAATTCGAAGTCAGTTTGCATACAGGGCAGTGAACAATAACCTCATATTTTCGTGGAATTTTCTGGGTCTCGTGTCCAGCGGCAAAACAACTGAATTCAGTTCATGGCCAATGTTACTTAAATGGTTTTTATAGTGTTAGAATAGTTCATTGAGCTGCCGGTAGAAGCAAATTACTCAATCAACAAGTGGTGTGACATTGCCACATACTGGCAGCTTTAAATGTGGTTATCTAGTTATCGATGCATTTAATTTAAAAAAATGTATTAGAGTTTTTTATTCAATTACATCCATTCTCTCACCTCCTTTAGTCTGATAGATTATTTCACTTCCATCCAGTATATATATTAAATTGAGACAGAATATTAGACCCCAATAGAAAATCGTTCATATAAATGTTTGTTAAAAGTGTATAAATATTAGAATTGTTTGTGTTCCATAATAAAAACTATTTGTGCGGATGAATACGGCGGATGAAAACAAAATGGCGGTGTGTCGTGTCAAAGCGACGCCAAGAAACGATTCAGTAGCGTCTATATGTTCAAGGTGATAAGACGTGTTTTGGTAGCATGTGAACATGGAACTTTCACCAAACTTTTATCCAGCGTAAATTCTACCAAATTAAAAAAAAAGTGTAAAGATTTTTAAGTATTTAATATGGTGCTGAGAGTGTAAAATATCGAAGTGTTAATAAATAAATACATTGTGATAAAGAAACATTGATATATGCATTCCATCTGTTACCACGACCCTGTAGATAGAAAACGAGTCTCATAGCTCAGCCAATTTCATTAAAATCGGCATCAAAATGGCTTACCCAACGTGGAGCTCAAATTTAGGATGGAATGCAAATTACGGGAATTGAAATCACGATAAACATCAAGTGACGCCATAGCATCGCGTCATGGAATCGCGTCATGCCATTAGACCATCGTTTGATATCGCCAACAGAACACTGATGAACGGATAATCAACGATACATCAGGACACCGATGCATGGATAATCAACGCGGGAAAACACCGGAGATCATCTAGCGAAGCCAACTGCCCAGGAGACGTACATAACTGGACGAAGCAACGGAAAAAAAAAGTAGGATCAAAAATTTTTGTTTTCACATACAGTTTATCTTCATTTTTATGTTACTGAGAAGCGGCAAAGTAGTGGGACTTTTAACCCTAAGTGAATTGAATAAAGAAACTAAAATGTCGCGAAAAGAGATAGAAACAGGAGTGGGGGAAGGGGCAGATAGGCCTAGTTATCAGGTAGAATTAGAAAGTGAGGAACAGGTTGAAATAGGGAAAGACCAAAGGTTATTAATGATCATGTTTGAAAGACTAGAACAAAGTTTAGGTCAGAAAATGGAACAGAATAGGGCAGAATTAAAAAAGGACATAGAACAAAGTTTAGGTCAGAGTATAGGTCAGAAACTGGAACAGAATAAGGAAGAAATAGGTCAGAAAATGGAAGAAGTGAGACAGAATTTAGAACAGAAAATAGAATTAGGAAGACAGGAGTGTAAAGAAAATATGAAAGTAATGGAAACTAATTTAAAATTAGTACATAAAAACTTAAATGAGACAAAGGAAGCCTTAGAAGCTAGGATAGAAATTGTAGGAGATAGGATGGGAAAAATAGAATCAGAAATGAGAGAGAATAAGATTGTGTTAGAAGGAGAAATTGCTAGATGTAGAGATGAAATAACAGAATGCAATACAAGTGTAGACTGTAAGATTACAAATGTAAAAGCAGAAATAACTGAGGAATTAAGGAAAGAGATTGAGGTACTAAAGCAAGACATTATTAATGAAACTGTAGAACAAATTGTAATTCCTAAAATTAAGACGATGACTGATGTGGTGCATTCCCAACAGGATGCTATAAATGATATGAAACAAAGTCACTTAGAAATAAGGAATGATTTAAAATCAATTTGTGAAGAAATGAAAAAAGGGAAAGAAAGTTTGGCTAATGTAAATGATGTTGTGAATGCACTACAAAGGCAAGATGATTTAGATGTAAGTAATGTACAAGATGAGAGTTATTTGAATAATGTACAAAATGTTGACTCACCATACAGAGAAAGAGGTTCACAACCAAACAATGACACAACACATAACACATGTTACACCAACAGCATATTACATGAAATCACACCACCT
This sequence comes from Tenodera sinensis, assembly GCA_030765045.1. Taxonomy (NCBI): domain Eukaryota; kingdom Metazoa; phylum Arthropoda; class Insecta; order Mantodea; family Mantidae; genus Tenodera; species Tenodera sinensis. The sequence goes on from CM060961.1 coordinate 199,815,962, forward strand.
ACATTTGACGAGGAGAAGGAAGACGATCCAAAACTCTTTGTTAAAGAGATGGAAGAGTATTTTAAAGTGAAAAGGATACCAAATGAGCTTAGGATGATGATAGTCAAGAAAAGCTTAAAAAACAAGGCATTAGAATGGTTCAGGTTAACACTAGCTGGTCATGAGTTGTATAGTTCATTCAGAAATTTATTCCTATCAAGGTATTGGGGCCCAGCTAAGCAAAACCAAACTAGGGTAGAGCTAGCGACAGGTAGATATGATCCAACCAAAGGGTTATCGCTAGTCGATTATTTTATGAAAGTAGCCAACAAAGGAAAGCTATTAGACCCCAACTTGTCGGAAGCAGAACTAATTACCAGCATAACAAGACATTTCCCAGACACAGTGAGAACAGGGTTAATTGTTGCGAGGCCAGTAGATTTTGCAGATATGATAGAATTGCTGACAGCCTTCGAAACACAAAATGGTCGGCCTAATGAGCATAGACATAGGAACGGTCACCCAAACTCACCCATCTTAAACCGGAGCACGGCTACGAACAACCAGAGTGAGGGAGAAGATAGAAATACTAGGAGCACCCATGAAAGGGGGAGAGGGGCACACCATTTCCCACAACCACACAATCATGGCGAGAGGATGGAGAACACAAGACAGCGGTACCACGACACAATACCAAGGGGTGAATCGAGATACAGAACGCATAGATATGATCGGGGGAGACCAGGAGACCGTACCCATCAAGTGAATCACATACAATTCTGTAGGGAATACTTCAACAACCAAAGACCGTCATACAACAGAGGTTCACGCCAAAGGGGCAGAAACCAATGGTACACTGACAACATAAGACAACAGGAAGTAGATGAAAACGTGCCAAATAGGGCAGATGCTGCACAGAATACAGAAACAACCACCACCAACAGTCAGGGAAAACAAAACAAAACAACTAAGTCCGTCCCAACTGACTGGATGACCAACAACACAAACCCTAAGCAATTTACAATTGACATCGACACCATGATGGCTACACAGAGAGAAAGATGGGACCACTGGTCATAACAAAACAGCTGGGTGACCACACGTATGAGCTACAGAATACAAATGGCAAGTTGGTAGGAAGATACCATAAAAATAAATTAAAGCCATACAAAGAAAGGACCAAATAGTCTTTGCCAACAAATATGTAAGGCAGGAATAGTAGAGATGATGGAAAATAACAATTTTTAATGGGTTACTTATAGAAAATTATGTTCAGATTAGAAATTACAACAAGAAAGAAAATCAACATAGTCATTGGCTATATTGACCACAAAGAGCATTGTCAACAAAGACAGATGAGGACACTAATTGTCATTAAAGAAATGAATTATAGCGATGGAAGATAATATGTTTTTGACATAAGGATGTCAGGGACAAAAATAAAAAGGAATCAATTATGATGACAAAGATATAATATTTCGACACAAAGATGTCGAGGGGAATTGAGAAGAAAAATAATACAATTGCAGAATAATTATAAGTATAGAAGTTTTCTCTTATAGAAATAAGAGACAAAGAGGTGGCAATTAGTGAAGTAAGAAAAACCATAATCAGAAAAGCAATGCCCATGAATTAAGATGAATATAGCCAATGCTAAGCTCGAAGAAATGTTGAACCAAACAACAATGAATAATAACCCAATTAAGAAAAATGGTACCATTAGTAACATCAGAGTTTAAGAACTGACTCAATGACCTGCCTATACATAATAAGCTTACAAGGCAAAGAAGGCAAAGAAATGAATAAAATATTGCCATAAACATGATCATAATAATTAGCTCAAAATTTGTATCCTGTTTTTCTCTCCTCATAGCAAAGAATACAAGTCAAAAACCACATAATAAACCATGAAACACTTAAATTATATTTGTGTCAATGTCAAATGTACAATAACTGAGTATGTGTTATATAAGAACTGAATATGTGTTGTACAGTAACTGAATATGTATTGTATAATAACTGAATATGTATTGTATAATAACTGGATATGTTGTGTAATAACTGAATGTGTTGTACAATAACTGAATATGTATTGTATAATAACTGAATATGTGATGTATAACAACTGAACATATATTGTGTAGTAATTGAATATGTGAAATTTATAAAGACTGCTGTATCATGCCAAAACAAAAGACAAAGACAAACAGTGAAGAAGACTGTAAAGAAAAGAAAAAAATATTGTACAAAGTGATTGAATCAGAGGAGTAGGGAGAAGTATTGTATTGTGTTTCAAGATTGTAAATATAGGTGACAACTTGAAAAAAAAAAACAAGGGGCATATGAGACAGAATATTAGACCCCAATAGAAAATCCTTCATATAAATGTTTGTTAAAAGTGTATAAATATTAGAATTGTTTGTGTTCCATAATAAAAACTATTTGCGCGGATGAATACGGCGGATGAAAACAAAATGGCGGTGTATCGTGTCAAAGCGACGCCAAGAAAAGATTCAGTAGCGTCTATATGTTCAAGGTGATAAGACGTGTTTTGGTAGCATGTGAACATGGAACTTTCACCAAACTTTTATCCAGCGTAAATTCTACCAAATTAAAAAAAAAGTGTAAAGATTTTTAAGTATTTAATATGGTGCTGAGAGTGTAAAATATCGAAGTGTTAATAAATAAATACATTGTGATAAAGAAACATTGATATATGCATTCCATCTGTTACCACGACCCTGTAGATAGAAAACGAGTCTCATAGCACAGCCCTTTCCTTTAGTTTCGTTAAAATCGGCATCAAAATTATTCAAGCTATGCAAGAGGAACTTTTAGAACTACAAGGAAACCAGTCAATAGCATCTGATGAAGTAGGCTAAAGCTTACGAGTCATGATTTGCATGAAAATGTCTGGAGAAAATTTACCAACTCAAATTTCCATTTATTTTAATCCAATGTATATCCTGCAAGTAAGCACATAGATCATAGACTGGAACAGAAATGCTCCCCATACTGTATGAAATGAATTATAAGAAATAGCTGGCTGTCGGGGATAGGGCAACATAAAGCCATAAGAAGCATGCCAAATTCACATTTGCAATAAAGAATTACTATGAAGATTTAGAATGTCACATTTGAATAATGAAAACGTAAGACAATACAGTTTTAATAGTGCGTTTGTTTAAAACAACACACCATAACTTTCTCCTAAATTTCAGTTCTCAGTTAAGAACGGGATTGACAAATGTTAATCACATGGTGGAAATGAATAAATGAATGGGAGGTGATGGATACGTCATAGAACAAAAACAAGGACCAATCAGAGCTAAGACATTTCCAAAGCAAGTATATGCAAAGACCTGGCACCAGTATATAACATGTGATTAGTATGTGGCTAATGAGGAACCCAGCAGAAACATGTATTGCTGGTATTATTACTGTATTTTATCGCATAAGGCCCCCCCTCGCATATTTCCTTCCCTTATGATTTTTCATCACTAAAAATTATTTACCAATTAAACATCGCATAATTCCCTCTCCTGGTTCGTTCTTACTGGAGAGGCCTTCAAATGACTTGACAATGGACAACAATCGACGCAGCAGTGCCTGTTATGGACAACAATGGATGCAGAGCTTGGCACAAAAATACTCGTATTGCCATTGCCACAATGTATCGTAAAATTGAAATGTGAAGTTGCAGACGTGTTTCTAAGTCAGTTTGTTACAAGTCGTCACATTGTTAAGAAGAGTTTTAAAAAAACTGTAATTTCTTGTGCCATTAATGGTTCTGACCATATGTTGTGGAATAGTGAAAATGAAGATGTGTTACCTGAGCCAGATATAAATGAAAATAGTGATGATAGTAACAAAAGTGAGACTGCAGAATATCAGAGAAAAGAAACAATGAAATAATGCATTGTAGGCCCAATGAAACCGTGGTATGCATCCAGTTCATTCACAAATTACTGTATACCTATATAACTTTTACATAATACTACATGGTTTCCCTTCCTTTCTGAATTCCTAAAAGCACCACTCGCATAATTCCCTCCCCAGTGTTTTCAAGCAAGTTTTTCGAGAAAAAAAAAAAAAAAAAAAAAAAAAGGGGGCGGGGGTAATTATGCGATAAAATACAGTATTTTATGCCAACCAACTTAGTGTTGGTTTTTGACCTCTTGAGGGATATCGACGTGAAATCACGTCCATTTAAAATGACGGATGAGTGATATGGGCGTCATGTGCGTTTAAGCATTTAACCCTTATTTATCCCTTATCCAACTCAACTTATTATAACTTTCCCTTTATGAAACATTTTAGTAAGGTCTATATACTTTATTGGCTTACCTTAATATGTTCGTTCTGCAGTGATTTACCTCAAAACAGGGATAAACACACAAGGGTACGTACATCTCCACATTTGCGAATTCCCTTCTTGCGGCACACGAAACACTTTGGAGATGGGCAGGACTTCTTTGCTGTTGGTGGTATCCTTTTAGGATAATGTTTTCCTTGAAGTCTGAGGGGTGCAGGGGTTTTAGATTTTCAACCCCCAATGTGGTATCGTTCAATTAGGCTACGAGCTATTTATAGTCGGCAGTCAAGGTCGGTCATTGTCCTGTGTGGGTTTAGAGAGCTGTCCAAATCCCAAAACAATTGTATATGGTTATATCCAGTTGGTGCAAAAACACCTTTTTATACCACTTCTCCCTTCAGCTACAAGCAGGAAAGAATACGTATGTATTTCAACAAAGAAAGACACGGACTCTACTAAGTTACGAAACTCGCGTAAGCAAAAGTTGCAATGTTGATCTATTCTGATGACTCAAGAGACCACGCATGCAGTAGTGCATTATTACACAGTATGCTGACGCATAAGCCACACATACAATGGGTGTTTCTTTACTGTATCTTTCCGAGAACTTATATTAGATGCGTTCGACAGAGCAAAGTTGACTTTTCACCACAGTGAAACAAAATTGTGCCATTTCAACGTTTTGTAAATACAACTCAACTTTGCTGATGACGTACATTTATACTGCAAATAACGAGTTTTATACCAGTTTTTGTTTCATTAAAATAACTTAATATTTACACAAAATACAGCTGTGTATATACGAAGCGCATTTAACAATTTAAATGCTAGCAGTTCTCGACTCGCAGACGTTTTAAATGGCCATCGCTCAAGAGGTTAAACATACAAGGCGTATGTGGGCAATGTTTGAGAGGTAGAATCAGGAATGAAAAATTCAATACAATAGCTGGATTTGAACCATGGATCTTCCGCTTCACGTGCAGCTGCTCCAACCACTGAGCTACCATGGAACTTGCCAGGCATGGCATTAAATTCCCCAACCAATTCTAATTTTCCTGGTAGACCACTAGGGAATCTCACACCTGAGATAAGTACCCCAAGGACGCAGTACAATCTTAAGTACTTCATGTCCCAGGATTAAATAACCTTTAGATGGTAATTGTTATTTTATCGCAACCAATTTACTGCTGGTGTTTGAAACACACAGGCCGTGTGTGAGCAATGTTTGAGAGGTAGAATACCATCTAAAGGTTATTTAATCCTGCGACATGAAGTGCTTAGAATTGTAAATTGCCCTTAGGGTATTTATCTCAGATGCGAGATTTCCTAGTGGTCCACTGGGAAAATAAGAATCAGTTGGGGACTTTAATGTTCTACTGGCAAGTGGCCATGGTAGCTCATTTGTTAGAGCAGCTGCGTGTGAAGTGGAAGATCCATGGTTCAAATCCTGGCTATGGCATTGAATTTTTCAGACCTGATTGTACTAAGTTCTGCTATTGCAGCATATAAACAAATAATACCTTATTTATTTATGCCAACAAACTAACTGTTGGTAAGAGCAGCCGCCCGGTAAGCGGAAGGTCCGTGGTTCAAATCCCAGTTGTGGCATTGAATTTTTAAGTTCCAGTTCTACCTCTCAAATAATACCTTCCTGAAATCCGAGCTTGCAATGCTTACATTAGTTAGACACTGCCAATATGCTCAGACATTTGTTTGCATCATTCCATGTACAGGGTGTGTCTATGTGTGTCTGAGTCTGTGCATCTGTGTGTGTGTTGTGAGAAACTGGGATTGTACTAACACTTTTAATGGATATTTAATAATGTCAACAAATAGTGACAAAGATAGTGCTGCCAAATAAAAAAAATTGAGCATCCTAATGAACTGAATAAATATTTGGTAGAGGTATTCCAATTAAAGAATAAGCACAGAAATAATATACTCTGTAAGAGAATATTTCGAAGAGGAGAAATTGAACGGATGGCCTCTTATTCCAGTCTGTAAGGTACCTGACAAGATTTTGCATGCTGTAGGAATTGGTAGGAACACCGTGGTTAAGACTGGGAGTGAGCGAGTGAATAGAATTTAAGGGCCCATGGACATCTAGGTCATTTGGGCCCGATGGTTAAAATTGGGAAAGAAAAGTATGATAAAGAGGAAAATCAGGCATCACAGTCTAAATTAGAAACCTCTGGAAAGAAAAGGATGTAAACATGTCACCAACTTAGGTCCTTTCCTGTAGGATTCTATACGCAGATACATCTATTCCTATTATAGGAGAAGGGGGCATCCTACTATCTTCAAATTACATGTGCCTTTAAAGGAAGCCCAAATATTTGAAGTCTTCTCTGTGTAGAATAGTGATGAAGTTAAGGTTTCTGATACAAACAAGTAAATGGCAGAAAATTGCTGATGGAGAAACCGGACATCTGTGCTTGGCGCTGTAGGTTCCCTTGGGAAATTCTTACACATGATTTCCAATACATTGTTTGGCTTGATGAGATGTGGTTTAGTACCAATCAGTCAGCAAGGCTGGACAGATGATACCCTGGAAGGAACAATGAATGTACCCTCAGATAAGGAGCACAGGTGAACAACACTCACAGCTTCCAATTCTATCACAGGAGCATTATCATCTTTTTCACGTTTTGCTGGAGGGTTTATGCTGCTTTCTGGCTCTGAAGAAGGTGGATTGTTTAACGTTTGCTGCTCATTTTGTGACTCTGAAGGAGATGGATCATCTGAGTTCGGCTGAGTTTCTGGCACATTCTCATCAGGAAAGCCATGGAAATCTATAAAAGAAAGTAAATATATATGCAATGATGCAAATTCAAGGTTCAAACATTAATATATTTTAGTTATCTTTGTGCAACCTGATTTGCACATGCTACTGTTTTTAAATGCATTGTAAATATGCATGTCACTAAAGGATATTATTTTACTTTTGGGATGTCAGTTTTAAGACTTTAATTTATATGCTTACTCCAGGCACCTGTCCACATTTCTCTGCAACACATATATTTTTGACTTAAAGCTTTTGCTTTATTATAAGGAAAATATTAAAACTGGAATTATAATTGACTTCACAGATATAATATGTGAAGATGAGAAATGACAAACTTAAGGTTGATTCATAGCTAGAGAGGCAAACCATGACATTTCATATTCTAGACCTAGCTTACTGTTATTTTCTTGGAGTATCAAAAGAAGTAATTCTTCAGCATGTCTCACACTGCCCTTAGAGTCCTACAAACAGAACGCACTGACACTTTTGTAGCTTTTGCAACCCTGATTGGTACCTGCTGTAATTTCTTCAAATTATCAGGTGAACAAACTTCTTTCTTACTGTTCGCTTCTTGTTTCATAAACCCATAAACATTCAATACTATTTTGTAGCTCTGGCTGTGCAAGGTTTTCCCTTTTAATTTCAAAATAATGTGAGGCATAATCTGAACTAACTGCACCAAAGCCGGACACAACTCACGCCTAACAATGCCTAACAGTTTTGGTAGAGACTGTATTCCGGATTGCTAGAAGTGTGTAATGTAGTGAACATTTTAATGCTCATTTTGTTGAAACAACACCATGTGCTTCTTGCAAGGAAAATATTGAAACATCAAGAGGGTTTGCTGATTGGTCTAGCCTCAAGGACATATGCCCATTTCCCTGGCGAGACCTATACCACAGTTTGTCAATGAAAGAAATTCAAGCAAACACTTAGAAAATTAAGTCTTTAACTCATTGAGCCCATCAAAGCTTTGAAGCGTCCATTTCATTTTCAACACCAAGCCTAATGTACAAACACCTGACATAAAAATAAAATTATTAACTATTATCATATACTTAGCGCTTCTGCCCACAAAAAGGTACAGACTACAGCTATTATTTATTAAGATGTTTTTCAATGCAGGACTGTACTATCATATTATTTGAAAGAACTTCAAGTATTGCAATGACTCAAATCTATGCTACTGTGTCATTATGGACCTCTGCCCTTCATTTGAACACATCTGTGATCAGCAGAGATATGTTAAAAATCCTTACCTCCTTCATCTTCTTCATCAAACATGGGAGCACCGCTGACAGACACAGGAGGTGGAGAAGGAAATCCACAAAATCCTGCAAAAGGGATAATTCTATTTTTACTAAACCACATACAATATAGAAGTACACTAGAAAACCGAAATAATGCAGTTCTTGGGGGACATGCTTTAGCCTCGTGTTATAACAATTCCGCAGTATATCAAAGGGTGAACTTAGAAATGACAAAAATTGATCCGGTGGAGGTGGTGGTAAACATTTGTGCAATAATAAATTACAGTAGATTGTGAAGTATATAATATATGGTAAAGTACACCGCTTTTAAATGTAATTACACATCAGTTATGCTATGGAGTATTCCAATCCTGCAACCGATTTTAGTTTATAAAGTTTGTACATACAATTATGCTGTACCCATTTTACACCAACCTAATTTTGCATTGTCTTAAAGAAATCAGGAAGTTTTGTTTGGTGGCCTAATTCACAACTTGTTTTCTCGGCGTATTGTTTGATTGTAGCAAGATGGAGATGAATACTGTTCGATTAATTTTGTCTCTCCATACACAAAATCATCTTGTTTATGGCACTGTCACTTCACTAACATGCAGAATATCTTCTTCCATGTGCATGTCTCGTTATTCTGAGAAATTCTCAGCAATGCAGACCTAGGTCAACACTAAGAATGCAGTGGCCACAGTGGCCAAGGTCCACACAAGGGGTAGTGAAAAGTATATTCCCGTACTGCTCTTTGAGGAAACTTTTACACTCAACTTACATAAGTAATGAATAAGAAGTATGATATATTTTTGGGGGACATACTTTCCACTGAAATTAACGAGTAATCCCGAAAAAGTTAAAGTGGTAGTGCTCCATGTGTGAACAAATAACCTAAAATCCTCACATAGCCCAGAAGAAGTTCTTGGTGAGGTCTACAACCTTATTCTCTTTACTAAAGAACGTTTTCCAAATGCTACCATCGCTGTAAATAGTGTAGTAAGAAGGTTTGATGTGCCTAGCAACTATATACACAGAGTTAATGAAAATATAAGATGGGCCTGTCAAGCTTTAAAATCTGTGTTTGTGAATTTGGACAAGAAGCTAAATGAGTGGTGTATAGGAAAAGATGGCTTGCATTTAAATAGAAAGGGTTCATACAAATTGAGTGAAGCCATAAAAGATATTGTAAATATAATATGTAAACAACAGGTAAACTGGTAAGGAAGTCAGATGATGTAAAAACATTTCAGCAGGTTAGTAACTCAAAGCATACACCAAATAATGTAAAGAGCAAGTAATGTTCACAGACCAATTGGTTAATGCATCTCAATATACAGGGAATAAAAGCAAAATTTGAATTATTGGAAAATTTTCTGGAACAATTACATTTCACAAATACCTCAGTCATATGTTTAAATGAACACTGGTTAAGAAATTCAGAGATTAAATTACTTAACAAACTTCAAGGGTATAATATAGCTGACTATTACTCTAGGAAAACAGGACAGCGGGGAGGTTCATGCATATTAGTAAAAAGTTGTTTATATAAAAATATAACAATAAAAATAAGATAAGATCTAAAAATATATCAAGAAGACCATGTATTTGAAATATCTGTAATTGAACTAATTGAGCTGAAGATCATTGCTATCTCTATATATAGAGTGCCCTACTACAACACCTTTGAGGTCTTTTTAAAAAAATTTGAAAATCTGTTAATATAATTACACAAAGAAAATGGTAAACAGAAATGGTAAAAATTCCAAATGTGATTCGGAAAACACCCCCATGCATGACTCACGCACTTAAGAATATGCAAAAGAGTATCCCCAACCCACAGGTGTTTGATCTTGGATATGTAATGAGTGACATAAAAAATATTGCTTCAACCATGAAATCAAAAAATTCTAGTGGATGGGATGATCTTCCTCCTAGGCTTGTAAAAATAATTGTGAATAGTATAAGTGAACCACTTGCAAAAATAGTCAACCAATCCTTTCATTATGGCGTTTTTCCAGAAAGGATGAAATATGCATTAATTACTCCTTTGCACAAAGGAGCAAAAAACATATGAGTTTCTCAATAATATTAGAAAAATTAGTATATGTTAGACTAAAAAACTTTTTGGAAAAAAATAAAATATTAAATGATTGCCAACATGGTTTTAGAAAAAAAATTATCGACAATTACTGCCGTAACCACAATGGTAAATGAAATAGCACTAAATTTAGATTTACAAAAAAATACTGCCACAGTAATGTGTGACATTTCGAAGGCTTTTGACTGCGTAAGTCATCAAATTCTTTTAAAAAAACTTGAATATTATAATATAACAGATCAAAACTTAAAGTGGTTTCATTCATACCTGTCCAATAGCAAACAAAGAGTAATTACTAAATGTAGCTCTGGAATTTATAAATCAAAATGGCTAACAAATACCAGTGGTGTACCGCAAGGCTCAGTGCTAGGTCCTTTGCTTTATATACTGTACACTAACGATTTACCTCAAAGTATAAGTGGGAATCTAATATTGTATGCAGATGACACATCAGTTATTTTACAAAATACAAGTTATTATAGTTTGCAAAATGATGTTAGTAACACATTAAATAACTTAGATAAATGGTTCACTGATAATGGTATGAGCTTAAATAGGACAAAAACTAGCAGTATACAATTTAAAACTTCTGCTAATCTGAAACAAGATAACTTAGATAATAATAATAATAATAATAATAATAATAATAATAATAATAATAATAATAATAATAATAATAATAATAATAATAATAATAATAATAATAATAATAATAATAGTACTATAACAAAAGGTTATACTAAGATATTAGGAATGCACATAGATGAACATTTAAAATGGAATATTCATATTGAACATGTAACCAAGAAATTGAACTCGGCCTGCTATAATATGTTATGTCTGACACATATAATGAACATAGAAACCCAAAAAATTGTGTATTATAGCTATTTTTATTCAATTTTGGCCTATGGTATAATATTGTGGGGAAACGCATCTGGATGGGAAACAGTTTTCAAAATTCAAAAAAAGATAATTCGCATAAGGTTACATTCTAGCTTTAAAGATTCATGCAAACCATTATTTAAAAAATTAAAAATTTTAACAATGCCCTCGGTATATATTTTAGAGTTACTTACCTATGTATACAAAAATATGACAAATTTATGCAAAAACAAAATCAACATCATTACAGTACTCAGAAAGGGTCCAACATAAAATACCCTATGCATGGACTAACACTATATGAAAAAGCACCATATTACATGGGCATAAAAATATATAATAAACTGTCTCAACGATTCAGAGAGATAAAGACTAAAAAATTGTTTAATAAAAGTGTAAAAGAGTTGTTATCAGATAAGACATATTACTCCGTTCAAGAATATGTGGATGACACAATACTATAAGTATTACTTTAATTAGTTGTAATTGACAATTTATATTGTATAAAGAATACCTTGTATACCATACATTAGAATTAGTTTTCTCTTTTATCCTAAATCTGTTTTTATATCTTGACGAATCACCAGTTTACCAGCTTAGGCTCACCATGTAAACATTATGTGACAATAAACAATACAATACAATACTGTGTTAAATCCAAATTTGCAGTATTTCGGATTGTGCTATTTTTGGCTTTTACTGTATCTGCTGTCTACTACTTGCCATCAGAAAGAAAGTCCCTGACAGGAATTTGCTGCCCTTATCTGTTTGGAAACAGTGCAACAAGGACGAGTGTGTGTGTGACAGAGAAAGTATACCACATAAGGAGTAAAGCTGTTCGAAAAACTGACCTAGTGTCATAAAAAAGGAGGGTGAGAGAGTGTGTTAGACCCATGTCTAACAGGCAATTTCCTCCCACATTTCATTCCCCAGGGACTTTCTTTGCTGTGGTAAACTGTAGACATACCATTATTGTTCTTCTTTCTTCATTTTACAGATTTACCATGGTTATCAGAACCAATGGCATGAGTTTGAAATGGTAAAGAAAGTTGAGGTTACTTCACCATAAGAGTAGGAATATACTTACCATCAGTTTCTCCATCTGAGGGTTCAAGATCCTCAAAGCCTCTAAAATCTGCAAATAAATTTGTTATATGTTAGAAACATACTGCTGTGTAAAACTGCACATATTCTAAATAAACTCTGCTAAAGTGTGTTTGCAGTTTAAACACAATTATCATCCACATCACCCAGTATCAAGTTTAAACATGGCGAGGACAGTTCCTTACTCAGCATGAATTGGTTGTAATGCATAAGAGGAGTTGAGAAATGTGTTGTCAGAGAACAAATTACAGACTACATACAGCTACAACTACATATTTAATACATCTATATGTGTTAGTGTTGGCTTAGATTTAAGGTTATGCATTGATGAAATCAGACAAAAATTTTATTTAGTTTGCTTTTCTTAGTATGCTTATACACCTACTTTCACACTGCTCCAGTGTTGTCTCAATATCTGCAGTTTCCAAAGCTCAAAACATAACTTTTGTCTGGTCTCTTTAATTCATCCAATTTAATTTCCATTGTCATGTTAACTTGTCTTTTCTTCTTGTTCAACATTTTCACTGGCACAAACACAGTTCAACACAACTATACTTGAACGTAACTTGGGTATTCTGAAAGTTCCCTTGACATGCGCTATGCACGTGGTAGGGGAGTAGCACAGTAGTCTGTTGTCATGACAACCAGGTTTGACTTTGAAGTAGCCAACAGACTTCGTGGCCATGCAATCCCGTCACAAAATCCATTAGCTACTTCAAGGTCAAACCTGGTCATGACAACAGATTGCTGTGCCAAGGGAACTGTCAGAATATCCAGGTTACATTAATTCAAGCATAACACTAAACCTGAAATCTGAGAAACTGTACTGTAACCAGAAATATGTAACTGGAAGTTTAGTTTACCATGTATATACTGGGTAAAGCAATAAACCAAACCTTCCTAACAAGTGTTTGTCCTGTGAATCCACATAACTTTCAGGAGATGATGTGGTCTCTTTTATAGGCAAATGAATTTAAATCCCATTTAAAAAATGAAGCCTTTCTGGACCTGCACTAATGCTTTAAATGGGAGTGGCAAAGAATTAATGTCAATGTGAATTACAGAAGTTGCAAAATTTTTAAGCAGTTATTATTCTCTTTGCTTTCTATTCTTGTTTTAATACTGGCCCTGGTTTATTAACCCATTGATATGACAACATTAATGTCACATGTGGTAAGCGATGCAGCACTACACTTGGCTTAGTAAGGTAGTACACACTTAACCCCTTCTTGCATCTGCTTTGCTCACTTCCTTTATATTAGCTTAAAATACACATTAGATTCCAACAGCAATACTTACCTCCTTCTAAATCTCTTGCATATTTCTTCCGAAGTGCTTCTAGATTCTCTGTGAAAAGCACATAACACTGCGTTAGTGATGCAAAAGATTTGTACATATTATTGAAAACAGATTTATGTTAGCTTATACAGGTTGATGTTCATTTGTGTAATCTACCAAATGAAAGATGTGGTGATTCTGTATGCTTTCAACTATGTCCCACATGGCTTTCATATACTAGAGTATGTCTAATATTGTAATAAATACGTCAGCAGTATTACTAATCTTATTACATCCAGTATAAAGCACTGGTACAATAAAAAATATTGTATGCATAGAAATATGGAGGGCTTCAGAATTAGGCAAGAAAGTAGATTGATTATATGGATTGTTCTGCAAAGAACTTTTTATATTAAACAGGTCAGCACAAGGTAGAATTACAAAGTGTAGGGAGAAAAGGAATAATTACACAACTAACAAGGTTTTGGGAACTGGAAAGGAAGTAGTGGATTTTATTACAAATAATCTACAGATTACATTCCTGAAAACAGAATGTTTCTATCATGCCAGGGAAAAAAGTTATTGCCGTTTATGTTTTTTTCGCTGCATGGCATTGTTGCCCCATCTGCATGCATGCACACTTGTGTAAGCTCATCTGACTAGAACTGCTGATCTTATGTGAAGCGGATGACTGCAGTTGCGTTTATAGAACTTTTTTCAAAATAGGAAACAAGGTGAATTACCATATTTTAGGCAAGACGGGTCACTCTGTGTTTGTTGTGATGTGATCGGCTTGATGTCAAAATTAAACATTGTATACAATATTGAAGATTAACATTTACTCATAGATTCTTCCAAAATTATTTTGAAGGCTGTACTATTTCACAATGGCAATCAACTGCCTTCTGTTTCTGTGGCTCATGCAATTGGTATGAAAGAAACACATGGAAGTCTGTCACTGATTCTAGAGGCCATTGAGTACAAGGAACATAACTGGTGTATTTGTGGTGATTTAAAAGTTAATGGACTTCTCCTAAGATTACAGAGTGTATTCACAAAATTCTGTTGTTCCCCATGCCTGTGGGATAGTTGAGCTACTGAACAACACTACAGTCAAAGAATGGTCCAAGAGGCTATTCCCAGAAAATTCAAGATGTGCATTTCATTTGACAAGAAAGTATCTTAAACATATCGTTTTCAATCAAAATCACAAGTGTGACACTTGGGAAAGTAGAATATAAAACAGAAGCTATTGGTTATGTATCTTCTGTCCTTATATGTAAAACTGGGGCTCATGAAAAACTTTGTGAAGGGAATGGACAAAACAGAAGTTTTCAATAACCCAACAGAACTGTTTCCGAGTATAACTGCAGCCAAGATAAAAGAAGGAATTTTCATTGGTCCACAGAATTTGACGCTAAGCTGAATTCCATTAAACTTAGTGTGCAGTTGTCATTCAAAGAAGTGGTGAATAGATTTCTAAGTAACAAAAAATTACAAAAAAGTACTTTTCGATGATCTTTTTAAATGGCTACAAAAACTTAGAATGCAGGATGTCATTGAAAATGGATTTTCTAATCTCGCACTTCTTTCCTGAGAATTTGGCTGCAATTAGTGATGAGTAAGGGGAATGTTTTCCCACGCTATGCTACAAATGGAATGTAGATGTCAAGGTAGATGGGATCCCTTCATGATGACCAACTATTGTGGGTTTCTTCAGCAGGAAGATCCAGCTTCACCTAAAAGAAAATCCAATAGAAAATGATTCCCAACTGCTTTAGAATTTGGAGTCTAAAGGTAATATACCAGCAAGTTCCACATGTAATGTTTTATCTTTTTGTAAGATACATGAATAAGAACTTCAAATTTCTGAGTTTTGTTGGAATTTTGTGAGGTGCATTCAACCCAATCCAGGATGTAATAAAATTAGGGAATCATAAGACCTGCCTCACTAACGAGCCATTATTTGAGAATATACAAGATGGCGAGATGTAATATCTTTACAGGATGTTTATACATTATTTCTGAATGTGTTACTTTGTTTTGATGATACAAATTGAATGAAATAAAGAATATATGATTTTCTTAATAAATCTCAAATTAAAAAAAAATTGACTTTTTTTTTTTTTTTTAAATTATGTACCGCAAGAAACTCAATAAAAACTTTTCACATACTGTATTACCTGAATTGTATGATAAAATTTTATGCACATAGGCCTAGTATTACCTGCACTAATACAGCATTAGTGAGATATGGATTGATGATATCCCTTAATAAGAAAGCGTATCATAACAAATGAACAGAGGGTAATAGGGGAAGAAATACGGATGACAGATTCAAAATCAGCATGGCCAACTTACTATAAATGAGGTACTTTCAAATCAGTTCCTCAAAATTGTTAAAAATTTGTAGAGTTGTAGAATGCTGAAATATTGGTACATCTGTGTCTTCAAACAGAAAATGGAGATATATCAAACATTTAAGGAATCGACAGAAGATAACTTCAAATAACAGCTGGTGGTCAGGAATAGGAAGAGTTGGAGATGGAATTGGGATATTTGGCAACTAGAGGAAAAAATTGATAACACATTTGGAAAGTAGTTAGAAAAAGGATAGAAGATAAAGAGAAATAAGAACTCTGAGGAACCCTTGAAAATAAAAAGTTTTTATGTTTACAATTAAGAGAGATTAAGGGAGAAAAGCTTATGTTGACTTCATTAGCAGACAGGAAAGGGAAGGTTTAGCATGGATGAGAACAGGGGCACTGTTCCTAAGAGAGTTAAAAAGGAGGGAATCAGGAACATGTGTCATAAGTGGAGAAAAGAAAAGTAAAAATACATTACTTAGTAGAACATAGAGTTAGAGAAGTGGAGACAGGATGTTTGGGATTCAAATTAAGAGCAAAATGAGCAAGGAAATAGTAGCCATAAAAATACAGGCAGGAAGAAAAATGTAGCAAGACTATGGGGGAACTTTTATGAAAACGTTGGTCTGGGCGGCTCAGTTGGTTAGACGCTGGCCTACTGTTCCCAAGGTCGCGGGTTCAAACCCGGCCCAGGCCGATGGTTTTTAAGTGTGCTTAAAAACGACAGCTCCATGTCAGTAGATTTATTGGCATGTAAAAGAACTCCTGCGGGACGAAATTTCGGCACACCGGCAACGCTGATGTGATCCTGGCAATTGACAGCATCGTTAAACAACGAAATAATTTAATTTTAATTTAATTTTATGAAAACCAAAGAAACTTGGTTCAGAAAAGTAAAGAAAGCAAGGGGAGACGAGCAGCAAGAATGAGAAGAAAGAGAATAAGAGAAGCAGTAAAGGAAGTAAAAGGATAAGAGTTAACCAAAAGCCAAAGGGACTAGGTGCCAGGTGCAAGGTAGCCCTTAAAAGAAATAAAAGTTGCACTTAAATTGTGCTAAAAAGTACATTTGATGTAAATGTAACTAAATTATTGCATGTTATTTGGTAAAAACAAATATTCTATTCCATTGCATTCACTTCCTAAATCAAGCAGTATGGAAGGAGGCTAAAAATGAGTTTAGTAAAATTACTTATGACTTCAAGAATTGTGCAGCACCTTTGTGGATGTATGCTTGACCCTAAATCAGTGATAAGCAGAGACCTGAAGTTTTGGCATTATAAATCATTAAAATAGGCAGGCGAAAAGGCATTATAAATACTAAAACAGGCAATAAAAGGCAATTAGAAAAACCCACTTATTTAATAGAATACACTATTCAATAATTAGATCATCATATTTTAAAGAACTTCAAAGTTTTAAACAAAATGCTAGAGTTGTAACTGATACAAAAATGAATTATTTTTTTAAAAAAAGACCTGTGTATTGCAATGCCTTATTCGTTGTACATGACAGCCAAGTGCTTTTTTAAGTTCTCTGGGCTTGAGTCTCCTGTCAGATAACACATTTTTCATATGGCAAAATGACCTCTCAACATCGACAGAGGTTACTGAAGCAAATCTAAAACATAACATTATTGTAGGATACATTTAAACTGCAACAGAATTGTCACCTTGCAGAATTTTTTAAATGTTTCTAAGTTTATCCAGTTGAGTAATGAAATAAAGGCATTAATATTTAAAAAGGCAGAAAAGGCAACATAAAACTGTGGCATTTCAATCACAAAAGGTGCAATTAGTACAGATCCATTTTCAAATTGAAGATAGATTTGACACATTTAAAAAGGCATTCTGCCTAAGTTCCGGTCTCTGGTGATAACACACTTTTGTTCATTTTAGCTTCAACATAGTGCCCACCACTAGTTTTAAACAAACTTAAGTGCTCTTTGCACCTCACATTTTTGGGGCCGCACTTCATGTTAGCATAAAATAGCCATAGTGGCTTACTGGACCAAAGAGAAACATGTGAACTTCAATTAAATTACGCATGGAATTTCTGCCAGGTTGCATCACTATCCTTTGATGTAAGCTTGTCAAATTTTGTGCACTTGATCATATGCCTATACTTAGTAACCAAACCAGTTCTATAATGAATGTTTTTCAAATGATCCAACAATTAATACCTCTGCTTCTAAGATTTTTCAGTTGATTTTTTTTTGGTAGTGTTTAATGCCCACTTTTACTACATGCGGCGTCACAGGTGATGACACATGGAATGAAGATGGAGCACCGGTGGAATGAGATGGTGGGGGAACCCAGAGACCCTTGCACCACTTTGTCCACCACAAATCCCACATGCTGTTGCCTGGGATCGAGCCCAGGCTGCTTTGGTGAGAGGTGAATGGTCTAACTACTCAGCCATGTTGTGGCTTTTCAGTTCACATTATGATTCTAACCTCAATCAAGAACATTATATATATATAGGCGGCGCCGTGGCCGAGCGGTTAGCGCACTCGCCTACCACCTAGGTGGCCCGGGTTCGATCCCAGGGACCCGCATGTGGTATTTGTGGTGGACGAAGCGGCGTCAGGGCGGGTTTTCTCCGGGTACTCCGGTTTCCCCCGCCATCTCATTCCATCGGTGCTCCATCTTCATGTATCATCAGTGTCACCGCCTGCGGTGCCGTAGTAGTAAAAGCGGGCGTTAAACACAACAACAACAAGAACATTATATAGCAATTAATTCCCCCTGAATTTAATTAGTTGCCTGGAACTGACACAGAGATCACTGTAATATACTGGCAAACGTTCATTGAGCACATTCAGAATCTGTGTACTACAAAGGTGACTGCTGTCTCGAAAGCTACTGCTTGCAGTCACCTTTGGCTTTAATAAAGATGCTAGCTAACAGTTTCTTGTAAAAGCTTGATGAAACGCAAGTATTTTAACATTTATTAAAACTTAAACTAAATGTTAACATGCAAAATATTAACACCAGTTGATGAAATCAGCCTTTAACATTTTTATACATGGCTAAATATATATAAACAACACTGTAAAATTTGATTTAATAAAAATGAATCTATAACAAATTGAGAGGAGGTTGTTACAACATTTACGTTTACAAATTACATTTTACTTGAAAGGGGGACTAAATGGCAAAAATTGTCCAAAAATGACGTTTCTAGTTCTCTGTATAGTACCCTCGTCACTACCGGGAATAGAACCCAGGTCTCCCACTTGGTAAGCAGCAGCACTACCACCATGCTAAGGTGATGACTGAAATTGGACTTTATCACTTATTAATGAAAACAAACATTCTTAGTCATTAACTCAGGAGAATGTCTTTATCCTTGAACAGGCAATCATGCTGTGGAATGGGGAGCTTTATGGTACAATGTAAACAGAGTAACAGCAGTAGTTCAAAATTGATGTCTTCAAGGCAGTTGGACTGTAAGGAGTGCCAGTGTTGCTACAATATTATATTGTGTGGCTTCTTGAGTCTCCAATAAACATAAGTCATTAGTGATATTATTGAAAGTAGGATCACAATTATTTTGTTTAATGGGGTAATATATGTATTAATGATGTTCTTTCGCCTAATATTTATTGTCCCAGGAAAGAAAGGATAAGTCACTTTTGAAGCAGGATGTGAAACGTCAGGGCAAGAGGAATAAACTGTGCGTTATCTCAGGTTCACTTCGGTTAACCACAAAGCCATAGCTAAACTCCTAAGTTAAATACAGTATCATCAATTAGAAAGATAGCAGTATTCTGGACCTCTATGAATAATATTTGGTTCTAATAAACTTTAGAAGTTGGTAAGTATTATTTATTTATGCCAACAAACTTACTGTTGGTGTTTTTAAACACACAAGCCGTGTGTGGGCAAAGTTGTGTGTGCCCACACACGGCTTGTGTGTTTAAAAACAACAGTATGTTCGTTGGCATAAATAAATAATAATTACCATCTGAAGGTTATTTAACCCTGGGATAAAAAGTACTTGCAATAGTAAGTCACCATTGGGGTAATTTGTCTCTGATGTGAGACTGCCTTTGTGGTTTACCAGGAGAAATACGAACTGATTTGAGAATTTAATGCCATTCTGGCAGTTTGTCACAATAGCTCAGTGGTTAGAGCAGCTGCCCGGTAAGCGGAAGGTCTGTGGTTCAAATCCCAGTTGTGGCATTGAATTTTTAAGTTCCAGTTCTACCTCTTTTAGAAGTTGGTTTTTTAACACTACATCACTTAATAGGAACAATCAAAGACAGAAATACACAAAAATGACAAAATGATTTCATTCAATAATCACATCCCTGTTCCCAAGCATTCCAATAGAAAAACTACAAACAGTGTTAAGAGACCAACTCAGTACAATAGAGATGGAACCAGTAGAAGTAGAGGAATACATTTCATTAACAAACGTATGCACTGAACAATTTCAGGTTCAATGAGAAACACTACAGAAGGTAATCAGGATTGTCTATGGGCAATC
Source organism: Tenodera sinensis (assembly GCA_030765045.1). Taxonomy (NCBI): domain Eukaryota; kingdom Metazoa; phylum Arthropoda; class Insecta; order Mantodea; family Mantidae; genus Tenodera; species Tenodera sinensis. The sequence continues at coordinate 199,836,516 of CM060961.1, forward strand.
CACTCTCAAAATTTTGGCAGTTTTAGGAGTGCATCTGAAACACCCTTAAAAAGGGCTTTTCCATTGATCTTCACGGTTTGGTACCAATATGCCCATGACATCATTGTAATAGTTTCAAATAAAGACTAATCAATCAACAACTCCCTTTCCTGGACCTAAATATCATCGGAAATGACAAAAATTAAATTTGGAATTTACATGAAGCCAACAAAGTCTGAAAATGACATAAAACGACAGTTGCAATCCAGTTACACATAAATACACAATGAATAGCCTTACCCACAGACCAGTCAATGTAACTATGGTTAAAGTGCAACATTATAAAGAACAAAAAGACATACTTCATGTAGCAGAAGAAAATGGATACAACAAAAGTCTAGTATATAAGAAGATAAACAAAGCAAAGCTAAAGAAAGCCATAAAGGAAGCAAGCGTGCTCACCACAAAAAAATAAAGTAACAGCACATTCAGAAGATTCACTTACCATAAAAAAATATCCAAGAAATTCAAAAAGATCTTTAGAGAACAAAATATCATCTTGGCCCCCATAAATGGATACTAATAATAAAACTGTTAAATTAAAAAACAAAGGATGAAATTCAGTAATGTTGTAGAATACAGGCTTCTTGATGCTAAATGTCACAAAACAATGCTAACTTGACATGAAGAAGTACTACTGCACAAAGAGGTTAGCAAATATGAATTGGAGAGGAACACAAGTAATGGAACAAAAGTGATATATAAAACTGAAACAATGAAAAAGAAGTGCAAACCAAATAGTGGAAAAATGTAAATAAAGGAGACGTAACAATAGAAGAAAGTGTTACAAAGTGAAGATTTCCTTTTTCCTCATTCCCCTTTAGCTGTTACTATTAATGAAAATCCACATTTCCAATAATGTTAAATCACCAGTAGTTTGCGGCAGTTATTACCAGTAAAATCCGATGTTTGAATCATTCGTTTTGTCAATCATCTACTGCATCTATTATAAAACTTTGTATTAGTTTCATAAGCGTACATTATGAAATATATTCATATTGTACGGTTATATCATCAGTTATCACAATTGCATGAGATTATGATTTCACAGTTATTTCAGGTTATATGGTTTATACCTCCAAAATGCAACTTTGTATTTCTTTCATAACCATATATGTACAAGATATACCTATTCATATTTAAGGTTGTCTACTGCACAACTGAGTTGTACTGGGCTAATGACTTCATAGTTACTTCCACTCATATAGTTTATGCCTCCAAAATGCAAATTAACACAAATTTGTATCTCTTTTATAAATGTATATTTACAAATATATATTCCCATTTAAGGTTATTTACCTGCTGCACAAACGCATAAGCTTATGATTTCATAGTTATTTCAGATTATGTGATTCATACATTAATTTTAGTATGACAGGATCCTCATTTATTCTGTAATTGCAGTTCTGTGTTAAATTTGGGAGATCTTTAGGTTTGAATTGAGGAATGTATGTGTAAGTAAAACAGAGTTCCCTGCCTTCTAGTTACTGAAATTCATCATTATGAATGATAATAGAGTTTCTCACCTTTTTGTATTTATGTCCACACATTGCCAAAAGTTATCTCCATTCTCATCTTTACACACTGCCATCTACATAATTCCATCATTCAAATGTTTTACTACTGCCTGCTACCTTCATTTCTCACACGCTGATGGCCTGCATTACACAATCAATTTGGCAACATTACCCGAAATTCCACCAGTCAAGAGGTCCGGGACATACCAAATAAACTAAGGATTATGAAGTGTTCCACAAAGGGCAAACCAAAACAAATCTAAAAACCAGAACCAAAGAACATTTCAGAAGTGTCAGTAGTGTCAGACAAGTCAGTAATAGCATTTTACTTTTGGAATGAAAACCATAACAAAAACCTGAATTCGAAACTATTAAAAAGCATGACAAGCCACAACAAACTCACAACATGGGAGGACATCTTAGTATGGAAGCACAAAGACTGACTAATAAATTTCGAAATCCTGCTAGTTGGCAACTTAGTAAAGAAGTTCACTGTTCCATCACCACAGAGAAAGATGCAGGCAATTACAACCAGCAGTAAGACCTTCGAGGTTGAAAATGGAGGCAATGGCTCCTGAAATAATCCCTCAAAAATTAAGAGTGGCACAGTGTTAAAAAACTGACTCCAAAAGTTTATCATCATTTGGTTGTTACTGTTACTATACTCCACCAAACAGCAGTTAATCATTTCTTTCTGCTCACATCTTAAAGACTTACCTTTAAATATTCTTCTCTTCTCCAGCTCATGTATCAATCGTTTTTTATGTTTGACATCAATTAAATAAACCACAGATAATCTGCAATCTGTAGGAATAGGATTATCATCTCTTTCTATACTGATGCCATGATGTGACAGAAATGTATCTCTAAGATACTCTGGTGATATTCTTGGCCTTACTATAATTCTGTCTTTCAAACCCTGTGAAGGTAAAAAGAAAGGTATAAGAGTTCAACTTTAAAGATAAAAGCTGGTTGGAAGGTTCAACTGTTGCACAGTGCAGTAGTTGACATGGGAATGATCCAACTATTTCTTGATATTCATACTTCATATTCCTTAGAAATCATTTTGACATTTTTATATTCCATTGCATACTAACGTTCTCTTTCCCATTTTAATAAAACTACAGATTGCATACTTACCAACTTATTGAAATTAAAACCAGTACAATTTTCCTTGTCCAGGATAGCATAATGATTTTACAATGGCATGAAAGAATGCCTAAAATGTTCAGTGAAGTAAATGTACAAAAATGACATGGAAAATAAATGCAAATTCTGTTTTGAAGAATCCTTGAAGATCTGGTACTGTGTTCATTAATCTAAAATTCTTACTGTACTACAATAAACACTTATTAAAGCAAAGGACATACTTCCTAGGCTATACACAAATTTCTAATCTATGTTTTACCTTACAACAAAAATAAAACAAAAGAACTGTTACCAAATGGGTGAAACTAATATCCTGCAGCTATATAATATGAACAGGATAAAAACTTCTTTACATGTGGGAGTTGACAATTAACACTTTCATGTACTGAATGTATGTATCCCTTTACTATGTTGCAATCCATGCATTTTATTACAGCCCGGTGAGGGGGGAGGATGACTGCGATGAAGGATAGACACACAGGTAAACTCTGATCTATCATAGCACAATATACATGTGAGCATGGTACAAGTACAGAGAGATCCAAATACATGTGAACCGCTACACAGTGTTTTTCCACTGCGCATGCAGAAACACGTCACCAGCAGCCGATATATACAAGGTCACGAACATCACTTGTTTTTCTCTGCTCTGCTTACAATCAGTATTGAGTTGGCATGATATCGTGCGGCTGCATTATTACCAGTGTGCTTTATAATTTAGTCCGGTACATAGTCACAAAGTGTATTATGCCTCAGCATTTGTTTTCTACTGCACAGAGTGTATTTATGATTTGTATGTGTTAACTCAGTCAGCTCGCCAGGTGCAAGTGCGATTTGCAGAACGATTTTCAGGTTTGAAAGTTCTGGACCGGACAACAATCCATAAACTTTACAATAAATTTCAGGCCACAGGAAGGGTTGAGGCTCGGACATATAAAAGACGGCATATAGTTCTTACTGAAGAAACATTAGATGACATCGGTTATCGTTTGGAGAATTCCCCCCAAAAATCGCTTAGGCGTTTGTCACAACAGGTAGGCATTTCTTATGGCCCTTTGGAAGAGCTATTACACTGCTGAAGTTAAAACCATATAAAATAACTGTGGCATATGTTTTTCAACCAGGTGTTCCGATAATTAGACATATACTTTGTGAGTGGACTCTCAATAGTATATACAATGGCGAAATTGACCCACATTTAATATTGGCTTGGTTCCACCTTCATGGATGTGTGTACACAAAATAATCGTTATTGGAGCTCTGAGAAACCTAATATTGTTCATGAAATACCTCTTCATGACAAAAAAAAATTGGTGTATGGTGTGCCATCGGTGGAGAAAGAGTTATAGGCCCAATTTTTTTCAAGTCAACCGTTGGCACCCGTACATATGTGAAATAGAATTTTGCCCCCCCCCCCTTTTTTTAGAGAATTAACTGGTAGGGAGCATGATTTCGCCTTTTTTTCCATCAAGACTCTGCAACAGCTCATACAGCCAATCTTTCGATAAGAACAATTGAAAGTGTATTTCAGGACAGAATTATTAGTAGAAATTTGTGGCCCCCTTGGTCCCCCAATCTAACCCCTCACAATTTCTATCTCTGGGGTAACTTAAAGCATAAAGTGTACAAGACAAGCCCACACACCCCAGAAGAACTAAAACAAAATATCTGTCAGGAAATTGCCAGCATTTCTCAACATGAACTATGACGAGTGATGGATAATTTCCTAAGCAGATGCTAAAACTGTATGAACGATGCTGGCCAGTTCCAGCATCTCTAATTATATTTGTAAGTAAAGCCTTTAAAAGTAGTTTTAAAAATGTTGTATGGTTTCACCAGCGCTGTTCTATGATAGTGGCAGTTGGCGACGAGTGCAAAGGATCCGTACAAACAAAACCCAGTGCAGCCGGTTCACAGTCTTTTGGATCACCCGTTACATTCAGTCTGTAATCTTGTTACAATACAATGCAATTGAATTTCATACTTGTCAAGTCCATGTTGAAGATTTGTAACATGTTGAATTTGCCCACAAAGCTGTAAAAACACCTTCTTTGTTGTAACGTCATAAAAACTGTGCACCTTATATTTTAATGACAAACTGTAAATCAAAGATCTGTTAATGAAAAATGGGCTAGGAGATATGTGGGCTCCAGGATACAAATTAGTTCAGGGAGTTATTATTTATTTATGCCAACAAACTTACTGTTGGTGTTTTTAAACACACAAGCCGTGTGTGGGCAAAGTTTAAGAGGTAGAACTGGAACTTAAAAATTCAATGCCACAACTGGGATTTGAACCACAGACCTTCCGCTTGCCGGGCGGACGCTCTAACCACTGAGCTATTGTGACAAACTGCCAGAATGGCACTAAATTCTCAAGCCTCAAGCAAGTATTTCTCCTGGTAAACCACAAAGGCAGTCTCACATACGAACTGGCTTGAGAATTTAGTGCCATTCTGGCAATGTGTCACAATAGCTCAGTGGTTAGAGCGTCCGCCCGGCAAGCGGAAGGTCTGTGGTTCAAATCCCAGTTGTGGCATTGAATTTTTAAGTTCCAGTTCTACCTCTTAAACTTTGCCCACACTCGGCTTGTGTGTTTAAAAACACCAACAGTAAGTTTGTTGGCATAAATAAATAATAATTAACATGTGAAGGTTATTTAACCCTGGGATATAAAGTACTTGCAATAGTAAAGTCACCATTGGGGTAATTGTCTCTGATGTGAGACTGCCTTTGTGGTTTACCAGGAGAAATACGAACTGGCTTGAGAATTTAGTGCCATTCTGGCAGTTTGTCACAATAGCTCAGTGGTTAGAGCGTCTGCCCGGCAAGCGGAAGGTCTGTGGTTCAAATCCCAGTTGTGGCATTGAATTTTTAAGTTCCAGTTCTACCTCTTAAACTTTGCCCACACACGGCTTGTGTGTTTAAAAACACCAACAGTAAGTTTGTTGGCATAAATAAATAATAATTACCATGTGAAGGTTATTTAATCCTGGGATATAAAGTACTTCCAATAGTAAGTCACCATTGGGGTAATTGTCTCTGATGTGAGACTGCCTTTGTGGTTTACCAGGAGAAATACGAACTGGCTTGAGAATTTAGTGCCATTCTGGCAGTTTGTCACAATAGCTCAGTGGTTAGAGCGTCCGCCCGGCAAGCGGAAGGTCTGTGGTTCAAATCCCAGTTGTGGCATTGAATTTTTAAGTTCCAGTTCTACCTCTTAAACTTTGCCCACACTCGGCTTGTGTGTTTAAAAACACCAACAGTAAGTTTGTTGGCATAAATAAATAATAATTAACATGTGAAGGTTATTTAACCCTGGGATATAAAGTACTTGCAATAGTAAAGTCACCATTGGGGTAATTGTCTCTGATGTGAGACTGCCTTTGTGGTTTACCAGGAGAAATACGAACTGGCTTGAGAATTTAGTGCCATTCTGGCAGTTTGTCACAATAGCTCAGTGGTTAGAGCGTCTGCCCGGCAAGCGGAAGGTCTGTGGTTCAAATCCCAGTTGTGGCATTGAATTTTTAAGTTCCAGTTCTACCTCTTAAACTTTGCCCACACACGGCTTGTGTGTTTAAAAACACCAACAGTAAGTTTGTTGGCATAAATAAATAATAATTACCATGTGAAGGTTATTTAATCCTGGGATATAAAGTACTTCCAATAGTAAGTCACCATTGGGGTAATTGTCTCTGATGTGAGACTGCCTTTGTGGTTTACCAGGAGAAATACGAACTGGCTTGAGAATTTAGTGCCATTCTGGCAGTTTGTCACAATAGCTCAGTGGTTAGAGCGTCCGCCTGGCAACCACAAGTCTGTGGTTCAAATCCCAGTTGTGGCATTGAATTTTTAAGTTCCAGTTCTACCTCTTAAACTTTGCCCACACACGGCTTGTGTGTTTAAAAACACCAACAGTAAGTTTGTTGGCATAAATAATAATTACCATGTGAAGGTTATTTAATCCTGGGATATAAAGTACTTGCAATAGTAAGTCACCATTGGGGTAATTGTCTCTGATGTGAGACTGCCTTTGTGGTTTACCAGGAGAAATACGAACTGGCTTGAGAATTTAGTGCCATTCTGGCAGTTTGTCACAATAGCTCAGTGGTTAGAGCACCCGCTCGGCAAGCGGAAGGTCTGTGGTTCAAATCCCAGTTGTGGCATTGAATTTTTAAGTTCCAGTTCTACCTCTTAAACTTTGCCCACACACGGCTTGTGTTTAAAAACACCAACAGTAAGTTTGTTGGCATAAATAAATAATAATTACCATGTGAAGGTTATTTAATCCTGGGATATAAAGTACTTGCAATAGTAAGTCACCATTGGGGTAATTGTCTCTGATGTGAGACTGCCTTTGTGGTTTACCAGGAGAAATACGAACTGGCTTGAGAATTTAGTGCCATTCTGGCAGTTTGTCACAATAGCTCAGTGGTTAGAGCGTCCGCACGGCAAGCGGAAGGTCTGTGGTTCAAATCCCAGTTGTGGCATTGAATTTTTAAGATCCAGTTCTACCTCTTAGTTCAGGGAGTTTGGAAAATAAGAGAAAGGCTAAAAGATATGGATGGGCAAACTTTATATGCTCAAATAAGAGACAAAAGTCACTTAGCTTCTACAAGGAATGTAAAAATGAATTAGGGAGAGAGTTACATCATAAGATTTGTGAAAAGAATGAAAGCGATGGATTGTTTGATTTCGATTGGATATATGGAAATTAAGAAATGAAAGGAAGAATGTGATGAAGGGAATAGGTCCAATATGTAGTGGTAGGGAAAATGAGATTTATTTATTACAAGAATGTTTAGGTACAGACAATTGGAGTTAACAGCTGATTTGCAGAAAATAGTTAAATAGAAACAGAGTTAACGGTGAGAAAAATTTTTAAAGACCAGTTGGGGAAAAAGTGAGGGTACATTTTTATCGAATGTAAGAAACAAATGGAAATGGTCAGTGAGCAGAACAGTTTGCAGGGTGAAACTTTTGGAAATTTTGTAATTGTTATGGTTCTGTGTATTGTCTGATGAATGGCTAGGACCAATATCAGGCAAACACATACTAAATTAACATAGGGCTTATATTGTTCCAGTTGTAATAGCTGCTGGCTTCCAGTAGCTAAAGTAGGTGTATTTCTATAAGTATGGGTGATCAGCCCAAAGCCTGGTGTGAGACCAAGGAAGTGGATGATACGGAATGATGGCAGAAGATGATAGGAAAGATGATGATGGAGCAATTGGTGGAATTATGGTGGGGGAAACTGGAGAATGGAAGAATGTAAGAAACAAATGGACATGGTCAGCGCCTCAAGTATGAGCAACTCTGGTTACAAAGAGTGGATATACTGGCCAGGAGAGCTCGAGGTGCTGACCACGTCCCATTCTCCACCACTGGACCCTGTTCATGATACCTGTAATGGGCAGAGTGGCTGGGCAGTAGGACAAAGCTACACTCAAAGGGCCAACACAAGAAACCGGAACAGAGTGGATGCACCATATCTCAGACTGCAGAAGTCCTCAAGGTACTACAAGTTAAATGGTATAAAAATATTTAATTCACTTCCTTTAGAAACACACAGTACAAATATTCAAAGATTTAATGAAAAAATATATAAATTGCTAGCAAAAACTCCTTTCTACAGCACTCAAGAATACTTAGATATAAGTAAACATGACTTGTAAAACATATGTAAATATTACGATCCCTTCAGTGTATATGTATCTAGAAATTTTTGTTTGTTTCATTAGTTGTAAGTTACAGACGAAGCCTATTGTAATTATTGTAATTACCAAATGGTGAATAAACTATTATTATTATTCATAGTACCACAGGAAAGACAAGACAGACAGACACATGTGCCCGCACGCATACAGCATTGTCCAGGCCATGATCTACCCAAAACTGATATACTTTTTGGGGTATTATCCATCTAGCTTCTATCATCAGTCCAGTAACTTAGATCTTTTTTAGGTTGTATTTGTTCTTGTAATAGGAAACAGTGGGTTCATCAACAGCAATTTTTTTCGGCATCCACTTATTCAGGTTGATCACAGTGGGACTCAAAGCGAACAGTAGGATCAAGGATCACTCCATTACTGTCAGATGTCTTATAGGCAGTGATGTCGATGCGCCTGCTGCTATCACTATTGGACAATCTTTAGGTTTCCTTATGGACTTCAAAACCTTTCTACTTCATACTAGTTACAATCAAGCTTCAGATCTTATGATGTGTGCTATTTTGCAGCACTTCTTCATAGAGCAAGAACATGTACAAGTGTTTCGTGCTCTCTGCCACAGGGCGATAGAGGGTACTGTTCTGGGTCCTCCCCAGAAAGGAGCATACAGCAATAACTCCCAGTCATTTTGATGGCATCTCTCCATTTGGAGCACGAAAGATGTAACGATCTTGGATCTATCTATTCGCAGTTGTATAGTCGCTGAATAGTTTAGGAGTTTTTCTTTTTGTGGTAACTCACTCCATAGATGAAATTCTCTTTCTCTCAAATGTATTCTAACTTTTCTTGCATTTGGGGGAAGAGTTAACAGGTCTCTGAGCGATGTTAAGATGATGTAAACAGGTTTGAGTTTTCTGCTCAAAATTTCTTAAGGAATTAACAACTGGGTCATTGAAGAATTGTAAAACTTTACAGATGTTATAATCGAACTTCTCATAAGGTGCAGAATACACCAAGGCCTTTATATTTTCTTTTGGTATACACAATATGGTCTGGAGCATCCGTTACAGTTAGTAACTGTAGTATAGCCTTTAGTGTACATTTTAAGATTTTGTCAGCGTCAGTTAAAAATTTATATGAAATTTTATCCATTGGGATAACTTGAAAAGAATAAATTGTCATTGAGACCAGATGAGTTTAGAATAACAAATTTCTGGTCTACCTATAGAAGAGGTGAGTTTTCTAAAGTTTCAGTTTTCTGTGTAAATTATTTAAGATTTGATGACTGTTGAAAACTATTTCATCTTTTAAATTAATGCCAAGGTAACATATTTTTTCTTCACAATTTTGACAGTGAATTCCATTATCTTTGGAGATTATCAGATTCTTCAGTGAACATTTTCCATTTCTTATGGATAAGCAAACAGATCTTGATGCATGGATGGTGAGGCCAATTTCCTGAAAATGTTGTAGAGCCAATTTAGTTAATTCTTTTGCTGCTAGCAAATAACCATATTCGTCAGACCAAGATTGTTCACTAAATTCTTCCAGAATGAAATCAGTCGCTATATTGTAAATAATGGGAGATATAGGCAACCCAGTAATACACCCCTTTTTATTTCAGTTTGACTTGTTTTATTACTGTTGATTTCAACTGCTGTAGTTATTTCTTTTGCAAGTATTATTTAGCATGATAATTTGCTGGGAGTATCCTTGAGATTAGACTTTTGTGGAGATGTAAATTACCTAATACTATAGGTTTTTCTTATATCCAAAAATACCACAGTAATATTGTCCTTCCTTTCTTTCTTTAGCAGATTTCAGAGCAGTGTTGAGAATGGTAGTGTTAAAATTCCTGGAGATGAGGTAAATCCTTGCTGATATGGATTTAATGTTATATAATTCAGCAAACTATCATGAGTAGTCAGAAGCTTTCACGGCCAGAGTCAGAATTATACTTAGAAATTACTTCCAGACTAAAAGGCCATGGTCTGCTGGAGTTTAGAGGTCCAGATGTTTTGTCCACACCTGCGGTGGACATCATCAGTGGCATGGTCTTAGTCTTCTCAGCAAAAGTTCAGTTACAACAGAATCACTGACTGGAGATGCCGTACTTATATCTGGGCCACTCACAGGGATTGGCTTGGCTTGAGCAGGAGCGCCGCCCACCTAGCAACATCTCATATAGTGGCAGGTGCAAGAGATCATCTATTTGTTTTTTATCATTGACTGTACACCAAGTTACTATTATTTTGCTCTTCTAATAAACAAGATAAGAAGCAATCACAGCATTCGACTACCAAGGTCAATATGCCTTGTCGCTTTGCCAGGAGTAAAAGAGTTGAGTGGAGAAAGAGATGTGAACGTGTTACCTAAAAGTCAGTAGAGAAAACAACGTGAATGTAATATGTCGCATTTCTATTTCAAATATACAGAAAAATATAGGACTTATTTGTAGAAGAGGGGATAAAAATTTTTTTTTGTGTGTGTGAAAAGTCACGTTTTTTTGGGAAAAACATCTACATAGACAAACTAGCAAAATCTTATCTGAATAAAAAATTTGATCCAAATTGTTAGGGCCGCTTCTGAGATATGCAAAATATATATACCTACAAGAATTGCTCTGCAGAAGATGAAATAAAAAATGCTTTTCTTTTTGTATAAAATCACATTTTTTTTTCAGGAAAGACATACAGATAAACTTAAAAAGCAAAACCTTATCTGATTACAAAACTTTATCCAAATCATTAGAGCCATTTCCAAGTTATGTGAAATATATATAAAAGAATTGCTCATTTAAAGATATTATATAGAGACGTATGGTCATTAATGAGTCAGTCAACCCCATGCCACCCTGTGTGTTTCAAACTGGCTCACTGGGAAATCTAATCACATTATATGCAATGAAACAACAAAGCAGAGTTATACTTACTTCTATTGCTTCTATTTCATCTGCGGTAAGGTCAATAGTTTTTCTCTTCTTTCTGATTATTTTTATTTTTTCTTTATAGAGTTTTTCATTTGGAAATTCAGATGTTAATGCTGTCACTACTTCTTCACTCCTGTGGATATGTAACAAATTTATATAATTTAACAGTGTAATACATTAAAATTACTGCCAGTTGAAAATTTAGTGCTTGAGCCAAAGCTTGAGTGTACTTTTGTGTTGGTTACTGGCATCAACAGTGTGACGATTAGTTCACTTTCCACAGTAGGAGCCTTGTACAGCCATGGAAAAAATGATTGAGCACATTAGGAGAGCAGAATATTTTTAAATTCCACGCCATGTGGCAGTTTGCACTAGTAGATATTTTAATCTGCAGTTAACTTTATTGATAGTCTCTTATCCGTATTATCGTTAATCAGACTTCAAATGGCCTGTGTCTTAAATCACCAACTGAATTTGTATTTGGGAGCATGTATACAAATGTGAGTGGTGATTCAAGTCACAGGCTATTTGAGTGAACGATAGACAATGGCACATGGATCAGTGACTATAAATAAACTCAGCTGCATGTTGAAATGTTGACTTGTGTAAATCATACTGCCACATGACGTGGAACTTGAATATATTCTGCTCTTCTAATGTGCTCAATAATTTTTTCCATGGCTGTAACAATTTTTTTTTTCTGAATTGGCTGTTTTTAATATTATTTTAAAATGAGTGACAGTGATCTTGTCTTATCAACTGGTGTCATTATCCAATTTTTTTCAAAAACATTTCAAAGAAAAGATAAAGCTACACATAAGCAATGAATCAAACTTCAATTCTGCAGGCAAGATTTACTTTATATGGGAAAAATAAGTTTACAAATTCCTGAGTATGGCTTTCTTTTTATAACCCCATAATAACTAAGCAAAACTTAACCTCGTATTATAAGAGGAAGAGCTGACTTCTTCTTCTTCTTCTTCTTCTTAAGTTAGCCATTTTGCTATGTTGCTAAAGAAAAAAAGAAAAGAACAAACATTTATAGATAAAACATACAGCATACAGAATAAAATGTCTACGTTACTGATGATGTCAATTACTGCTATAAACTTAAACATTCAACATCTTCAACTCCTTGTAAGTTTACATGGAGTAACTATTCTTCATTTGTTTGATTGCCCTCCCCTTATGTAGGATTTACAAGTCTGTGCCTAGAGTCGGATGCCTGTCGGGGAGCAGACGACTCCACACATCAACAAACAAAATTCATATAAATTTTAAATTGAAATTTTACAATTTCACAATTTTGTCAAGCATTTACATACATACTGGATGTTCAAATATACTTGAGTTCTTCCTGTTGTCATTCTTAGCCAGCGAATCTTTCCTTGGCCATGTGCAGGGTCCATGGGTTCATCAGTAGGCCCGTTATTATTTTTATTGAATTTCATTTAAATTAACTTTCTGCATATTCATGTGTCTTTTGTTACTAAAGCTAATTTAGCTGAGTTTTGAAACGTCTTAATTCATGATATAAATTTGTTCAATGCAATTGAAACGGATACGATTTTCTGAGAGATTGTGTATTTGCAACTTGAAACAGTGCTGCATTTAATTCTGGTATAGATAACTATTCTCATTGCAGATCTACTATAGTCCAACTATGACAACACTATATTGCTTGTGTCATTGTGTGCATTTTCAATATAATTTACACATAAATGTACAAGCTGTAGGACAATTTTAAATTTTGCAGCTATCTTGCAGTCATAGTACAGGTCCTTAATTTTATTGCTTGCATTTGCAGTCTGCTTAAGATCAAATTTCTCTCTTTTCTTTTTATATAAATTTTAGTTATTCAATTGTTGTACTCATTAAACAATTACTGGAAGTTTGCTGACCAAGTGAGGTAAAACACATTTATTGAAGGTATTATTTGCACTACACCTTATTTACTTAAGAAAATTAGTTGCCTCAATGAATACAACAGTTTAACGAAAAAGCCAAAACCATCCCAGAAGAAGTCAAACTAAAACTCAAAGCCAATAACCTGGTATTACTCAGACTTGATACTTTGCCCAAGATACACAAACCTGGAAACATCACGATACCAATGATTAATAACATTTATGCTCGCACATACCAGTTAGCAAAATGGCTATAAGATAAACACAATTCATTCCCAAAATTTGAAAACCTAAGTGTCAAGAACTATTTGACCTCATAGATTAAATAAAAACACAAAAGTTTCAGCAGTAGATGCCCTGGTTTCTTTTGATGTAATAGCACCATTTCCCAGCATTCCAATAGATACTCTACTTTCACAGCTAAAAATGGCTCATTTCTATCAACTTCACACCTTGTGATCTAGATGACTACATCAAATTAACAAAACTTTGTATAAATCAAAACTTCAATTTCAACAATAAATATTTCTAACAAACCAATGGACTAGTTGTGTAACCCACTTTCACCATTTCAGACCTATGCATGAGCAATTTAGTATGTCACAAATGCCTTTCCTTCAATCTTTAAACGTGACACAGGTATGTATGACATGTTTGCAACAGTACCAACGAAATTATTGCACGATGCATTGAAACTGCTCAAAATTCAAGACATATTTACAGTTCACGAGGGAGAATGAGAAATATGACTCCTTACCTTTCTTGGAACCACAAAATCATCAGACAGACCCAGGAACTCACTTTTGGAATTTATAGGAAATTCACACACACAGACTACATAAAGAATGATAGTTTCAATCCATAATCCCACAGCTTGCAGTCTTCAACATAAGCTATAGGCTACTTAACACACCCTTCAGCAAAAAAGAAAATAATAACAAGCACATACATATACTCAACCTAGCTCCATATCAGTCCTAACACTATACAACAGAAGATCAACGAACACAAAAAACTCAAAACCACAAGTGAGACTAAAACCTAAACTAAACCCCTAGCACAACAGGCCACGAAGGGCCAAGGCTTGCCACCCAGCCGCTACGTCCCCCACCTCTGCCCGCTACAGGCATCATAGGTGGGGTGCAGTACTGGAGGGTGGGACATGGTCGGCACCCTGAGCCCTCCCGGCCAGTTACTCGGGCCGCTACTTCTCCATCAAGAAGCTACCCCATTGGTCCTCCCGGGACCTAACGAGTCTGAGTGTACCCCATGCCAGACCTCCCAGAGGGGATAAAATACCCATGCTGGTACCAGGCATCGAACCCAGGTCCTCCGCACCAGAGTCAAGCGCACTACCAACTGTGCTACGGAGACGGTCATAAGTGAGACTACCACATTAAAACCCCAAAAAGAAATTTACATACTATCTTTGGATAGACCAAAGACTTAAGAAAATATTTAGAAAACATATCATTCCAGCATCACAAAACACATTCAGTATACAAAATTTACTCTGATATCCTTAGACAGGATTTCCCACGCTGAAAGTTCACATGTTTATCAGATTACTTGTGCAGACTGTGACCAAATATCCATAGGCAAGACTGAAAACAATGTGGAACACCTCCAATGCACAAAATACAAACATTGAAAAATCAGCTGTAGCTGCACATTTTTGGAACAACTATCATGACATTATTCAGGAAGCGAACCTTCTCAGGACAGCGCAATACCCAACTGAGCTCTCTGTTAGGAAAAACATCCACATTATAAAAAACAAGGATGGAATTTGAATTTGATTTCCCACCAACTGACCAGCTTAGCAGGTTCATATCACCGCCACCGGAGACCTTCATTAATAGTATACCAGAGAACACAACATCTGCACCTTGGAGTCAGTTGTTAGCTGAAGATGGAAACAAAGATTCTCCAAATATGTCCTAATTTTCTTAAATAAGTGAGGTATAGTGTAAATAAAACTTACCTTTGCTTAATGTTCTACTCAGGGTTATTTTTATCACTTTCAATATGACAGGCAAACTATAATACCTTTTTAGTTTCTCTGTCACACAGTAGCTAGAGAACATAGTACATTCCACCCAAAAATTTGGTACAGATTTAATTGAAAATACACCTTTTTAAGAACCCATGAATACAAAAAAGTAATTTTTAGAAAAAAGTTTGTGTTTATGTGCCTGTAAACAGCTCGAAAATGAATAATTGATTAAATAACAATCTTGGAATTTATCATCAGCTTAGATTCTGTCATGCTTCCTCCTGTACTGTAGGAAGTGCGACATCAATATAAGTTGAGAGAAACAGTCTGCAAAACATTTCTCTTGAAAAGACCCCTACGCTATAAAGGTAGAAGGGAAAGAGGAAGAAGGACTCTTGAAAAGGGCATTAGGAAGTAGGTGCTCGGATGAAGAGACAACAGAGTGAAAATGATTGGTGGTGGAGACATGGCTTCTCATAAGGTAGGAACCAAGTCAAACTTACAGAATGAATATCTGGGCTTGTGGGCCATAGTCTAGTGGAAAATCTTCTTCCAGACGTTTAGTACGAAGCTGTGTCGAACACCATCAGTGGTGTGACCGTAGTACTTTGCTACTCTCAGCAACAGTCTGATGGTACGCTCTCTCGCACAGACCAGTACCTACACAAACTCTCCAACCACCATCTCGGCCAGAAGAGAGCTGTCATTAAAACACTAGTATATCGTGCTAACCGCATCTGCCAACTACAAGTACTTCTCCTGGAACTTTCTCACATTAATAGTGCTTTGCAGGCCAACGGTTACACCAGCCAAGAAGTTAAACGTGGCTTACACCTCAGAAGGAAGCCCTGTTCTACACCAAAACAAATTGACCCTAAAGAGAAGAATAAAACATATCTGCTATACATCAGAGGTATTACTGATCCCACTGGTAAAGTTCTTAAAAAACACATTTCCACGCCATCTACAAACCCACACAACAAATACAGAACATGCTACATTCAGCAAAAGATCCAAAAGAACCACTCTCTTCTGTAGGTGTTTACGGAATTCTGTGCACATGTGGCTCTGTCTATATAGGGACCACACAACGTACAGTAAACACACGCATTACAGAACACAAGAAATGTTGCCGAGAAAAGTCTGCAGTCGCAGTACATGCATTACTAGCACCAGGAGAACACATTATACAGTATTCAGACACAGCTATCCTGCCTTTCACAGCTCATTATTATGCCTGCTTAAGTCATGAAGCCATAGAGATTTTCAAACATCATGATAATTTCAATAGGAAGGAAGAAACAAAGTGCTTAAATAAAGCTTGGCATCCAGCATTATACAAAGCATGCAAAAAACCTGACCAGAAACAAATTCAAAATCATACATCAACAGCTTCAGCTATAATAAATGCCAGCTTTTGACAACAATCAACAACAACGGAAGCAGCTCCCACTTTAAACCAGGCCACACAACAGCCAGTCCAATAAACTAAGACCAGACCAACCGTCATATGTCCACACATGCTAAGCGTATTAAACCTGTGAAACCAAACAGCTCCATATCAGTCGCCGAGCGTAGCAGAGTACTAAGGTCATACCACTGATGACATTCAATGCAGCTTCAAACAAAACGTCTGGAAGACTTTCACTACACCACAGCCCACAACCCGGATATCATTTTGTACTTTATGATACCAGCCGTGAAAGCTTACGCAATTTGATCAAAGTCAAACTTGTTATCAGAGACAGGAAACAATCCTCCATGGCTCTCATTAAAGCATGCACTTTATGTCATACATTTCTTTAAGGAATTAACCATTTCCAACATATTATTGTTATTAATTTGAATTTTACAATTCTTATACTTTTCTCAAGTAGGAAGTAATTCTTTCCTTTTTCTTTTCTCTCTCTCATGATCACGCAAAGAGAAACTGAATTTCAAAACCATCACACAGTGTCGCTTCTCAAAAGATCTGACTATTGCTTAAGCTTACTGTATTCCTCTCTTCCCATTGTATCTACAAGGAAATATGTAATACAACGATACCTAGAAGCGTTTATCTCAATTAATGTGAAGCAGATAGAGGAGTAAACTTTTTAAAGAAATATTTGTTGAATGGATAGAGAGTCATGTGAATGCAACACATAAGCCTTTTTATTCTGTCTTGTTTATGGCAGCAAACTTAAGTATTAAAATGGCACATGTCCTATTCTTAAGCAGCAAACCTGCTGCTGTGATTACTATGCCATTGTTTTAGTAATAGATCATCTAGTGAAACTCAGTCTTGGTCTACAATTATAATTTAGATCCCAAAAATATTTGAACATGCAGTATACATGATACTGTATGACAGTCTGTACAATATCAGATACAATACTGTGTTACCAAAGTATACAAAGAACATACAGTTGAGTAGGCACCTTTGATATTGTGTAATCAAGAATTTATTCTTAGCCAGGTTCCCTTCTTGATGCATAACAATAAATATTACCACAATACATGCAAAGGGAGTCTGCTGTTTTTCAATGTGTTGTCAACCACAGATTGAGAAATTATAATTTGTTTGGCAGTATGCACCATAAGTTTTCACACATGGTATTCTTTAATAAAGTGAATTATCTACATATATATCGTGGCGCAATAGTGAGTCTTGGTATATTTTAAACAATTTTTATTATAAAATATACAATAATGAACATTTCAATTCCAATTATTGTATATTGTGTCACAAGCGCAGTAAGTGCATCTTTTGCACAATAAGAAAGAAGTTTGAACATTTGAAACGAAAGACTTAACACATATGCAACACTTACTATTTATTGGAAATAGTGAACAATACAAAATATTTACACAAAAATAAAATTAATTAGCATGAGATTTCAAAAGCAGTATTAAGGTCAAGTGTGCTAATTTCTGAGAGCTGATGATCGATTGTCACACCTGGTAGTGCTAATCAAGTTAATTTGAAATGAGATGACTACTTGCACCAAAAGAGTTATACAGTTGAACTTGATTTATCCGTATATCAAGGGGAAGAGGGAAGATTACTTGTAACTCAGAATTACAAATGGGATTTTGATAGTGCATCATATTTTGTTTAAAGAAAAAGCAATACAGTGGGTCCACATGTGTAAAATTTTACAAACAGCAAAGATATATACCAAGAAAACATTTTTTTGAACTTGGTTCTGCTTTAAAGAAGTCTGTTAATTTGGCTTTTTTCACTCTTCTTGCATTAAGGGCATACACTTTGCAAACTTGATAATGAACTTATAGCTTTTTCACTATACGTTTTCGCACTGATGCAACGCCTACACTCATTTATTGCACTTAACCTTCACTCACTTTAGGTTGTTCAAGATTTGAATCATCATCCTTACTGTCTGTGTTGCTTGAAGCTGGCCCGCTTTCTTGATCACCACCATGCTTTTGGCTCATAACCTGTTAATCCTGTAGTTCCCCACACACAGCTAGATTGACATCAACATTCAGAAAGGTATTGAAACTTGCATGCTCCAGTAGAGCTAGCTCATTTATAGGCGGAACTTCATCACTACTGGAACCATCACCATAATCTTTTGTTTCCGTGGCTGAAAGTTGCCCGTTGAGCTTGCATCTTTTGCCAACAGAGATAAGGAAAATACACCTCGAGTTTCTTATAAGATAATGTATGCTGTATGCTCATTATAATTACGTAAAACTAAATTGTATTTCACTAAAATCTAACATGTATAACAGTGAATTACATATAAATGCATTATGTATAAATAAGGTTCTATTAACACATTTCTAAATAACATTTTGCCGAGACCTACAAAAATTTACGTATAAATACAAATTACTTAGAACTGGGTTATGTATAAAGCAGGTTCAACTGTATTCAAATGCTGCATGAATTTAATTGTGAGTACATGTTAACAAATAATGAACTATCTTCCATACTTGTCACTTCCTGAAACTGAAACCCATAAAACTTTCCCCTGCCCAGCCAACTGTAATAATTCTACACTGACATGAACTTTGAAGCATAAAATATTTAGTGCAGTAAATGCATAAAAATTACATGTAAAATAAATGGGAACATCATTTTATAAGATATACTTGACAACCTGGTAGTACTGCTTCTTATGTCACAATGGAAATTCTTTCTGATAGCACAATAAACATGTATTATAAAGCAAAGGACACTACTGATTAGGCTATGCAGTTTTTTAGTAATATTTTATGCTTCGTAATATGAACTATGAGCAAAAACTGTCACAAAAAAATTACAAACTTATAATCTTGCAGTCTTAGAACATGAGCAGGATAAACAATTTACATGAGAGAGGTGAGTTTACAGTTCACATTTTCTGTTGCTGAATGCTTGCACCCATTTACTCTTGGTTACCAGAGGTCCCTAGTGGTGCATTCAAATTTTAAACCCTGAGGCCTCTGAGCAAACTTAGCTGTCTTTCATGCCCAATATAGGAATGGGACTCAGTTAAAGAGTGGCCATAATTACAAAAATTTTTAACAAAAATTGAAGCCATATGCAGTGCAATTTGTTGCAGTCCAGTGAAGGGGAACCATGATTGTGATGAAAGACATATAGATAAGCGCCAACTTATAATACTATATACCAATTAGCATAGTACATTTAGTCTAAAATAAGAACAAATTAGAAACTAAAAGCTTCACTTATCTTAGTAATATTGCAAGATCTTCTACAGCTGACATGTTTCAAGTTGTATCCAACTTATTTTCAAAGCTATACCAATTTTTCCTTTATAGTACATTCAGTTTGTAATCTCGCAAACTATCTCACAACTCAATCTCACATCTCTCTATTACAACATAGTGTAATAGAATTTAATGATTTGTCATGTTCATGGTGAAAATTTGTAACATTTAGAATCTGCCTGCAAAATGTAAAAATTCTCCTTTGCTATAAAACCATAATAAGGCCCCTGCTCATGTACATTTATAGCCAAACCATAAAGGTTCATAAATATGAACATATTATTGTGGCACTCAAATTTGGCACATATTGTTACTCAGATTAAGTATGACATTTTGTTACTTAGAAATATTTGTAAAGGACCAACTTATTGAAATTTATGTAACACACTGTTAAATATAGTAATATGCCTTGTTTGAGAGGTAGAATCAGGACTGAAATATTGAATGCCAAAATGATTGGCATAAAACAATAATTACCATTTATAGTGATATGCCATTCTTTTGCTCATTCTTGTTGAATGACTATTTTCGATAAAAAGCAAACACTAGTATGAAAGATACTGTTAGAATCTGGTATTTAAAACAAGCAAACCATACTGCACATAATAATGACTGTAGTTGTCAATTGGTAAATATATATATTTTTTTTTAAAAATCGGTTTCATTTTTTAACTGCTATAATTTCTATGCTCATATCTGGAGCAGAAACAATTGATGGTGTTTGTAGTTGTCGAACTAAATATTCACATTCACTCCCATATTCGTAATTCCAGACTGCAGAAGACAGTTAATAATTTTAATTAAAGATAAATATAGCTGCTCTAGCTGGGAGTGGAACCTAGGACCTATGGACTGAAAAGCTAGAATATTGACCACTTGACCACAGAAGGTACTCCACTATATTTTCTTTCGTTTTCTGCATGCTCTTTTATTTTGCAAAAACCAACTACACTAAAATGTATACAGTAGAACCTCTCTTAACTAAAACAAAGGGGGAAAAGGAGGTTTCGGATAACAAAAACTTCGGATAATAATTAATGTATTTTTATTGGTTTATAACCACAGTACAATACTACTTTTTTTCTGAAAAAATGCTCTATTTTCTTCTGTCGTTTCTTTTCTAGGCATTTTCTAGCCACAATATCACGCCACCGTTTCATTAGCAAAACGTCAGAAGGCTTTGATTCGTCACATCTTTCGACAAACCGTAATGCTATCTGAAAATATATGAAAAAGCTTTGTGAGAAAACTGGTATGTATGCACGAATTTGTATGCTAATTTTGTAACCCATACTGTATACTGTGTTGTGAAATTGTACTCACCTCTAAGGCTCTGCGGTGCCATAGCTGGGGCTTTCTGCTACGTCATCAACGTTGGCTTCATCATTGTGGGATTCAGGTTGTACCATGTTAACAATGTCTTGATCACTGAAATCATTTTCCGAGTCATCACCATTTACCCAATCACATATTTCAGCTTCACTGATCTCTTCACATCCTGGAATTGTCTTAATTTGGTCTGCAAGATTTTCAACTGTTTCATGGTCGTCAGTTAAAATCCCGTCAAAAAGTTTATTCCAACATTTTTGCAGGGTTGATGAGTTTATTTTCTGCCAGGTTTGAGCACACCAATATACCACATGTTTCATACTGATGCTTTTAAGAATTTGTGGAACTTTTTGTTTCCTTTGGCTCTTGCAAAAGAAATCTAAGAAATAACGACCCATAGTGCCTTTTGAAGCATTCTATTACGCCTTGATCTAGGGGCTGTATTAGACCTGTGATATTTGCGGGTAAAAACTTAACAATGATGTCACCATCCTGCAGGTTCTGTGGGTGTGTAGGGGCGTTATCTATCAATAAAACTCCTTTTCTGGGAAGGTTTTTTGACTTCAAAAAAGACTGACACTGGGGACAAGTTCCTTTTTAAACCTTTCGGCAAACAAGGTTGTGGACATCCATGAACAATTTTGGTTTCGGTAGTAGACAGGCAGAGCATTTGTTGAAATATCTTTCAAAGCCCTCGGTTTTTAGATTTTCCTATGCACATAGGCCACAGACAGTGATTACCAGAAGCATTGCTGCAGAACAGAACTGTCGCTCTTTGTTTGTTCATTTTGTGTCCAGCACTCTTTTTGTCTCTTGAACCAAGTGATTTTTTTAGTAACATTTTAAAATTCAGACCCGTCTCATCTGCACTGAAAATCTGTTTGTAATTATATTCTTGAAAAAATTCTTTCATTTCTGTTTTGAAAATGTCTACAGCATCAACGTCGGCAGATAACTTTTCCCTACAAACATTTACTTGGCATACACCATACCTATTTTTCCACTTTTCTAGCCACCTGCACTAGCTATAAACCCTTCTCCCTCCTTGCCCATCAGTTCGGATAACATCTTGGCTTTTTGCTGTATAAGTGGTCCTGATAAAGTAACTTCCTTCTCTCCCTGTTGCGTGAACCATAAAAACACTGCCTCATTTACTTTTTCATTGTGACAGGTCTTCATTGTTTTCTTGTTAGGTATTTTTGAAGCATGTTCTTCAAACTTATGTTTCATTTTCACCCAATCAGAAACAGTGGAGATACCCAACCAAAATAGGCTGCCACAGTATGCAAAATCTCACCATTTTTAATCCTTTCCACTGCTTGTAACTTTTCCTGTATCGTTATCATGACCCATTTCCATTTTGATGACATGTACAGTAAAAATATTTAACAAAAAATGTTTGATCACCACTGTACTACAGTATTGTATAGCAAGACTGATGTTAACACTTGAAGACCAAGAAAACGGAATTGGCTAGTGCTGACGAAAGTGGTCAAGACAACATTTTGTTAACCATTCCCTTTATCAAGAAGGGTTTGTCGGTTCGGAAATTCCTTTCTTCACTCGCTATATACAGCACTGTGCTAAATTTCATAGAACAAAAATTCTGTTTATTTTTAACACAACAAAATATAGTTTACAATATAATGCAATAAAAACAACACAATTTTTTTTTCAGTTGATCGTTTTGGTTAAATGGTATTTCGGTTAAGTGTTTCAGATAACAGAGGTTCTACTGTAATAATAATTTCCTATGACACTATTTGCATAAAATATAACAAAAGAAGCTCTTAAAAATTGAATGAGTAATGTACTGTGGTTGCATTGAATAACACTGGGAACCTGGCAAGTAACAATGGAAAACAGAGCAACTGTGCTTTAGTGATGCACATCCAATAAAATGATCACCAGAGCCTAGATCTTGACAACCTAAAAATGGACTATAAAATGAGAGTGGCCTTTTTAAAAAATGACCTAACACTGAAATTTATTTACTTTTATTATACATAAGGGCTGTCCCAGAAGTACCCAACCTAGCAAAGAAAGCACAAAAATATTGGGAAAAAACATCTTTATTTCTCTACATAGTCTCCTTTCAGTTTGATACACTTTCCCCAGCAATGATCAATAGCTTCGATACCCAATTTATTGCGAGAACTCTCAAGCTCTGAAAAATAACCATCAACTGCAAATTCCACCTCATCATTGTTGGCAAATCTTTTACCATCAAGCCATTTCTTTAGGTTTGGAAACAGGAAATAATCAGAAGCCTAAATCTGATGAATAGGTTGCAAGAGGAAGCAATTCGAACTTTAACTCAATGATTTCGGCCATGGCGATAATGGATGTGTTAAATAATGTAGCATCATCAAAGTTCTGATACTTCTGGAACAGCCCTTGTATTTAATGTAAATGAAGAACATGACTAAAGATGCAAAGGGCAACAAAATAATACAGAACTGAAAAAAAAGAAGAGAAGAAGGAGGAGGAGAAGCAGAAGCAGAAGAAGAAGAAGAAGAAGAAGAAGAAGAAGAAGAAGAAGAAGAAGAAATGACCTAAACATAGAAATGGCATAAAATGACCAAAAGATTAGCTAATAAATATGCAGTTTCATACTATGGGGCCCATGATAAGCATTTATGTTAGAGTTACCAATGTATATGATGCAATAATTAAAAGATGGGATGTAATGTCTATGATCCAACATTAAAAACATAGAATTAGCAATGTTGGTGTAGCAATAATTAAAAGATAATATGTTATCAGAATCTGGGCCCTCGTGATCACACTTTCTTTTGTTTACAATGATACACCTAACATAAATATTCACTAATAATCACTTACCATGAATTTCTTGCACAACCTATAACCCATTCGGGTTCATCCTGTAACAATGTGGACGGCAGAGAAGAAGTCGCTGCCAATGCAGCTAGTTCTGGGTTTGTTCCTAACACTGTGGACATCTGGTCAGGTGGAACAGGAGGTGGTTCAGGAGGAGGAGGTGGGGGTGAACCAACTGAAGTGTTTTCTGTCGGAGTTAAAACACCGAGATCTCCATCTACTGTTGTTGATGTTCCTGCTTCATCACATGTTCCTGCAGGCACTGCAACTTCATTGCTTACTGATGGTGAAAGTTCTTCACCTGTTATGTACCCAATATCTTCACTGCTATTCTCTTCACCGTTTTTTGCGACAGGAGGATTTTCATTGTTGCACTGAGTGTTAGGGGCATTCTCTTCATTGCGCTGTGTGTTGGGGGCATTCTCTTCATTGTGTTGTGTGTCAGGAGCATTCTCTTCATTGTGTTGTGTGTCAGGTACTGCGTCGGCCTCCCTCTGTTCTTTATGCCTCTCACATTCAGCATCAACAGCGGCATGATCAATTGGATCTTCAGGGCCTAAATGCAATAATTTCCTCAGTCCTGCTTCAATCATTTGAAAAGCATCAATCCAGAATGAAGGGGGAAACAGAGCTGCAATTAAAATGATATATAATTATTCTCTGTTTCCCTGTGCTACTCCACTTGAGAAGTAATCTCATAAGTAACAGGCGGTGCAACTGAAAACATCTACTTGAGAAACTTAACATGATCAGTACTTAAGTCACTAGAGCTGAAATATTGTGAAAACTAGTATCTGGATTGATTTCAGATCACATGTGGCATAAATGCATACTATGGCTGGTTCATTACATGTTCAAAATGCAAATTTCAAACCAACTGCTCCAGTTCATTACAATATTGCCAACAATGCTAATACTGGGCATATAAAAGGTCTGAAAACAAAGAATAAAAAATATACAGGGTTCTTCATTTAAAACTTAATGGAACACACATTTTGCCTCTCACACTACCAGCTGCCATTGTGCGTGCAGCCAGTCGGTACTGGGTCTCTGAAAATTCACATCACATTCAAGAAGTCTCTCATTTTGATTGGAATGTTCAGTTTGGTGTTAACGCTAGACGCATAATCAGTCCAATACTCTATGAGCAGACTGTAAATGCAGAGAGGTACTGAAATTATATTTTGACCCCACTTTTTCAAGAACTGACAGAAGAAAATAAATCATATGGGTGGTTTCAACAAGGTTCTGCTACTGCCCATACAGCAGGGGAGTCCATGAATAAAATTAGGGAAGTGTTTGAAGATAGTGATCAATGCTCTTGCTCCCCCGATCTAATGGTGTGATTTCTACTTGTGGGGTAACCTGAAAGATAAAGTTTACAAGACAAATCTCATACATTGGAAGAACTAAAACAAAATATTACAAATGAAATTGGAAACATTACAGTGGCCCAACTTAATCATGTGAATCAGAATGTGTTCTCCCAATATAATGCTTGTTGACGACGTGGATGACATTTCCAGCATCTGCTATAAGGTAAGAGTGTTATACATCCTTTACGTGCAGAATTTATGTAGGAGCAAAGCCGGCTGTGGCACACCCAATCGAGCACATGCGAAATGCTGTGCGCTCATTAGGTTTTAAATGAAGAACCTTGTAGTATCTTCTTTTCTGTGTACCCACAATTTACTTGGCCAATCAACTACTCCAGTAGTGAAAGGTAAAATAATACAGCACTTTTGGAACAAACATGACAAATTTGGTTTTCAGGCAATTCTTTTTCACCTTGCAGGTCTTGTATTTCACCAAAAATTTTATCAAGATTTCAACAGAAACACATTTTGAGGTACAACACATGCACAATAAAAGCATTTTTAGAAAATTATCAGTGTTTATAACTGCTTTTAGGAAAACACACTAAAGCTCTTGACATTTACATGCAGAAATTGAGATTTGTATTTCTTTAGCTTCACTTTCTACACCAGAACTTACTGGGGCATGGTTCAGAGACTTTACCAGAAACACATGTTTTGAGGTTTACACCTGCCCAAGAAATGCATTTTTAGAAAAATATCAGGGATTATAATTGTGTTTAGGAAAACAAGGTAAAGCTTTTGATATTTACATACAGAAACTGATATTTGCACTACTTTTAACTTCACTTTCTACAACAGAACTTACTGTGAAGTGTTTCAGAGATTGTTATCTCCATCATCATACTACTCACTGCAGTGTTTCCTCTTGTGATTTCCAGACATTTACTTATTGAATGTGCTGTACCCTGAAATCCTTTTCATATGAGACATCGAAGTTTAATAAATTGTGTGTTTTGAACAACATATCTCAATAAGGAAATGTCAAATAAATATGAATCTTGGTAGATAAGTTGAGCACCTTCCAAAGATGCATCAGAAATATTGTCAAGAAATTATGTCATCCCAAATGCCCTAGGTGGAAACATTTTCATTATTTTGAATTTTCGTAAAAAGAGTATTTAACAGTTTTCATTAAAATACATGCTTATGAGATTTGCCCAATTAATGAAACATACATCTTGAGCTTCTGTGAATAGCCTTCATTCAGACTTATGCTCCTTAACCTAAGAGATAGACAAAAGCTTAAGCATTAAAAGTACTGGATCTCATTAACATACACAATTTACTTTTTTGTGGTATTAACCATTTCCAGGATATATTAATTGCTAATGGTTTGAATTTTTCAATATCTTACATTTAAGTGCAAAGGCACCATTTCTTTATTTCTTATGCATGATATGAAAATTTATTGTGTTGTTGGGCTTGGTGCTAAATAAAAGAACAGACGGGGCCAAGCTACTTCACACCACATGCTGTGCTGGCGAGCAGACAAAGTTGTTCAAGGTCAGACTATCTCTGCTGTGTGTATGTGACTATCCACAATTGAGGCAGCAGAAACAAAAGTGATTTTGAGAACATTTGCGAGACTTCTAGCTGCACCATTTCCAGTGCATGTGTGTGGAACTCGAGAAAGGTCATCCCCAGTATAAAAAGAGGCCAGAAAGTAGCAGTTAAGAGAGTGATTTCAGTTAGAGCTACAGACATGAGTTGATCAGTATATTAGTGAGTGTGTCATCATGAATTATATGTTGATGCATTGTAAGAAGATTCCATGAGCGTCAAGTGGTTCTAATGTCGTAGGTAGTGTGTGAGACAGTGAACAAAGACACTGAACGAACTGAGCAAAGTTATAAGAAGAAAAAGTTGTGAGTTGTGATAGCCCTACAGGATGAAGACCTGTTAATGATGAGAAGAAAACTGTGTATTTGTAGTAAAATTTTGGAAGACAATAAAGTGATACAAAAGTAACCGGACTGGATTTTGTCACTTTGTTACAATATAATTTCTAAGCCAACGTACAGCAACAGATTTTTTCAATATTTCACTATTGCCTCAGCCTCCTGTATCCTCCTTGTATCTACAATGAAGTTTGTAATTTTTTTTATTATATTAACTGTAAATTTACAGTCTGTTCTTATACGAACATTTAGTAAATGAGCTACAAGTAATGTCTGAAACAGTAAAGGTAGCTAAAGCAGAATAGTAAGTCGAAAATGTTACAGCACTGTAGACGTTCAGTTGCGGCAGTCTAGTAGATTGATGGCAAGAGTGTTCGGATGGTTACTTAAGTGCTGCTGATACCGAAGAATATAGGATTGAATTTCTTCTTTTATTGTACAGATGTGTAGATTGTTATATAGTGTAGCGTTAGAGACGTACTATGGTGTTTTTGCCAGACAATGAAGAGTTATGGATTCAAATTTTCATAGGATGTCAATATTGGAGTTGCTGGCAGTTCCCCAAAGTTGGATACAAGTCCACACAAATCTAATGATCTTGTATATTAATATTTTGCTGTAGAGAGACAGATAAAAATGTTTGTTCAGTAACCAATATAATTGCTAAAATTTTTGTTTTGCCATAATGTGGTGTTTCCATTTTAAGTGTTCATCTAAGTACAATCCACCATATTTTACAATTACTGTTATAACACTTTCTACATGATTACACTTAAGTGCATATTCAAGATGCTCTCGGGCTTCGAGCCAGGTGTAGTGACGAAGAGACATCGACACTAGTCATTCATCATCCTGATGATGGGAGAGATGTACACTCCCGAAATGTCGATGTCTCTTCATCACTACACCTGGCTCGAAGCCCGAGAGCATCTTGAATATGTTCGTCGCCAGGAAAGCTTCAAATCATATTTTACTTAAGTGCATGTTCCACAATATAAAGAAAATGTGATGTGATGTGATGAGATTTATTGAGGTTTGCCTGCATTCTCTATTTGTTTAGTCACTGATGAAGCAGGTCTAGATAGTTTTGGAAATATTCTGAGGCTGTTAGAGGATTTCCATGTGAAGTGAGAATGACAATGTTACCTACAAAAATTGCCGTCCTGGTATCTTCAGTTGTTTGTAGATCATAAGTGTAAAGAAGGTGCAAAACCAGCCCAAGAATACTATTTTTGGGCACTCCAGATTTGATGCCATGGAAAGTGGAAAGTTCATCTTTGTATTTTACTTGGACATAATTGTTGAGGTAAGATTGTAACAGAATATAAGGTTGAGTAAGTAGCCATTTTATTTTGTGTAGAAGACCAGTATACCATACCTTGTCAAATGCCTACTACATATCACAGAAGGCTGCAATACATTAACAGCATGACTGAAAGGATTCTGTTGTTTACTGCTCAATAGGCTTGTTCAATTGCCAAATGATGTTCATGAAAACCAAACTGAATATCAGGTATTATTGCAGAAAGTAGAGATTCTTGAAGGAGCTTCTCAAATACTTGGATAAAACGAGCAATATCTAATTGGTTGGTACAATGTGCTTCAGTCGGGTTTTTCACAGGTTTGAGTATGTTAATTATTTGTGTTGCTTTCCATGACTAAGGAAATGGATACAACAAAGTATAGGATTAAAAATACATGTAATAAATCCATAAAGCTTTTAAGCAGATTCTAATAGAACTTTACCATTAACAAGGTCTTAACCAGGACCTTTTGTGGGGCTAGTTTGTCTTTTTATTACAATTTTGATTTCATCTGAGAAAAATGGTGACATAGTGGAGCAGAAAGATAAACACTAAATTCTTCTTCAGAAGTGCTTATCTGAGTCGCCAGTTCAAAAGCAGATGTCAAATATTCTGCAAATCCTTCAGCCTTTTCCTAATCACTTTGAGCCCAGGTATATTCATTCTTCCTTTCATAGAAGTTTGAAAACAGTGTTGTTGTAATTAATTTAATTTAAAAGGCGAGTCAATAACACTGAACAACACTTACAACATATTAATGTTATTAATTGACTCACTTTTTAAATTAAATTAAAAAAACATTCGTTCTTACTGGTGGAATTAGTAATTAGGCTGTTGCAATCTTCTTGTTGCTTAACAAAGCGACAGCTTATAATAAGGTATTGCCGTTGGGGTCAAACAGTGAGAATACTTTGCAATTGTTTCACTTCTGCACAACAGTAATTGTCTCCATAATCACTGAGAAGCTCATTTAAAAGCATTTTTGTCTTCAGGCTGTCAGGTACATTACACACTCATCGCAGGATTTCTTTTCACTTCTATTTTCATTATGCCATGCGGATATTGATTTAATGTATTATGTATTAAAGGTCTTCTATGCGACTGATGAGAAATATTAGTTTTATATGGCAGGTTTCCAGCCAAGCGCATAACTCCCAACCTGGAGGACTGGAATTTTTTATCAAAGTTCTCTCTCCTAGACAAGTTGGTTTCAGGATACAAGAAATACAATACAAAACTTTAAGCCAGTCTGTAGAATTGCTAGACAAACCTTCAAGAATAAAGTAAAGAAATACAAATAGGAATTATAGTTATGGAAGTGAGGCATGAACTATAACAAAAAAACAGTAACATACAAGTGGTAAAAATGAGATATTTGCAATCATTCAAGGGATGTGTGACTGAGGACTGTATCAGAAATGAAGTAATTAGAGAAGAATTGGAAGTACAATCATTATTAGAAGAAATAGAAAGATATAGAAACAAATGGGTTTAACATTTTTATCACATGCTAGAAGAAAGGATACCAAAACAAGCCTTCAAGTACAAACCTTGGGGACGAAGATCGATATGATGCCCCCCCCCGCCCCCCCCCCAAAAAAAAATGCTTCAACAAATATGAGACCAGAAGAGACTAATGTCTAACCCGTGAAGAAGATAATATTAGAGGCATAGAATCCCAGTCAGCTTGCTGTAAAGTAGATGTTAAATGTTCAATGACATCATCTTTGTTCTTGCTGGAAGTGTGTAATGAAACCATTTTTGCAAATTTTAATTGACTGATATGAAGTAGAAGAAAAATAAGATATTGTAAGAATAGTTTATAAAAAAGACTGAAATATGTAATAGTAGGCAGAGAAAGTTATGTGAATGAACACAAATTTCTTCATAATTACGTCTTAAAATTATTAGCAAAATGGGAAATATGCCTGGAGATGACCTATTAGGAGGATGATGCATCATAGTAAAACTGGCAGTAGTAATGAAAGAAAAATGATTTGGTGCCAATATAACCAAAACTTAATATGCACTTAAAAGTCTTGTATCAAAGTTTGACAAACCATTATCTTCAATGTAATGGTTTAATAACTGTTACAGTTATATTACATTAACAAATAATTACATGTTACTAAATGAGACACTGCAAATGCAATGAGGTAAACAATTCCTGGGAATCCTTTAGAATGAAAAACACCCATATGAACATATTTTCCCCTACAAATTACATTTTGTGTAATTATCAGTAACACATGTGAAATAACTCTAAATGGATTAGTTTTAATGCATTCATTCATTTTTGACTAACCAGCTGGAACGTAAGAGATGCAAATGAAGATCTGTGAGGAATTCTAAATTATAAGTTGTAACTGATGCAAGCTGTGCCAAAGAGTAATGCACAATTATTTTCAATCCAGCATGATAAGAACTAAGGTTGAAGTATAAAATATATGTAAGGTGCTATGCAAGAACAAACACAGTTTTAACACGTTCAACTGCAAAACGAATTAGTCACACAAATCAGCTACTCAAAAGTGGCCCAGAAAAGTTTTTACACATATTTCAGTTCTAGTGACTTATGTACTTACTTTGTAAGGACCTTGAAATACTTTGACACTGGATAGAGGCATCTTGTTGGTACTGCAAATTTGTCTGCAATGAACTAGAAAGCAGGATTATTTGGTCCATCTATGGTTTGGAAGCTGTGAAAGCCAATGTTTGATTCCAGGAAGGTGACAAGTTGCCATGTTTTCCCTCACCCTGAAAGCTACATTAATGAACCACTATTCTATGAAATTCTAACATACTACAGTGCTACTGCAAGAAGGCATTTAGGATGGTTTGTGATTTTCCCCACTTTTATTCCATCAGCTTTTAAAGGTTTACAAATGAAGGGACTAAGAAAGAAACTGGAGATATATATGGGTACATCCAATGAACTGCAAACCCACTTTCTGTGTTTCAAATAGACATGTGGGAATATTTTTCTCACTGCTGTCACAATGTAGATCACAGAAATGGATGGATCTACAGTATAATTCAATTATTAAAAGTTATTTACTTTGATCTATATTTAATGACTAGGTGAATTTTGGCTTAGTATAGGTTCTCTACTGCATGTGAGTGTAGCTTACGTATAATTTATGTGTTAACTCAATCAGCTTGTCAAGTTTAAATAAGACTTGCAGAAAATTCCCAGGTCCAAAATATTCAGGATACACAATGATCAATAATCTTTATAAGTATCAGACCAATGATAAAGGTTCTTACCAAAGAAGCATTAAATATGTAACTGTTAGGCATTTATGACCCTGTGCAAAATACTAGTAGATTGGTGAAGTTAAAATTGTATAAAAATAGCCGTGGCACATGCTCTTCAACCATGCCAGCTTAAAGTAGGTGCAGTGAGTGAGTCTGACTATAACACCAGGAAAGCAAAAACCTCAGAACAGCTGCGCAGTATCTGGCCTCTCTGCATTGTCGGCACTTGTTGCCATCTACTGCTATCATAGGAAAGCATGGATGAAACCATACAACATTTTTAAAACTACTTTTAAAGGCTTTACTGGCAAACTTTATGAAAGAAGATGCTGAAGCTGGGCACCATCATCCATCCATATATTTTTGGCACCTCTCTAGGAAACTATCCACCACTTGCCATTGATTACATTAAGAAATGCTGGCAATTTCCTGGCAGATATTTTGTTTTAATTCATCCAGAGTGTGTGTATTTGTCTTGTACACTTTGTTTTAAGTTATCCCAGAGATAGAAAGTGCTGATTGAGCCCTGAGAAACCTCTTTCACACACCAAATTTTTTGCCATGAAGGGTTACTTCATGACCAATATTAGGTTCTGAGTTACAGGACCAATTTTTTTTTTGAGTCAACAGTTGACTCTCGTACATATGTGAATATAATTTTGCCCCCTTTATTTAGAGATTAATAGCAGGCAGCGTGATTTTACCTTTTTTCAACTAGACTCTGCAACACTCATACAGCCAATCTTTTGATAAAAACACTTGAAAGTGTGTTTCAGGACAGAATTATTAGTAGAGATTTGTGGTTCCTGACCTAATCCCCTGTAATTTCTTCCTCTGGGTTAACTTAAAACATAAAGTGTACAAAACAAACCCACACACCCTGGAAGAATTAAAACAAAATATCCTCCAGGAAACTACCAGTATTTCTCAACATGAACTATGGCGAGTTCCTAAAGAGATGCCAAAAATGTATGTATGGACGATGATGACCAGTTTCAACATTTCTTTTCATAAAGTTGGTAAGCAAAGCCCTTAAAAGTAGTTTTAAAAATGTTTTATGGTTTCATGTGTGCCTTTCTATGATAGCGGCAGACAGCAACGAGTGCCAATGGTTATACTTCTTGTGAACAATTTTTTCAAAGTAGGATTAATAAACATTAAAAATCTAAATAGACTGGCCATAGATACAGTGCTGGCTCATTCTGTTGCCCCAGTTTCGGAAGAACGTAGTGGGGTCTGGAAACTTCAAACTCACCGAGATATTACACTATGACAACAACAAATTCTGTGTTCTACTGCAGAGTGAAGATGGACTTTCTGATGAGTACATTGAGAAAGTGTTAATCCTGGTTGTTATCAATATTGTAAGTACTACAAAAATGAACATTGTTATTGTCAACATTATTTTAGTATTAGTAAATTGGCCTTGACGTACAATAATTATGAATGTAAATCTATAATTCTGAGTACTTGGTACAAAGTATTCACATTTGAAGGTTGCTACTCCAGAAGTGAGTAGAATATTGTCCTGTTTATAGAGAATCAACTGACAGGAGGTGTGATTTTGCCCTTTTTTAACAATGTCACAGCTCACACAGCCAACAGTTCAATGAGAACAATCCATGGAGAACACAATTATTTGTACAATTTGTGGCTCTCTCTGGCTCCCAAGCTAACCCTCTGGAACTTTTAAATTATAAATAAAGTACAAAGGAGAAACCTATACACCCTGAAACACAATATCTGTCGGGAAATAGTACAGTTCAACATGTACAAGTGGTGGATAGTTATAAGGTGCAAAAACTTTACGGGCAATGATGGTAGCCAGTTATGCACTGTTGTACAATTGTAACAATACCACTCTGAGAACAGTAGACAGCAATGATCACTGCTATCCCACAAGCAAAACCTCCATGCTGGTTCACAGTTTATTGGGTCGTTCTGTATTAGGATATAACTACTCTAGATACATAACTTTTGAATATATTGAAAACCGATTGATATGTTACTGTATATTGTAATATTATTTATTTCCATCAATATTCAAATGTAAAATTTGTATATGCTCCTTCTAAGGGATACTTGATATGATGCAAAGTATATCACATAGTATGTGTCTGCTAGCTAGCTTTAAGGTGCAAGTATTTTATAGTCACCTTTGGTTATTACTTTTAAAAAAATAGAAAGTAACAAAAAGTAGAAATGAACTTTAAAATATTTTGTTCCTGCACCTGAAAAACAACAATACTATTACAGAGAACAGAAATCTTACTGAGCATTTACTTTCACTTCTTTTATTCTCCTAGAATATACTTTCTGCTGTTTTTACAAGACCAAGATCAAGCTAAAAGCTTAAGACAGCAAAGAAACACAAATAACAAAAATTTAAGGGACACAGGGACACAGTTTTGGAAAGTTTAGTTTTTATCCAATTATTTCCATACTTATTTTGCATAACAGCACAGTATAAAATTTCAACTAGAATAATAGTTACAGTAACAAATAAGCAAATTTACGACAAAATCAAAATGTTCCATATGTATTACATTTGAGTATAGAAAATGTGTATTTTTCTAATAAGCATTGTCGTCTATGAAGGAAAAATTGATAGGAGATGCTATTTTTGACATACTAAAGAACTAATTCAGTATGCTATATTTTATAAAAATTTGCATATGCTTAAAAACAAGCTATTTCCAAAAGTTAGTTTTATTGTTATGTAATTTCATAAACAATAGTTTTCATATGCTGAAATATTCATTAAATTTAATAAACATTTTGAACTTGAAAAATGTAATTTTGAGAACAATAAACTATTTTTCTAATGATTCCCTATAGTGAATAGTCAAAATGGTATTTTAAAATGACTCTGAAGCCCAAAATGAGTTTACAACTGCTTTCTAACATCCCAGGCTGATTAATCAACCCTCTGCAAAACAAACATACATATTGTTTGTATCAGTGCAGTGCTATCATCCAATAGAGGCAAAAGGTCAGCTTAAGACTTTTTAAAAAAAAGTAAGCCTATTTAGTATTGTAATCTGTTTATTTTTAATTGAAATTAATAAGTACTCAATGTAAATTCTAAGCAATTGTGTATTAATAAACAATAATAATACTTAAAACGGTATAGTAATTACTACTATACTGTTTTTTTCTCAATCTCAAGATCTGATAACCTCATGTCTACTGTACTAGTACTGGGAAAGAAAAGAAAGAAAAAAGTTTTGGCAACAATTAGGCCTCTTCACAGTAAAAACATTAGTCCTAGTGTCCCTTAGTCTACCCATGATAAGTGTATATGGATAATTATTCCAATATAAACAAAATGTAATAAAAGAACTTATTTACAAGGTAAAATCAGAGCATATATTCAGACAGCAAGAAAATCCCAAAGAACCAAAAAATGTTAGAGAAAATTAAAATCAGTAATATAAATGGAATCTGTAAAGGATCAGAAACATTGCAAACAATAACTGAAATTTGCTTTAAAACTTATAATAGTTGGAGATCTACAGCATAACAGTTACACAAGTCCATAGATGTTCTTATCTTACGTACAACAACAAAAGTTGGTGGAATTGCTTCTTTTCCACTTTAAGATTATATAAGATAATTTTATAATTACTCTGTGACTAAAAGAACAAATACAGAACTAATGCAGTTCAAAAATTGAATTCTTAGCAGCAAACAGATGGAAAACAAAACCATCTAATTTTAAAAAGTAGTAAGTAGGTATAAAAAAGAATGCATTATTTTAAAGTCCAAAGGCACTTCATCTTCACTTAAAATAATATCATAGTTCAACTATATTAAAACACAACCATAGAAATCTCCAAGAAACACAAATAACCGAGAAAAAGTAACTAAATATAAAACCACTCAATGCAGAAAACTAGCTCAAATATTCTAGCATTATCAAAAGACTATATGAATTCTTCTATTACAATTTATTGAAAAATTGCATAGGAACCAATAAAAATTTTCTTTCCTGTTGATCATATTTTCAATGCAGATACCAAAATTATTTCTTGTCCTTTACTGAGGCATGTAGCTTGTAAAATTTACCTTCTGTTTACTTTCACTTTCTCATCTGTAGAAGGAACTTCCTTTCCTTTGAGCAAAATGGATCTATACATTATGGGAGACTTGCAAACTGTTTATCATTTAGAGGAACTCTTTGTCAATATTTTACTTCTGCTGAATCTTTTCTCAAGATGTATTACTACAGTAACTTATTGTCTCTTGCATATAATCTTCATGAAAAAAAATCACAACTGCAACTATACTCATTCTTTCTTGCTTCATACATTCACGTCAAAGAAAATGAATCCTTGGTAGGAACCATAGCACTCTGTGGCATAAGCCATTTATCCCATTTTAAAGGGGCAATCTGCTATAACAAATTAGGAGTCTACTAGCAATTATCTTATTGTGGTGGTGTTTTTTACTTCTTTGCATCCACGCTTTTATTTTCGCTGTGATGTGTAATCACTGGGGTTAATGGTTTTAAAATGTTATTCAGTTCTGATTTTGAATTGAATTAATATGTTCATTATTTATTTGATGCCATAATGTTTTTCCACATACTAGTTCGTAGGTATCATTCCAGTATTCTTCCATGTTTCCATTTTTATTTGTATTGCTTTGCTTGCTTGGTTGAATTGGTTTACTAATTATTTTTGTATGATGGCTTCTTCTGAGATGCAATTCTTATTGTGCTTAACTCCATTTTATTCGTAAATATACTACGGGGAAAATAAAATAAAAGAACACCTTGAAGGAAACTATGCAAGAGAGTGGCACATTGTTCACATGTATTGTAAGCATTATATAATGCATGATCACTGTCACAAGCATACTCTCCAATAAATAATTCTGCATAGGCATGCTGGCCACATTTCTTGTATGCACATAATCACAGATGTGATCAGGGGAGCATTGAGAGGTGGTTCAGAGCACGGCAGTCTCATTTTCATTTTCTGTAACCTTTGGATACTTAGAAGTTTAGTGTACTGCTCTGTATCTGTTAACAGGCCAAAAAAAAAAAAAAAAAAAAAAAAAAAAAAAAACACCATACCATATGCATTAAACCAGTGGCCAATTTTAAGGGAGATAGATAATTTATATGTTCCTTTGGAAAATTATCATTCCATATGTTGATTGGCAACACTGGTTAAATGTATCTCTGCTCAATTGCATGTTTTGTCAGAGGTAGTTACTGTTCCATGTATGCTCAAGGGGGTGAAGGTCTGGCCAGGATGTTGGGTTATGTGAATAGACGGTGTCCAGCTGAAATAACACATCTCCCTTGGATCAAGTCTTGGGTGTACCATCCACTAGCCAATGTTACTGTATTAACACTACAGTTGTTCAGATCACCAAAACAGTACTGCAGGAGCTGGTCCATATCATTGCCATATTTATTATGGAAGATGTCAAGTCACCAGTACAGGATCTCACCAATGGTCACAATAATTAAACATTTTTAGCTTGGTGTAGGTGGCCACTAATAGAATATGTGATAGTACACCAGCTTCAAGTAACAACTACGAATGGCCCAAGTAATATATTCCTACTGCTTATTCCTTTCTAAGCAGAATTATGTAATATTAAAATGATAAAAGGATTTAACTGAAAAACTTAGCATAAAAGTTGCTTAATTCAGTAGGAGAGAGGGATTATTATGTATAGCTATATATCTCCTTTCTCTATCTTGTATCCCTCAATTATGAAATGCTGATTTCTGATCGAATTAACTCAGAATTCAGAGTCAAACTGTTCCCAGCAACCTCCATCTTAATAGCAGAAACAGTGTCCTTAGAGTATATTTTCCAGTAATATTTATCAATAATCAAGAAGGGGCATCATGCAGCTTTGGATAAGCAACATTTATCCACCTATAAGCTCATTTTCAATAGAAAAGAATTTTGCATTTTACTTTCTCTCTTTTTTAATTTTGTTCATATAGCCTCATTTATTTCTATGCTCATATCATAATGTTAGCTTTGAATTCATTGAAATTCTGTGATTCTCTATCTCTGTAGTTTTAGTTAAATAGACTTATGATTTTAATAAGGAGCAGTACACTTTCAATTAAATTCTTTGTAGGAATATGTTCCTCTGGGTTTACAACACTCAATAGGTTATAAATTTTCCTACCTCAGGCTTTACCTTTACAAGATTATATATGAGAAGCAGTTTTGTCTTCTTCAATACTGATATCAACAGCTCACTGAGCTGAGGTTTTATTCTTATATTTTGAAACATTGTTATCCTCATTCCAAATATCATAAGGGATGATAACGACTGCTGCTGATTAATTAACAATTTCTACCACTTGCAGAAGTCACATCCAAGTCGGCACACTTATCACCAAACCACAGCAGCAGTTTTAAATGTTTTTGTGGCAAGCACTTCAATTGCACTTCATACAGTTGGCAACCAGGGATAAAGAATTAGAGAGTGGCTGAAGTAATTTTCTTTTCTAGTAAAGGAGAGGATAGGGACCCATTTCGGCAGTGAAATATCTCATCATTGAGCTAGGGACCATGCTACAAGCAGCAGCTTCATGGTTGATATTGGTTTTTTGACAGGCACAAACATTTCTTTTCAATAATGCAAACTTTATTACATTATGCCTTCTGGAAAACTGGCATTACAAAAATATACAAATACCACAAGGAATGCAGCATTCCATTTTATTTTAACCACTGCAAAAATGTAAAAACAGTTTCTCATCTTTCTCGACCACAGACGGTCATAACACAGCTTCTGCAAGGCAAGCAATCTTTGCCCTTTCCAAATATTACATTTGCGATGCACAACCATTACAAATTTGCCTTTCTTTTCTGCTTTAACACTTACATGTTGCAATCATTATCCAGAAGGTTCCATCATATACATATGTCCAGGCAGTTGATCTTAGTTCATGGTTGCCTTCCTATATCATTTGCTTCAGCAACTTGCCAATGGAGAGGCATATTTGTATAGTCAACTTTCGATCATGGGACAGCTATATATGAGTACATACACGCAGTCAGTATGTTAAGAGGTGATGTCATTTGCTAGTTCCCTTCCCATATTTTTTCTACGTCTTTAATTCTGTGGGTGGAACTTAAGGCCATGAAGTTCAATATCTAATTTCATATTTGGCAATTGAGGTATTTGAAACTGCATTGAATTTAAACCAACAGGTAAGACTGAGACATGTCTAGAAATGTTAACTTTCTTTTTATTATTGTTGATCAGCTGTAATAGTCAAGTTCTTTAATAATCAGAAGTGCTACAAATGATCTACAGAAAGTCCCTTTACACTGACTTTGAAACTATGCAGTTATGTACAGCATACTTCTTATGAGTCCAAAATATATGTAGGTTTCTTCATGTTCATAACGTAACTTAATGTGCCTCCATATCCAATTGTACATCTGCAACAGCACATTAAAGGTGAACTCAGTGCCTGTCTGTCCAACCTGTGGTGTTCAACTCTCCGTCGCACATGTAATAATTCACATAATTCACACGCAATACATTTGAGTGCCAGTCTATTGATCTAGGGTCTACACCTGCCTCCATTTATGGTGATGACCTGGCATCTGTAGCCAAGGCTCTGCGGTTCATCACCGATATTGACTTTTGATAAGCAAGTTTGACTTTGTTTTAGGTAGTTTTTAGCTTTTTAAGCTTCGTTTTATGATCTTTTAACCTTTTGCTCTTTTTAAGTTTTACTATTTTAACCTTATGTATTAGCTTTTGTGATTTTAACACTGTGAGTTTGTGTTTTTAGATTTTAAGGTTTGATTTCGGGCCCAAATGACCTCGCTGTCGACAGGCCCTTAAACACCACTCACTATTAGAAGCCATACTTTAAAATTCTGCTCAGTATCTGCACATCTTTCACCATACTCCACAGTGCATTGTGAGGAGTGGAGAGGTCAGGGCATCTTAGGTAAGTGTTTAAGTGGTAACTGACATGCATGAACTTGTTGATCTATGTCAACAGCTGACAACTTATTACAATGGCTGGGCAAAAACATTTAATTTTTAACTATGTAATCTCACATTGTTCATCTTGGAATATCTAACTCCGCAGAAAACTTGTGTAAATTGAATTGTTTTAGTTCTTGCACTTGGTCTCACATTGTAATGCACATCAAGTACACTTCCTATGGCAAGAGCCTTCTCCCACCCCGATAGCATTGTACATGACAGTGCCGCTGCTTCTTCTTCTGTAGCACTACAGCTCAAATTGAGCCTTGGCTTCTCTAAGCGTTGCCTCCATTTGTTACATCTCTTTCCATATTTCTACTATTCAATATATTTCTTCCAACTCTTCTAACCTGATCAAGCCATCTCTCCCTTGGTCTGCCAACTGCTCTATTCCCATACATTTTGCCTTTTAATGCTGTTAAAGGTATACTTTGGTAATTCACTTTCAATACATGACCAATCCATTGAAGGGTTTAACTATCATTGTTATATCTGGATCTTTATATATTTCATTGTTAAATCTAAATATCCACAATCCATTTTCATTCACTGGGCCTACAATTCTTCTCAAATCCTTTCTTTCAAACACTTATATTCTCTATTTTTTTGTCATTACCCATACTTCACAACCATACATCAAAATTGCTGTCATTACTGTTTTATACAACTGTATTTTTGTTTGTCTTTAGACTTGAATGTTGCTAACAATGCAAAATATGCTTTATTTGCCTTTGACTACTTTTTATCTCATGTATTCCATTATCATAACCGACTATTGCAGCTAGATATGTAAATTCTTGAACTATACTTACATTTATTAGGGCTATCTGCTGTCTGCTATTATTCAAGTTGCATATGACAGTGCTACTTTGGCAAGATATACGTCACTCGTATTTGTCCAATGATTTGACATTTGTAGACCCAGATGGAAGTCACCAAATGCTCTTCCACACTAAAAGTACTCACATCTGCCATATTGCTTTAGCAGCTATCTTGAGTAGAAATTCCTGTGTGTTGCTTCTGCTATTGTCATCAGTAGGAGCTGAACCTTCATACAGAGAACAAAAAGTTGTGGAGTTTGGACTAGAGCAAGTGGAAGGGGGTCAGTCACATGATTATAACACTGAGGAGGTTAGGTACAGTTGGCACACGAACATTGTAGATAACGTTGTTGCATAACTTACATTCAATGCTGTCACCATTTACAGCAAAATATTCATTCCTACATTCTTGTGCATGTTCAGCAATACATGAATATTTTGATTTTTGTGCTGCAAGTATTTTACTGTGTGGAACTAGTGAACATATTTGAGAGACATTCACTGTAGGTAGTGTTCTTTGTGCTAACACTGTACTGGAGCAATGACTTGATGCTCTGTCTCTGTGTGACCACCTCATTTCACAATAGCTGTATAAAGGTTTGAAGTCTAGTCATCAGGATACATGCTACCAGATCAACTGCTCTAGCATCACATTTGTATTATGTATTTTCTTCCTTCTTTGTTTCATAGAACTGGATTAAGTAGAGTGTAAAGGGAATTCCCGCCCACCCTGTACATTCTATGTACACTGCTCTGTAAGGGAGATTGCTCTCTTCTGCAGGTGAGGCGCCTCTGGAGGAAGAATACCATACAATTCTCCTTATTTCCTAAAGTATTCAGACAAACCACTTCACAATATCTAGTGGAATTCCTCAACAACCACCAAAAGGACATATCTGAAACACGTGCAGCAAGTATTCATGTCACCTTGGTTGCTTAGAAAGTCTCATCAATGTTCTACCTCTACTGTCTTCAACTGATGTATATTTTGGAAATTATTGGGATAGTTATGAAAGACAAATTAACATTCCTGTTTTCATTATCTTGATTCCTTGAGTGGCCTGCATTGT
Source organism: Tenodera sinensis (assembly GCA_030765045.1). NCBI lineage: Eukaryota > Metazoa > Arthropoda > Insecta > Mantodea > Mantidae > Tenodera > Tenodera sinensis. The sequence continues at coordinate 199,878,335 of CM060961.1, forward strand.
AGAAATACAGTAGATTTGGTTTCAAATTTCATTCCATAATGCAGTTAGTTTCTTGTTTTCTTCTGACTAAACCTCAAATTTGTTATTCAACAAACAAAACTTAATGAAGTGTAGGCACACATATGATGATGCTGCATAATTTACACATTTTTTTCTCATCAAAGTGTCAAAATCACAAATAATGATTCTAACATGTTTTTCTCCTTTGTTAACATATTCTTAAAAGTTGACTTCAACAAATGTTACATGGCTTAACAAATATTTATTAAGATCTTGTTCAAAATCATTAATACAGAACTAATTTTCTGAGCTTTGCTTATGAGATGAATAAATAGCTGGTACTTGAAGTTAATACCTTCAGCCTCATTGGTATTCTGGTACTTTTTCATCTCATAGTCTGCAATCCCTTATTTGTATCAGTAATGATCATGCTCATTCTCTCAATTTTTGTTCCATTTTTATTTTCTCTCCAATATAGTTGAAATTTAACTCTTTTTGGGTCTTGGTATTCTATTCAACCTAGACCAATTCTACAAATTCCATCTTACTCTGTGCTCATTATATGAGTGCTCCTGTCTTGTTCTTGTGTCTCCTTGACATGACAAATGCAGGAAAGTGGGCTAATCACCTGACATTTCAAACTTTAAATGAAAAATAACATTTTCCCATTTCAGGCATAGTATAGGTTTTCACTGTTTTCACTTATCTGAAGAAATTTCTATCAGGCTATTTGTTTGGTTTCTTTGACAAATAATTTGCAAAAAGCACTACAGGTGAGAGCTCAAAATTGTAACAGATATTAAAATATCCCGAACTGAAACTCCTAAGAGTCTATTTCTTTTATCAGACTACTGTGCATTTCTCAACATCCCTCCAGATGTAGTAATTTTTACATTCACTTTATTGTTTTGGTGCAAAATAGCTTTAGTAGAAAAAACAAACTTCAGAAGTGCTTTAGTTTCTGTATGTAGCTCCAAATTCAAAATACCTCTTGATGTCACAGTCACAACCACACACAACACATTTAGCTTCCTCAAATGAATATGGACAATTGCCTCTGTTTTCAACAAACTTGCATTTTGTTTTATTATCTAACATTCTATTTACAACTGCTAGACAATTGCATTCAAAATTTGTTACATTTTTTATTGTTAAAAATTTAACATGTAATTTAAATTAACTTAAATATAAGACCACGTGTAATCTGATTGTAACTAAGGGTGACCACCTCCATAGATGAAGACTAATGAACCAGAGTTGCAAAATATTAGAACATTTCAAGATTGAGGAACACAGTACAGTGTGAAACTGAGTCATGATTTTAATGCCTATCTTTTCTTATAACCATAGCAATTCTTTAATTACACACATTAGATCTCAGAGTTTATAAATCAGAAAATACTAAGGAGGGGATTCTAATATAAAATAAACCCTAAAGGATACAAATTAGAACTCATTTGCAGGCTCTTCTCACACATTCTCAGAAAATAAAAATATTACAGAACTGTTTTCATAAAAAGTAGTTTCAGACAATTTATTTTACTTGGGGGGCTACTGAGTTATTTTTAAAGCACATTTTGTTTCTGTAAAAACATATCCTTCCTGCGCATGCTAGAAGTGTTTTCATTTTTGAGTGATTTCACACTTTTTACTTACCAGGCTTTAATGGAATGAACTTTCAAACATCAAAATTATTTTTTGCATCCATTCTCACAGAATAACAATTTTCAATATATAAACTATCAAAGGAAATCAGCAGTTGACATGATACTATGAGACAAGCAATACACCAATATCAAATTTTTTGGATAATGGATACCAGCTCACTGTGGACTGAGTGGTAATGAGAAAGCTGATTTTCTTGCAAAAAAGGGTACTGGCAATGTGCAGAAATCAATAGTTAATCTACCATTTTATGCAGCTAAAAGATTAGTCAACTCTGAATTCAAAAAAATTATTGAAAAATATTACTATGAAAAAATCAAAAAATAAAAGATGGGAACTACCAAACATTCAAACAGTAATTCCTGAGTATCCTCGAAAAACAGCAGCTGCAACCTTCAGGTTGATTACAGGACATGATTGTCTAGCAAAACATTTAAACAGAATTGGGATATATTCTTCACCACTCTGTCCTCTATGTGGTCTGCAAGAGGAAATGGATTGAGACCACCTTTAAATATGCCCGGCCACTTCTAATGCCCCATCCATCAGTGAAAAATATTGGAGAGCAAGAGGATTAATGACTTCATTGTCAGAAATCCAGCATTAGCTAACAACAACAATTTTTTTTTGGCATAAATCTAGTTGGCACCTAGATGGCAGTACAGAAAATGCATTAAAATTAAAAAAACTCAGTGTCACTGAACATTAAGGGGAAACAAAGACATCTGTAGACAGAGTAAAACATCTCAAAATGCAGGAGTTCCTGGAAAAATTTGGAAAAGTGGTCACCCTATTGTAACTACTTAAAACAGAAGATAATACAAAATAATAGAATGACTAACTAAACAACTACTATCAATTTATCCATACATTTTTAATTGCGGGTTTCTTATGCTCTTTCTTTATGTTCTTTTTCGTCAAGAATATGTGTTTTGTAATTTACAGTTAAAAGACCAGACATCTTTCAATTTTTAAGTCAGCTGGTCTGACATAAGATGGTTAAAAGCAGGACATCTGGTAACTCTTAAGTCCATTCCAGTTATGGCCTTCAATAACACTAGCAAGTGCGTTTTACAATACATTGCTTGAAAGTTCAGCAGTGGAATGAAAATCACTTACTCTTTCCTTGAATTGCCTCTTTGCTGACTACACCATAGTCCATTCACACAAATGCACTGGTCACAGGAAGTTCCATGGTAAAAATGTTAACTATGAATCAATAAAATTAGCTTAAAGGCATGAAAATATCTATGATGATCAGGGCAAGCTTTGATGTTTAAAGTTTTAAAATGTTTGCTGTTGAACCATAGATGTTGCTGTAGAACTTTTAGGGAATAAAGCAATGACTGAGCCACATAATGTAATTTTAAGCTACGGTTATGTTCATGCCTTCACGTCCTTCCCTCATTCCACTACTTACGGGAGCTCAAATGGTCACATGCATAGCATTGTCACACCTTTTGCTTTGGTGGCTCTGAGATTATTATAACTCAGCCAGCAGAATGTTGAACATATTTTATACTTCTCTTCTTTGTAACTAATAAACATTATTAATTATGCAATATTGAAATACATCAACATGAATGTTCACCTCCCTAATGACTACACCAAATTGTGTTTTTGCCTATTCACCAGCAAAAATGGTTATCTTGAATTTGTATTATTTAGTCCTGCAGAGAACTAATCTTATTAAATATAATCTTATTAACAACAATAACAAAATAATCTGAAGTTATATCGTGTCCAAATTATAAAGCATATAAATAGTAATAAATTAATTTGATGTGTTAATGATTTTACACTTAAGCTTGCATAAAACAGTTGGAGGTCTAACAGCTTTCTGGGCTTGTGATCTTTGAAATTTTTTTTAATCATAGTAAAGTTTATACCAATAGCATCAGCAGTTAATTGCTCGAGATTTTTGTTGATAAAACACCACCTTTATCAACACTCTTTCACAATACTATTGTACATTCGGAAATAGTTTTAGATCTCGTTTCCAAAACCTTGCCCCTCTCCCTATATAGGTGCCCTTTTCTTGGCCGGAGTCCTTTCAATTGAAGGACCAGCAAGGTTCACATTCATATCTAAATTTTCCTTGACATCTAAACACAGCTGGAAAAAGAATGCACACTCACAGGTTCACTTCTTCACTGTATGTTCCTAAATACACACCAGAGCTGTGTGCAGAACTGTTAGGACTGCAATAGTAGCATTTTTCACTAACAGTATATTGATAGAACACTTTCATTAGCACCGCAAGAAGGGTGAGGGCCAAGTTTACAGTCACATAGAATGTGGACGTCAAGGCCTGAACAGAAATGTACTGCAGAACTAAAAATATTTTTTAATAAAACTGGACTGTTGCACACTGCTTTATGTACATAACATAGTTTAAAAATTATACTTGAAACACTGACAATTGACTCAAATCTCTTTCTTTCCTCAATAACAATGTCTGCTTTTGTATCACACTATTAGCCATTTATTAAATTATGACACACTTAAGAATATTACCTTTGCACTTTTTGTTTTAACTTGTTGAATAGAATTAATTTTATAACATCACAAATGTGTCTGTCCTCAAAGTAATCTGATATTCAGCTTTACAGGGTAGAGGAAAGCTGAAAAAATCCCAAGGCAACTTGTCCAATTGGGGTTCAAACCCAAGCCTTCCAAACAAGCAAACATGCTAACACCTGCAATGCATTATGGATTCTGTTGCACCTACTGCTGCAATGTAGTTATGATAATCCCATCATTTGGATTGATGCTCGGTTCTTAAATTCTTACAGTGTTATGATAAAAAAGTTAACACTCCTCTCATCTGGGTGTTTTGCAAAAGCTCTTTCACCTTCCAAACATAATAAAGTGCCCAGATGCTGAATATAACTTTGTAAGCAAGAACTTATATCTTACAGAGCTATTAAGAACCTATTTTAATAATAAATATTTCAGAACTGTACCCCAAACAGTAAATATTTCATTGCATGCAATGTAGCTCCCTTCTTCCCAAAGTTTTTGGAAATTCAGAAGATAGCCTTCTCTTAACATTCTCTTACATATACTTCTTATAATGCCTTGCAGTTGTTGCCTGATACCAAATACAAGTGTCACTGTACCCAAATAGAGTGAAAATGTTCAACTTACGAAAACAATGGGGTGATTGTTGTTTATAGCTTTGGAGAAAGATGAAAATACTGTTTAGTTGACTTTTAACTTAATACATCTACAATATCTGGGACCAGGTCTATTCATGACATTAATGCTCTTTTGTCCTTTAAAATACCTGTAACAGTGTAGTTCCCACGAAGTAACTGCTTCATTTCTGTGCTATTGCCATCCTATTGCACTTTCAAGCTATGTCCTTTTAAGCTTTGGACAAACATTTCAAATGTAATGAAATGTGTTGCTTTAAGCTAATGTATCTCTTTCTTTTGATGTTGAAGTAATTTTGCCAACTATACGAAAGGCGTATCATTTACAGACCTTTAAATTGCTGAAATTTCCTTTTAGATATCACTGTTGTCATTCTCTCCAATTCCTTATTGTATATCAAAGGTATCTATCATCAATTTCAAAATACCTTCGAAAAATCTTAATAACACTCAAAAATCTTATTCCTGGGTACTTCAACTTAATGTGATTTCTGTATCATTCCTAACTGATGTAATTCTGGAGTTTTTGGCAATGTAAGAATACCATCGTATTCTAATATATTCGTACCAATGGATATTTGGTCGTTGCATTTTATTCAGTGACCAGATGTGTTGAATGGCTGTCTGACAGCACCTGTGGAGAACATGCTGGCAGCTCTACCTGACCGCCTAGATCGTTGTCAGTGTCACACAAATGAAGTTACCACCAAGTGACCCTGAAGTAAAAGCATGTTGGCCCCTTTTCCAGCTGCTTGGATTGTTGCAGCTATCTGCTAGAACCAAATAGTCTACTCAATAATGGCACAAGCAACAAATCCTTTAAGAGCACTTCACGCAGTTCCAGAAACTTCCTTGACAGCAGAAGTGACATAGACCGCCTGATTTTTGAGAACATTCTGCCTTTGTTGCAGGGGATATTAGTACCCAGTCCAAGTTGTTGAGACAAGTCAGAGTTCAGTTCAGTCTGAGAGACAGCAAATGCAGCTGAGTCTTGAAATTACAATTTAACTGTGCTTGGCAGAAAATCAAATAAACATTTTGTTACAATATATACAGATCATATGGGATGCAAAGGCTTTTGAAGGTTTGTGTTTGTTTACCAAGAGCAATTCTGATGCTTAACATTTGATTATTTTAATTGATCAATGTGTTTAAACATGACACTTCCCTTTCTAACTTGTTCTGAACTATACCCAGTTTCTCTGTATGGTTTAATACAAAGAACCTTGAAGTTGAGAGCTATATGATGAGGATCAGTTTTTGTAGCAAGGACGATTGCATATTTCAAGCCCACAGTAAGCTTGCAACTCGCAATGTTGTATGAAAATGCACTTTGATATCTTCTAGAGTAGCTGTCAGAAACAATGGTGGTAAATGACATAGTGCCCGGGTGACCGAGCTTCGCTTGGCTCTTCTTTTCTTTTCCTTTTTATATACTTGAAAAGCAAAATGTTAAATATAAATTTTCATCCTAATTTTGGAACCGTTTCCATGACAAGACCTTTAATATCCTGGCTTGTTTGTTGAAATGGCCCATTAACAGAAATTATGGTCGGAATAAGGTTTAGAGTAATTGCGACTGTTATGTGGAGACTAAGATAGATGTCAACTTTCTTTAGATTTTCTGAAAGCTCTTGACAAGACCTTTAATATCCTGGTTTCTTTGTTGAAATTGGCCCATTAACAGAGAAATTATGACTAAAATAAGGTTTAGAGTAATTGTGACTGTTATTCGTAAAATTGCAGTTTTTCAGGAATGACACCTATATAGATAAACTTAATAAGCGAAACCTTGTCTGAATACAAAATTTGATTGAAATCGTTAGAGCTGTTTCCAAGTTGCGCAGAATATATATATATATATATGAATTGCTGTTTAAATGTATAAATTAACGTGCAGGTAGGGAAAGTGCTGCATTGCAACTGTTTCCCAACTTTCTCAGGAAATATTTGTACACATTATACACCATTTCTCTGGCTTGACTGTGAATAATGCAACTTTTTTTTTTTTTTTTTGCTTCTGCTATCGTCAGAACTGTTAATGAAATTACTATCACACAATGGAGTACAGTTACTGCTCGGAATTATTTAATTTCACTGTTAAGCTATAGGCAAGTACTCTCACATGCGCTGAAACAGACTATACTTGACTGGCTAGAAAACAAGTGGTTGTGACTTCGTCAAATATTTGTCTTCTGGGCAACCACCTTCATCTGTGACGGCGATTATAGTCACTGCAAGCAAAGAAGGCCCAGCCAACATTCTTACTATAATGAAATATATTAAAAAACAAAGAAGCAGCGGCAGCTTTAAAACTGGAACATTTTCAAGTGCATTTGTCCTCATCAGCAGTCTGTGACTGGAGCTTGTTCTTCTTCTTTCCTGACTGGATTTGATCTTGTTGGTGTCTGTTGGTAGGGTAACAGCTCTAATAAGCAAGTCATTGGCAGGATTTCAAAATTTATACTATCAGTATTCTTGCCAAGTATTTTCTTCCAGATAATAATCAGTCCTAGTGAGGAGGTAACAGGTTATAACGGTTTAATGACTTATGCAATGGTGTGGTTCTATGACCAAAAATGAAATTAGACAGCAGTCATCTGTTTCTGTTTCATTTTCTTCTGTAGTTCTTTTGATCCAATCATAAAGTGATTAATTTTAACTAAAAGAAATTTGAGTTTGAATAACGTATTAAGTAAAGATTGTGTACAGATAGCGTGGTTCGTTCTAAATTCAACATTCTTACTGCAACTTGTTACTAGATATGCTATGGTCAGGTAAGTGCTCTTTTCTTAACATTCTTCAAAAAGTTCTTGCCAATAATCACCATGTAGTCCTTTACATACTCTAAAATGCTTTTGTTCCATTTGCCTATAGGCAATGATGTTAACTCATATACAGTAAATTTTGAGTCATTTTTTCTCTTTTATGTAAATTAGATCACACCCATATTCTCACTCATACTTCTGGACTCTGGGAAAGATAGGGAATAATCTTAGCTAGAGAAAAATTCCAGGCATTGAACCTGGGACCTTTGCACAGTAAGCAGGTGCTGTACCAATTGAGCTATTGGGCCAGCCCAAGTGCTTTTCTTTTCCTTTACATTTATTTTTCATACAATTTTAACTGTTAAATCACATTACAGTTGTTATTCTGTATGTTGATACAAGGAATGAAGGCTATGTGCGTCTTGGCTACAATTTTATTATTCATTTGAACCATTTGCTCTTATCCAGCTAGATGATCAGTTGACTGTTGCCTTATAGAAAAAACAAAAGAAAACCTCTGGTTACTGTTCGAGACATAACTTCATCTGATTATCCTTCCTTTATGCAGGACTTACATCCCCTAGGACTTAGAAGCCAGTGCCTAGGACCAGACGCTTGTCGGAGAGCACAGAAGCCTATGGACCAGACAGAGTGAAGACCTGGAAGTGGGTGGTCAGCCCAGCACCAGGTATGATAGTGAGGAAGAGGATGATATGAAGTGCAGGCGAAATTGACGAATGAAAAGCTGATTATGGAGCAAGTGTTGGAATGAGTGGTGGGGGAAACCAGAGAACCTGGAGAAAACCCACTCAGATACTGCTTCGTCCACCACGAATACCACATGCGGGTCCCTGGGATTGAACCCAGACTGCATAGGTGGTAGGCGAATGGTCTAACCAACTGGCCATGGTGCCGCCTGTCCATGACATAATAGCTATATTCCTTTGTTATTCATTACATTATGTTGGTGTTGTCTTTTTTTTCTTTCTTCCCTTGTGTTCTTTGTCAAAGGAGTTTCATATACTGTTGGTTTCAAAAGCAGCTCTCTCTTGAAATATAACTTTCTTGTTCCTGTCATGCAATAATTCTAAAATATCTTATTTTGTAAAATATTGTTGTTATATTGCAATTCTTGTCATTCCTATTTTAGAATCCATTATTATTGCAACTTTTTATTTTGTTTTAAGTATGTTTTTGTATAGTTCTTGGAATTGCAACCATCTTAGGAAGTTTTTCTGAAGCATTATTATGATTGTTATTATTACTTTTTTCTTCTTTTCTTTTAGTTTAATGTACTTTAACCTGGTAGGTCATATTGGACTATGAATGAAATGAGTGAAATGATGCCTAAATGAGTCTGCAGTCTCTAGAGCTTCCGATATTTATCTTCTCAGGATAAAGAGAAAATCCCATAGAAAAAGCTCATCCAGGTAACTCACCCTAAGTGAGATTCCAACTCATGACCTCTTGAATAAGAGACAGACATGCTGAAGTGCTTATTAAATATTGGGCAACGAGTTATAGTGTACACCTGCTCCAGCTTCTCTTCTCTTCTTTATTTTCTTTGTTTGTTCTTTTTTTTTCTCTTTTTTTTCTTTCTCTCTCTCTTATTCGTCACTAATGCTGTAGATCTCATTTCTTTTAATATGTGTAATTAGTGACGCAATGCTTGTCTGTTGGAAGTGTACACAATCCAGCTCTGATGTGATATACCCTGAGTGGAAGGGATATACATGTCATCTTGTATACCAGAGAGGGGTTCAATAACATTGAAAAATTTTTGAGCATTTCACTTCTATCACAAACATTTAGAAATACACTTTTAGAAAGAGGAGACATTTGGTAACCCTATGTTTCACCTTCCAGGTAAGTGAGAATTTGCATTCTTGGTGGAGTTGCCTTGCTGCAAAACTGCAGTGAAGTTACAGAAGTGGCTGGAAATGCATTATGGGCATTATATGAGTATTTTATACTTCTCAAGGCAATTCTTTTGTGAATTTGCAGCAAATTAACCAAACAAACTGAAGCCAAAACTACTTGCATGAAATATGAAGGAACGAATGGAAGCAAATAAAAAAGCATTTACTCATATACACAGTACTGCCAAAAGTTTTGTCAGTAAAATCTAAACTTGCTCTAGAATGGTAATTGTGAATGAAGAAGTGTGGCTATGCTATATGTCGTCCTCCACAATGTCATCTTCACTATGGCATGAGTGACTGGCTGGCAGTGTGCCAGTAGCTTCAGAAAACATGGCCAATTATAAGAAACAGACAAAAATCTTACTACACAAAGTGTGTGTGTGTGTGTGTGTGTGTGTGTGTGTGTGTGCGCACGTGTGCGTGTCCAAAGGTAAAAAGATCCCTGATATCATTACCATTAAAGGTGAGGTATAGGTGGGACAGCATTAAAAATTGTATATCTCTTTAAAGTTCATGATATAACATGTAATTCAAATAACCTTTTCTGCAAACCTTATCCATCTAGTTGTTTGCTGAGAAATACCCAATACTTTTTAGGAGGGGTGCAATGGCATTTAACTTTTCAGGATAAGCCAAAGTGTATGTACAGCATGAGCAGTCATGTGAGATAAACTGAGAGCCACGTTTTCCTGCTAGTCATGTGACTCAATCGCTTTGGCTTTCTCTGCCAGCAGGGATGAATGTGATATGTAACGTTAAGTCAAAAGAAGTTGTGAATGCTGTTCATGCAAGGATTAGACGCAATTTCTTTGCAAAAACAAACCATTTTGTCTTGTGATATGAATATTTATCCACAAAGTATGTCACACATTTTGAAGAATGATTTGCATGTTGGTGCATATAACAGTTATACATGGCATTTACTAACTAAAAATTACACGAAATATGCCGGATTTTATCCTAGGCTATGTTAATGACGTATGGGGAGAGTCAGTTTCATGACATGCTTTCCACAGATGAAAAGATACTCACTGTGGAAGAGTCGTTCAACAAGCAAAACGATCTAGTGTATACACGGTACTCCAAGGAAGGAAAAGATGAAGTTGCATATGTGTAGTGAGTACATTACCCTGCATCTGTTATGGTATGGTGGGTGGTTTCCTGGTGGGGAGCATCAGAGGTGCATTTTTGCAAAGGTGGAGTAAAGACTACTGCAGCTGTCTGCCAGGCAATGTTAGAAAAGATGCTGCCACATATAAATTCGAAGCTGTTTGAAGGGAAGTCATGGATTTTTCAGCAGGATAGTACTCCTGCACACAAAGCAAAAACCATGCAGCAGTGGTCGGCAACCAATATCCCAAGGTTCACCGCTGCTGCTGACTGGCCCAGTGGAAATGTGGACCTCAATCCATTAGATTATTCTCAGTGGCAGGAAGACGATAGCATGTCAAAAACAGCACAATATTGAGATGTTAAAAAAAATCAATCACATTGGCTGTCAAGAAAATTCCACTGGATATGACTCGTGCAGCTACTGATGAGTTGTCTAAAAGTCTTCACTGCTGTGTTGCCACACATGGTGATCATTTTGAATAAGGGTTGATTCAATCTGTAGCATTTTCTGTGTTCTTTCGGAATATAGGTAAATCAATGTGTTCGCATAGTTTTATTTAGTAGTTATATGCATTGAAAGTACTGACGAACTTATGGCAATACTGTGTACATTAAAAGTAGTATGGAACTTTTAAACTAGCAGGTACATAAAACAAAATGGGCACTTTAACGTTATTTATATGGTTAATACTTCTTTATCTGATTACCCTCCCCTTATTTTGGACTTGCAAGCCAATGCCCACGGTCAGACACTTGCCAGGGAGCAGATGAACCTATGGACTAGACAGAGTTAAGACCTGGAAGTGGGTGGTCAGCACAGCACCAGGTATGAGCGTGAGGAAGAGGGTGATATGAAATGCAGGCGAAATCGATGAATGGAAAGGTGATGTGGTGGAGCAGTTGGTGAAATGAGTGGTGGTCGAAACTGGAGAACCCAGCCCTGGTACCACTTCAACCACCACAAATACCACATGCGGGTCACTGGGATCAAACCCAGGCTGCCTAAGTGGTAGGCGAGTGGTCTAACCAGTCAGCCACAGCGCCACCTATTTATATGGTTACAATAAATAAAAATGAATTATTTTATTTAAATACTTAAGACAGGAAAGTATGAACTAAACTACTATACTTTCACTGAACCTACAATGATGCTAAGTTCAATATTGATCATGTCAACAGTGAGCAACACATAATTCTCTGGATCAAGTTAAGCTTGGTCATGGTAGCAAATTTTAGCATATAGTTGCATCTTGTTAATTGTTACAAATTGCAACTTACACGTTACAAAAATTATTAACTGTGGAGAAACTAGGCACTCATGTAACAAGGTGAAAATAACAAAATGCATAGATCAGGCAACTCTTTAATCATATACTTCAAAAGGAGTTCTATTAAATAAGCTGTATTTGAATTTGTATGTGACAAAAAATGTATAGAACTTTTTTCTGCTAAAGTAAGTGCTCAACTAAAATGATATAATTTTTTATTCATAGAGTAATCTCCAAAGGGGATGACATCTATACCCCTTCCACATGGTACATTTATACCTTTTCATTTGCTATAGCTCATGCATTCATTCTTGAACAATGACCTTGTTCCATAAAACAGTTAGCGAGCCGGGTTCTATCTTTCTCTCAAGTATTCACCAAACTTTTGACTCATGTTACTTTATGCATTATGCAGTGTGAATTGTCTGCCCCCAAATATACTTGACTAAGTATTGTATGGATGTTAGTGTGCTTTTACATACAGGTGCCTAAAAAAATGTACTAACACTGAATGCTATAAAATCATTATTTATGAACATACAGACAAGTTTAAAGGCTTGAATTATACAAGAAAAATGTAATTAAAGAATGACTGCCCATAATGTGCTGACTTATTTGTTTTTCAGGCATTACTGTAATAGCATGGCATAATTGTACTTACTGGGGTTCTGTACATCCTCATATTACAGTTGAACACCATCTGAACTTACCAGGGGTTACAGCTTGGTATGGGATAACAGCAATGGGCATCATAGATCCATTTTAACAGAACTGTCAATGATGACAGGTGCATAAACTTGCTGCAGAAGTCTGTTGGTTCACATGTTGATGACACGTTTGGTGATGACGAGATTTACTTTCAGCAAGATGGACCACCTCCCCACCACCAGTGCTCATCTCAATGCAACTTATCCAAACACATGGAAGGGATAGTATTAAACACCCCTATGCGTTCCCCAGACCTCACACCAATGGACTTTTTTTTGTGGGGATACCTCAAGGACAGAGTTTATCGCACAAAACCAAGAACAATTGCATTGAAATTGGAAATTGAAAGACAATGATGCAAATTCCAAATTAACTGTTTTATGACATTTTGAACCCTTTGGTTTATGTTATCAGCTTTGTTTGGACAATGACAGTCATCAATCTGAATATTTGCAAACATGACTCGGTAATTACATTTTTCTTATTTAATTTAAACTTGTCTCCATGTTCATAACAATTTTATAGTCATTCAAAGTGTTGGTGCATCTTTTTGGCATGCTGTATTTTAATTGACTATGTGATTATGCCTCTTTTAATTTTAATGTTAAAGACAAAACCACTTCATGATCAAACTTGAGGTGATTGCTAACATCTATGAATACATGACGAAAGAGGCCAAGTATAAGGATCAGTACTCTCCTGAGCTTTTCAAGGAAATCCTAAAACTTAAAGAAAGAGCTGCTGCAGCCACTATTGTACGGCCAGTGGATCTCCGGCTCTGACGTTTCACAGCTGTAACAGGTTGGAAGGGATGGTTAATGTTGCCAACATATAGTAATGAATTTCGGAAAAATGGATTCTCAAAATTATCTTAACAATGAAAGTATATAATCTTTATTGAGGTTAAAACACTGAAATACAGGTTTTGGTTTCATTTTCATGCAATATCTTCATTACACCACTATTCTGTTCGAATATTACTTTTATATCTGTTATGGACAGTAGCTGTTACTTTTGGCAATACTGGAAGCAGATGTTAAAACTTTCTGCTAGCTCCAATCAGTGAAATCAAATCTACTCAAGGGAATTCCTTTAAGAACAAGTTAAAAAACTATCTAATAAGTAAAAGCCTGTATAGAATTGAAGAATTTGTAGGTAGAGCTTATTGTAAGTGATATTTCATACCTGCGCAAATAAATATAGAAGCAGTGCTAGCGTAAATGATCTTGGACTCTTGCAAATAACTGTAGATTGTGCATAGTGTAAGCAATCTTGTACATTTGTAAATAATAAATATATACTCATTGGAAATGTAAATAATTAAGAATTACTATTTGTATAAAAAATCAAGACAAATTTGTGAGTAAATTAGAAACTTTTGTAAAGTGAATTCTGACAAAGTCTGAAATATGTGTATATATTAAGGAAAATGATGCAGAATGAACTTCTGGATTAATTTCATGATTAAATAACCAAAAATGATCTGCCACAGCTGATTTATCAGTTTGTTTATATTCAATATTTCTAAAATGCTCTTTTATTCTGGTTTCTAAATGATGTTTAGTTTTACCAATATAAACCTTATCACAATCTAAACAGCTAAATTGATAAATGCCAGATTTTTTATAATTTGGTATTTTATCTTTTTTAGAAAAATTTAGTAAATTTTGTATATTAAATTTATTTTGAGGGACCAAATTTATTCCATATTCTTTAAAAATCTTTGTAAATTTTTTATTGGCCCATGGATGGTAAGTAAACTTTTTAAAAATACAATTATCTTTTATTTTTTGAGGGTAGAAACTTCTTTAACAGCTTTTTGATACTTAAATTTTTCAATCTTTTTATGTACAAAATCTGTATTAAAACAATTACTGCAGTGTTAATAATGTGTTTATATTCTGTGTCAAATTCTTCTTTATTAAGGGGTATAATAATATATAATAATAAGGGGTATAATTATTAAAACAATTAAGTGGACCTATAGATTTAATGGTTTGGGAAAAAAATTTTATTTTAAAAAACAGGAACCGTGTATGAACTTTGAATTACGTTCTATACATTGTATTTATAGATTTTTGTTTTCAGAGATTGGTAATTAAAATGAACATCAGTATCTATGTTTTTTGTTTTCAGAAAAAAATGAAGAATTGTAGCTTTGGTAACAAATTTGTTTGTATAGCTTTGAGAATGAGTTGGAGCCAACTTGAAACTCGAGTCAGTTTTTTGCAAAAATAACTTGCAACATTACTAAGATAAGTGAAGTTTTTAGTTTCTAATTTGTTTTTACTTTAGAATGTGTATATATGTCTATGTAACCTGATATATCCAACAACATGTATATGTTCTAAAAGGATGAATAAAGAAAGTATAAAGAAAGTGGTCTCACTGCTAGGCATGGCTTCCAGATGTAGCACCGTGCTGCCAACTCCATTTTACAAGGACCACACGGTTTCAACTGCTTTGGTGTTTGTGCAGGTTTCTTTTCCGGTAGGTAAATGGTATAACAACTGTCTCCATATTCTACTATTCTGTGATCATTTACATGCATACTGTCCATGTGAATTTATGAAGTAGCAATGCGATCTGCAGATGTATGAAATGTTTCAAATTCCCGCTAAAGAACTGGCAACACCACATCACGAGGCCTTGAGAAATGTCAGAGCCAGAGATCCACTGGCCATACAATAGTGTCTTGCACAGTTCTGTTTGCAGAGAAGAAAAAATATAAAGAGAAAGTAGCATCCTGTATGACCCCAGAAAAAGTCATAACTTTAAACAAGAGTAACAGAAATTGGTGAAAGATAGTCTAATGGAAGAAATAACTGAAAGAATTGGGTATAATTGAAGATGATGGGAAGGAAAGCAGTGCTGAGTAAGATGCTACAGATGGTGATTCTACAGAAGACACACAAGTGAGGCATAGAAAAATTAAAATTATAAATGCATGGTAAATTGAGTGAGTAGTGGGGTTTACGGGCCCATCGACAACTAGGTCATTAGGGCCTGGTAAATTGAAAATAATAAAACACTAAGCTATTGTTTTATTTATTGTTAAGTGTTTGTGGAACTGAAATTGTTACTGGAGCTATGGTATTTAACTTGGTAGTGATTGTACAAATTCTATGTACACAGACATATGAAATAAACATTCTAGTGATAGTTGAGAGGTAGAGCTGGAACTTAAAAATTCAATGCCACAGCTGTTCTATCTCTCGAACATTGCCCACACACGGTTTGTGTTTAAAAATGCCAACAAACTTAATAAATAAATAATAATTCTAGTGATACTTTAGAAGGCGACTTCATCATGAGATATCACTGCTACCGAAAGCAGGTACTGACTCACAGCCAAGTTTTCATTTAAATGTTTCTGTATTCAAGAATGATTGTATGAGCTATAACCGTAGACTCTGTGCTGTTGATATGCAATTATAGCCACTTCAAATCTTCCACAAATCTGCTGGTGTTGTTCAACCATTTCTGCAGCTCTTATCTGAAGTAATATATCTGCATTAATAAAACTGTTAGTACATCAAGGTTCAAATCAAGAATTTCAATACTTTTACTGCTGTTACAAGACATTTATGATAAACCGACATCTGATTTCTGTGCCATTCAATCTGAGGACTCTGTAAAGAAATGTGTATTCACATATTCTGAAGAGAAGAATGTGGTAAAACAAAGACCACATTAATAACAGTAGCTGAAAATAACAACTGTTAATGAGTACTTACGTTTCTTTAGAAGCTCTCTATTTGTAAGTTCCTGCTGAGTTGATGCTTCATTTTGATTGGCTTCACTGTGAACAGGTAAAAATCTTGTTAGATAGTATAATCATGAGCATGAGTATATTCTATGATTTACTAATTTCTGATTATGCTAAACAAATATTACTTATCTACTAGCAGATTAACATTAAGAAACTTTTTTGGTTTATAGCACAAATACTTCTCAGTACTGAATTCATAATGACTCTTAAGAATGTGTTTCCAATACAAAGTGGCTATTCAATTCACATGAATATTCATTTAAGGACTCCTGAAGTGCACCTTATTGCATGCTTAAGTGATGCTTGTGGAAAAAATATACAGCATTTAAGAGGTAGAACTGGAACTTAAAAATTCAATGCCACAACTGGGATTTGAACCACAGACCTTCCGCTTGCCGGGCGGACGCTCTAACCACTGAGCTATTGTGACAAACTGCCAGTATGGCATTAAATTCTCAAGCCAGTTGGCATAAATAAATAATATACAGCATTTATTATCACAATTTTGTAAAATATCTTAACGTTTATATTTACACCGTTTTGATTGATACCAGACAGTGATAACATATCACTCTGCAATATCGTTCTTCAGTGTAGTGTTACTGAAGTTAAATGATATTCCCTTTAACTTTAATGGTCATATTGGGGACTTCAATTTGAGAAACTACTTACTGATGGTTTTTTCTCTCTGACTTATAGTCAGCTTTTACTTTCTCTACTATGTACATAACAGACAGTGAAGGAACTGTGTTCCACCCAAAAATTTTGTACCTAGATTGTACTTGACATATACACTTTGAGGTACCCAGAATCAACAGAACAATTTAATAAAAAATATTTGCATGTATATGCCTGTGTCTGTGCATATCAGTAAAACTAAAAAACCTGAAGTCCATTAAAGCTTGGCATTTAAGATCATCTTTCAAGGATGCGACACAAAGATTTTCAAGAAAATTTCCCCATCCCAAAACTACCTTTTACATGGAAAATTTTCCAAAAATTTTGATTTTCTTATAAATGGCTCCAATAATTTTAATCAAAGTACCTTTTGCTAAAGCTATTTTCATGACAAATGAAATGTATGTCTTGAATTTTCTGGGAGTAGCCTCTGAAGTGTTGTTCATTCTGGATGAGTTGCATAACTGGTAAGTGGTAAGAGCTAGACAAAATTTTACTTCACAAAAAATGTTGTTGTTGTTGTTTTCTAGTGCCTTGCACCTGGCAATGAAGCCATTAGCATTCATGCTTTCCAATACTTTTGAACTGTAGTTTCTTCTGATCTTAATGCTTCACAGGTCTTCAAGTGGTCTTCGTTCATTTCTGCTGGATAGTTACACAGGACACATATTGGTGAAGCTGAGATAACTATTCTGTAGAGATGACTTGCTAAGTAGTCGTGATTTGTCAGTAGTCGGAAGGCTGCAACTGCTGTTTTCCTTGGTCTCTGGGCGATTATATCTGGGTTGGAAAGTAGTATAATCCATTTTTTATCTTTGGCATTTGTTTCTATTTCTTGTAGGTATGACTGAGAAAATTTTTTTAATGATCAAGCGTTTTATTGAGGAATATGAGAAATTTAATTTAGACTTTCGTTTTATTGTTGTGCCTTTCTTTGCAAGTGAGTCTGCAGCTTCATTCCCCATGACTCCACAGTGTGCTGGAATCCATTGGAGATGAACAGTCTTATTAACTTTTTGGAGTTGCGTTAACATTTTGTAGCATTCTCCAATTTTTGTTGACTTCTTTGTAGTATTTGAACATATTCCCTGAATTGCAGCTTTAGAATCTGAAAGAATTACTGCCTTATTAAATTTATTTAAGGGAAGATTTAATAATTGTCGGAGAGCAACGTGTATAGCCTCTATTTCTCCATCATAATTTGTTGTGTCTCTGCCAACAGAATGATAAAAGGAAAAATGTGAACACACAACTCCAACTCCAGTAAGGTTTTCCCTGGAGGATCCATCAGTATATATGTGCAGCCATTCTTCTGTGGGATACCTAGTATTGATTGTCTCCAGAGCTAAAAGTTTTTGTATTTCTTTTGGTGTGTCTGATTTACTTATTTCCTCTATTAATTCCAAACTGAAGGTAGGTTGCAATAATTCCAATGGATTTTCTCTTATAAGTAGATTTTCTCTGGTGTTAGGAATGTTCAATTTGGATTTAATCTGTGTTACCTTTTCTAGGAAACTACTGTGAGTTTTAAGGATTGAAGGGGGGAAGTTCTCTTCTGTCCATTTAGAGTTTGGCAGTCGTAACATTTTCTCGTGTTGGAGCAATGCTTGTTCTTCTATTTTTGTTGTTATTGATGGGGTCCGTGTTAAGGCAAGCATGGCATCAATAGGTGTGGATTTGACTGCTCCAGTGATTAGGCGAAGAGCCTGATTTTGTATTTGTTCGAGTTTATTGATGTTAGCATTTGCTGCTATTATTAAAGCTTCAGAACAGTACAAGAGGTTTGGCTTAACATACAGTTTGTATGTTGTGTTAAGGATTCTCCTTGAGCAGCCCCATTTAGCACCAACTAACCTTTTCAGGATTTGCAGTTTCTTTTCAACCTTTTCTGAGATGTTTGTTATATGTTTTTTCCAACTTAGCTTTTTGTCGAAAGTGATGCCTAAGTATTTGGCATCATCAACTGCTCTGAGTGGTTTACCATTATAATTTATATTAATATTAACTGGTTTGTATTTTAGTGTAAATAATTCATAATTTGTTTTTTCCACATTGATAGTCATGAGGTTTTTGGAGCTCCATTCATGTACTTTGTTTAGGGCTGTTTCTATTCTGTCTTTAATTAATTCAGGTTTTTTTGGAAAGCCGGAAGTCCAAATGACTACATCGTCAGCAAATAAAGCAATTTTGGTTTCTAAAGTTTTTATTATTGATGGAAGATCATTTATATATATGTTAAAGAGTGTTGTGCTCAGAACAGCACCTTGTGGAAGTCCTCGGTGTGTTTGTAGATCTTGTTAAAATACACAATTTATGTTAAACACTTTTAATTTTATTTATGTTTTGGAGTTAATCATAACTGAGATATTCCTTGTTATTGGTTTGAATTTTCCAATACTTACAGAGAGATTTCTTTTTCTCCTGGGCATACAAAGAGAATGACATTTCATAGCCAACATACATCAGCTCTTAAAAGATCTGACTATTGCTTAAAGCCTACTGTAATCTCATAATCCCCATGTCTACAAGGAAATATGTAATAAGACAATTTCTGTAAATGTTTATTTCGATTAACCTGAAGTAGACAGAAGATTGTACAACAGTGAGTAGAGGAAGTTATGTGGGTGCAACACATATTTGTTAACATTGGTTCTTAATATTAACTTTTACGTTGAATGCATTTACATTCATTCCCTTATTCATACAACCAGATTCTATGGAAGGGAATAATTCTGAACAAAGGAAAATTTCTCACTCCAGTCAGAATTGAACCTAGGACATCTAGTCTGAGAACCAAGAATGCTTACCACTTGACTCCAAAGACATTCCTGATTGGGTTTGGTGAAGTTCGAAAACACCATCACCTTTTCTGCTCATCTTCTTTTCATTTTTGTGTATAGTTCATCTAGAAAGTATCATGCTGCCAGCTGGTGTATTATTTTGGGACCATAGTAATTTAATCAGACTAATCAGAATTAGTTTGCTACCTAATAATACTGACTGATGAGGATTTCTTTCACACTGGGCAAATGTAGGCTAAAGCTGTAAATTTGCATCAGATTTCAAAAGTTCAATGCCATGCATGGATCTTTGGCACTTTGTGTGACAAAATACCAATGTACAGTGTGTTTGTAGCTTGGCCAGGCCGCCCCACAGTGGCACCGAACCAGGCCAGAGTTACGCCTGAAGGAACAGCAAGTAACGGGTATGGAACACTACTATACTAACTTATATTAGGTTTACCTGCACCACAGCAGATGTTGAAATTGATGACCTTCAACACGAACACATGCCCTATATCTCCGAAAACAATTCTGGTTTACTTGCAAAAGTTCATGTTGACTGATTGCCTGTATTTCTCCTATGATATTATCCTCCAATTCTTGCAATGTGTGCAAATTTGATGCATACACTTTATTCTTTAACGTTTCCCATAAATAAGAACCACTGAGATGTTTAGTGCAAGAGGTTTAACATTTCCAAGGTGTCAGCTTTTGTGGTAACCAAACTTCTGAAACTAAAGCCATACAATGTAACTGTAGCTCATGCTTTACAAGCACAAGATCCTGTAAGTTGGGTTAATTACTGCATTGGTTTTTGCAGTCCCTTCATAATGACGTGGATCCACTTGTAACATTCTTCACCAACAAAGCATGGTTTTATTTTCAAGGTCACATTTCTGATCGGAACAACTGATGTTGAACTACAGGAAATCCCCATATTATTCATGAAGTTCCTCACCATGCTGTTGAACTTGGCATTTAGGCGCAGTAAGTGCACGTCCCATACTTTAAGACATAACAGTCAATTCACACATTAATGTAAATTCTATTTTAAAATATTTTTTCTGCAACAAACAAAAAATAAAAGATTGTGTGGCTGGTTTCAGCAGGATTCAGCTACATTGCATACTGCTGTGAATTCTATGCATGATTTGGAAAGTGCGTATGGGGACAGAATAATTACTCAAGAATTGTGGCCGTCTTGTTCCCCTGATCTATCTTCATGTGATTTTTATTTATGGGGAACATTAAAGAATAAAGTGTAAGCATCAAATCTGCACATATTACAAGAATTAAAGGACAATATCACGAGAGACATACAGGCAGGCAATCAACATGAACTTTTGTGAGTAAACCAGAATTGTTTTCGGAGATAAAGGGAATGTGTTCATGTTGAAGGTCATCAATTTCAACATCTGTTGTGATGAAGGTGAGCCTAATGTCGGTTAGTACAGTAGTTAGTGTTTCGTAACCATTACTTTCTGGTCCGTTACGCGTAAATTCTGGTGGAGAGCATGCCAGCCCTTGCCTGGTCCGGTGCCACAGCAGGGTGGTCTGGTCAAGCTACAAATATACTGCACATTGAACTTATCATTTGATTTACTGATTCCAGCAGCCCTCCTAGGTATTCTTAATTACTTCAACATGTACATAAAAGCAACCTATAAAATTGCAAGTATTTTTATTCTTGTTATAGTCTTCAAAGCCAGTAACAGTATGTTAACAGAACTTTCATCCATTGCAATTTATTGTTCTACACTAGCAACTTTCTAAGCTCCACTGCAGCAACTGCCAACAAGTGACTTGACCCCAGCAGCTCACACAGCTTTATCACATTGGAAAGGTAACTTGCAGGAATGAGTCTGTGGTTACTTCTATCTTTCTTTTTTTGTGTGCCCTCAGTGGTCTAGGGCTAACATGATAGACTCTGGTACCTAAGGTTGTAGGTACAAACCCAGTGGAGAGCAACAGATTCATTTTGAAGTTTATTGAATAATTCCCTTCCTACAATGTTGGTTGCATAATTATTCACTGTTTCTCTTACTGTTCTGAATTGTCATTCCTTAACTATATGTATATTTCTCGTACTAAACTTATAATGTTACTGCATCCATCCATCCTTCACCCATTTAGAAGCAAAGTAAGGGGCATAGTTTGTCTTTACAGTATAATGTATAAATGGACATTTAGTAAGATACCTCGCGCTGGAGATGCTGCTATCTGTTTACACCTTTCTGTTGATGACCACGAGGGAACAGCGTGCCATAAAAATATGTACACTATTAGAAGCAGAAAAACGGAGCTTTGTTTTCCTGCAGTGTGTTAAGGTGCATTGTCAAGTACAACAATGCTATTGGGTGGGAGGTTTGGGGTAAGCCTTTCAATGAGCCATTTTTCGTAGTTCTTGTTTATCTCACTGTGGTAATCATCTGCTGTGGATTTGGAGTCGTAGATTAATCTGTCCATCACTGAAATAAATTCTCTCCTTTGCTGCACAGTACAACTTCTTCATTGCTGGAATTCCTTTATGCACCTCATATTACTCCAGAAATGTTCTGCGAACGACAAACCTATGAAATTATATATATGTTTATTTTAAAAAATTTAATTAAAATAAAAAAGAAACTGTGGGTAATGGAGAAGTTCCAAATACATATTTGAAAATACAATGAACTACATTAAGTACCACTATTCATAGTCATGAAACTCATCGAGTCTCTTTTCATTACTTCCTAGAGCCCATAAATAGGCTGCTCTGCGAGTAACTGTATAACACTGGTCAACATGAATTTGTCTCATGACCGGTAGTTTATACCGATGAAACTTGGGTACATACTCAGTATACTGTGAAGAAGTGTTGGCAATATGACAATATTCCGGGAGTTTTAGTGAATAAATCTTGGGCAAAGAGCAACAGTGATGCATGCTGGCAGTGAGATGGGTTTCATAAAAGAAGCAGAATTAATCTATATTGATATATTCATTTGTCATTCAATTTCAACTTTTTTTAATTTAAATAGTTTTTGTCTCATTAGTACAAATCGTCCATTTCAAACCTCTTTTTCTGATTCCGTTGTTTTCCTGGAGCAGCAACTCCTGTACCTGAAATACTAGCTTTTTCAAATTCTTTAGCAATCCTGTTTACTGTGATTTCACTTTTTCTTACTGCTGTAGCCGTTCTAGCTACTGCTCTTTGTAAAGGATGAATTAGGCTGTTTTTCTTTTCCTCCGTGCAGAACTGGAAAACATTATGAATAATATTTCTCCTTTGAAAGTTTAAAACTCTCCACAGTGACTTTTTCAGTTTCCATGTTTAAAAAATGCTATTTGAGACACCCTCTTTGTGACATGATGCTACATTGCACCAATGTACTCACCACAGTTCACAACTAGATTAACAACTTAATATGCAGCCTTTAGCCATCACTTGCAACACATCTAGTTCCTGCTATCACCGCGTGTGAACAAGTATCTTGCTTAATGTCCTGGGTAATAAAGAAATATTTTATGAATAAATACACCAATATCAAGCCTGCAGGATATGTAACATTCAATCCACATACTGCAATTATTCCATTAGATGAACAATTAACTACTGAGCTTTTGTTTGGATGTAAGGCCATACTATAGGAAATTGCTTTCCCTGCATTCTGCTGTTTCCAAATTTTCTGTTTCCCCGCCACTTTCTCTTCTCTGTTTGTGGCGGCCAATCACTTGATACAAAGTCTGTGTACAGAGGTTGGTACATATAGAGACCATGTGTTTCAGCATTTTAGTGTCTTATTGCTGTTATAATGCTAAAAAGTCTGCATACTTAGCAACCAGAGTATTCATGTATCACTCCTACAGTTGTGGATGGAAGTATTGGAACATATACATGTTTGAATTGAATAATGCTTATATTGACCATAGATTCAGAGATATTTGTTTTGATTCTGAATTGTTTTCCCTCTTTCCTACCAATTATCTACATGGATATTTTTAAAATGTCTTCCTACAGGAAAGAATGTTCAATTGTTCCTCATATTTTGGCTTCCTGCTAGTACATAAGTATTGGTACGCTCCTCTTAATTAGTAAAAGAAGTCATGGGTAGGTATAGGCCACAGGTTCCTCCTTCCATCAAAAGACAGTGAATGTTGACTTTTTTCCATGTGGTAGTTAACTGCAGTCAAAATGGGACAAAAAGGGGCAGGCAAAACCTTGGCAGTTTGCAACAATGTTGTACTGCTATTACATAAGATAAACCAGAGTTTGCAGTAATAGAAGTCAAACAACAGTTTTTAACATTATTTATTTATGCCAACAAACTTACTGTTGGTATTTTTAAACACACGGCCTGTGTGTTTAAAAACACCAACAGTAAGTTTGTTGGCATAAATAAATAATAATTACCATCTGAAGGTTATTTACTCCTGGGATATAAAGTACTTACAATAGTAAGTCACCATTGGGGTAATTTGTCTCTGATGTGAGACTGCCTTTGTGGTTTACCAGGAGAAATACGAACTGGTTTGAGAATTTAATGCCATTCTGGCAGTTTGTCACAATAGCTCAGTGGTTAGAGCAGCCACCGGGTAAGCGGAAGGTCTGTGGATCAAATCCCAGTTGTGGCATTGAATTTTTAAGTTCCAGTTCTACCTCTCAAAGTTTTTAACATTGTTCAGCACTATAAGAAGTTCCATAGGACGCTATATAAATCAGAACTGGATGGCCATCAAAGTTGAGCCAATGGGAACAGAGAAGTGAAGAAAAATCCAACAGTTTCTGCATAGGACATCACTGCTAAGGTAGGAGTACCTAGGTAAGCAAGTTTGTGTTATACAAGGATCCTAAATAGGATTGGGTACAATTCCAGAACTCCCAGATGAAAGCAATTTGTGAGCAAGGTCAACCAGAAAAGGTGTTTACAGTCTACAAATGAATATGCAACCAAAATATTGACAAATTTAACATCTATGGGAACGTTGGGCAAATATGAAGAAGGGCAAATACTGAATGGGAGCAAAAGAACATGATAGGAATTGTGAAACATGGGAGCGAAGGAGTAATAGTGTGGAGTTGTATGGCTTCTAGTAGTGTTGTATTTATAGATGACAATATGAATAAGCTTCAGTAAAAGTATATTGCAGAATAATCTCAAGAGCAGTGTTGAAAAGTTGGGCTTAAGAAATTACTTCCCCAACAGTACAATGATCATAAGCACACATTAGAACTTTTTTGATTATGAACAGTGTACAATAATCCCTATACCTTAAAAGCACCGTAACAATCCAGAGACTGCAATTCCAATTGAGCACAATAGAAAATAACTTGAAGACTGTTTAAGAAAATACCATGTGATCCAAAGTTCTCTAGCAAAAATGAGAAAATATCACCTCAGAATTCACAAAACAGTATGTTCACTTAGTGCAAAAAATATTATCTTCAGTTATTGCAAGAAAAGGACACAGCAAAATACTGAATTTCATACAATACTCATGTTCCAATACTTTTGTCACGTTCAAAAAAGTTATTTTTATTTGTAAAATTCAGGAACTGAAGTTACATTTATCATTATTATTATTATTTAGCATAATAAATAAGGATATATCACAGTTTTCAATTCCTTCAGCTTGTTAAGTTAAGCAGGATCTATTCTTGATAAATTAAAAGTAAATCCCCATATGCTTACAGAGGAAAAAACAAAATCCAAAGAAATCTATGAAAAAGCTTTTATCGGAATCGGGAATTTCCCAAACCTTGATTTGGAATGCTACCACACTTTTGAAATTCTATAAGATAACTGTAGTTCAGAAATTGCAGCCACACAATAATGTGCAGAGTTAGTTTCTGCATATGGATGTTGGATATTGTCAATGATTGCTCCACTGACTCATATTTAGTACAAAGCATGCTTTTAAATAGTTTTATTTACATGGCCATGAAGAATTAACAAGTGTTAATGCACATTTTCATAAAACATGTGAGATAAGTGGTCATCATTTCCAATAATGCAGTTATAATTTGCATGAGAAATCTATGTGCTTAAATTTAAGGATGAATATCCACCAGTACACAGCTTGCTTCCTGGTACCAAGAAAGACCTTAGGCCAGACACATGTCCAAACAAAGGCTCTGTATAACCTAAATGCAGTAAGATTGCAAGTCTTAAGCTTACAACATGTGCAGCACTTCGGCAGAACCATAAGGCAGCACAAGTTAGAAGAACAGTTCACTTCATAACAGTGAAGGGATTAAGGCTTTTGGTGGATTGAATTAAGGTATAATTCATGTAACTTCAGAGCACTTCCAACATAATTTAATTAGTTTTTGTAAATTGACTATGTATAATTTTTCATTTTTACATATTTTAAACCACTTAAATAATCAACTTAAGTGTGCTAAAAAGGCGCTGAAGCTTTCACTTATTAAGTAATTGCCTAAAGCTTAAGAGGTTATCTTGCACATAAGAGTTGCTTATGAATTCAGCCTTTTTTGTTCTTCCATTTTATTGACATAAATGCGCTACACTTACAGCCTAACATGCAAAGTTTCTGTACAAAACAAAAATACTAACCTAGTTTACACACTATTTATTCTGTGCTAGTGGTGGAAAGTAAAAGGATGGGTGGTAAGCGTGATTGTTAAATAATAACTGTACATGCTACTATAAATTTCACCCTCTTCAAGCACATCAGGCGAGGTTATATGAAATTAAGAAAAGTAAAAAGAAAGGCAAAGTCCTGAGTGATCCAAAAATTTGTTAATCAAGAGAGATAACTAAGATTTTCTGCACATTGGAAATGTATTGACGTGGTCTTTAAAATGTCAAAAGAATAATAGTAATGACAGGATGAATTATATAAGAAGACAATGAGGAGGATACTGTGATGCAGCAGTTATGGTCCAAGGTTACCAGGTCGGCACCAGGCAGTTGGAATGGTAAACACATAAGAAGCGACTTGCCAAGCATAAACATCAGAAACGTTATTGCCTGATAAGCACAATCTTCTGGAAGTTCCTCCATCTCAAACATTCTATAACTATGTGGAAATTTCCAACAGCTATAAAAGTGAGTGCTCTCACAAAACAGTCGGTCAGTTTAAGTAAGTCACGTGAAGTTAGTGAATGAGTGAATCAGTCAGCGAGTATGCTTCTCTTGCGATGAAAAGTGCAATTTTCCAAGTGACTGTGACAACTTGTAGTAAGTGCTGTTATGGACAGGATTAGAGATGTCTTGTGTTCGACTCCCCAGCGAGTGAGCCATCCAAAAGAACAAGTTATCTCCTGCTGCATATTTTATTACGCAGCAAGGAAAGTCAAATGACAGTTGGAACTAGTTCACATAAGTGAAGTGACTATGAATTAAGGGAAGTGATGGAGAAAACTGAACTAGGTTAAGTGACAATAAAAACTAAAGGTGACAATTTTAAAAAGACACTGGACATGGTCACAATATTAGGAAAAACAAAATAATCTCAGCAGATTCCTTAAGAGAAGGATCAAAGGATAGACAGAAAACTTGGATGCAAATACTAAAAGATGTTTCATAAATGTGAGCAAGGGAGACTGCTAAATATGGGCTACCAGGGGTGCCAACATAAATTACTGGCATTGTGGATAGCCTCAGTGGTACCTCCAATTCATCACAAAGACACAGAAAATGTGTACAATAGAGAGAAAGCAGCTGCATGCAGGTAAAGGAGAATAACACACACTTTTTCACAACTCCCTCCCTTCTTTTGGACAGCTCTGTGAGTAAACTTCCATTATGTACAAAAAACAACAGGTCACAGCAAGAAAAAAAGATAGAAGTTGCTTAGAAGCAAGTTTTTGAAGTAGAAACCTTAAATGGAGTGTTACTATTGGTCAAGGAGCAGGAAGGAAAAAATTAAAAAGAGAGTAGGCATTAGGGACAAAAAACAGTATAATATTGTATGTACATTTTAACATTTCTCAGTTTAAAATTAAACAAGCATTATAAATGAGGTTGTTGAATCAAAAGTTTGTTGTGACTGGTTCTTCAGCTGATGTGTCAAATCTTTCATATATGACTGCACTCTTCTATATTACTTTAACCACAATGAAGATAAAGTCCGTAAACAGTTTTAGTTTTCTGTGTGTTTTCTGTTGCACTTATATCTTTAATACAAACTTCAGCTTTGTCTATATATTCTGCGTCACAAAGATTTTAAGCAGAGGTATATGCATCAACAAGCAATTCTGAAGCAATTGCCACATAAATATGGGGTATCTAGCTACAAATAAATTCAAATTTATGAACTTTTAATAGTACAAATTTATGTCTAAAATATCTATAAGATATTTTTTGCACATTGTGAACAATGCACAACTGATTGAACTATAAGTTTTTTAAAACACTGTCTAATTTTAACATGAAACATTCACGATAACTCCCCATTGTTAAAAGTCTATGATTCTAGTTAGAGAAAAATTCCTTTGTCCCAGTCAGGAATGAAACCCAGGATCTATGGGTTGAGAAGCCAGAATGTGACCACTTAACCAGAGGCAGTATCCTTATTGTATCATCCTACTGTACAAGGGTTGAACGAAAAGTAATGCCTCCATCTTCACAACTCTTTAGCAGATGGCAACACACTGGTGTGTGGCAGGACCTTCCTATACAGTGCCAGTTGGCAGGTAGCCTTAGCAATGAAAGGTTGTATTATAATACCATAAAGAATTGAACTCTGCAGAAACAGTTGGTCAACATGAATTATGTGCTGCCATTGAATTCCTGACATCCGAAGGTGTCATCCAAAAGAAATACATCAGAGAATGCAAGCAATTTAAGACTGAGTTGATGAAAATGTGGGTACACCACTACAAACTGGAGGTGAAGTATTAGTCTACAGGATATCCACTTCCATAGTGAAAGAAATTCACCTGGAAAAATCATGGCAACCAGTGTTTTTAGATGCAGAAAGTATTATTCATGTTTATTTCACTGGTCAACTGGAAAATTGTTACATGAATGCTGTACACAATAATTTATTAATTGAGCACCCCTTATGATGAAAATGTTACTGAAAGTTGCCAGTTGTTTCTTATTTTTATAGTATGACACATTACTGATGACAGGAAGGTGTAACTATAAGAAAGTAGAGGGATATAGGCGACGAATCAGTACTTTTAAAAGGATGAGCTGGTCTTATCTTAGGTTTGTTATTGTGAGGAAGGGACTAACAGATGTATGTTTATAAACAGACAAAACAAGAATTCATTTACAGTCAATCTCTTCAGTGACAAGTATTTTGGAGTGCAGGTGTGATTTACTAACACTAGTAAAACTCATGTTAAAACTTCATCTTAAAATGCTACAACAAAGTGAGTGATGTGCTGTAAAATTCATTTAATAACGTTTTACTAGTAAACAAAGCCACATATGTGCATAAATGATCCTAATAGTTTGTTACATTTGTAGTGAAGTGGTGTTTGCTGTGCAGCGGAGAAATATCACTCCTGCAATAAAAACAGCTTACAATCTTTATTTTTGTGAATTCTGCAAATTAGAAGACCAAGATAAGACTTGGACTCCACATATCTGTTGTAAGGCTTGCTACATGAATATTCTGGATTGGCTGAATCACAGGAGACCTTTGATGCCTTTTGCCATTCAAGTTATTTGGCTGGAGCCAACAAACCAGATTTACAACTGTCTATTTTGTATGGTTCCACCACTCGTAGGTATGACGAATTATAAATAGAAGACTACTGTATATCCCAGTATACACTCTGCTACTCGTCCTGTACCCCATAGTGATGACCTACCTGTTCCAACACCTGCAGGATCAGATTCCATACTCAGAAGATAAGCCTTGTGATCCACAACCACTCACATCAACAGATCCTGACTTTGCACCTGATGTTAAACTGAACATCACAGAATTAGTCCGAGAGAATTAAATGATTTAATCTAGACCTGGAAATTTCTAAAGCCAAGGAAGAGCTGATAGCCTCCAGATTGCAACAATGAACTATCCTGCCAAAAATGTGAAAGTGACATTTTTTCATGACCATTAGAATCATCTTGAGAAATTTTTCTGAGCAAGGCGATTTAGTGTTTTGCAGTGATGTTAGTGGCTTATTGAAAGCTCTGAAAACTAATTACATCTTTGATCAGTGGTAGTTGTTTATAGATGTTTCAAAATTAAGTCTCAAAACTGTGTTACTCCATAAGGACGATCAGTTGCCATCAATTCCTATTCGTTACTCTGTGCATATGAATGAATCATATGCCGGACATACTCCTTGTTGATTCAATTCATTATAACATGTATAAATGGAAACTATGTGCAAAGTAACTGCAATACTAACTGGACTCCACCTAGGCTACACTAAACACTGTTCTTTCATATGTGAATGGGACAGTAGAAATAAGAGCTTCTCATTTCATAAAAAAGGAATGGCCTTTACCTGAAGGAATGGAAACTCAAAAAATGAATATGAAACATGAACCTCTGGTGGAACCTGAGAACATTTTAATTCTTCTACTACATATAAAGCTTGGTCTCATCATAAACTTTGCTAAAACGTTGGACCAAAGAGGACTGCTATTCAAATACCTAGTTACAAAATTTCCTAGAATTAGTGAGACCAAGTAAAAGGAAGTTTTTATTTGCCCACAGACTCCTCAACTTCACCATGATGAGATATTTGAACAACTTTTAAATGAAGTTGAGAAAGAGGCATGGATTTCTTTCAGAGAAGTCATGAACAATTTTTTAGAAAACAAACGAACTGGAAACTATGAAGACCCTGTTACAAATTTGCTGTCATCTTATCACAAAATAGGACGCTACATGTCCCTTAAATTACGCTTTTTACACTCTCATTTGAATTGTTTTCCTGAAAGTTGTGGGGAAGTAAGCGATGAACATGGCAAACATTTCCACCAACAAATATCATTAATGGAAAAACGTTACCAAGGAAAATGGAGTGCTGACTACTGCTGGACAGTCATCAGGGATGATCCTCAACTTGACTACAAGAGGGAAGCAAAGAGAAAGTATATTTAATAAAGGTAAGCAGTAATGAATATGTTTTACAAGCCATCAGACACATTTTCATAGAAAAAAATTACAACTGTATTTTTCTTTAATATTATTCTCAAATCAGAATCAATCTAGTATTGGGCCAAATGACCTAACTGTCAACGGGCCCTTAAACTATACTCATCCAACCATCCAATCTAGCATTTGTGTCATATTCATCTTCAGCATTGTACAATCCTTTAGAAGAGTGAGGTTTCGTTCATGTTGAAAACAAAAAGTCAAAATTTGTTGTCCAGTGATTTCCTTGAATATGAAACAATTCAGAGCATTGCATCATAATGTTGCAAACTCTGAGATGACAGACAAGGGTCTGAGAGGAAAAGGGAAACGTTTTTCTGCATTACATTGCTAGACCACACATTTCACATTCCAGCAGAACTTCATAAAATGAAGCTTACTACTATATGACTTCCTCCATAGAGTCCAAATTTGATGC
Source organism: Tenodera sinensis (assembly GCA_030765045.1). Lineage (NCBI taxonomy): Eukaryota > Metazoa > Arthropoda > Insecta > Mantodea > Mantidae > Tenodera > Tenodera sinensis. The sequence goes on from CM060961.1 coordinate 199,909,661, forward strand.
CGTCTGAACCCCATCTTTTCCCAGTAATGAAAGATCTACAGGAACATCACTACTCATATCTAATGAAGAAGTTGGGAGAATGGCAAGTTACTTTTGTGTTTTATACTTTTGTACTAAGTTGTAAGCACAACATTGTATCTTAAATATATTTTTGAAAATGGCACTTCATCCCCCACCATATAATCAGAATTCTTTAACACTTCACAGTAAAAATCATAAACCCTATATTCTTTGAAACATAAGTGCATTTTAGCTCAACTTTTAAGGGAAGTTATTTTTGCAAATTGGTACTACTAAATATGGCAGCTTCTGTATGTCCAAGAATGCAGTATTTTGCTTTTAAATACAGGATGATTCAAAAATAGGAGGCATAATTTCAGGTATGTATTCCCCATAATTAGACAATCAAAATAGTTTGTTGCAACATGTGTCTGTAAATGCTTCATTTCCGAATTATGGCCTTCACAACACTGAAACTCACCGGATGTTTTTCTTGCCACAGGGAGTTGCCGTGAAAGGAGACATTAATAGGACACTCTGACAAGTTAATTCCAAGGCGAAAGTTACATTCAGTGTTGTGTTTGGCATTCGACTGTGCATCATGTACTCAAATCAGGAGCTGGCAGAAATTAACTTCATGGATGTTAAGGCAAATGGCCGTCCTTTGTACCAGGAGAGGTAGCCACAGTGACAATGTCCAGATCGGAAGACATTTGTACTTCTCCATCGCCGCCTGTGTGAGCACTGAAAATTTAACTCTCTTGGTTTGGAGAGGGACGATCAAGATCTACAGCTTCAGCTCTAGAGGAGAAGATTCTGGATGCTGTGGACATGACTCCTATCAGCACACGAAGGTTAGTGTTGCAAGTGAATGTTCCTCATACGACTGTCTGGAGACTGTTGCAAGAGCATCCTTACTATCTGCAACGTGTATAGGCCCTGTCACCAGCAGATTACCCTGCACAAATTAGGTTCTATCTGTGGTTCTTGCAGCAGTGTGATGCAAATCTGAACTCTTCTATCTTAGTATTATTTACAGATGAAGCACAGTTCACACGAAATGGCATTACAAATGTCCACAATCAGCATTATGGGCATACGAAAATCCACATGCAATAGTTCTATCTCATCACCAGGTGCGATTCTCCCTCAACATGTGGGTTGGTCAATTAATTGGACCCTGTGTACTTAGAACAAACTTACAGGTCAGGCGTACACAAATTCCTGGAAAACACCATACCTCATGTTTACGAAGAAACTCCACTAATCATTTGTCAACAAACTCACTTCTTGCATAATAACGCTCCTGCACACTTCAGTAGTACGACTCGCTGGTACTTGGATCAAAGGTTTCCTGATCAATGGATAGGTAGAAGTGGCACAATTACTTGGTCTCCACGCTTACCTGATTTGAACCCCCTTGATTTCTACTTGTGAGGCCGTTTAAAATCATTGGTGTGTTTGTCTCTGGTGCCTGATTTGGAATCCCTCCAGAATCGAATTGTGGCATGTTGTGAGGACATATGCAATACTCCTGGAGTTTGCAATCGTGTTTGCAGGTCAATGAGACATCGATATAAGGTGTGTATTCAAGCAGGAGGTGGACATTTTGAACATATTCTGCAATAACGACCTGTGCAAAGAAAACAGTTCTGGTGAATTTCAGTGTTGTGAAGGACATAACTCAGCAATAAAGCATTTCCGGAAACATGTTGTAATGTACTAATTTGGTTGTCTACAAACGGAAAATACATACCTGAAATTATGCCCCCTATTTTTGAAACACCTGTATATGTGAGCATATTTTTCTCTGTTTTTACTTTAAACAGTTTTTCCTGTGAATGATATTTCTGATACAAATGATCCATTTTCTCAGACACTGCTAAAGATGGCAAAATTAAATTTTGAGATGGTAAAAAGGAAATCTCAATTCCATTTGTGATTTATTTTAACGTTTAAAGTGTTAATTGGTTATGTTTTAAAAATTAATTGCTCATAAGATTCAATAAAAAATGTGTAATTAAGGGGAGGGGAAACTGTACTACTGTAATAAAATACACTCTTGTATAATAGTGTAACTGTGAACTTAGAATACATGCAAAACAGTTCAGTCGTAATAGTTTAAGATGATGAGTAATGAAGTTAGCAAATTTAACATTGGCAGCATACAGCTTTCCTCCCCATAAACATTTCATTTCACCACAATTTAGCAACTTATTTTTCTCACAAATTGTGAGCTGAGCTGAAGTTGTTGTACCTTGCAGTAGCAGCCTGAAGGACGATGCTCTCACACATTTCCAGCAGTTTATTGTCTTTAATTGGATATTTAATAAAAATATGATAGTTTAGTTGCTAGTCTTGTTTATTACCTGTTCAAATAAAATAATTTTCTTTGCTTTCGTTTTGGTGAATGCTTCAATATGAATGAGCTGTTTTTGTTTCTGATAACTACTTCATTTTGAGTGGAAAAAACATTTGTGTATCTTTAGCTTCCGGCGTGAACTTGGCAATGTGTCGCTCATCTTGTGGAGCTTCTTCTGGGCTCTTGTCTAATCCTTGTGTTGTTCCTGCTTATGTATCAACAGTTCCGCAGTGGCCCCGCTCCTTTGTTCCTGATTGGCTGCCTGTTCACCAACCAATGTCGGTGCTGGTGTCCCTGTTTCTTGGTGGTCTTGGAGATGGATTCCGTTCCTTTTTCTTTGTTATTCGTTTCTATACATCTTTCTTCAACTTCTTGGTCCATTTTTGGCCCTTCCTCTGGCAAAGACTGCTGCAGTGAGTTGCTGATCTTGAGATGGTCTCATGGATCTGTCCCTTGCCTCTGATTGGTTAAACTGTGTTAGTGAGCTAGGCCAAGAATTGTGAAGTTGTTTTCCACTGTCCCTGTTTATGTCGTGCTTTTCCTTGAAAATTTCTATGCTTTCCTGTGTTATCCTCTGGGAGAAGCTGCTGCAGATGGCTTGGAGTTCTATATTGTCAAAATCGATATGGTGGCTAGTTGGGATAACATGTTCCGCTAATGCTGATTTTTTGGGCTGGTTTAGTTTTAAACTGCATCTGAGCTGTTTTTTACATATTGCGATGGAGCTGCCAGTTTGACCAATGAAGCTTTCCCACAGTTGCACCTAATTCAGTATATACTGGATTTAACAGTGGGTTTACTGGTATCTTTAGCTGGTTGGAGAAGTGATCTGAGCTTTTTGGTGGAATTGTAGCATGGTCTGATGTACATTCTGAGAACCTTCGATATCTGGCCATTACACCTCGGATGTAGCCATTTTGGGTCCTTCTTCCATGGAACATTTTCATACATCTAAGTCAGGCATAAGGAATTAAATCACTCAGAGTTTGCTACACAGCCTATTGTAATGTAAAACTATTCTTCCATCAGGTTCTGTGCTGCCTTGTCAAACAACTGCCTTCAAGGTTGATACTGACTTCTTGTAATCAACAAAATTATTTGAAATGCTTAAATTTTTTGGCTGCTAAGAAGCTTACATTACACATAGAGACTAAAGGTGTTAAGGCATGTTATTTATCCACTGTGTAAACTGCAGAAAGCTTCTTTTTCCAGGCATAGGTGGACGTTTTGCATATTCAATTTCTGTTGACCATGATATGCTAAAATTCCAAATGTTTGGGAGTTGAACCAAGGATTAGTACTAGTAAATTTTGGTTTTGGTTACCTTCATTAAACATTACCTTCTGTAGTTACATAAAACAACTTCATGGGTACAAAATAAAATAAATGGTAGTATCATTCCCTTAAGTCAGCAATATATTTGCAGCCATCTTAAGAAACTCAACAATGCATTATACTGTGGAACAGCCAAGTTCTAACCCCTCGAACATGATTTGTCTCACCCAGCTGTAAAGCAAATTGGTAGATGCAAACGTCTTCACTGTTCAAAGCACTTTTTCTACAACTCCATTTAAATGAAAACTGCCCAAACTTTAATATCTATTAAAGGAGGAGCATTTAATAAAGACTGACACTAATGCTCATACAACAATTTATTGTAAAAAATCACTTATACAAACTCTTGTCTCCCCCAAAATACTTCCCCCAATTCAATGCAGAAGTTTGCCTTTGCCATTCCTGGAAGACATGCAGGAAAACATTCTTAGACATCCTCTTCAGCACCGCCTCTAAAGCTTTCAATGCTTTGGACTCGTCAAACCAAGGTCCCTTAAGTTCCTTTTTTTGCTGTTGGGTTAAGAAACAAGGGTACTATATGGGGAATGGGGTATTATAAAGATGTGATTTTGTGCCTGAAACTCAATATCAGCATTAGCAACATGTGGCCTAGCATTATCATGATGAAGCTTCCAGTGTCCAATGAGATTCCTTCATTTTTTGGGGATGTGATCCTTTACCCATTGCTTAAGGACACTCCTATATAATCTGCAGTGACAGTAGTATATCTTGGAACTGTGTGAGTGTACACCATCCCCTTGTAATAAAAAAGAAAATGGCCTTATTGGTTGACTTCCACACTTGTGCCTTTTGTGGTGGGGGTTAACCATGTTGCACCCATTCTGTGCTGCTTCGCTTCCTTTCTGGATAACAGTACACCCGTGTTTCATCAGTAATAATGATGTTTTGCCACCAAGCATCATCTTTCTTCTCAACACATTGTTTCCAATAGTGGAACACTTCAATACAAGCTTGCATTTGTGGAGGGGTGAGTAGTCACAGTATCCTTCGTGCCCACACCCTAGATATTTGCAAATGCTTTTTTAAAATTGTGTGAGTGCTCCTAACTGGTATCCCAAGGATGTGTGCAAGCTTCTCATAGTAAGACTTGAGTCATCACAAATAACACCTGCTGCTTTGCTTGTTGTTTCTGTTATGGCAGTAACAGCTACACCTGCTCTTTACTGCAATTCGGCATTTTTCCAGACATTTTTGAAAGCATGATGCCAACAGAAATATTCTGACGAGATATTGCAGTTCCCTTAAGCTCTCTTCAGATCGTCATAGGTTTCAGTAGTGTTTTTCAGCAAGAGAACACAAAATTTTATTGCATAATGCTGTTCATGAAAATCAGCCAGATAATGTTTAGAGGTGATTATGAAACATGTTTACTCTCAAGCTGTCAACAATTAAGTGAACCAGTTATTGCTGTGAAATTTTCAGTGATTAGCAATTAGAGTACGTAGTTCAATGGCACACAGATAGATGTCACAAATAGGCACTTAAATGGAAGGAAAAAAAATTCAGTGCCATTCTTTACTGAACATCCCTAGTATCTTCTTGGTTTAAAGGACGTGTACACTTCTTCCACCTGATATAACTAATCAGTGTTTTTTTCTTCCTAATGTACCTCATTTTGACAAACTTCAAGGGTTCTCCTCTCATAGTGAAGTTGTAACTTGTATTTGGTAACCTACAATTGTGGAAATTATAACAGCCAGCAGAGGCTATAAACATAAATTGATGTAACCTAATCTGGCTATGGTCATCATAAGAAATATCAAATAAAAAAAATTGTTTATGGAATTAAAAGTTAATACCTCATAGCAGCCCCATGCATTTTCATTTCAAACTGCTAATGAAGAACTTCCCCAGGTTGCTGGGTTAGATAATTTTGTTTTTTATCTTGGTAACAAAGATTATATTATTAATGCTTAATGATCTTTTATTGGTTTTAAGTGTATAACACAAAGCCTACATTTAAGGTACAAAATTAAAGACATTTGTATACCTTCTCTACACTCCATTATATGAAAAATCAAATCATACTTATTTTTATATTTCACTTGAAAGACTATTTCTTATAAAATTTGCTAATCAAAATTATGTTTGGTGGATTCTTTTTTGATCCATTCAACTTAAGATTTCATTAAGGTTTATTGCCCCCAAAATTAAACTCCACAGGCTTTACATTGGTGACAAGAGCTTTGCGCACCAGTCTTCCATTAAAAATGTATATACAACCACACATATAAGATCAGTTTTCACCACAACCTCCATTCTTAATTTGAAGTCTTGCATGTTACAATATTGCAAAAAACATTATTTCAGCTTGTTACATTTGAACCATCATTTTCAACAACTAGAAACAGAATTCCAATAGATTTCTAGAGCTTACTTTGAACTAGATGATATCTCAACTCTTGCATCATTCATATGGTTACTGTATGAAAGACTAAATGTACAAAAGGGGAAGTAAAGAAGAAAATGGACAAAGGAAGGGATCAACTTTTGAGCTTCCAACCTCACCCCATGAAATGTAAATAACACCAAAGCAGCCTATCTCCATGTTACCATCACTGAACAAAAGGTGCATGCAAAATCAACCAGCATTCTAGGTATTGTTGAAGGTAAAAGCAAAGTTTTATGCAGGTGCAAATATTTAACTGAATTTTACCCTATCTCATCAACATCTACGCTATCCCCCTCCTCCTCCTCATCGTCATCATCATCTACTTCTCCATAAAGTTGCTTCTCACGTAGTTTTACAAGCAGATGAAAATGATCCACCAGAAGTTTCACTTTTTCTGCCATTCCATTTTTTATATCAGGTACTGTAAAGGAAATAAACACAGCTAAATAATAAAATGAAGCTCTTATTTTAATTATGTTTCCTTTAGAAACCAGATTTTTGACTTGAGATCACAAAATAATGAAAACATGTATTCAAATGTGTTATTCTGGCCTTTTAAGTTCAGAAGTTCAACCTCACTGATGTACCAAGTCTAAGAAAACTGCTTAGTTTTTATTTATTCTGACGTTAATCTTGAAACTAGTTCTTCGGTTCTCTTTGACTTGATGAAGGCAGAAAGTTAACAGTCAGCCATACAATGCTCCATTTTTAAAAGATATCACAGCTCAGCATCAGTACTGTTTAGTAATGCTAAATGCACATACATCCTTGTGATCATTTGAAGAAACAATGCCAGGAATAGAAATGAATATTCCCTCTCTCCCAGAGGATTCAACAAATGAGGAAGGCAGCCAGTAAAACTGCTCACTAGTGCTATATATGGGTCATTCCATGTGAAACTGAACCTGAAATCTCTCATATTTTTAGTTTCATTTCTGATTTTATTTTTCATACTGATACAAAGAAATGTATCCATATCTCAAAGGTTGTTGTAATAATGACAATTTTAGCATGATAAATTTGGGAATTTTTAAATTCCCATAACTTGAACTTTTTGGGGGGGCAGAATACCAAACCAAAGTTCATTTTGTAACAAAGCTTTTATTTTATAATATATACTTCTTATATTATTCAAAGAGAGTTAAAAAGAGATTTCACTTACATTATTGAATATTATTCATCAATTGAAAGTGCACGAGTTTGCTGTACATTATATGTAAAGGTGATAGCAGAATCTACAAGTATCTTTGAATCCATTGTAAGGGAAAACCCTTACATAGTGCCCAGAAAATGTTACTTGCTTTTAATGTTCTTTTGGAAAGCAATTCAACATTAACATGACAAATTGAAAGCTCATATCTGAATTTATGGTGTAACTGTTAGCAGGGGAATCCCATAAGGAAATTAAAACATTTGGAAAACTGGAAAGTTTTTCTTCAGATAGTGAACCTGACGTTGCAAAATCAGACTCTTAGAGGGTAGGAACTGTGCCATGAGCACTCATAACTGTAAGTTAAACATTATTTAATAATACCTTACAACTGTATGCTTCCGACATTTCATTTTATATGTGCATGTTGTTACAATTCAATGTGACTCATTTGTTGGTACCTGATCTCCACATTTAGGATGGATGGATGAATGGAGTTTAGGGGCCCGTCGACAGCTAGGTCATTTGGGCCCTAGGTCAGAATATAAAAAACCTAAAACTCGCAGTTAGCTGCCTAAAATGTGAGGGTTAAAAGAGCAACTAAAAGTGCAAACAGATAAAAGCTCCAAACTGACGTGTGCTAAGTTAAAAGCTTTGAAAAAAACCATTCACTAAAATGGGTAAAAGGTCAAAGCTAAAAAAGACATTAAAACTAAACAGTTAAAACAGTAAAACGTAAAATACAAAGCTAAAACACAAAAATGAATTCTAAAAAGTTAAAAATCTCAAACAACTAAAAAACAAGTTATACTTGCTTTGCAAACCCAATTTGGGCAACAAACCGCAGCACCTTACAGGCAGACACGGGTCAACACCCAAAATTGAGGCAAGTGTACACCCCAGGCCAACAGACTGGCGCTCACAAGCATATACGATATGGGCCACAGAAAGTTGTATATTGTCACATTTAGGAAATGCTCACTTTATGGAGACAATAGATTTAGCTAATCAGGATAAAGTGGTTGTGGAGAGACACAGTTTGGTATCCAGATATAAGACCAATCAATGACAACTGATTGTTCTAACATACAATGCCATAATCAGGATTTGAACCACATATCTTCCACTTTACAAGCGGCAGCTCTTAACCACTGAACCACCATGACAATGTCAATTATCATTGATTTACTGATTGTTAACATACACAATTGATTGACCTTATACATGGAAAGGGGTAAAGGATATATACATACGGAGGGGCAGACCTCACACACTGCAACCTACACAGATCTATTGTGGCTAACACCCCACATGAGGCAGGGATGAAGTGAGGGAACTGCAGGGTGCCACAGGGTCACAGCCAGACAGGCCACAGAGACATGTGGAAGTTCCTATCAAGTGCTAAGATTTCTTCATCCTGGTACAAGGCTCCACCAAGCAGCCAGTGTTGCACAAGCATCCCCACCCACAGAGCTACCCAGTACCGAAAACAGCAGCTACAATGTGCAAGCATCCATGGCATTTGTCTGGCACCACCAAGCACCATGTGCCTGAAAGATAGGAAATGGAATGAAGGGAAATGATGGAAAGGAAATCGTGCTATGAAATAATGCACCCAGCATTTGGCTGAGTGACAAGAGGAAACCACGGAGACCCCAAGTTAGTGTACACAGTTCCTGGGGTTCAAACCCAGGACCTCCCAAATGAGTCATACAAGTTGCCGTGGCACTGCCTCACTCGGTTTATATATAGGAACTATAATAAAAACCTTAAAGGCCAGGACTTTCAGTGCTTAAGGTTGCAAGTCTCCAATAGGGTATGCAGTCTTGAATATGAGATTCCCTTGTGGTGTACTGGAAAATTATGAATCAGTTGAATTTAATGTTGTACTGGTATGTTGACATGGTAGCTCAGTAGTTAAGAGTAGCCAAGGATACAGTGGAAGATTCATGGTTTAAATCCTGGTTATGGTATTGAATGTTTCAGTTCTGATTCCACCTTTCACAGTTTGGTATGTTTACATGCAGAGTAAACTTCTGAAGAAATAATGTTTAGCAAACTCGCATTGTTTCAGTATTTATACTTATGCAATAAAACACAAGTAGATGCAGCAATTAATATGGTTTCCAACAAAGGTAGGATTACTGAACATTCTGCAGAAGCACTCATGTAGTGTTATAAACTATGGATTGAACATACATTGATTCAGCAACGTGATGCAACACATTCATTTTTATTTCCTTCCATTGTTTCAATCCTTCTGTTAAATATTAGTAGAAACCCCAAAGTAAGAATCTAAAGGAACCATTCACAAGGAAACCTAACATTAGCACAGAAATTTGTTTACATGTTACCTTAATGCACATGTTCACATTGGCTGATACTGACATAACCATTGCCACAAACTTATAATGGGAATGTAAAAGTCTGCAAGCACCAAGTTTACAATTTATTTCTAGATCAAACATACTAAAATAGCTTATCAGAGAGCAATTCTCATCATATGATTATTCTGCCACCCACATCAGATTTTGTCATGTGTTCACTCACTCCCTTTCTCTATAAGATTGATCCACTAATCATTGCAATATTTATAAAAATATTAGCAAAACAAACTGTGATGGCAGATGATGCTTTTCTGTGAGTTTAATATCCTTTAACATGTTTATTTTGATACATGTGGATAAACGTTTGTCCTGTCCTGTGAGTGACATATACCGGGTGGAAGGGAAGCCATTACATTAATTTAAACCAGTGGTAGAACTCAGTATTTGGAACACATTTTGTATCTTGCATTTTTGTCTCTGACCATTTCCTACGGAGATATTTTAGTTTTATCAAAAACAAGCTGGCAACATAGCAAGCAGATTGTGTGGGTGGGACTTTCCCTAGCTCAGTACATAGACAAACTTCCTAATTGTACGGCTTGAGAACATAAACAGATACTGTGCCTTGTCCTGTGTTTACTGTGCATGTGTAGGCCAATCACAACCATTAGCTTCCAAAACATAAGGCAAAAGCGAAAGTGTTTACATCCACAAACCAGGTCAATTTCCTGACAAACCTCAACACAACGTTGTCAACATGTTACACGTCTGAAGGAGCTGAACGTAGTATTCCTTCACATCTTTTAAGTGATTAATTATTTTGAAACCCTGTGTGATGTCGTATAATTACTACCAAAGGTACTTTGGAAAGAAGTTGCCCTACATATTTTACAAGTAAACTGTTCTCCTGAGAAGACGAATGTTGGGTAATTTTAAGATCTATGGACCTTGGGCTCATTTGAGCATAATTTCATCCATTTCATTCATCATCCGATGACATATATTGTAGGAAGTTAATAAAAAAAAATCTCTTGTGATTGACAGGTGTTTGCTGCTATGTCACTATGAATGACAATATACTGTGTTAAGTTTGTGTTTTTGTTATGTTAAGCATTAAGCAATTAAGCATTAATTTTCATTGTGAATGGCCTTTTTAAGAGTAAGTTCTTCATAGGAGCAGATTTACTGTTTTTATTAGTGATATTTTCTTGGGAGTTATTTATCAAGATACAAGCATCAAATTTGAAGAAAAAAATTAATGCAAGAGAAAGAAACTATGTTTGTATCAAGGTTTGAATGTGTATGTGTATGGAAAGGATGCTATCAGTACCTGCCTGCATTCTTGTCTACAAGACAAAGACTATTATAAAAACATTGAATTTCCTGAAGAGGCAAATCTATGGCACAACCAGAACTATGGCAGACACAAAATTTATTGGCAGCTGACAGCTGACCATTGCTATTCTCTTACCTGTTGTGCAATACATTCTGTGGGTGCAGTTGATATTTATATAACCGGCTTTACAGCGTGACTTCACAGGGCAATAACTGTACAACACTGCAAGGCATGACAAGCCTCTGATGTTTAGCCATCTGCCATTAAATTTTGTCAGCCATAGTCCCTTTGCTTCTGTATGTGCCAACAGCACACTTAACACTTTCTGCCAACACCAAATGGATTCCTGACGCGTTACTTTGACCAAACAGGATCCTACAGTAGTCTGTTTTTCTTGGACAACCCATGTATCTACTGTTCTTGTACACTTGCACTGCTGAATTCAACTGAAACTAGCTCTGAAACAGATACTACTTTCACAATTTGTCAAGTCTCTTTTCAGAACATTCCCTCTCAATGGTGGTGACCAGCATGTTTCTCAAATCTTCAAAGATTAGGAAACTAAATGCATCTGAACAGTTAGTTGACCAACTGTAACTGGCAACACTATGTTGCTTCTGCACATGGCACAATAGAGTACTACAACTGTATGGTGTAACACATGAGAGCACATTGAATTACATACAGGAGCGTAGCGTCAATGTATGTAGTGAAAGTTGTATACCCTGCTACTCTTCCTTAATTAACTTTTCCTATTACCTATATATTAATCCAACTGGCATTATTCTTGCTGAGGAGTACGCTTCGAACAACAAGCTGTTATGAATTAGTATTATTAGCGTAACACATTAGTTGAGTTATTGAAACAGAGTGGTGGGTATTTGTGCTTGCCTTGCATCAGTATGTCCAACGATGTGTGTCCACACTGGATCTGACACAGAGTAGTATATCTTGCTTTAAAATAGGATTTGAGTCGATTAATAACACTCGCTTTTTAGAATTTCCCAGTACATGTTTCAGAGGCTAGCTTTCCTCCATTATCAACCACACATTGACTGAACTGTAGAGACTGGTTCACAGGGCTGGTATCTCCTGTAGACTGCTCTGGTGGTGGTTTTAAGAACTCATATAACAGATTGCTTTGTGGTATATCAAATTGAAAACTTGGTCTTTGTTTTTCCAGATGAACACCCGTTCCCACGTTGACAATTCTTGGTTTCCTGGTATGTTTTAATAATTTTGGATCTGGATTAATGTCGCGATTTTCTTTCCAAAAATGGGAGGCAACTGCTGATTTTTCTAAGTGTTTGCATTTTACGCATCTGAAATGTTCTTTTGTTCTTGTTTCCAAATTTCCCTTAGTTTTTCCTATATAAACCTGGTTGCAGTTATTGCATTCTATTTGGTAGATTCCAGAGTTTTTATTTGCTGTAATGCTGTCTTTCGTGTTTGAGCCAAGTAAATTTTTAATGCTATATCTGCTGATTGGAGCCAACTGTATATTGTATTCCTTAAAAATCTTTTTGAATTTGTCAAATGTCTTTGGGTAGTATGTGCATTTTTTTAATGACATTTCTTCTTTTGGTTTGCTTAGAGTGATTGTTTCTTTTTGACCACCTCCGTAGCGCAGTTGGTAGTGTGTTTGCCTCTGGTGCAGAGGACCCGGGTTCGATCCCCGGTACCAGCATGGGGATTTTATCCCCTCTGGGAGGTCTGGCATGGGGTGCACTCAGCCTCATTAGGTCCCCGGGGGGACCAATTGAGGAGCTACTTGATGGTGAAGTAGCGGCCCCAGGTCTAGAAGACCGCATAACTGGCCGGGAGGGCTCGGGGCACTGACCACATCCCACCCTCCAGTACTGCACCTCACCAATGACGCCTGTAGTGGGCAGAGGTGGGGGACACAACGGCTGGGCGGTAGGCCTTGGCCCTTCGTGGGCTGTCGTGCCGGGGTTTAGTAGTAGTAGATTGTTTCTTTTATTATTTTTTTCTTTTTTGCTATATTCACTTTTTTATTTGTCCAAGATTTCCAGAAGTCATTAATTTCTGCAATTCTAATGATTTCTTTAAGTTCTGTTTGGTATTCCTGGGCTGAAAGTGGTATGTTCTCTAGTCTGTGAATTAAACTGTTGAAAGCTGCTTGTTTATGCAGTCTTGGGTTGAAGCCATTGCATTTGATGTAATTATCTGTGTTGATTTTCTGTAGATCCCAAAGGTTATTCTGTTTTTTGTTTTTATGATTTTTAAATCTAAAAATGAAGGTTGCCCATCTATTTCTATGGTGAATTTCACGGTTTTTTCTTGTAAGTTTAGCAGTTTTTGTGCATCATCAATGTGTTTCCTTGGTACTACTGCGAAGATGTCTACCTACCATTGCCATGTTTTGAAAATCCAAGGAAAGCTCTTGACTAACCTTGTTTCTACGGAACTCAATAAGAGGTCTGCCAGTACTGGGGAAAGTGGGTTACCCATTGCAAGTCCTGATGTTTGTCTGTAGTATTTAAATTGAACTTGGAAAAACTTTTTGTTCTATGCATAATCTTGTAAGCTTGATGTATTCTGAAATTTCTTCTGCAGCTATCTCTATGGATTTTAACCAGTTAATTAATTTAGGAAGTTTTTCTGTTGGGATACTAGGAAACAGTGATTCTACGCCGAATGATACTAGTATGTCATCTTCTTTTAATTGCAAATCTTTGATCTTGTCAACGAATTCAAAGGAGTTTTTGACACAAACTATTGAATTTGAGGAAGGACTTAAATTTTCTGGTTAGACATTTTGCGAAATTATATGTTGGTGAGTTATTCCACAAACCCAACATAAGCATGAGACCAATAATCAGCAGTATAGGGAAAACTAAAAGAAATTTGGAAACAAGAACAAAAGAACATTTCAGATGTGTAAAATACAAACACTTATTGTACGGCCAGTAGATCTCCGGCTCTGACATTTCTCAAGGCCTCATGACACGGTGTTGCCAGTTCTTTAGTGGGAATTTCAAACAGGGTATTTGAAACATTCCATAAATCTGCAGATCGCATCGCTACTTCGTAAATTTACGTGGACAGTATGCATATAAATGATCACAATGGAGACAATTGTTATACTGTTTACTTACCAGAAAAAACCTGCACAAACACCAAAGCAATTGAAACCACATGGTCCTTGTAAAACGGAGTTGAAACAAGGTGCTATATTTGAAAGCACGCCTAGCAGTGAGACCGCTGATTGGTGCTAGCAGAAAGTTTTAACAACTGGTGCATTACTCGCTTCCAGTATTGCCAATAGTAACAGCTACTGCCCATAACAGATGTAAAGGTAATATTCGAACAGAATAGTGGTATAACAAAGATATTGCATGAAAATGAAACCAAAAACTGTATTTCAATGTTTTAAACTTGATAAACATCATATCATTGTTAAGATAATTTTGAGAATCCATTTTCCGAAGCTCATTACTATACATTGGCAACGTTAACCTTCCCCCTCTGACTCATCACAGCTGTGAAATGTCAGAGCCGGAGATCCACTGGCCATATAATAGAAAAATCAGTAGTTGCCACCCAATTTTGCAAAGATAATCACGACATTAATCCGGACCCAAAATTATTAAAACACATATCAGGAAACCAAGAATTGTTAACATGGGAACAGATCTTCATCTGGAAAAAAAGACAGAGTTTTCAATTTTGATACACCACAAAGCAACCTGTTATACAAGTTCTTAAAACCACCAACAGAGCAGTCTACAGGAGATAACAGCCCTGTGAACCAGCCTCTACAGTTCAGCTGATGTGCAGTTGATAATGGAGGAAAGCTAGCCTCTGAAACATGTACTGGGAAATTCTAAAAAGCGAGTGTTGTTTAGTGTTATTAATCGACTCAAATCCTATTTTATGTGATTCCAACAACACTGTTATCAACTTCCAGTATTTATTATTACATCTTGGTGGTAATGTAAATGTGGTTTCAGTATTTTGTTTGGCAGAGAAGGTTAATTTCATATTTTTAACTTTTGAATGTATCAGAATACAAGCAGCATTTTGAACAGTAATTTGTATGAACATATAAGAGAGAAATATGCCAGGAAACCAAAGGTAGGGTATACAAATTGCTCATTTGCTTCTGTGTGGTTCACTACGCGGAAAACACGTGTTGTAGAGCGCACGCTACATTGCCTGGAAACCTACTGCCCTGAATATGGAATCCAAGTGCTTGTAATCAACAAATTGAGAATGCAGAAACAAATAATAGGAGTGATTCTTCTGTAATTTTAATATTTTGCAGTAGCTGAATTATAAAGTTCTATGAAAATTATAAAAATTGTGAACAAAACATATTTTTGAAGTTAATTTTTACTTAAAAAATCAAAAGGCATTAAAAAATGTTCTGTTTCCAACATTCTTTTGAGAGCGCTTATCTATAACAGAATAATGTTTCAAAGTATCAATTTTGAAATCTTCATCAGGTGCATTACTGAAAGTAGCTATAAAAAAATTAAAAGTGTTAAAAATATTGCAATGTAAATTTGTACGTACACTATTTTGATATGAATTTGAACAAAATCTGCCAATAATTGTAGTTTAGCAATTTCAACTATGCGTACCCTTAACAAGAGTTCAAAGTGTATACCCAAGTCCATACATCACGCTATGCCACTGATTACATGTAATAATGCTCTGGTATTCAAATCGAGATAAAACATAAGACCTTTAAAATCACTTTGTCATAACCCTTTTGTTTAGGTAGGTTCTCTTCACTCTCAATGAAACATCTGATTCCCAAAGTTTATTTTAGAATCTGCATGTATCAAAATATTCAACGTAGACTTATAGAAGTTCAGCTATTCCACAATGCAATATTACAAAACTGTAAACCACAGAAGGAAACCAAGCAGCTTTTTCTAAACTCGGTCACATCTGTACTGGAGTGTTATTTTCATACATTAAATTCAATAAATCTCCACAATTATTCTTAGAGACAATACAACTTTTCATTATTATTAGATACCCCATTAATTCAAAACTCCAGCAGCACTCAAGGTTGATTAACAGCCTTAAGAACCTCTTTGTTTACCCAGAAATGTAAACATAAAATACAAGAATATTTTAAAAAAATGTATCACCAACAGAAATTTTCCCTATTGATTTCAAAAAAGTACAAGTGACTTCTATTTCATGATATTTATGTCTACCCTTTCTGCTTCATCAAATGTGTTTAAGTTCTCCAGAATAGCTAGTGACAGAAAAAAGGTTTAGGGAAATCAGGTTTTCTCTGACGAGATGCACAACTAAATATTGCTCAAGGTGATCAAGTTTATTTGAATTTTACTGCAAGTCAATTTGAATGAACAGCATCACAGAGTGAGATTTTCAACATCTGGAGTAGAGAGTAAGAGTGCCTGTTAGATGGAGAGACAAAAAATCTGTCATATTAGTTCCACTCTGTGCTCAAGACATTGCTGCATAAGTGGCAGAGTAAATCTTTGTGGTATACAGCTGTTAATGTCAACAGGAATGGGTGTTCAACTACGTGACAACCATCTGTTATCAACGAAGCTTTTCAAAAAATATCTTTCACTACAACTTATCTTTGGATAAAGTTGTCATTTGAAGGGCTGAAAATTATAAGTGTACTTAACCATTTTAGCAAACAGATGGTTTCTATTTGTTCTGCCAGGAATACAAAGTTAGCTATTGCTTCTTTAAATCCATTTTCAAAATTCCAGATTTCTTACATATAACAAAAATGACAAGTGGACTATATCTCTCTTCTAAAAAAAGTATTATTGCTGCACTTAACAAATACTGTGATTTTTGTTCAGATTGCAAGATGGGTAGCTAAGGTGATCTGCTACCTATGAAGAAATGGTTTTGGCCCATCATCATGTGGACCATTTATAAGTACTGGAACTTGTATCAGTTTAACCTGTGTTTGCCAGGTTGAGCTACTCATCAAAGCAGTGTATCTGATGTCATCAAAAGGTGTCACCCAAACACTTATTATACTGATACAGTAGAACCCCGCAAATCCTAAATTTTGGATAATCTAAACACAAAATTCATAATTAAAAAAACAATAAAACACTTGTTACTTTTGTATGTCAACCAACCTGCTTTTTTAAACATTTAAACATACAAGCCATAGAAGTATACTTGCCATTAAGTAGTGTGTGGTAATTGTAACATTCTCACTTCCTCACATTGCTACATTATGTTACCTTGAAGCTGTTAATCCTATAGCTGAATTTATATAGTTTTTTTGTCTTTGTTTTTCAGATCATCCGAACATTTCTGAATCTGAACAGATCACACCCCCAATTAATTTGAATTAGTGAGGTTCTACTGTAATTGCTAATATATTTGTTTCAATTTCTTTCTTGAAGAGCCTTTTAGGCTGTAATAAACGCTCAGGCTTTAGGCTGTTACTAGATTGTAAATGAGGTCATTTAATACTCAAACTAAACTCCATGAATGTCTTTTTCATGTTACATGTGAAAGACACAAACCCAAAGGAAGCACAGGAATTATCCCCCAGGAGGGGAAAAAAAGAGGGGGAGAAGGTAAAGGTATGAAGCCATACACACGTTTTGTAAAGTTAAAACCAGAAAGTACATCAACATCCTACAGAAAGCATTAACTTACATATAAAAAGAGGATTTGCGGAAACTGGATTGCATCAGGTGAGCTGTTATATCTCCAAATTGGGTAAATGTTTTAGCAGTTATAGCTTGTATGAGGGTCATCCCGGAAGTAACAGTCGTTAGGCTTTACAACAGCCATAAAAAAGATTTTATTAAAAAATAAAAGTCACAAAATTGTAAC